>JANXHW010000006.1:31118761-31753761 GCA_026170595.1 Plestiodon gilberti rubricaudatus | reverse complement strand
CACTCCAGGAAACCACCATCATTTGGACATCCAAGGTCAATGGTTTATCCAGGAACATCTCAAAACTGTGTACTTGCATTTTTAGGGGGAGTGCAACTCCATCCAGCACCAGTTGTAAAACTCCATCCAGTCTGGCAGATTTCTCAACCAACAGCACTTCAGTCTTGTCTGGATTCAGTTTTAGCTTGTTGACCCTCATCCAGGGATGCCTTCAAACACTGGTTCAGAGTTTCCAGTGAAGCAGAATGTAGAAAATGGTGAAGCTTCAAGAAGTCACTGCCGTAGAGAGGTGAGGCAAGCAAATGGACACTGGCTGCAACTGATTAAACTGCAACTCTGGATGTCATTGGATGAGCAGCTCAAATCCTAAGAACCACAGAGCTGGGAGAAAGAACTAGGAAAGGGGAAGGGGTAAAAGTGCCTAGAAACAGAGAAGTTGGAGTCTTAAGATGGCAGCAGGCCATGGTAAGCAGGAGGAACATAGGGAAGGTGGGTTGGTATAGGTTGCAGACCAGAATTATGGGAGGAAGAGAGGGCCTTTGAGAGGTGCCTGAGAAGGAAAGGGTCAAGGGAGGAAAGCCACCCCAGGATCCCAGGTTCAATCCCAGCATCTACAGGTAGGGCAGAGAACAAGTCCTTCCTGAAACCTTGAAGAACCACTACTAGTCTATGGTGAAAATCAGAGGCGTTTCTACTGTAGGGGCGGTACTGTAAGTTGCACCCCGTCCTAGTCCCCATTTACAACCTGGAATGAGGAGACCCCACCCCCTCGCCGTCAGAGCCATTCCATGCCGCGAAGGCAACGGTCAGTTAGTCTCCCTGTTGCGACACCTCTAGAGAGTTGCCAGAGCCAGTGGGAAGGCCTGCGCTGTCCTGCTGGCACTGGGTCAGCAGACTGCACCACGGAGTGGGTGAGTACTGCTCTGAGCAGCATGGGGGGCCAGGGGAGGGCAGGGGAGGGTGTAATGGAGTGGAGGAGGTCAGGGGTGGGCTGACTGCGCCCAAGAGGGGGGTGGGATAGGCGGCCACAGTGCCTGACATATGCTGTTCCTCCCCCCCTCGCAGGCCTTTTCTGCGTACACAGCAGGGCTTCACGGTTCTGCACCAGCTAAAGGATACGATTGGGCTATAACAGAGGAATATTTCTGACTGTTAATACTGGACGGGTGAGCAGATCCAGCTTCCTGATTTGAATTGTCTTCTACATTTTGACAGCTTTGATGAAGTGGACTTCCAGTCACAAGGCATACATGCTTACTCACTGCACTAAAGGCTAAAGGCTGCACTAAAGGCTGCACTAAAGGAAAACGACCAGACTCTCAATTGCCATAAGGACTGCTTAGATGCTTTTGTTGACAAGTGATTTCAATCCAATCTCCTCTAGCTAGCTAGTTAATAGTTAATAATGTAGCAAGTTAGATGTTGCTTAGGGCTTCCTTCCACATTAGATGTGAACAGGTGGGTAAACCTGTTTGGAACCCTGCGGAGGGAAAAGTGAACTGGAATGCTGAAGCAGTGAGCAGCAACCCCTTCTCCTCTGCACCAAATCATCACCATCACTACTACTGCGAAGCAAGAAGCCAGCCATTGGGGTTTTAATACACAACTGGGAACCTCCTCACGTTAAAAACCCGTCTCTTAAAAATCTTTCCCTTCTTGGTACAGTGCTGAGTATTAGGAATGTCAAGGGACATTGTCTACCTTGCTGTGTAAAACATAAATAACCATTCAGTAGAGACAGCTGCGTTATATCAATCTGGAATCCAGAGGCAAGAAAAGGTGTAAAGGTTTCTGACAAAAATAATTTGTGAATGAATGAGCTCATATGCTTGGGTGGAAGCAACCAGCGAAGAAAATATTTGAGCAAGACCAACCAACCAACAGGTCTTTATATGGAGAACAGAAAAATAGGATGTGGCCTTAGATTATGGGACAGATCCAACTACACCTTCAGGACACTGTTGCGGCAACATGGTAAATGATGTTCTAATTCTTTATAATGTGCTTGCTGTCTCAGCAATTTCCCCTCCTTGGGTCCCTTTCTAGCTCAGTGAGTTCTGAAAGAGTCGCCACTATCACAGGACGTCTATAGGCACAAAGGTGGTCTCATGTACCAACAGAGGACCTGGGCCCTTAGGTAAAGGTATCCGCTACTCGAAAGCCAGTCATGTCCAACTCTAGGGTGCGGTGCTCATCTCTGTTTCTAAGGCCGAAGAGCCAGTGCTGTCCGAAGACGCTTCCGTGGTCATGTGGCTGCCCTGGCCGGTATGACTAACGGAACGCTGTTACCTTCCGACCAAGGCGGTACCTCTTTATCTACTTCCAATTTCTTGCTTTCAAACTGCTAGGTTGGCAGGAGCTGGGACAGGAGACGGGAGTTCACTTCGTCACGCGCCACTCAGGTCTCAAACTGCTGTCCTACTGACCTTTTGGTCTGCAGTTCAGCATCTTAACCACTAAGCCACCACAGCGCCAATTATGCTGACCCCTGATACTGGCCTGAGTCTATATTTAGAATGGATGTTGTTTTCACAGGGTTTTTCTTATTCTCTCATGTCTGGAAAGAAGAGGATTTATCAGACCTACAGCCCAATCCTATGAATCTCTACTCGTAAGTAAGTCCCATTATAGTAAATGGGGCTTACTCCCAAGTAAGTATGCATAGGATTGCAGCCTAATCTGGTCTACCTTATCAGGCATCCTGTTTACCACAGTGCCCCAGCAGATGTTTCTAAGAAGTCCACAATCAGGGCATGAAAAAAAAGCTCCCCCTTATTGCTTGTCCCCCAGCAGAGCTGGTATTCCGAGAGTCAGTTCAAATGATACTTTTCCACCTGATTCCCAGTGATTCCCAATGTGATTCCCAGTATGCACTCTCATGCTGCACGCATGCACGCATGCACACACGCATGCACGCACACACGCATGCACGCACGCACACACGCATGCATGTACACACACACACACACTCACACTCACACTCACACTCACACCTTCCCTGTTACTTTGTTCCTAATTGTATGGAGCTTCATGGGAAGAACCTCATGAACCAGTAATTGTGTGGGACTGCTTTGGGCAGTAAATTATCATCTAAGCTGACGCTAAGGTATACTGGCCCTGAACATGGAGGCTGCATTCTATGAATTTGCCTACTGACTCCACACTGCTTTTAACGCCATCTAAGCCAGCAGCCATCATTACAATGAATTCTTGTAGCAGCAGATTTTATAAATTCAATATGCATTCTATGAAAAAGTACTTATTTTGTCTGTTTTGAATCTACTGTCAATCCAGATCCCAGGTTCTAGAATTAGGCAAAACTTATCATGCGTCGTCTCCCCCCTTCCCTCATTTCTTTTTATCAACTCCTTTGAAAAAAACGTTTTCACCTTTCCTTGGTGAATCCCATCATCATTTTGGTTGCCCTTTCCTGCACGTTTTCCAGTTCTATTCTGTACCTTTTTCTTCTACTATTTTGGAGACGGGGCAACCAGAACTGTACAAAGCATTCCAAATGCAGAATGCAGACACAGCGCAGTGGGTTAAACCACTGAACCATGAGCTGTCGATCGAAAGGTCGGCAATTCGAATCTGTGAGACGGCTCCTGCCAACCTAGCAGTTCGAAAGCAAGAAATTGCAAGTAGATTAATAGGTACCGCGTTAGCGGGATGGTAACAGCATTCCATGCACCTCGGTGTTGAGTCATGCCGGCCACATGACCATGGAAACGTCTTCGGACAGCGCTGGCTCTTCGGCTTTGAAACGGAGATGAGCACCGCTCCCTAGAGTCGGACACGACTGGACTTAATTGTCAAGGGATACCTTTACCTTTACCTATTGCAACACTGGCTATTTTACTTCCTAAAATATCTGTTTTGGAGTTTGGCTTTTTTCACTGATGCAGCACACAGAACTGATATTTTCATTGTGCTATGCATTTATGAGTCCTATATTCCTTGGATAGATAGTTGGAGGATCAGACAACAAGCTTTTCTTTCTAGGGAGAGGGGAACAATTTTCTGGGGGGGGGGAATCTTTTGTTGCAGCATTTTCCTATGCTGCAGAAGAGACAAGCCATCATTCGTTTTAAAAAGCAGATTGTCTTTTTGGCAATTAGAACTAATGTATGGGAGCAAAGCTTTACCTCTGTGAATGTAACTCTCCTGTATACAGGCTTCCTTTTTCTTGGATCCCAATCACTGTCTTCAAGGTTGCTCCCCCCCCCCCGACTATAGCCAAGTTCCAGATGACAGTGTAAGACAGAAAAAAAATAAGTAACACAAAGCAAAAGGAAATGCATGCTAATTTGAACAATATTCTAAACTCATAGATAATTCTTATTAACGTTTTACTGCCTCCTAAAGAGGAAAGGTTGCTTCTGAGCCCTTCAAGAGTTTGTGTTTTCTGTAAATTGGTGTGTGACTGTGAGATGGCCACAATGAATTCCCAGATAATTTGTTAAATATGTTGTGTTTTATTTATTCAAGATGCGGTCCACGGCAAACAGAGAGGCAGAAAATCAAACAACTGTTGCTGAGTTCATTCTCTTGGGATTTGGGGATCTTCCTAAACTGGAATTTCTTCTCTTCTTGCTGTTCTTAGTCATCTATTTGGTGACCATGGCTGGTAACCTCACCATCGTCTTCTTAGTTGTGGTGGATCGTCACCTTCACATCCCCATGTACTTCTTCCTAGGGAATCTGTCCTTCTTGGAGTCCTGCTACAGCTCCACCATTTTGCCCAGAATGCTCATTAGTCTACTGACCGGGGAAAGAAGTATATCTATAAAAGCCTGTTTTATACAGTTTTACGTATTTGCTTGCCTGGGAGGTGCTGAGTGCTACTTCTTATCTGTTATGTCTTATGACAGGTACTTAGCTGTATGCAAGCCATTGCACTATGCCACTCTCATGAATAGCAGGTTGTGCCTCCAGTTAGCAGTGGTGTCTTGGATAAGTGGCCTTTTGGTTAGCACAAGCACAACCCTTTCAGTATCTTCACTGTCCTTCTGTGGTCCCAATGAAATTGATCATTACTTCTGTGATTTGTCCCCAGTCATAAAAGAAATCTCCTGCAGTGACACTTACGTTGTAGAAATGACCGCATTCATTTTTGCCTGCGTGTTCACCCTCCCTCCCTTTCTACTCACCTTGACATCCTACCTATTGATCATTGTTACAGTCCTCCGAATTCCCTCCACCACTGGGAGGCAAAAGGCCTTCTCAACCTGCTCATCTCACCTCACCGTGGTTGCCCTGTTTTATGGAACTCTGATGCTCGTCTATATGCTACCACATTCCACGAACCACAGACAGGTGAAGAAAGTCTTCTCTCTCTTCTACACAGTCTTGACACCCATGGTCAATCCCCTCATATACAGCCTAAGAAACAAAGAAGTTAAGGAAGCCATGAGAAAGAGTTTTAGGAAGTTCCATGCGGCACTTCATGTTTTTAACAATCCCATTTTTTAATACTCAAAATGAAATAAGTTAAGCTTTAGAGATGGGCAGTGCAATCCACCGTAAGGAACTGGCCAATGGCCCAGGGCTGCCCGCCAGAACCTGTGCACTGGCAGCCATGCTGCCGACAGGCCAGAGGTCTACTCGGGGAATGGGACGCTCGTTCTCCGATTTCCGCCAGCTATTTAGTCGGAGGAGGCCGCATAATGGAGATACGGCCAAGGCCATCCTCCCGGGTTGGCTAGGCCAATGGCCCCTCCCTCACCTGGTGAAACGCCCCTGCTGGATCCTGTCTTACCTGGTCCGGCGGCCGCATGGGTACTCCGACAACGGAACAAGGGAGTCCAGACTCTGCGCCAGCCTCCCTTGCTCTTGAGTCATCGTGAACGTGCTTTACAGCACGTTCATGATGTCACTTGGTGACGGAGCGCTCTTTGGCAATCTTTGGTAATCCTGAACACAAACCCCTCTCTGTCTCCTATGTCTCATGTGCAATCAAATAAACAACAAACTAAGTGCCTCTCTCTTTTCCATCTTGGTGGAAAACAGTTACGCATGCGCTGGTAGCATTTTGTTTGGACTTCTGCAACACATGGTACAGAGGGTTGCCTCTGTGGACTGTTTGGATTCTACAGTTCGTACAAAGTACAGCTCTATGTTTACCCACTGTGAGAGGCCGTAAGGAAACATATCTTGCCTGTTTGGAAATAGCTGCACAATTTTAAAAGCTGGGATTAACCATTAAGGCCCTAAAAGTGACTTGGGACCAGGGTGTTTGAAAGAACACTTTCTCCTGCGTGAACCTGCCCTGATTTTTGGATGCTGCTCAGAAATGAGGCAAGGAGTAACCAGAAACAGGGCATCTTCAGTTAGACTGTATCTGCAGAGTTAATCTTCCAGCACTATCTACATATTCTTTTCAGCAGCTAATGAAAAAAAATATTAATCTTTTTTTTTAAAAAAGAATTGCCCAGGACATTACATATCATTGATCCTATGGTGGATTTTTTTAACTGTTTCTCTGCTATGTTGTAATGTTTAAAAGCATTTGAATTGCTTTACCTAGCAGGGGCAGCCCAGTCATCAGGCCGATAGAAATGCTTGCTTGGAGCAGCAGGCTGAGAGGGTGGCAAACTGGCACCCACCTGCACCCCACAGCTGCCTGCCACCTACTCAGTTGCTCCCTCTTTGCCCTCTTGGAGATTGAGCAAGATGAGGACAGGGCCACCCCTGCTGGTTGGGCTGCCATGCTCTCTCTGAAAAGTGGCCTACAATCCACCGCCCAAAGCAGTCTGCTTCATCTTGCTTCATGATAGGGCCAGCCCTGTTATCCTCTTAGTCAAAACATTTTCGAGCTCTTTGCAAATCCTGTGAAAAGAACATTCCTGACAAATGGAGTGACAGGACATTTGAAGCCACCTTATGATTTTAGCAGTTTCTTACTTCATTTGCCTGAATCTTCTGTCTTACTTTCCTCAGCAGCGTTGCTACGCCTCCATGTGGGGGGGCCCACCACCCCGCCCCCGCGGGATGCAGCGGCGTGATGTCACGACCCGCCTCCGAACGCCCCCGGCATTTTTGCCTGATTTGGGGGCCGTTCGGAGCCAAGGGCGGGAGGGCCGAAACGCGGCCATTCCACCTGCAAAGAGCCAGCGGGACATCAGGACACCGCTCAAAACAGTGAGTTTGCACCCGCCCTGACCCCGCGACTCTGCCCCTTCAGGGGTCCGCGCCCTGGGGCCATGGGCACCACTTGGTGCCCTGGGCACCAAGGCACCCCCCCTTTCGAAGCCTCTGCCTTTCCTTCCTTCCTATTTCTGTATTATGTACTTGTGTGTGTGTGTGTGTGTGTGTGTGTGTGTGTGTGTGTTATGCCAATAAAGATTTTTGATGATGATGACAATTGTTCCTCATTTCAGACTGGAGGGGGGATTGGATATTGAATGTTCTTCTGTGGGGATAAACATTGGAAAGGAGCATAGAAAGAACAATAACTATTCACAGTAGGAGAGAGAGAGAGAGAGAGAGAGAGAGAGAGAGAGAGAGAGAGAGAGAGAGAGAGAGAACATGTGCATTTTTTTTTTACATTTTACAATTACAAGCTCTCCGGGGAGCTGTTAAAATACAGCAAGTGATAGGAAAGCAATACCTCCTGACACTTTGAAATATACTAAGAATATACTAAAGAAGCATGATTAACTGAGGCTTAAGTGTGATTCTGTAAATTGCTCTGAGAGACGAGGGAATGGAAATGAGGGAAATCATTAAAGTGTCTCCAGACTGTTCAACTTCTGTTGCTCCCACTGCTTGGAAACTAGCTTTGAAAACACACTATCAGAATAGGTAGACAATGAAACGCAGTGGCGTGCTAAGGGAGGGGGCAGTGGACGACTCGCCACCCAACCGGAGGGGGGGCGACAAAGGCCATGGCTGTAATTATGCTAATAAATGTTAGATTGATTGATTAAGTGGCTAGGGGGTGGCCGTGTCTTCAGCTTCTCTTCCCCGCTATTGGGGAAGAGAAGCCAAAGACAAGGGTCCTCCCCAGTCAATTAAAGAGCCACGGTCTTTGTCACCCGCCCCCCTCTGGTGCCCACATCTTTGGCTTCTTTTCCTTGATCACGGGGAAGAGAAGCTGAAGACATGGCCTCCTCAGTCCCTACCTCCCGTCTCATGGCTGCTTCTCCAAAGTAACGTCACTTCCGGGTATCACCAGGTGTCGGGGGTTGACACCCATCCTTGCCACCCCAGGCAATGAAGCTGGATACGCCGCTAATGAAACCAATCATAATAGCATGTTGATCCTTAGGGGATTTTAAGAACTGGGCACATATCCGCAAAGACAGATCAAACCAAATGAGGTCAAATTTGGACCAGATATTCTTGAGTTTCATTGAATGAAATGTTTCCTGGAACTCTTTCAGTTCTATGACTGTATAGCAATAGAGAACATGGTACTCTTCCAAGGATGCGGTGGGGTGTAGTTCATAGTGGGGTCACCTAAACAACTGTGCTTGCAACATAGAGACTCCAAATGGCAAAATATTAATTTTTGAACCCTTTTCCTGTCTTCACTTCCATTTTTATTGAAAACCCCCTTGTATTTTTCCCCCTGTTCCTTGTAAATCACCTTTGAGTGCCTGGTATGGATTGAAAAACAATTAATAAATAAAAGAGAACCAGCATAAATTTGATCTCTGATTCCCCCCTTTCCAGTGGCATTGTTAGGGGGGGGAGTTGGCCCCAGGGCAGCGGGGAGTGTACTTGCCTCCGGCTTAGCCGCTGGGTCGCCCCCTCCACCGCTCTTTCTGTCTTCTTTGCCATCACTCTGCGAGTCCGCTAGCTGCGAGTCCGGCCCTTCCTCCCGCCCTGGAGCGGTTTGGCTCCAAAAAGTCCCATAAAATGGGGGGGGGGTGTTTTCACACTGTGCAGCTGCTGAAATGCAGTGGCACATGAAAATGATGTTATGCCCCTGAGGGCGGAGCTTGTGGCGTCATGTGGGGGTGTCGCGTCAGCGCCCCCACGGGGAGGGTGGAGGAATGCTGCCCCTTTCGGCACTTAATTAGAATGAGAATAGTTGTTATGGATACAAACATTAGGTTAAAATAACATCACTCTTATGGCGAAATTTTATGCCGAAATAGGTCGGTGAAGCGAGTGCTCTGCCGGCCAAAGGTGTTGTGAAAGCTCCATAAGCCACTTTTGTGGCACCTATGGAGTAAGCAGCGCCAGTGCGGAGGCCGGTGCTGCTCATTCCACCATCCACTGGACTTCGTGCCATCCGACCCATGCAAGCCCTGCGCTGGGTGGCGGGAGGTCGTGGGGAGGCTGTGGGGAGGGTGGACCGGCGTGGCAGGGGAGGGGACCATTGATTGGCACGGCCTGGGAGGGGTGGGGATATCGGCGTCGGGCTGTGCCAATATCCCCGTAGTCTTACTGAACCGGCCTGGCCTAACACGGCATTCCTGGTTGTGTGCCAACTCCAGAGCTAGTGCACATCCGAGGTGAGCCCTGGCTGCGTTGGTGCGGGCTGCATCCTGCACAGGATGCAGCAGCCAGCCACGTAGGCCAGCTGCTGCAACTTGTGCAGGATTGGGCTGCCCATCTGATATGATGGAAGAAATGGGGGGCAGGGACATAGAGTTTTTTTCACTTAATATTTATAACTCATATGTTCCCATTGTAAGCACTGTAGCTTAACTTGCCATTCTGATAAGATAAACAGCACAATCTTAGGCAAGTCGACACAGAAGTAAGCCTCACTGGTGTCAGTGAGCCTTGCTCCCAGGTAAGTGTGTGTAGGATTGTAGCCATATTCTAACACAGAACCTTCAGCTAGACAAACATTCGTCCATAGCGTGGATCACCTCAAGAGAGGTGATGCAAGAATCAGCTTCTTTACCCAGTGTGCTTTCTTCTACATTTAATTGTGCCCTCCTCTTTGTTACACATGTATAATAAGAGTGACTCCAACAGAAGTGAGTAGAATGGATATAATGAGAAGCAGAGGTATCTGTTTTGGCACATCCACAAGAAAATCTTGTTGCAATCTCTTCTTACATTAGGCATCTGGAAGTTGTCTAAGAATCTGAGAAGGTAGGCAAAGGACTTCTCAAGGGGTAGCTGTGTAGCAGGCAAAAGCAATAAATGGGTCACCCTGAAGATTAGCACACGGATTATGCCATAGGCTTCCATGAACCACAGAGTCCAAATTGATACATGCATTTGTTACTCTTTAAGGTGGCAGAAGAACCTTCATTTTTAAAATCTATTGGAGTAGCTGTACAGAGATATAAAAATTCCACTTCGAGAAGTTTTCAAAGATATTGATATATGCTAATATTCAGATGCATCCCATTCAATATTTTAAAATGTAATTTTATTTAGAAATAAGACTTTAACATTTATTTAATATTGAACATACTTTTTAAAAATACTATTTAAATATTTGCTAATGCTTTCATAGCTCTTTGATACCTACTGATTAGAAAAATGTTATATAAATTAAGAAATATGCATATTAAAAAGACAGATTTGGGGATTTCAGACTGTTAGTTTAGAGGAAAAATGGTTGGATTCTCAGCCCGTCTCAGAAAATTCCTATGAAGAACATATTTTCCATTTTAAAAGCCATTGATATTTTGCAGATATGATAACTAAAAGAACTTAGGACAGGCTTTTTTTTTTTTTTTTTTTTTTTTGCAGATTAAATCACTAAGTCCCATTCAATTTTATTAGTTGTGGACAGGAAGACCGGATCTGTATCCACACCAATTCTTGAGAAGCTTTTGCAATGCAAATCAAGGCCGGAAGTTCGAAACCACCATCTGTTGAACGTACTGTACATTATTCCTGGATCGGTCACTGGGTGGCAGCAGAGGAGAGCTAAAAGACTCTGCTTACAGTGCAGTCTTATTCATATCTATGAATAGTTGATGGGACTTGCAGAAGCAGTTGATAGGACTTGCTCCCAGATAAGTATATATAGGACTGACTGAAGCCTTAGCTTGCTCCTCATTGGCATCAGGTTTTGACTGCCAACGGCTCCCTTCAAGATAGGGGTACTCTCTATTCTCCCTTCCCCTCCTGAGTGGGCAAGCCCTGGTGCCAACCACTGACTCCAGTCTTCCTCATGCCAATGTATACGAAACTACCTTATGAACATTTCCAGCATTCAACACCATTATAGTTCTAATCCCAGTGCTACAGTACTGTCAGTACAAGAACTTATCTATTCCATTTGAACAGTACATACTGCAGATGGTCTTTCTCCAAAAGCTGGCACTGTGATCTTTTGGAAGGAAATGGCTACTTTTCCTCACACCAAATCATATGGTTTTCAAATGCCTTTCACAATCCCAAAGGTAACGCCTGTGTATTTTCTTGATCAAGTCAAACTGAGGGCGATACACTACTGAAGTGAGCGGGGATCAAATTCTTCAATGTGGTTTTTGTATAAGACAAAGTGATTCACAGACCAGTTGGCCAACTGTACATGAGGCTCATATATACATATTTCATGCCCTTTAGGGAAAGAGCCCCATGGAAGGCCAAAATAAGAGCACTGGATTTATCATGATAGGATTTTCTGGCAACCAGGAGCTACAAACTTTGCTTTTTGTGTTGCTTTTGGCCATGTACACCATGTCGCTGCTGGGGAACACTTCGATAAGTGTGGTCGTCAGACTTGACCCTGCCCTTCACACCCCCATGTGCTATTTCATTGCCAGTCTCTCTTTGGTAGATATCTGCTACACCTCTGTCACCGCTCCTAAGATGCTGGCAAACTTCCTCTCAAAGGACAAAACCATCTCCTTCACTGGCTGTGCCGCCCAGCTCTACTTCCTCCTCTTCCTGGGAACAACGGAGTGTTTTCTTCTTGCTGCCATGGCATACGACCGCTTCTTGGCCATCTGCAACCCATTGCGCTACACGTCCATCATGACTAAGCATCTGTGCGCCTACCTGGTGGCAGGGTCATGGGTCAGTGGGATGGTGCTCTCCCTTGGGCAGACCAGCCTAATATTTGCACTCCCCTTTTGCGAAGACAACCAGATCGACTACTTCTTTTGTGACATCCCTCCACTCCTAAAGCTTGCCTGTGGAGATATATCTGTCAATGAAATCACCGTCTTTCTGGCCGGATTGTTAATTACTCTCATCCCGTCTCTGTTGATACTAGCCTCCTATATCCACATCATCACCTCCATCCTGAAAATTGCATCAGCAACGGGGCGACAGAAAGCCTTTTCCACCTGCTCCTCACACCTCATTGTCATCACTTTGTTCTATGGCTCTGCCAGCGCTATGTACTTGAGACCCAGCTCTAGCTACGTTCTTGAAAATGACAAATTTCTAGCCCTGCTTTATTCCATCATCACCCCAACCCTGAATCCCATCATCTACAGTTGGAGGAGCAAAGAGATAAATGAGGCTTTGAAGAGAAGGTTCACTTCAAAATGGGTTATTTTCAACACCTAGTTCAATGAATTAAGGTGTGTTCCGGAAACTTCCTGTTGAAAGAGAAATGTATGGGTACACAGGAAAGCAGGGGTGGCCAAACTGTGGCTCCTGAGCCTCATGCGTCTCTTTGACGTATAATGTGCGGCTTTGTGAAATATGTTGGCTGAACTCCTATTTGCATCACAGTTAATGTAAAAGGTAAATAAGAAATGTTCAAGCTTTGTAATTATTTACCAGGTATAAACTGAGAGTCCAATCAATTAAAACTTATGTTTAATACATTTAATATTCATGGTGAGTAAATATATTCTTCAATATCGCGGCTCTCAAACATCTGAAGTTTATCATATGTGGCTCTTACATTAAGCAAGTTTGGCCACCCATGGTATAAAGAGAGCTGTGGGGGGGGGCGCATATATGAAGGAATTTAAATCAATGTTTTAGTTCAGCAATTCTTGAGGATGATGGTCACAATAAAGGAAGCACAGCAATGGTACTGGTTAAAGTTATACCTAGTTCTAGCTGTGACAGAGGGGACAACAAATCACATTTTGAATCATAGCTAGAGGGTGGTTTCCATGTGCAAGTACATTACTTGAATGTTCTCTACAAGCTGAATATGTGAATTGTTTCAGCTGAAAAACATTGCAATGTTTCTCTCTGTGGGGTCATAATAATATCTGATATGCCCCAGTACTGACCCCAGGCTGCAGGGAGCCCTCCAGCAAAGCCCTGTACTGGGTCCTCCCATTGTGTCCTGTGATGGTCCATTGGATGCTACCACTGCCACTGCCACTGAAACTGAAGATTCAGGGGTCGATCTGGCCTAGTGGACCTTCTGATGTGTGTGGACATTTGGATGGTGTCCAACCGGGTCACCTTCCAACATCATCCTTGTATGACCCTTACACAACAGTCACCGAACCATTGTGTGTGCTTGTGTGAAACAGGCTCAGGCAGTGTAAGAGAGAATCTGGTAAAGATGAGCATCTTGAGGAGATGGTCTATATTATATGACTAATGAATGAACAGCAGTCATGCTGTCATTTGAAGATGAAACACTGTGGACGTTTAGATGCACTTCCACTGAATGGAATGGTGAACCACTCCTGTCATTACCGAAGCACACAGATTTGGATTTGCTTGTACATTCAGAACATCAGAGTCTTGGACCACCTAAATCAGTATGGTCTCCAGTGGCTGGCGATGGTTCTCCAGGGTTTCTGGCAGGGGTCTTTTCCAGTCCAACTTGGAGATGCCAGGGATTGAACCTGGTGCATTGTGGATCAAAGCAGGTGTTCTACCAATAACCTATGGCCCCATAACATTTTAGAACATGTGTGCTCTCATAATGAAGCAAGAAGTAGGACTTGGAAGTGTCCACCTATATTTTTTGTGGAAAGGACTAATGGTGCATTCTGAGACATGTCTCCTAAGTAAGTTCTTATATGCCAGAAGTATGTTCTGTTGCGTTGACTACCAGGAAGGTGCAGGTCTGCAGCTACCAGTATACGTACAGAGAAACAAATCCCAAACTGCATTTTTTCAGTAAATGGCTTTAAGTCAACACTTTTCCAAAATGGCATTTCTAGTTGTCTGATGCTGCTGGTGATTGCTTTAATGTCTAATATTCCCACAAGTGTTTGTAAAAGTGGTAATGCAGCTTGTCACTAGCAAGCACCCCACTCCCAAGGAAACCTTCTCTTCTCCCCCACCCCGCAAACGAAAGAACTCTATGTGCGCTGATGCTAACTTGGACATCGGCTTGTCATAGGCTAACCATATTCCAAAAGGGACAGGGTGCCTATAACTTTAACCATTGGAATTTGGGCAGGTGCAGCTCATCTTGGAAGGGTTCAGCATGCTACACCAGCCCAAATTCCCTCTTCTTATAATAAAGATATAGGCACCCTGTCCCTTTTGGGATATGGTCAGCCTAGTCTGTCACATTCTCCCTTCTTCCCAGCGCCCTATGTCACGTATTTCATGAATCAACCTCAAATGTATAGTAGAGTCCCATGACTATTTGGTTTCCCCAAAAAACAATAACCTTGACCTACACTTTCCTGAATCCCCGCTGGGTTTAGCTCACCCCCCAGCCATTGGTCTAATCTGTTCACCTGACCTGGGAGTGGGAACATCCATCAAACCAGTCTATTGGAGCTTGGGGTTGTCTCCTCAAACTGGGATAAAAAAAGAGAGCTGATCAGCTATGTTAGGTCACAGATGAGTGTTGTGCTTTGGGAGGTGTCAGTTAAACTGAAAGCTGTGATTAGTTAAGACCACATTAACGTCTAAGTTCTTTCTGTCTGTTACCAGGAAGATGCTGAACTGTAAGTGGAGTCTTTCAGTCAGGACAGTTTTGGTACATTCAATATGTGAAGTACCAAGCAACACCTACTATATACCTCTTGCTCTGGATTTTTGATGTTGATGGCAGTGAAACGTCCAGTCTTCCCCACATGTTTGCACTGGCGTCACTATGGGGGGGCGGAGCTGTAAGTTCTGCTGAAATCCGAGCCTCCCTTACACAGAGGAACGAAGCAGCCCCGTCCCCTCACCGTCGGAGCCTTTCAGGGAAGCGAAAGCAACAGGCAGGGAGTCTCCTGCGCGTTGCTTTCACTTCCCTGAAAGGCTCCGACGGTGAGGGGGCAGGGCTGCTTCGTTCCTCTGTGTAAGGGAGGCTCAGATTTCAGCAGAACTTACAGCTCCGCCCCCCCTGTAGTGATGCCAGTGCATGTTTGTGATCTTAATCCCAGTTGCTATAATCAAATAAATCCAACCATTCCTGTAGGCTTTTTTAGCTGTTGGATCTTCAATATAACTCAAAAGGTGACAAGGGCAAAAATGATGGTCTTTCTCTAATGGCCAGCAATTCTTCTGTTCCAGAAGGACTGTATTTTTCTGAGGTAAATAAGAGACAAGACAACTGCATGTGGATTAGACACTTGGCCACAACTTTATTAACACAATAAGAGCATACCTAAGGACCAGTGTGGAGGGTGGAGCTAAATCCCTGATTCAAAAAGTGAGGAATGGGGAAATTAGCCTGGCATCCCAGCCACAATTGCCCCCTCGTCCGTCTCTCCCCAAGTACTACAACAGGTGGGATTATTTCCTGGTCGACGTTCTCCCAGAGTCGTTTCAGCCTTTAATTAGTTAAAATCCCCAAACTCAACTCTCCCTTCACACTGGTCAGAAACTGTTCAGTTGTGACTATTAATAAAACATAAAGCAGCCAATCAGTGCCAAATAGAAATATATATGGTTAAATAGTAAACACCCCGGGGAAGGCAAAAAATCCAGCCAGCAAAGCCAATCGATGGCTGAACAAAAATTCCTTCCCGGCCTCCAAAACCGGACGACCGCAATAAGTCAGGGTGCCACCACTGAACTGACAGTGGGTGTGAGACTTGGACAACATCAGGAAAACTGCTACATCTTCTAAACCGCCACTCCTTCGTATAGCCATAGTTCCCGCCTCTTGCATTTTCACTCTTGAAGCCTGATCAGCTGTTCAGGTGCGGCTGAAATCCAAGACATGCACCCAGTCTCCTTGGGAAATGTTCGCCAGGCAGGCGAAAATCCAGGATGTTCCAAGGTCACCTTGGCAACCACCCCATTCTCATGGCTCTCTCCCTGCTGACCTTCCTCCTCACAGTGCCTTGCTATCAGCTTCCTGCCACCAGCTCCAGTTTCTGCCCATACATGGTGTGGACCTCCACCTTCTGACTGCCTTCACGTGGTCATCTCGTGACCTCTGAGGTCCTGCTGTCGTCTCTGAGGTTGCAGCTCCTGGGAGA
This sequence comes from Plestiodon gilberti rubricaudatus, assembly GCA_026170595.1. Lineage (NCBI taxonomy): Eukaryota > Metazoa > Chordata > Lepidosauria > Squamata > Scincidae > Plestiodon > Plestiodon gilberti. The sequence continues at coordinate 31,737,535 of JANXHW010000006.1, read as the reverse complement.
ATGGGAATTAACCCCTCTTGCCCCCACCAGTGGGTTAAACAGAGATCAGAAGTGCCACGAAAAACCTTGGTAAGTGGAAGCTGAGCAAGTGGCTGGCCACCCATGTAGCAAAACCAGCACCCCCAGTCCGGGAGGACTCTGACTCAAATACGCCAATACTGCTGCCACTGGACAAATGCTGAAATCAAGCAAAATCCCAAGACTGCCTTCTGTGCCTTACCTCTCTGGTTGATCTTAGATCTCTGCAGCATCAGCTCCAAGGTCTCTCCCCAAACCTTGACACATCCTACCATGAATGCTGTCCTGAAGAGCAAGACTTGGAAAAGAGGAAAGACAAACACCAGCAAAACAGCCAACATCTCATGCAATGCCCTTACCATCACAGGCGGTTTTGCATCCTGGAGAGGGGAGCATAACTCTGCGCAGCGCTTGATGCCTTCCTAACTCGAAAATCAGCACAAGGATCTGGAAAAACAGTCAGCTCTAGATGCAAAGGGAATACCTGCCAATCCCCCTTCCCTCCGAAAAGTACACATTTACAGCACTACACCTCAATAGAAATGGGCCTTCCCTCTGGATACGCCTGCTTTGCTCAAAACTGGAGGAAAAAATAGCTTGGAGATCTGCCAAAAACCTTCCTATTGGTAGACAACACGGAGGCATCAATGGCTTGCCTGTGCTCAGTTGTCAAGGATCCACAAGTTTGCAGGCTTGACCCCCACCATTCCTTATGCTGCAGGAGCGAGATCTTGAGCCCTGTGAAACTGAAAATAGAATAGAACATCGCCAATCCCCTGGTCTGGTAAAGGGATGTGCCATGCGTAGGCTTACCATATTTTTCAAACTTCAAACCGGGACACCCCCCATACCCCCCCCCGAGGTAATTAATTAATTAATTAATTAATGTGAAAGCAACGAAAAAGCAAGGCCAAAGAACCACAACCAATCGTAAACAAAAAAGCAATCCTAAACCGCGCAAATCAAGCCCAAAGTACCATCCACAACGAAAAAGCCACTCTAAAGCACAACGAAAAGCAATCCTAAACAGCCCAAACGAAGCCCAAAGTACCATCCACAACGAAAAAGCCATTCTCAAGGACAACGAAAAAGCATAAAAAACACCATAAAACTCATAATAAAGCATAAATCCAAATAAGAAACCCTTATAACGAATAAAATATAAAAGAAAGGGGGCGCAAAGCGCCCCCTCCTGCCGCGCGAAGCGCGTCCGAAATTTTTTAAATAAATAATCAATTTAAAATAATTAATTAATTAAGTAAAGGGGGCGCAACCTCCTGCCGCGAAATTTTTAAATAAATAATTAATATTTCTATTAAAAATATATAATTTAAAAATAAGCTTACCTGGTCGCTGCTGGTCACTGGTCCGTGGTCGCTGCTGCTGCTGCTGGGGCCGCGGCAAGCAGGCTGGGGCCGCGGCAAGGCAAAGCAAGGCAAGAAGCAGGCTGTGCTTCTCCCGGTGCCGCTGCGAAACCAGTGGCACCGGGAGAAGCACAGCCTGCTCGCCTGCGTTGCGCAGGGAGAACACAAGGCAAGAAGCAGGCTGTGCTTCTCCCGGTGCCGCTGGTCTCGCAGCGGCACCGGGAGAAGCACAGCCTGCTCGCCTGCGTTGCGGGAGCCCTGGAGCTCGCGCAACACGGGCAAAAAGCAGGCTGTGCTTCTCCCGGTGCCGCTGCGAGACCAGCGGCACGGAGAGAAGCACAGCCTGCTTGCCCGCGTTGTTCGAGCCTGCTAGAGGCTCGCGCTGGCCGGGCAAGCAGGCTGTGCTTCTCCGGTCTCCCAGCGGCACCGCATGGAGCCGCTGGGAGACCGGAGAAGCACAGCCTGCTTGCCCGGCCAGCGCGAGCCTCCAGCAGGCTCGCGCAACGCGGGCAAGCACTGTGCTTCTCCCGGTGGCACTGACGACCAGGAGAAGCACCCGCTCGCCGCGCCGCCATCTTTTTTTTTTAAAAAAAAATTCAAACTTCCCGGGCAGCATCTTGGGTCACGAAATCTCGCGTGATCCAAGATGTCGGCGCCCAAATCTCGTGAGGGCATCATGCCCTCACGAGATTTGGGTGCCGACATCTTGGATCACGCGAGATTTCGTGACCCAAGATGCTGCCCGGTAAGTTTGAAATTAAAAAAAAAGTTGGCGGCGCCCATTCGTCCCCCGGGACCCGACCGGGAATCGGGTCCGATTTCCGGGACTGTCCCGGCGAAACCGGGACGAATGGTAAGCCTAGGCATGCGCAACACTTTGCTTTAAGTAACAGGAATACAAAATGTGGAACAGGTCACCAAGACTGCTGCTCCTTGGCCTCCACAATGGTGACTTCTCTGCGGCTGGACAATGGCTGGGATTCTGGTGCCGATGCTCTGAGCTGCCTCTGGCCGCTATGATGGCTGTGTGTGCAGGGCATTCCTGCTAGTCTGTTACCCTGGTAGCAAACGTCTATCAAGGTGCCCCAGATACAGCTGCAGTCTACCGCCTTCCACGCTGGATCTTCCCCAGACTCAGCTGTTTTCAAAGCCTTCTGCAGAAGAGGCCAGCCAGCCTCATCAAAGACATGCGCTGCCTACATTTCAGGAATGGACCTAAGACATTCTCTTTGCACCGGAATGGGGCAAACCATCCATGGCTCTGTCCTGGGCAACAGGCCTGATGAAGTTCTTGTGCTTTGACATTGCTCCCAGTCACATTCTATTCTTTAGAGTAGGGAAATGGGTGACAAAGCAAACTGCCTGAGCCCTCTAGCGTGTTCCCTATTCCATCATATGGTGTGTCGTGTAGCCACAGGAGGCAGCTTTTTGGAACTCTTCACCCAGCTTCTTTGCAATCACTGTGGTTGGCTCCAGCTATGGGAGGCCAGGCCAGTTTCAACTTCCTGCACTATTTCATTTGCAACATATCTGTTATGCAGACATTCTTTTCCCTAAATTAATGTACATCCTAGTGCATTTCTGAATTATATAGGATTCCTACTTTGTTGGTACTTGCCATGCAGGTGTCCAGCGAATGATCTTCCAACCTAGAATCAAATGAGGGAAATCCCAAGCAAAGACCCACAATCCAAAAGAGAGAAACAAGCAGGAGAAAGGATGATTACAGAATGGTGTCATTCCCACAACCTCTGAGCCTAGCTGATCAGCCCAAACACAGGGCAACTCCAAATGAACAAAAGGACAATTGTGCTACACAGACAAGGACCCAACAAACTTACATGATGCAAATTGACACAGACAGGACAGAGTATTGGTTATCAAACACAATAATCACTGTAAAACAAGAAAATAGTACGCAGCAGCCGTCCCATCTCACTACAGATATTATGTAAACCTAATTAATCACCCCACTTGGACTCAGACATGTGAGGAGGGGACTTGCAGGTAAAAAACAATCCAATTTAAAAATCAAAGTCCACACAGACCTCAATCTTTCCCAATAAAATGTTTATAGAATTTAAAAATCCTAGTGATCTTGGCCAATTTCATAAAGGATCAATTTCAAAATTAAAATCCACATAGGATCTCAACATTGTTCGATAACCTATGCAGAATTGTTTTTGTGGAATAAAGAAGTTTCTTTTTTAAAACTTCATTTTCCCGACGCTTCCGGTTGGAGAGGAATGGTGATATGCTGATAGCTTTGTCGGTTGCTCTATACCGACGGAGCACGTCTGAAGGACTCTACCCCTGGATTAAAAGGGTGTGCGATGAGATAAAACACATATCTTCGGATCACTCCCATTACTTTCTCGGAGAGCGTAGGCTTTTCGAGTTTGTTTTGGTTTGAGCGTGGAAGAGAACGGATTAACAACATGCTAAATCACGACTCAAGGTAGAAGGAGAACACATTATTGTGCTAATGGAGATTCCGCTGAGAATTTTGCAGAAAAGGAAAAGTTATGCATTCCTGGTGGAGGTGCTGAAGAAACAGAAGATTGTCTTTAGGTGGGGAAAATTAGAAGGCGTGATTGTTAAACTTCATGGAAAAACCTATAGATTGGATACAATCCAGAAAGCAAAAGAGTTCCTTGGAAGTTTCAAGGATGGAAGAGAAGAAGAAGATGATGATGGGATGGACGGTGCAATGGCAAGCTGTGAACAGTAAAGATGGATTACAAATTTTTATCATGGAATATTAATGGAGCTAATACTCCGCAAAAAAGAAAAAGAGTATTCCATTATTTGAAAAAACTTAATCAAGATGTGATATGCCTTCAAGAAACCCATATAAAAAAGGGAGATACAAAATTTTTGATTCAGAAAAATTTGGGAGAAGAACTTTTTTCAACAAATATCAAGAAGAAGAATGGGGTGGTTTTATATGTTAAAAAAATATTTGAAGCCAGAATTAATATTTGCAGATGACAAAGGAAGAGGGGTGGCAGTGGAAGTAACATTAGATGGGATAAAAACATTAATATTGGGGGTGTATACACCACATCAACAAAAAGGGGATTTTTTTTAGATATTTGATGGATTTGCTGGCAAATTATTCTTATAGTAGTTTTTACTTGTTGGGTGATTGGAATGGAGTGGTCTCTCCGCTGAGTGATAAAGGTTCCAAAAAAGAAATAAAGCATAATCAAGGGAAATTACCTAAAATGTTTTTTTTTTGAAATGGTGGAGACTTTAGGGGTTTTGGACATATGGAGACAGAAAAATGGGAATTCTAAGGAGTTCACACATTATTCAGAGAGACATGGATCAAGTTAAAGAATTGATATGTTCTGGGTGTCAAAGGATATAGCTGTTAGAACTTCCAAAGCAGAGATTTTAACAAAATCTATTTCAGATCATAATCCGATATTGCTGGCCATAAGGAAGAATATTAAAACTTATAGATGGAGACTGAATGAACTGTTATTACAGAAAGAAGAGATAATAGAAGAAGCTAAGAGTAAACTAAAAGACTTTTTTGAGTTAAATATGAATAAAGGAACAGAAGTAAGAATGGTTTGGGATGCAAGTAAAGCATTTATAAGAGGATATTTTATACAAAAAATGCAGAATGGACTAAAAAGAGACAAATTAAGTTTCAAAAGATTGAAGAAGAGATGAAGAAGAAAGAACAAGAGTTGAGGATGACACCTGGTGACAAAAACTTTCTACAACAAATTTAAATTTTACAGAGTCAATTATCCCTGATGATAACAAGAGAAATAGAAATTAAAATGAAGTATGTGAAACAAAGGTATTTTGAACATGCTAATAAAGCAGGAAAATTTTTAGCCTATAAACTGAGGAAAGAGAAGGAGAAAAGAATTATTTCTAAGTTACAAGAGACAGAGAAAATATGTACAGAACAGGAAGATATACAAAAATTAATTGTAAATTATTATACAAATTTATATAAAAGACAGAAGGTAGAATCAGCAAAAATAAAGGAATATTTGGCAAAGCAAAATTTACCAAAAGTATTGGAAGATCAGAAACTAATTTTAAATGAAAGGATCATGCCTAGAGAAGTGGCAGATGCGATAAAGAGAGTCAAGCTGAATGAGGCACCAGGTCCAGATGGTTTGACTGGGAGATTTCATAAATGTTTAGAAGATGTAATAAGTATTCCATTACAACAGACAATGAATGATATCTTACAAAATAGAAAAATGCCAGATTCATGGAAAGAGGCGAACATAACTTTGATACCAAAAGAAGGACAAGATTCAAGTAGTATTAAGAACTATAGACCTATATCGTTGCTTAATAATAATGATTATAAGATATTTACATCAATTTTAGCGGAGAGAATGAAGATGTTGCAAAAATTCATACATGAAGATCAATGTGGTTTTTTTACCAAAAAGACATTTGAGGGAGAATGTAAGAATTGTTGTAGATATGTAACATTTTGACAAACGTATAGATAAGCAATTAGCATTAATATTTATAGATGCTGAAAAAACTTTTGATAACTTGAACTGGTCTTTTTTATTAGAAGTTTTACAAGAAATGGACTTCGGGAAAACTTTAATAAATGGATAAATTCAATTTATGTGACACAAACTGCAAGAGTATTAGTGAATGGTGAGCTGACTAAGACATTTGAAATTCAAAAAGGTATGCGACGAGGATGTCTGTTATCACCATTGCTGTTTATATTGGTGTTAGAAGTTTTGAATAGAAATATTAGACAAGATGAAAGAATACATGGTGTGAAGATTAAGAAAGAAACATTCAAGTTAAGAGCCTTTGCGGATGACTTGGTATTAATGCTGGAAAATCCGTTAAAAGATATAGAGTTGTTGATGAGTAAATTAAAAGAATTTGGATCTCTTGCAGGATTTAAAGTTAATAAACAGAAGACAAAAATAGTGACTAAAAATATGAAGATTCAAGATCAACTGAAACTGATGAATAAAACAGGATTTAAGGTGGAAAAAAAGTTAAATATCTAGGAACTGTATTGATGAGTATGAATTGTACACTATTTCAAAATAATTATGTTAAAGTATGGAATGAAATTAAGAAAGATCTGTTAAGATGGGAAAGATTGAAATTGTCTTTATTAGGAAGGATATCGGTGATTTACAGCCCATTCCAACCCAAGTGCTAAGCAGCCCAAGTCAGATCTAAAGTCAGCCTAAGTCGTTTAGGTCGAAGTTAGGTCTGGAATGCAACCATTTAGGGCGAAGTTAGGTCAAAGTTAGGGCAAAGTTACGACCAACGGACTAAGAACAGCCCATTCCAACCCAAGGGCTAAGCAGCACAAGTCAGACCTAAAGTTGACCTAAAAGTGGGCGGAACATGGGCGGACCGTGGGTGTAACAGGGGCGGCAACCAATTAACATTGGATTCCAGACCCTGGCAAGCACAGACACGCCCCCTCCAACACAAATGCTGACACAAAATTTAGGTCGACCAAAAAGGTGGACCCAAATTCGAGGAGACCCATAGGAGCCATTTTACCTTACCTAAGCCAGCCCTCTCCTGAAAATTTCTAACACCCTACTCCTGAGTTAGGTCAGAGTTAGGACGGAGTTGGGCCTGCTAGGTCTGGAAACCGACAGAGTTATGCCTAAGATAGGGAGCCTATCAGCACCCAGCCCCACCCAGCCTCATTTCCACAAAAGCCCAGCCCCAGACCTCCAGTCACTCTCTCTCTCTCTGAGCACGTGGTGTGGGGTTCTGTCCCTCACAGCCACAAAGTGGGACTTTGTCGGTGGAGGGCAAAATTCACAAACACCCCACTTCTCTCTTCTCCTCTCTGCCTCCCTCTAGGGCAGAGAGGGCTGTTCTGGCTGTGGCCAACCTGTTTACAGCTGTGCCTGGGCAGCTGCCTCCATGCAAGTGTTTGCTAACCCATGTCTTTCTCCCAGCCCCTCTTCCCCCCCCCCCACAGGCAACAACACGAGCAGGTAAGAGCAGGGTTTGTGCTGACATGTGGTCTGACTGCTGCCTCTTTGCATTTAGAAATATAGGAAGGATACATGCCTCTTTACCAATGTGTTGTCTCACAGCTGTCTGCATAGCCTGCCATGACATGCCTCTCTACCAATGTGTTGTCTCATAGCTGCCTGCATAGCCTGCTATGATATGCCTCTTTACCAATGTGTTGTCTCATAGCTGCCTGCTTTGCCTGCTATGATATATAGGATATATGCCTCTTTACCACTGTTGTGTCTGATTGCTGCCTGTAGTCATGTGAGCACACAATGCCACAAGTGTGGAACTGTTAGCCTTATGTAGACACCAGCTGTTCCCCCCCCCCCTTTCTCCACAGGGTCTACTGACAGGTCAGTATTGCTAGGTTTGCCTTGGTTGTGACCCCCAAGTTGTGTTGTTGTCTCTCTCTTTGACCCTTTCCCCTTACAGGATCATGCTCTCCTTACACCCAGGTAAGCAGCTCAGACCATGCTATGTGTGTCACACCCATCAGCTGTGTTTTATTTCTCTCCCTGCAGGCTTTTGCACCCGACACACTGGCTTGTCTTCAATGGCGACTGCTACCGCACACCCACACCAGCTGACATGTAACTCCCCCTTGTTTTTTGTCTCCCCAGGAATGTCCGCTATCACCTACCTTCCTGGGAGCACCCCTGGGGCTGCAGTCTGGTTGCCCCACTGTCGTCTGCCTCGCTGCTGCCAGAGGTCAGGGAGCCAGCCCTGCAACCCTCCTCAGCTGCCAGCGCTGCTGCTGCTCCACCTCCCTGGCTGTTGTTCTTGCTGCCCCTCCCCTTTCTATGGAGCAGGCTGTGGTTCCACAGGGGAAGAGCCTGCATGTCCAGGTCCATGGGGCAGGTGTGCTGCTGCTGCTTTCTGATTGGCTGCTGTGACTACTCCTGGCAGCCTCACCTGGCCATCTCTGCTAACGTTCCAGAACAATAAAGATGCCCCTCGGGCAATGCCCCAGTGAAACATATGTGCCCAGTGTTTACACAAGCATTGCCCCACACACACACACAGACAGCCCCCAGCACTGAAGCCCCTACTTGAGTCCCATCCAGGGACTGCCACGGCCTTCCCTGGGAGAACCCAGCAGGCGCGCTGCGCGACCCCTATGGCACAGAGGGGAGGGGGGAGTCAGGGGGGCCTCTCAGGCAGGCAAACAGTGACAGCCAGGGCGTCCGCCTGTAATGAAGGCGCCTCCGGCGAAGGTCTGCCTGTAATGCAGGTGCCTCCGGCGAAGGTCCGCCCGTAATGCAGGCGCCTCTGTCGAAGGTCTGCCTGTAATGCAGCCACTTCCGCCCAAAGTCTGTCTGCATAAGAGGTGCCTGTTTATGCATCACCTTCATCTGCGGAGCGCCCCCTGTGTCCCTATCGGTCTCTGCAGACCCCTCTCTCGGAATCTCTCTCCCACCAGCCTTGTTGTCCGTCTGTCTGTCTCTGACCCACCCATGCCCCTCCCCAGCACCCCCTGTCTGCCTGCCTGTGTGTCTGCCTCTCCTCCCACTCCCTGATGATGGCTGCTGGCCACTCCCCACCCTGCTAGAGCGCCTGCCGTGAGGCGCCGTCGTTGCCCCATCTGGGGGTGTGATGAGCTGTGTGAGCCCTTCCCGCTCGCAGCAGACAAGCCCAAGGCATCTCTTGGTCTTGGCCGGGGCACAGAGCAGCAGGCACGCCGGGATGCCTTCTTTGTGGGCATTGCCCCGGCCTTGGAGGCCCAGGGCTTCAGGCAATGCACGGGCGAGTCATGTCAGAGGCAGTTCCAGTCCTCATGAGACCCCCCCTTGTGTGTGACGTTCCCACCCCCCTCCCCTTCCCTCCCCCGCTCACCCCCCAGTGCAGCCTCAACGTGGCTTGGGGGTGGCATCGCCTTCTGCAGGAGGGAGGGGACGGCCACTCTCCCCTGCAGCAGGTGGCTGATGCACAGGGTGCCCTGTGGCGGCTGGGCTCAGGCACCTCGCTCACCTGTCACCTGCCCTGCGCCCACCACATGACTGGCGCAACCCCCTGCCTGCGGTCAGCCCCTTTGCGACCGGGCTGCGACAGACCCTGTGGCAGCTGCCATGGATGGACGCTGACACATGCAGACAGAGGCCTGCACATGCCCAAGCCAGACACGGAGCCTGGAGAAGAGCCTGCCTGCCTAGGATGTAAGTGTTGCCTGGATCCTGGGGTGGTGCTGGGCCACAGAAACTGCAGCCTGCCTAACTCAGGCATAACTCTGACCTACCTCAGGCATAACTTCTGCCTAACTTAGGCTGCACTTAGGCCACACTTATGCCTGACTTGGAGAGGAGTTGGGTTGGAATGGGCTGTTAGATGAATGTATTGCCAAAAATGATGTTCTTATTTCAAACGATACCAGTGATTATATCTGATGCACCATTTAAAGAATGGCAGAAAGACATTTCTAAATTTATCTGGCAAGGGAAAAAACCAAGGGTGAAATATAAGATCCTTCAAGATGCAAAGGAGAGAGGAGGATTGGGATTACCGGATTTGAAAGTATATTATGCAGCATGTTGTTTTGTGTGGTTGAATGACTGGGTGTATTTACAAAATAGAAGATTATTGGAGTTAGAAGGCTCTGACTTGAGATTTGGTTGGCATGGGTATTTGTGGTATGATAAAGTGAAAGCAAATTTAGAATTTAAAAATCATTACGTTAGACATGCATTATGGAGAATTTGGAATAGATATAAAATGAGGTTTTATGAGAAAATACCATTATGGGTTGCACCATATGAAGCGCACTTTGGTGGAATTAGCGTGCCAAAAGAGAAAGGACTACTATACAGAAATTTATTAAATTTTTCACAAGGAGACTGTACAATGAAGTCAAGAGAAAAATTAATGGAAGAAGACTTTAATTGCCAATGGTTTGTATATGCCCAAATTTTGGAGAGATTTAAAGTGGACAAGAAGGCTTATGGATTTGTAGAAGAAGAATCAATATTGGAGGTACAATTAAAATCTGAAGACCAGGTAATCTCAAAAATGTATAAATTGCTTTTGAAGTTTGAGACAGAAGAAGAACAGGTTAAAGAATGTACGATTCATTGGGCGAAAAATGTAGGTCATGTTATTTTAATGGACCAATGGGAACAACTTTGGTTAAAACAGTTGGAATTTACGTTAAATGTTACTATTAAAGAAAATATGTATAAAATGATGTATAGATGGTTTATAACCTCAAGCAAATTAGCAAAAATGTAGGAGAAGGTGACGAATAGATGTTGGAAATGTAAAAAGCAAGAAGGAACGTTTTACCATATATGGTGGACATGCCCCCAAGCAAAGAAATATTGGACTCAGATTCATAAACAGATTGAGTTGATTTTAAAGATTAAGGTTCAAATGAAACCGGAAACCTTTTTGTTGGGTATGTGGGATGAACATGTAGGCGAAAAATTTCAAACTTTGTTTTTATATATGATAGCTGCAGCAAAAATTTTATATGCACAATATTGGAAGAATTCGGAGATACCTTCGCTGGAAGATTGGTGGCTGAATGTTTTGGATTATGCTGAAATGGATAAACTTACAATTTTAATTAAGGAAAAGTCAGTTAACCTTTTCGTGAATAACTGGAAACTATCGATTTTTTAAGACAGGGAGAGAGGAACGATGTGATGATATGCGGATTTAATGAATAGAATGTGGGTGTGGCTTAGTTGGAAATTATATGTAGAAAATAGTGAATAGTACGCTAGTAGGATTTATTGTTTCGTGCTTGCTATAACTTTATGAAATACGTATTGTTTTATGTTTTAATATATCAATAAAATATAAATACCGTATTTCTTCGAGTCTAAGGCGCCATCGATTCTAAGGCGCACCTTTACTTTCAGTACCACCAGCAGGGGGAAAAAATCCATCGATTGTAAGACTCACCTCCCTTCATTGAATCTACCCGCTCAGCACCAACTCTCCCCAGCATGTCTCCTTCAGCTGAGGATGACTGAGTGCATTGCCTTTGCATAGCATTTCTGGCCCTGCCATTAAGTGCCATTTCCTTCGTTACCTGGGCTTGGGGGAGCTTCAGGGAGGCCTGCGCAACCCTCTGCAGGCCTCCCTGATCTTCAGTTTGGCGAAAAACAGCGATTTTTGGTCATTTCTGGTTTTCGTGAAAACCGGAAATGGCTGAAAATCACCGTTTTTTGCCGAACTGAAGATCAGGGAGGCCTTCAGAGGGTCGCGCAGGTCTCCCTGAAGCTCCCCCAAGCGCCAGTAAGTAAGAACATAGCATTTTAGGGTGCTTTTTGGAGACTTTCAATTCTAAGACGCACCCCATTTTTTGAAATGCTTAATTGGGAAAAAACATGCGTCTTAGAATGGAAGAAATACAGTATATATTAAAAAAAACCTTCATTTTCCCATCGGCCCCTCCCCACATGTTTTCATGCTTTATCCTGCTCTCTCTCTTTCCACCAAATTCTCTTTCTACTTGCTTTTGTTGCTTCTTGCAGCACAGGGGTTGCTTGTTTGGGGAAGATGGAAAACAAGGCCTGACCCTGCCTGTGGGACTTCTTGGACATGCCTTACCGGTACTTCAAGGAACTCAGTGGTGCCTGTGATTTTTGCATGATGGCAGATTCCAATGTTCTTCTTTTCAAAAGCTGGAAGATTTGAGAAATGGCCATTCAATAATAATAATAATAATAATAATAATAATAATAATAATAATAATAATAATAATAATTCCATATTTTCTTTTCTGATATCATCTGGATTACCTCCTTGGACACTTTCCGGCGACGCCTAAAAACCTTCTTGTTTAAAGAAGCCTTCTGAGCCCTTGCCTTTTAACATCCTCCTGGTACAGGTGGGGTGCTGCTGTTTTTATGTACTTGTTTTAATTATAATCTTTTAAAACTATTTTTAGATACTGTTTTTATTAATTTTCGTTAATTGTTTTTTACTGTTTTAAAATGTAACTATTTTTTGTATTGTATTGCACTGTATTTTCTTTTTGTTGTAAGCCGCCTTGGGTCCCTTTGGGGAGAAAGGCGGGGTAAAAATACCATAAATAAATAAATAAATAAATAAATAAATAAATAAATAAATAAAGGACTGAAGAATGAATTGCCCCGATTTGTTTCACCAAGAAATATCCTTGCTGACCTGGCCCATCCTACACTGCTCTATAACTTTGGATAAGTATTCTTACAAAGATATATCTCACCTCATTTTTATGACGTTCTTGTCAACATTTAATTTGCCTTTGGCTCTTGAGTGCTTTCTTCTATCAGTGGCTGGAAAAGACCTAGGAGAAAATAGCTGATCCTAGCAGGATGTGTTCAACTCGACTCCCACAGGTCCCTTCCAGCCTCCCCATCTTGCTTGTGTTCTCTGTGCTCTTTTTCTTTGACTATCCTGCCATCCAACTTCTTGGAAATGGAATTAAACCTTGGTGGCATCAGTTCAGTTTCCTTGAAATATGGATTCAGTGCTTTCTGTTCATACAAGTGCATATTGCCCCCACTTGTCAGTCATAGGCTCACATTTGAATTCCTTAGGAATTTCCGCAAATCCAGTCACTATTCCTCCCCTGTCCACCTTGACTCACCACTTTCCCACTGAGTCCCAGAACGGAACACACCACAATGAAGCATGTCAGGGTTTCATCATATCTGATGTGGTTCTCTGCCTTCATCTTCAAAGCCAATAAAAAAAAAATAGTCTCTGGGTTAGGAGGTACCTCTTTGAGTAGCTGTCATCTGAAAATGGGAAGAGTCAGAGTTTTCAAGAAACAACTTTTTTTGGGGGGGGGGAGGAAAAGACATATAGAGATATAAATAGTGACTTCCATCTTCCAAAAAGAGCCACTTTTCTCTTACTACAAATCAGGAAAAGCCCTATTTGAATCTTGTTTCAAGCAAGACCAAAATGCCTCAGTCTTCCCAACTGCAAGAGAGGCATCATAATGATCATCATAATGGTCACCTATCCTCTGTGGCTGTCTTGCAGATTTCCACAAGATGCAATCCCCAAAGTCCTCCATCCTCCCCTGCCCACCCCACAAGTCCCTGTGACAAAGGAGAGGGCTTATTTGCCATTCCCTTCCTTCTCCTGCTAGAAGGCTGCTATCAACTTGTTTTCAGAAATCTGAGTGATGGCTGCATTTCCTAGTTCGATTGACTTCCAAAACCACCTACCGCTGCATTGTCTACTGCCTGTGTCTTTTCCTTGTGTGGTGGAGATCCACACAAGTTTCTCTTGGAGTTCCTTGTGGTTCCTTCAGCCTAGAACAGAGCAGTGGGAAGCGGGAAAGCCGTGGGCTTAGCCATCTCTTCCTGCCCTGAGTTCCTATCATGACAAGACCAGAGGAGGGTCTCATCCATCAGACAGAGAGCAGCTGCAGGGAGTTTGCAGCCCCCACCTCCTTACAAATGAACATTCTGCTCCAACTGTCAGTTGCTCAGCAACCACAGAAACAAAAGGGAAAAAAATATTTTGTTTGGAAGATGGGGCAGTTGCAATCTTGACTTACTTGATACTATGGGGTCCATCCATATAGGGGAAGGCTATGTAGGTTGGGCCATATTAAGCCTCACTTGAGCTCTCAGTCTTGGACATAATTCATCCCTGAAAGCCACGTACTGTACTCCCTAAATACGTTTTGCTATTGTTCATAGATAAGCTCTACCACATTGTTTGTTTAATTAATTGATTGCTTCCTCCATTTTTACACCACATCCCAGTTTCATAAATTTCCCCATGTGGCTTTAATTAGGCAAAACTCATACACTCACATAGGCAGATTTCACCCTGAAAATCCATGTAGTCCTGAACTATAGTTTGTATCTATATATCAGCTATGCCAATAATAATTTCTTCATATTAGATTACTAGATTCATCTTCGTATTAGAATAATTAAGTTGAAAGTGAACAATTCTTCACTTGGTTAATTTCTATCCTGAGTAAGATAAGAATGCACCTATGGAGGAGTGAACTTGCTGCCCAATCCTATCCACCTTCACATTAAAAATCAATGTCCACACAGACCTCAATCTTGCTCAGTAACATACAGAATTTAAAGAATCTGGTGCTCTTAACCAATTTCTTCAAGGGTCATTTGAATCTCAAAGTCTACACTCCCAGTCACATCATACTGTTTACAGTAGGAAAAGGGGTGACAAACCGAATTGTCTCTGCCCTCTAGTCTAGCCTGTTCCCTATTCCATCATATGGTTCCCTATTCCACCATTTTTTCAGCTGATCTGCCTTTGCTGACAATCTTTTTCCTAAATGAATGTACATCCTAGTGCATTCTGGGTTAGATTTTGTAGGATTCCTGCTTTGATGGTACTTGTCAGGCAGGTGTCCAGAGCAGCAGCGATGACAGGCAATGGCGGCGGGCAATGGCGACGATGGGCAAAATCATGGACAGGCAAGTAAGTCATGTAATTAATTATTTTAGGTTAAACAGAAATAATTTTATGTAACAGAATAAAATTTTCGGGCGCGCTTTGCAAACGGGCAATTCACAAATGGGCCATTCGCGCCCCCCAAACCCTTTAAATCTTTTTATTTATTTATTTAATTGTGTGTGGGGGGGGTTGTCCTGGTTTGAAACCGGGAAAATCTGGTAAGCCTACATCAAGGTAATAGGGAGATGGTTGTGGTCAGATACTGATCTAGATGGATTGGTATGCTCCGATGTTTCTGATTAGGATTTTATGATGTTATCTTAATAATTATAGCTTTATGATGTTATGGATACATTGCTATAAATGAATCTCTATGCATAATATTTATTGTGCCTTTACTTCCCTTCCCTCTGTGTTAATTACAAATACATGTTGTTATCTTTAATACTGATTGTTGAGTGCTTACAGTCTTGGAGCTTTCTTGGTCCAGGCCCATCTCCTCTGGATTTCAAAAGGGGGCATGATCTCCAGTTGGCTAAAATTTTAGCCAACACACTGATAGCGCAATCCTGTCCAAGACAGGATTGGCAGAACTATCATTCCGCCGGTGCCGGGTGTTGCAAACATGCTGTAAAGCACATTTTCGACACCCGGAGAGTAAGTGGCACCGGCGCCGAGGACAGTACTGCTTCCACTGCCCTGAACGCAGGCCGCTGCCACCGGATACAGGTAAGGACTGCACCGGGTGGTGTGAGGGTGTGAGGAGGGTGGAATGGGAGGGGGAATTGGCCCACCGGACCCGGGATGGAGGAAGGATTGGCGGTGGCATGCTCTGCCAAATCGTATTCCACTTCCCGGGTCTGTTGGGCCTTACACAGGCCTCCTAGATTTGCACAGGCCATTTTGCTGATGCACATTTATGAAGATCTATTGGGGAGGCTGGGCCGTTACTCCAAGGTAAAGGGATGAATGACCCTTTACCCTGAGGAGGCCTCCGCCCCCGCTGGCCAGAACCTGGATAGGATCCAGCGCAGCATGGTTTTGCATGCTGCGGCGGTCCTAGACAGGGTTGGACTGCCCAATGTCACTTAAAGACTTTATGCCAATAAAGGTTTCATTCATTCATTCATTCATTCATTCATTCATTCACTCACTCATATAAAGACATCAGAACATGTTTGATTCACAGAGAGATGTGTACTTCTTCCTGATTAGGAAATAAACATTCATTTATCTCACTTATGCAGAGATGCTGTTCATCACTGTTACAGATGCCTATGGCCCAATCCTATTGAGCCCCTGCGCCTCCAGAACACACGTTCCAGTGGTACAGCATGTTTTATGGTGGTAAAAAAATGCGACCCACCATGCTGTGCAGCCAGGCCGCTGCTGCATGTGGCAAACAGCTGCAGCCCTGTGCCATTGCCTTCTGGAGAAGCTCTGGCATTGGTAAGCTGACATGCGGGATGGGTGATGGGTAGGGAATAAATAGGCAGAATGGGAAGAGGAGGGCATGGAACGGGGTGGAGGGAGTCGGAAGGGGTTGTGTCAATGCAGGATGGGGATGCTATTGGCAGCGGCAGCTCCACCGATCCCCCTTTCGAGATTCAACCCAGCTTTCTGGGTTCACTTGGACTTGTGCCAGCAGAATCACTTGCACAGGCTCAAGTAGACCCATCATAGCATTGGAGGCTTACCCCCAGGTAAGGGAAAAAATCTTCCCTTACCTGGAGGAGACCTCTGGGACCTCTCTCCAAGGGGGCTCCATTCTGGGGGGCACATGCTCCATTACGACTGCCTCTTCCACTCTGTCCCCCTCTTCCTTTTTCAATTCATGGAGCGGGAGGAAGAGGAGGAGAAGTGGAGGCACGTAGGCAGACAGAGATGGGAATTCCTTTTCCAATCTGCTTCCTGTGGCAACCCCCTCAATTGGTCTCATGGGTAGACCAGCCCTGGAAGCAAACTATGACGTAGAAGTGTAAATTTCAGTTGCCTGGCTACTGGCTATAAAAACAAAGATACACGGGGAGTTTCATTAAAATTGGGCCCCTTGCAGAATTATTCTTCTGTTGACTAATTTCTGTCCAGAGTAAGGTAAGAATAGAAGAAGGGTTTGTCAAGGTATTGATTTTAGGAATTTCTTTGATCCATTGTTTGGGAAGGGTATAAACGGTGCGCTGAAACATTCATGTTTAAAGTTTATTTAGGTATAATAGTCCATAGGCTATTTATACCTAAATAAACTTTAAACATGAATGTTTCAGCGCACCGTTTATACCCTTCCCAAACAATGGATCAAAGAAATTCCTAAAATCAATCACCATTTAGATTTAAAGTTTAAACACACATTAAAACAGACGTTTGCTACATTCACAACACAATTTTTACAGAGACTACTCAAAAGTAGTTTTACGATGCAATCCTGCATAAAGATGTGCGGCCAGATGTTGCATCCTTTGCCATTCCTGGGCCGCCACTGGACAGCCCGGGAGCACCTTGGGAGAAGGGGACATTCGTCCCCTTCCCCGGCGGCAAGCTGGCTCTGAAGCTGCCGTACATCTGGGGTGGTGGGGTAAGACTGGCCAGGCCCCAGAATGGGCCTAGGTTATTGAAAGAGCTCACCTCCATATCCCCGCCCTCTCCCAGCCTGGGCTAGCCAATGGCCATCCTTCATGTTGGGCCGCACTGTTCTGCCTTCTCCTCGCCCCTGCACAGGTCGATGCAGGGTTAACCTGTATCGGCGGGTGCAGGGATGGTCAGCCAGGGGTAGTGAGAGCTGCTGTCCTCCGCTCCAACATTCATGCGCTTTACGGCACGTTTGTGGCACTTTACAGCAGATTGCGCTGTTAATCTTGATGCGTCAGAAAACGTTGAATAGTTCAGCAACCATTTCTTTAGATATTTTTCTCTTGCTATTGCATATTTCGGACAGTAGAAAAAAAATGAAATAGTGTATCGAGTTCTTGCAGGGGACAGACACAATAATGTTTGTCTGGTTGTATCTTCAGAAAACGGCCCCTCACCTGGACTGTGCATTTTGCCTATTCTCAGTGCATTTTGCCTATTCTCAGTTTCTTGGAGTTGAGATCTGTTCTAAGAACAATAATGTAACATTTGGGGGAAAAGATACAGGCCAAAAGTGCAGTGTTGGAGGCCAAGATGGCAAAGACCTCCACGGTCATGACTTCCTTCCCCTTGGTGCTCAAGTAAGCAGGGATAAAGGAGATCCACACACTGCAAAAGACCAGCATGCTGAAGGTGATGAATTTGGCTTCATTGAAGGTATCAGGCAGTTTTCTGGCATAGAAGGCAACAGTGAAGCTGACAACAGCAAGAAGGCCAATGTAGCCCAGTACAGAGTAGAACATGATGACAGAACCTTCATTACATTCTACAAGGATTTGCCCCACCTGGGAGTGCATATCGAAGTCTGGAAATGGAGGTGAGGTTGATTGCCACACAATGCAAATGCATACTTGAATAAGGGAGCAGGAAAGAACAATGGAGTTGGCTACCTTTTTCCCTAGCCATTTCCTCATGTTGTTGCCTGGCTGAGTGGCCATGAAGGCCAGGACCAGGACCACTATGATGGTTTTTGCCAACACACAAGAAACGGCCATAGATAAAATGATGCCAAAAGTAGATTGCCGGAGGAGGCAGGACACGTTGCCAGGCCTGCCAATGAAGAGCAGGGAAGAAAGGTAGCAAAGCAGGATGGAGCTGAGCAGAATGCAGCTGAGACTCCGGTTGTTGGCTTTGACAATGGGAGTATACCAGTTCTTCATGAAGGTTGGTATCACCAGAGCTGTGATCACAGCAAAGGAAAGAACAAGGGAAACCAAACCAATTCCTAATGACTCCTGGTAGGAAAGGAAGGTGATGACTTTGGGGATACACTGGTCTTGGTTCATGCTTGGATGTTGATCCTCTAGGCACTTGACACAATGAATTGCATCTGTAATGGACAAATACAGTGTCAGTAGGTCACACAGTGATGCATGCTGTAGGGAGAAATGATGAAAGGTTTGTGGGCATAAAATGGAAAACTGGCATATCAATCAAGATTAGCATATATTGGAAATGTATAATGTACAAATAGCTGAAGATGGTTCCTAGCAAATCCATGCACTGCCACTCACCTGTCTGGTTGGAAACCATTTCTTCTGGGCATGGAGTACAGTCATAGCAACAAACTGGTGCCCCCTCCCGAACCATCTTGCTGTGTCCTACAGAGCAGCTCTTGACACATGTGGAATGGGGTGTCGTCTAACCATAAGAAATGGAAGATATGGTACACCAAACATTTAATTCTCAGCAGTACACCTATACTTCCGCATGGTATCAGGAAAGTTGGGTGAGATTAGTCCCTATAAGGAGATCTCTTGTTCCTTGGTGTTCAAGTAAATTAGGGGTAGCGCCAAATTCAACTCACATCCATCAAGATTTGAAGAGGACAATATTGTCCAAAATTTGAGGATAACACTACATTCTTCCCCTGTTATCCTTGAGTTTGCTATACAGATGTTCACTTATCCGTATCACGTATATTAAGACCATGCTTCCTTATGTCTTCAGAGATTTTTGCAATAAGGCAAAACAGGTAAAGCGTTAGTGACTCCTCCTGGCAAATTAGAACACTACAGCACAAGGCATCTGAATGTTCTTTCCGATTGAGTGAAGCTCCTTGAGCTGCTGCTCATGATGCACTCAGCTTCAGAGTTCCCTCTAATTTCGCCCTGGGCAGCCCATTCCACCAGAACTTTCTGGCGCCGGAAGGAGTGTTCTGTCGCCGGAAGGAGTCACAAATGTGCCGTAAGGTACGTTTGTGCCTCCTCAAGAGCCAGGAAGGCCGACTCTGGCGCCAGAAAGTTCCAGTGGATTGGGCTGGACCCAGGTAAGTTTGGATCTAGCAGGCAGGGGAGCGAATCGCCGGAGCCAGGAGGGTGGCCATGGGCCACGGCATCCCAGGAGGGGTGGGGATGGTCTTCGGCCAAATCCTGACCTCTGCCCGGCACTGGAGTCTTTACACGGCCTTCTCTACTTCTGCCAGTAAAATAGCTGGCGGAAATCCAAGGAGGTGGTTACACTCGGGGAAGGAGACGAGCGTCTCCTTCCCCAAGTAGACCTCTTGTCTGGCAGCCACGCTGGCTGCCGGTGCACAGGATCCAGTGGGCGGCCATGGGCCGCCGGCTGGATCTTAGTTAGGATTGGGCTGTAAGTGTGTGGAGAGCTACTGTTGCTATACTTTCAGCACTCCGGAGCGCTCTCCCTGTTAGCACTCTGTTGGCTTCTTTGCTTTTGGTCTTGCAAGAAAAGCCAACAGAGCACTGCAAGGGACAGCAAAGAACTGAAGCCGAAAGAGCGCCATGAGGGAGAGCAAAGGGAGAGGAGCCGCTGCCTACAGAATTCACCCCATCGAAGCCAATTTGCGCAGCAATGTTTTTCAGCAGCCCAGGGCTTCCGATATAGCTGCAGGCATTGAAGCTTACAGGGAATGTGGAATTCACATCAGTAGCATAACCAGAGGGGGGACGATGATGACATGGTAAGTGCTGCAAAAGCGTTACACCCAGGTGCAAAGTGATGCCTCTCAGTCAGACAGCAAGATATCGCAAAGCGCTGTCTGGTGCTTTTGCGATAGCGTGCTCCGGCAGAACATGCGTTCCACTGGATCGGCCCTCAGTCTAATGAATGAATGAATAACACAATAGCCCCAAGCAATTCTGATACCCAATTTTCAAAAATTGTAAAATAACATATTTCTGTATTCTTGTTGATTGGGCAATTGTACATTGATTAATTTCAGTTACAAACTTTCTCCATCTTTAGCAATAGAGGTGCAACGCAAGCCTATAGCATACCCAGTTGCTGAGGGTGTACACACTGCATGGTATGGTGGTGGGGTATGTGTGTGACTAGGTGGCCTGGGAGAGGTAAGTATAAATCTTTTTTACTTACCTCCCGATAGGCTGCCTGGCCTCCTATGCCAGTTATTTAGTCCAAGGTGCCTCAGGGGGCATTTCGGGCTGGGGTAATGGGAAGATCACCCCTTCCACTCCCAAACCACCTGTATTTCAGCCCGTAACGTGCCTTGCTCCTCCCCTGAACCACACCCCTATTACCTGCTCTGGTGCGGCATATGTACGTGGGGTTCTAGCTTTTTGTGCTGGTGGCCCCAACCCTCACACCATCTGAGCAGCTTTTGTACTACCAGCCTAGAACTTATGGCAGCAGATCACAAGATCACCAGCCATAAAACCTGGGTAGAATAGGGGCTTTCATTACCCTGAGTTCTGTTCTACATTGCTTTCAATGTTTAATCACTATTTGTCTTATTTAAATGTGTTTAAAACATGTCTATTCTGTGCTGGTAGAGTATCAGCCCAATCCTGTGTAACTCTTGCACTGGTGTAACAGTAGATCCCCCGGTATATGAGCACTTATGCCCACGTAACTTGCAGTACGTTGACAGACGCAGGATGGACACCGGCATAACCCCCCTCAGCCGCCTCACATGCGCAGTTCGAATGTGGAATGGACACCGGTGCAACTCCGCCGGCGCAGTAGCCATTCAGATGCCCCCAGAATGCCCCCTGCACCGGCAGACTTGCGCCGGCATCCGTTCTGCGTCTGAACTGCGCATGTGAGGTGTTCAAGGTGGGAGGTTTACAAATGGTGTCCGTTGGCGTACGGCAAGTTACACTGGCATAAGTGCTCTTACACCCGGGGGATCTATTGTTACACCAGTGGAAGAGTTACACAGGATTGCGCCCTTCAAGAAGTACCCCGTACAGTTCAGGCTAGAGGAGATGGGGATACAGTATTTACTTATGCATGTGTACTGAAGGTTCTCAAAGAGCAATCCGACAAGTCCTGTGACTCTAAATTTGTGCATTTTATTCCTACCTGCTGAAATTTGCCATTCCACACCATTCTATCATCACTGATGGTAAATTCATGACTTGGTGAAATCTTTCCAATTGGGACCTTACAGAAGGTTTGATTGGGGAAAGTGACCCAGTTGATGATATCAAATCCAGATGACAACTCCTCATTTTCAAACCATACTTCATGCTCAGCGCCATTGTTAAAGTGGACGTTTTTCAGAAAAGAATGCAGCTAGGTTGGGAAAAAACAACAACAGTCCATTTCTTGAGTGTGCATTGTACACTCAACTACTGTCAGCCCAATCCTGCCTAGCTATGTATCCTATTGGTAGAGCAGCCTGGGGCAGCCCGGAAGCAACTGAGGAGAATGGGACATTCCTCCCCTTCCCTCGCTGTAAGCGGGCCGGGGGCCTATGGGGTTCCTCGGATGTACACCAGCTCTGAAGCTGATGTATATCAGGGGATGCAATATAAGTCCGAACTGAGCTGGGAATGGGCAGAGGATATCGGAGCGCGCCACAGAGGATATTGGAGCGCGCCCCCTCCCAGCCCAAACCAGTCAGTGATCACCCCCCAGCTGCCCCTGCCCGCCCTCCCCTGCACCGACCAGTGCAGGACGTACCTCCATTGGTGGCTGCAGGATCTGGAGGGAGGCAGAGTGAGGGCCGCCGGCCTCCATGCCATTGGCCCTTACCTCCGAGTCATTGCAAACATGCTTTATAGCACATTTATGACGCTTTAGAGCGACAGAGTGTGCACTGCGTCTCTCCAAAGTTAGTGAGGATTGTGCTGCGAGTGTACAACCAACAATAACAACATAAACCCTTATGAGAATAGGTTTTGCAGATTTCTCCCAACTTCCTGACAATTTAGTATCATATAGAACATTTCCGTGTCTCTGTGAATTATTTTATTTGTTTTTCTACCCTAAGGTTTCCAAATTCAGTAGTTTGGTGATATCAATGTTGCTGGAATTTTTTAGCCATCAAACATTTAAAGTCCACCTTCCTTCCAAAGTGGATCTTCAAGTGACATACCTAGGGTTCCCAAGAGACCTCTCACCAAGGCTCTGGCCAGATCCAGATAATATTAGCTTCAACACGGTTCTGTCTCATGCGCCTTCAGACCAGAGTCTGGTAGCATGGTTTCAGCCACCACAACTATGCAACAGGGACGTACGGTGTGGGAGCAGCAGTTGGGGCAACCCCGCCTCCTCGTAGTTAGCGACAGCCTATCTGTGAAATTGTGCATGCACTACCTGCTTACTTGGGTGCAAGTGGGTAGCACACGCAATCTCACGGTTAGGTTGCAGCTCTTTTTCATGAACGAGAGGGCGGGGTTGCCCCACCTGCCGCTCCCACACCACACGTCCCTGTTATGCAATCCTAAGCACCTTTACGCAGAAGTAATTCCCACTGAGCTCAGCAGCAGCTTTCTCCCTAGTAAGTGTTTGAGATTGTACTCTAACAGCCCCAACATATTGGTCTATTTACAACAGTGGGACAGAGTTCCACTATTTTAACTGGCTATTCGACAGTGTACACAGTATACCGCCGGCAGCCATTTTGGAGCCACTGCTACCAACAGCGATCTGCTCTAGAGCAGGTGAGCCAGCACAGGGGCAAGTGGTATTGCGGGCCAGGGAACGGGGTCACTGGAGGTGCTTCAAGTGGGAAGGGGGTGGTTATCGGTGGCAGTAGCTCTGCCGATATGCGCCCCTCCCAGCTTTGTTTCATCTCCACTCCACTCCACTTGGGTCCACTCGGACTTGTGACAGCCAAAGAGCTGGTGCAGGTCCGAACAAACACATAGGGGAAGTGGAGGCTTACCACAAGGTAAGAGAACAAATATTCTCTTACTTTGAGGAGTCCTCCATGACTCCCCCCCCCTCAGGGTGCAGCATGTGCCCCATTGCATTGGCACTGGTGGTGGGAGATCGGATTGGACTGTAAGTCATTAAATACAAGGAATTTACCTGCCATGGATCAATCAGCAAATGTTTGGCTTTCTCTCTCTCCAGCATTGTTCTTTGTCTAGACACACATATGGCATGTAAAGCATGCGCTGTAGCATAGAGAGCATTATAAATACGGTAGCTTTGACCAGTCATTTCCATGTCAAACCGAGACTGAGGCACATTCTCCAGTTTCTCCTCTCCTGTACAGTGTTCACAACCTTTTTGATTTTCATAAACACAGCACCTAAATGCCCTTTGCAAGAACATACAGAGAAAGTTTCTCAACAACTTATCAGACGTAAAGTTCTGGAGGAAGCCCTGGAATCCTGGAACAGAATTTGTGGAGGATGAGAAAGACAAAGTGCCATGGAACGTTTTTGTACTGAATCCCTCCATGCTAAGATCTTTGAGAAAATCCCACTGACGTAGTATGATCCAAACTTTCTCTATATGTGACTTTACTACAAATTCAGTATAATGCAAAGTTGATGCTAGAGCACCTAAAGACTGAGAATCCCCATAGACAAGAACAACATTGACTAAAGTCAACAAAAGTGTTGAACGTAGATTTAACATATGTTGATAGTAACGAAGCATATTAGCATTCTTGATTATTTCAGCCTTTTCCAAAAAGGCAATACAAATACCATTCTGGGCAAGCAAAGGTGTCAGGATCTGCAGAAAGCTTTCTCCACCCTCATCATCCGAAACAATGAGGCCAATCCACGTCCACTTGAAATGTAGCAGAAGCCGGACTATTCCAGTGTGCAGAGTACCTTCCCTTGGTGCATTCCAGTAGACAGAAGGGAAATGGTTTCCAGTGGCTGGAGTCTCGTATGCACCATAGGTGAGTTAATGGGGGGAATGTGGCTCTTTAGACCTTTCAGAACTAACTGCAACTTTCCAAGTCAATGTGCATCTCTCCAAAATAAAGATTCAGACATTTGCTTATGGATTACATTTTGAATATACTGTACTGAACAATTTACGATTTTAAATTTAAGTGAACAAACAATACAGAACGAACAATATTTTAAACATACTGAACCGTCATGTGTGCATCCCCATCCATCCCCCACATGGGGGCAAGACTACTCCATTGAATTTTGCATGTCTACTCAGAAGTAAGTTCCATTGTGTTCAGTGGGGCTTACTCCCAGGAAAGTGTGTATAGGATTGCAGCCCTAGTCTCTCTTTATTCAAGTTCAGTCGGGGACACTAGCTTTGGTCAAATCTACGGTGACTCTCCATAACTTAGAATAGGCAACAGTATCATGGCCAGACTGTTTGTGGGTCAGAGGGATGCCTTCCTTCCTCCCTTGTCTGACTCTGCTGAGTTCTTTGCCTCTTCCTCTGCCTTGCCTATCCTAGCTGCTCATGGCTCCAACCCTTTCCTCTGCATTCTCCCTCATTACCGATTCCTCTTTCCATTCTTCTTTTCTTCTCTTGTTTCTAACCCTTTCTTCTGGCCACCTCTGCACTGCCTCCTCATTCCAACCTCCTCTGTGTTCGGTCCTCCCTCTGCACCCTCTTTCTTATTCTCAGAGCTCTCTTCAGGCATTGGAAACAGTGCCTCCGTGTTCCACTCCTGCTTTATGTACACTCTTTCCACTCACTCTCTGTCTTTCTTCTCCCCGCTCAACCTCCATGTTTCCAACAGGCCCTCCACTTCTTCTCCTCATCTGCTGTCCTTTTTCTGTACCCAAGTTCATGCCTGCCATGCCATTCCTCCTCCTCCTCCTCTCTTTTTCGTGTCCTGGTTCTTGCTGCTTGTTCTCCACTTTCTTGTCCACTATTGTTCAACCTTGGAGTTGGGACCCCAATGGGATAGCGAGGCCTCATTTGTGGTGTCGCAGCAACTTACAGGAACCAAAATGGCCACTGGGGGGATAATGCTGGGTGGTGGGGGAACCCCTCCTTCCCATCCTCTTTTGATTTGTTGGGGGGGGGTTGGGAACTGCGGTTCAGCTCTCCTGTTCCAGAATGACCCCACTGCTGGTCATCCATTAATCCATCCATTAATATAAATGTACACACCTGTGGAATCTTGTAGAGGCTCAAGATGGTGGCCATTTGGATGGCATATTCTACAGTGAACCCCGCAACAACAGACAAGACATTCCCTTTCTTATCACACTTGTAATTGGGGACATTCCTTTGCTCTTTAAAAAGTAGATTGAGGATGGTTTCATATGTGATCCTTTCATTAAAATAGTTGTCATAAAGGTTAACCCCTAAGGTGATGTTGGGCAAGAGGTTAGGATTCTTATTGATCTCATGAATGACAAAAGCAAAGGACAGGACATGCTGATAATTTTTAGGTTCCATCCTGCAATGAGATTGAAATTGAGAGTTCGGCATCCAGAGTGTCTACAACAGTGGTTCTCAAACATTTTAGCACTGGGACCCACTTTTTTAAAATGACACTCTATTGGGACCCACCTAGTTTTACGAGACTTAAAAAAGTGATCTAGAAATAAATAAATATACTTATTTACAAGTAAAGAGCTCAGCTGCTTGCAGGGTAATTAGCAGCCATCTTGCAAACTGCAGGAGCTCAGCCCTTTGAAGGGCAATTAGTAGCTATCTAATTTTTGAATAGCCTCAGGGATTGTGGCAATTGCTTATCTGATCTTTCCATCACCTGGGACCCACCGGAAATCAGCTTGCAACCCACCAAGTGGGTCCCGACCCACAGTTTGAGAAACACTGGTCTACAGCATTATCACCACATGTTCCATTACAGTGAAAACTTCACCCCTAACCCAACGTGAGAAAGAGACAAAGAAAAGTAGGGGATTAAAAAAAAAGAGAAGAGTCAGTCTATGTTCTGCCTGTAGGAGTGGAGTTGTTCTATTTCCCACGAGAAGACAGAGTAAGGAGGAAACTCATCTGAATGACTGAATTCACATTTAAACATTTGTATGCATACTCCAGAAGCAAGCCACAACTTGATTGCTCTTTCAAAATATGGATCTACCATAAATGGCTCAAAAGTTACTAGGTTGTTCCTTCTAAGGATGGTTGAACATCCTATGCCCTAACTCAGTGGTTTCCAAAGTGGGAGCCACGGAAACCAGCCAGGGAAACCGCAGAGTGCCACGGAATCCTCTCAGAAAACAGTGCAATGCCAATTGGCAGGCATCAACATAATGTAATGGGGAGCCATGGCCAATGGTTGCCAATGGTCAAGGTAGTCGCAGGTTGAAAAGGTTTGGGTAACACTGGCATAACTCTTTAAAAAGCAAAAACAAAGTACAGTAACCTCATGAATCCTCTATCCTGAACTTGTATTCTTCTTTTTCACTTATAGATATCACGTAATTGCTCCAGGATTGACCCCCAAAAAACTGCCCGATGCTGCCTGCGGTCCACTGTTGCCTCCTTTGCCTATGGACACAAAAAAGTCCTTTCCTTTGCTCCTGGTGCAGTTTCTTCAACCGCAAAAGTGTGAGAGTTCCGGTTTGATTTAAAAGGGCTGTGCAAATGAAGGAGCACATTCATTTATGTGATCCCTGTAAATCAAACCAGAACTCCTACACTTGTGTGTTTGAAGAAACTGCACCAGGATCGCGGCAAGGACGTGGATAATCTGCTTCCCCTCACTTTCAGCAGGAGGAATGCAAATCATTATGGCTTGTGTCTGCAGCGACTGGAGGAAGGAGGCAGAAAATATGCTGAGCTACTTGCCCCCATATGGAAACAGCAAGTTGCATTTGCTGCCGGATTGGCTCCGACGGCGAGTGGGAGGGGCCACTTTGAGAAAGTTGGGATCAGTTAAATTTTTATCTGTAATGCATTAACAGCACAATTCAATATAGATTATAGATAGAAATTGAACTGATCCCAACTTTCTCAGTCACTTCCGGTCCATGACGTTCCTGCTGAAAATCCACCCTCTTGCAATTGTTAGAGACCCTAATGCTCATCTGGCAAAGTCATCATCACAGCTCCCAAACAATCAAGAACTTACATAATGCTCTTCATATTCATATCTGGTGGTCTCTGAAAATTGATTGCAAGCATGTGAGGCTGTAAAAGAGATAAGACCCCACCAATTATAGCATCTCCTGGTTTATAGAGATTATTTTCGACACGACAATCAACCTATCCTCCGACTGGACAGATGAAGGGAGAAGTAGCAACAACAAGAGCAAAAACAACCTCTGGGCTGCAAATGTGCATCTACCCTGCTCACAGCTGCACACCTGCATTCTGAAATTCAGATACTCCTACACTGATCTCTGTGGCAGGCACCTTGCCAGAACATCACTCAGGAGCCACACAGAAGCAGAGATTCTACTTGAAAGCATTTGTGTTGTGATCTGCAGAAGAGATGTCTGATTAATTCTGAGTGGAAGTTCAGAATAAAGTACAGTAATCTAGATCTGGATTATTATTATTTAGTTAACTAAATAATACAAGAAGATAGTATACAAGAAAAAAATAGTACAAGAAGAAAAATAACAGTAATCTGGATAATTACAGGGTACATCCCAGATGGGTTAGTTTATCTGTGCAGAATGAGAAATACACATTTGTAAGGTTCAAGTGGGGCAAGAGTTTGTGGGAGAGGTAGAGTGCCCTTACCCAGAGTCATCACTGGGGGGGGCGGGGGTGATGCGCGAATGGGAGTGCACGAGCAGCAGATTCGGCGGCCATTTGACGGTGGCACAAACAAAGCTTTCTTCACTAAAAGTAAGTGCCCCGGCACCCCATGCGACCCCCCAGGCACTTACATTTAGTGACCCCCCAGCAACCCCCCAGTCACTTACTTTTAGCGAAGGAACCTTTGTTTGTGCTGCTGCCACTGCCGAATTGCCGGCAAATCGGCAGCTCATGCAACCCCCCCCCAGATGAGCAGCCTCCATACAGGCCCCTCCAGTGAGACATGGTCTTGCCATGATCCTAGTACATATTGGCATCATTGTCCCCAAATGACCTCCAAATGGCCACTATACATCAGACAAGTTTGTAAGGAAAGTGGTAGGGCCTAATCACACATTATATTTGTAAGATGGCTTTGTGGTTTTTAACAAAACAACAGCTGGGGAGGGGGCATGAATCAAAGCACAACTGCGCTGGGACGTTGGGGAGCTTCAGGAGGTCACCCCTGCTGTGTTTCCTTTCTCAACCCCACCATCGAACTAGAAACAAAGCTTCCATTGGCTGTCAATCAAACCCTTTTTTCTGTTTAAAATAGAACATGGCAGTGTGACTAGAAGTGGAACCAAAGTAAGGACATAGAAGTTTGTAGATACACGGGATTAAAAGCCATGACTAAAAGAGTAGAAATCCTTCAAAATGCTTTATATAAAAACCCACTAAAAGTTCCTTTTACATAAAACATTTTTAAGCATTTTTATTGATTATTGTGGGCCATGAAAATCTTCGAAAGTAAGGACAATTTCCTTTTTTTTTCAATCATATATTTAATTTTTATTAATAAACTACCAAACAAAACAAAACAATAAAACAAAACAATACAACATACTACGAAAAATTACAAGCGCGAAGCAGTAAATCCTACTTGTATACTATTATATATTTTCTACTTATAATATCTAACTAAGCCTATATCTCTAATATACTATTCATTAAATCCACACTTCATCACTTCTTCTCTCTCACTTTCTCTCTTAAATAATCTATAAGTGGTATCCAAATATTCACAAAAAGATTAACTAACTTTTCCTTTATCATCTAAAAATCTTAATTCCCGCTTCAAATATTTTAATATATAAAGCCACCCCATTTTTCTCCAAATGTATTAAAATAAAAACCTTCCAATTTTTTCTGTTTTTTTTTAAATCTATATCCCCTTTTTATATAAGATTCTTAAAAACAAACATTATTTTTCTTTTATTCACAAAAGGGTTAACTAACTTTTCCTTTATCATCTAAAAGTCTTAACTTCCACTTCAAATATTTTAAATTTATTAAGTCACCCCATTTTTGTCTTCAAATTTGTTAATTTTCCATCATCAAAAATTTTCCATCACTCTTTATATAAGTTTCTTAAAAACAAGTCATATCTTATTTGTTTTTTAATAATAAAACATTTTTTCTTTTTATATAACATTAACTCCAGTAATATTCCCCACAAAAAATAAAAAAATATAATCCCTTTTTAATTTTGACAGTTTGCCATTACCCCTTCCATCCCTCCTCTTCCTCCTCCTCCTTCTTCTTCCTCTTCTTCTTCTTCTTCTTCTTCCTCTTCTTCTTTCTCTTCTTCATCCTTAAACCTTTCCCGAAAGTCCCTTGTTTTTTGAATTGTATCCACTTTGCAATTTTTTCCACAGGATCATTCACGTCTTCTATATTCCTCTCCCGAAAGACAATCTTCAGCACCTTTTTTTAGTAAAGTACTCTGCTTCTCTATCTCAAGTCTTGGTTTAACTCTTGGTACTTCCTCTGCTACAGTCTCTTCCACTAAATCTTTCTCTTTATCATTGTCTTTCTCTTTATCTTCCTGTACTTCCATCGTAATCTTTATTCCATGTAATTCATCCTTTTCCTTCACTGCTTCTTTCAGTTCTGCGTTCATATTCTGAAAATTTCCCTGCAAAATTGCCATTTTTGCATGAAATCTCTGTTCCCATTTTTTAAAACAATACTCCAATTGTGTAGTCATGTTGCAAATTTTTCACCAGGTGCCAATCTCTCTTCTCTTAAAAAAAAAAAAAAAGAGGTAACATAAAAAAAATGCTGTGGTCGACGACGTGAAACATAAAGATTAATTGCCAAGATCCATGAACTCTGACACGGAAGGGCTCATATTCTTTTAGGAAAAATGTCAGGAATGTCAACAACAAAAATCCCAAACAATTTTCTCTTGCCAGAATAGTTTAAAAAAACTTTCTTACAGCCCATTCCAACCCAAGTGCTAAGCAGCCCAAGTCAGACCTAAAGTCAGCCTAAGTCGTTTAGGTTGAAGTTAGGTCTGGAACGCAACCATTTAGGGCGAAGTTAGGTCAAAGTTAGGTCAAAGTTACAACCAATGGACTAAGAACAGCCTAAGAACAGCCTATTCCAACCCAAGGGCTAAGCAGCACAAGTCAGACCTAAAGTTGACCTAAAAGTGGGCGGAACATGGGCGGACCGTGGGTGTAACGGGGGCGGCAACCAATTAATGTTGGTTTCCAGACCCTGGCAAGCACAGACACGCCCCCTCCAACACAAATGCTGACACAAAATTTAGGTCGACCAAAAAGGTGGACCCAAATTCGAGGAGACCCATAGGAGCCATTTTACCTTACCCAAGCCAGCCCTCTCCTGAAAATTTCTAACACCCTACTCCTGAGTTAGGTCAGAGTTAGGACGGAGTTGGGCCTGCTAGGTCTGGAAACCAACAGAGTTATGCCTAAGATAGGGAGCCTATCAGCACCCAGCCCCACCCAGCCTCATTCCCACAAAAGCCCAGCCCCAGACCTCCAGTCACTCTCTCTCTCTGAGCATGTGGTGTGGGGTTCTGTCCCCCACAGCCACAAAGTGGGACTTTGTCGGTGGAGGGCAAAATTCACAAACAACCCACTTCTCTCTTCTCCTCTCTGCCTCCCTCTAGGGCAGAGAGGGCTGTTCTGGCTGTGGCCAACCTGTTTACAGCTGTGCCTGGGCAGCTGCCTCCATGCAAGTGTTTGCTAACCCATGTCTTTCTCCCAGCCCCTCTCCCCCCCCCCCACAGGCAACAACACCAGCAGGTAAGAGCAGGGTTTGTGCTGACATGTGGTCTGACTGCTGCCTCTTTGCATTTAGAAATATAGGAAGGATACATGCCTCTTTACCAATGTGTTGTCTCATAGCTGTCTGCATAGCCTGCCATGACATGCCTCTCTACCAATGTCTTGTCTCATAGCTGCCTGCAATGCCTGCCATGACATGCCTCTCTACCAATGTGTTGGCTCATAGCTGCCTGCATAGCCTGCCATGATATGCCTCTTTACCAATGTCTTGTCTCATAGCTGCCTGCATAGCCTGCCATGATATATAGGATACATGCCTCTTTAACACTGTTGTGTCTGATTGCTGCCTGTAGTCATGTTAGCAGACACTGCCACAAGTGTGGAACTGTTAGCCTTATGTAGACACCAGCTGTCCCCCCCCCTTTTTCTCCACAGGATCAACTGACAGGTCAGTAGTGCTAGGTTGGCCATGGTAGTGACCCCCAAGTTGTGTTGTTGTCTCTCTCTTTGACCATTTCCCCTTACAGGATCATGCTCTCCTTACACCCAGGTAAGCAGCCCAGACCATGCTATGTGTGTCACACCTATCAGCTGTGTTTTATTTCTCTCCCTGCAGGCTTTTGCAACCTACACACTGGCATTTCTTCAATGGGGACTGCTTCCACACACCAGCTGACATGTAACTCCCCCTTGTTTTTTGTCTCCCCAGGAATGTCCACTACCACCTACCTTCCTGGGAGCACCCCTGGGGCTGCAGTCTAGTTGCCCCACTGTCGTCTGCCTGGATGCTGCCAGAGGTCAGGGAGCCAGCCCTGCAACCCTCCTCAGCTGCCAGCGCTGCTGCTGCTGCACCTCCCTGGCTGTTGTTCTTGCTGCCCCTCCCCTTTCTATGGAGCAGGCTGTGGTTCCACAGGGGAAGAGCCTGCATCTCCAGGTCCATGGGGCAGGTGTGCTGCTTTTTCTTCTTTCAGATTGGCTGCTGTGACTACCCCTGGCAGCCTTGCCTGGCCATCTCTGCTGACGTTCCAGAACAATAAAGATGCCCCTTGGGCAGAGCTCCAATGAAACATATGTGCCCAGTGTTTACATAAGCATTGCCCCACACACACAGACAGCCCCCAGCACTGAAGCCCCTACATGAGTCCCAGCCAGGGACTGCTACGGCCTTCCCTGGGAGAACACAGCAGGGGAGCTGCCAGACCCCCATGGCACAGAGGGGAGGGGGGGAGTCGGGGGGGCCTCTCAGGCAGGCAAACAGTGACAGCCAGGGCCTCTGCCTGTAATGCAGGCGCCTCCGTCGAAGGTCTGCCCGTAATGCAGGCGCCTCCGTCGAAGGTCTGCCCGTAATGCAGGCGCCTCCGTCGAAGGTCCGCCCGTAATGCAGCCACTTCCGCCCAAAGTCTGTCTGCATAAGAGGTGCCTGTTTATGCATCACCTTCATCTGCGGAGCGCCCCCTGTGTCCCTATTGGTCTCTGCAGACCCCTCTCTCGGAATCTGTCTCCCACCAGCCTTGTTGTCTGTCTGTCTGTCTCTGACCCACCCATGCCCCTCCCCAGCACCCCCTGTCTGCCTGCCTGTGTGTCTGCCTCCCCTCCCACTCCCTGATGATGGCTGCTGGCCACCCCCCACCCTGCCAGAGTGCCTGCCGCGAGGCGCCGTCGTTGCCCCATCTGGGGGTGTGATGAGCTGCGTGAGCCCTTCACGCTCGCAGCAGACAAGCCCAAGGCATCTCTCGGTCTTGGCCGGGGCACAGAGCAGCAGGCACACCGGGATGCCTTCTTTGTGGGCATTGCCCCGGCCTTGGAGGCCCAGGGCTTCAGGCAGCGCACGGGCGAGTCATGTCAGAGGCAGTTCCAGTCCTCATGAGACCCCCCTTGTGTGTGACGTTCCCACCCCCCTCCCCTTCCCTTCCCTTCCCTCCCCTGCTCACCCCCCAGTGCAGCCTCAACGTGGCTTGGGGGTGGCATCGCCTTCTGCAGGAGGGAGGGGACGGCCACTCTCCCCTGCAGCAGGTGGCTGATGCACAGGGTGCCCTGTGGCGGCTGGGCTCAGGCACCTCGCTCACCTGTCACCTGCCCTGCGCCCACCACATGACTGGCGCAACCCCCATGCCTGCGGTCAGCCCCTTTGCGACCGGGCTGCGACAGACCCTGCGGCAGCTGCCATGGATGGACGCTGACACATGCAGACAGAGGCCTGCACATGCCTGAGCCAGACACGGAGCCTGGAGAAGAGCCTGCCTGCCTGGGAGGTAAGTGTTGCCTGGATCCTGGGGTGGTGCTGGGCCACAGAAACTGCAGCCTGCCTAACTCAGGCATAACTCTGACCTAACTCAGGCATAACTTCTGCCTAACTTAGGCTGCACTTAGGCCACACTTATGCCTGACTTGGAGAGGAGTTGGGTTGGAATGAGCTGCTACTGTTTTAATCTTCCATAAGTACAGAAAAAAGATAAAACTCTCCACTTTAAAACTTTAACTTCGTCTTTCCAACTTTCACTTTCGAATGTTCAGTTCGCCTTATCGCAACGTATTATTTTTTACGTTAACTCTTATCTCGGCTAATTTCTTCAACTCATAAATCACTTCTATGCCTCTTGCCTAAGTAAAGCAAAGCATGTGGGAGGTGGCTTGACTTGCGATTCATCTGCGGCTTGAGCGTCGATGGTAATCCTGCTTTCTCGCCGAGAATCAAAAACTTCAGAGCCTTTTCCTTGAAGTGTCAGAAGGGGGGTGATTGAAAGAAATGTGGTTTATCTCTTCGTACTCCCTTTTAATCCAGGGGTAGAGTAATTAATTCCATCAGATGTACTCCGTCGATACAGAGCAATCGGCGGAGTTGTCAGCCAGCCATGCCCTCCTAGCCGGAAGAAAGTAAGGACAATTTCCTAAAGACCTTCAACCTCATCCACACAGTTCTGTTCCATTTTATATGCTCCCCAACCAATTTTCTTTAACTCTCTCTCTCTCTCTCTCTCTCTCTCTCTCTCTCTCTCTCTCTCTCTCTCTCTCTCTCTCTCTCATGGGGTTATTTATGCGTTCAGTGTAATGTATGATTTGGCCCTTGCAGTTCACAAAATCTTGACTCTTTTCTTCAGTAAGGCAATATCAGGAAAAGTTGGTTCATGCTGCATGACTGAGAGGAAAAGAACAGTCTCTATATTTGATCTTTCTCCTTCATGTGGTATTCCTGAAAGAGGCTCATGATCAGTGGACTGTAGACTGAATTCTTTTACCCCTTGAACACAGTGGTGGGACATTTCTTTGACTGGAGGATGGAAAACAGGCAGAGGGGTGCTCACTGCAACTTGGCCTGTCATTGGATAATAACTGGGAGATGCGAGTTTGTGAGCCCAATCCTATGCATGTCTACTCAGAAGTAAGTCCTATTATCATCAATGAAGTTTACTCCCAGGTACATGTGGATAGGATTGCAGCATGCAAGAGGGTGATTTGGATCTAGGCCATGATGCAGAGA
Organism: Plestiodon gilberti rubricaudatus; assembly: GCA_026170595.1. Classification (NCBI taxonomy): domain Eukaryota; kingdom Metazoa; phylum Chordata; class Lepidosauria; order Squamata; family Scincidae; genus Plestiodon; species Plestiodon gilberti. The sequence goes on along the minus strand of JANXHW010000006.1, from coordinate 31,702,763 downwards.
ACTTGCCTTGGCTAGCACAAACGTTGGGATAGAATTAAGGCCACAGTATTATACATTAACTGAGGTATGGAATTTCAAATGATGATATAATACAAGTAACAAAATATCAGGAATTAATAATGAAAGTTAAAGAATATTCACTCTTATCTGAAACACATTCAAAGAATCATTTAAAATTTGTTTGCAGCAAGAAAAGGCCATAACAAAATTACAATACATGAAGTACCAAGTGCCAGAAACCAACTATCACTGGTTATGCATTCTCTCTGCCTGATGTCTGTGTTTGGAACTTTTTCTCTCCACGTCTCAATCCCGGTCAACACCATCTAATGAATACAGCTATTCCTGCTGATTTAAATGTGCTATATCTTCTACCTAACTCAGAGGCAATCTCAATGGTGACAAGACTATTGTCACAGATGGCATCGGGAGAAGGCCAATTGATTGAGGGGAAAAGTTCCCAATGGTTAGTGCTCATGTACCCCTTCCTGCTCTTCACTTTCCCTTTTTACTGGCTGAATGGGGGGGGGGGAAACGGGTAGTTCTAACCTCTGCCACTGTCCAAGGCTAAAGGGATCAGGCTGGGGGGGGGGGAATCTAGGAAAAATACTGTCCCAGGATAGCACAGAATGCCAGGGTCCAGAATGCCAGGTACTCTCTTAGTATTCAGTCTTCATTATATAAACATCTCACATACATCTTGGATTACAATTCCCTCTTTTGACTAGTTATGAATTGTCACAATATCATATTGTTCATCCGTGATAATTTTGGATGACCTTGTTCAATTCTGTGATGTGACCTTTTTGCACATGCATCCATTTAATCATCTACTACATAGTCAACATGTAGAATATCTTCCCAAATTCAATAAGAGTTTCTGGATGATGGAATAAGGGAAGACATGTTGGAGACAATAATCAACCATCAAAGGCTGGGACTTTTCATTGCTATGCACTGTAGTCCTTGGTCTGACCACTCCACAGCCTAAGTTACAGAACCCACTGTGATGTGCACTTTTCATTGGAGGAACATCTGGATACAATCATCGTCAAGAAATGTGGAGGAAGGTGAATTAAATAAGAAACTCGACAGAGAAGTAGCCACTTCTATTTCTTTATTATCATCTAACACCATTCCGGAGTTCAGTTACAGAACCCACTTGATCTTTGACTTGATCTTTTCATTGGAGGAATGGAACATCTGGATGCCATTGTTGTCAATAAATGTGGAGGAAAATAAACTAAATTAGAAAACAAAAAGAGAAGCCAATAGCAGAGACCAAGTGCTCAAAACCGCCAACATCCCCCACTTGCTACACATCCCCCCCTTGCTACACACACCCTTGCTACACACCTTACGTAGAATAAAATGAAAATGTTCACTGTGATACAGCAAGATAGAAGAGATCATAAGCAGAAATGACGGACGCCCTCCCGGCGCCCAGCACATGGTGGCGGGGCCAGCGTCACGTCACGTTGACGCCCCCCGCCCTTGACGCGCCCCTTCGCCCATTTTGATCTCATTTTTGAGCCGACCAGGCTCCAGGAAGGGCAGGCGGGCCGATCCAGCGCAGCGCTTCACGACGGTAAGTTCTCCGAGCGCACCCCCTGCCTGCCCAAGCGCCTGGAGCTCCTGCTCCATGCACTCCACCCAAGTTCCGCCGCTGATCATGAGTCCTTCTCAGGGTTCAGTAAACGCCGTGTCCCGCAAGTGCACCTTCAGGTCAAATGTTCTCAGATTGTCCTGGCCTGGATAATCAGAGTAAGGCAAAATCATGAGTTCATAAGGCCACTAGTGCTTCATGGGATCTTGAGGGGAGTGGTTTGAGAACAAATCTGTGTGACCATCCAGCTCGATCCTGTTAGTGGGCAATACCAGCTCTGCTCCCTGGGTGTCAACTTGTATGGAAGGCAAGCATTGAATGCACAGAGACTTCTAGAGGAAAACCAGTTGTACAAACACTGCAGCCATGTGGAATTCTACAAGCATTTTGATGGCTCACTGTATGTACGGTATGTGATCATTTTCCTTTTCCAGTTGAGATTTGCCTGGACTTCCCCGTTAAACTGGACCTATTGGCAAAACCCAATCTTGTCTTACAATTCTGCCTCTGATCTGAAATATGTATCCTGTTAATTCAACATGCTGGCTTCACTCCACCATGGAACTTCTAAAGCACTCAGCAAAGTGCTCTGTGTGTGTGTGTGTGTGTGTGTGTGTGCGTGCGTGCGTGCGTGCGTGCGTGCGTGCGTGTGTGTGTCTGTGTGTGTGTGTGTGTGTGAGAGAGAGAGAGAGGGGGGGGGAACGTACCAAAAAAATTATTCATTTCTATTTTCTTAGAGGTTTCTTAAGCTTGATGTCAGTTCTTAGAATGATAAGGTAACATTTGGGGAGGAAGATGCAGGCAAGTAATGCAGTGTTGGAGGCCAAGATGGCAAAGATCTCCACGGCCACTACGTATTTCCCCTTGCTGCTCAGGTAAGCAGGAATAAAGGAGATCCACACACTGCAGAAGACCAGCATGCTGAAGGTGATCAGTTTCGCTTCATTGAAAGTGTCAGGCAGCTTTCTGGCTAAGAAGGCAGCAATGAAGCTGATGGTGGCCAGCATGCCAACGTAGCCCAATACAGAGTAGAACATGATGACAGAGCCTTCATTACATTCCACAATGATTTGCCCAGTCTGGGAGTGCATGTCAACATCTGGAAATGGAGGAGAGCTTGACAGCCATGCAATGCAAATACCTAATTGAATAACACAGCAGGAAAGAACAAAGGAGTAGGCCACTTTTTTCCCTAGTAGTTTCTTCATCTTGTTGCCTGGCTGGGTGGCCATGAAGGCCAGGACCACTGTGATGGTTTTTGCCAACACACAAGAAAGAGCCACAGAGAAAATGATGCCGAAAGTCATTTGTCGGAGAAGGCAGGACACCTTGCCAGGCTTGCCAAGGAAGAGCAGGGAAGAAAGGTAGCAAAGCAGGATGGAGCTGAGAAGGATGCAGGTGAGGTTTCGGTTGTTGGCTTTGACAATGGGAGTGTTCCAGTTCTTCATGAAGGTTTGTATCACCAACATTGTGATCACAGCAAAGAAAATAGCCAAGGACACCAAAATGTTCCCTAGTGGCTCTTCGTAGGTAAGGAACGTTTCAACTTTAGGAATACACTGGTCTTGGTTCTTGTTTGGATATTGATCTTCCGGGCATCTGATACAATGGGCTGCATCTGTAAGGGACAAGCACAGCATCGTTTGAAAATGAACACACACACCCCAAAAAACTCACCCCCTGCCTATTCCAACCACTCTGAGACACACACACACACACACACCCTGTGGCTTACCTGTACCAGCCGGCAATGCCATCGGAATTGTGCTGTGCCATTTTACATTTCCACTGCTGTAAATGGCACCACGTGCCCACCCGATCCTAGTGAGGGTTGGGCTGTAAATGTCAGTGCAAAGGAAATGCTTGAAAGGAGGCACTCCAGTGTCTATATTACTTGTAATAGCCACATTCCTACATAAAGTCCTCACTGGCAAGCGAGTCCCAGGCAAATCTCTACAGCATAACTTACCGGTCTGGTTAGAAATCGTGCCTTCTGGACATGGAGTACAGTCATAGCAACAAACTGGCTTCCCCTCTCGAACTGTCCTGCTATGTCCGACATGGCAGCTCTCAACACACACTGAATGTGGCAGCATCTAGCAATAAAAAAGGGGAGAGAAGTTGAAGCAGCACCCTTTTAATACCCACTACTACAGCCATCCTTCTTTTTGACATCAGGGACAATTCTGAGTTTAGTCTTCTATTGGGAGAATTTTGGTGCCTGCTGGGAATGGATTGCGGGACTAATATTGCTGCTCCATTGCTGGACAATAAGGAAGAGAACTTTGTGACATATATGCTTTAGTGGGCTGTAAGGGCACATGAGAAAGAGCTTGGGCTACTGGAAGGTCTTCCTGGATTTGGAGTCACCTCATGCAATGCAATCCCTAATATCTTGTCGCCCTGCACTATACCTTCCCTCAGATCTTGTGCAAGAGCTAGACCAATGCTAAAATATTTGATCCTCCTGTTCACAATTCTTTTGATCTAAGTCTTTGTCAAGATGCAATAATAGAGATGGCCATGGTGGGAGGCCATGACCATACAAAGGAATGGTTCCCATGACAGGGCCACCTGTGATTATTTCAGCACAATATCTGAATTCAGAGAAGTTGCTCCTACCCGTAACTACTTCTCTCATATTTTCAGAAGGGATGTAAGGATGTAGTTCAAGCTCTGTATGAATGGTTGTTTTGTCAGTATGATGAGTGTTCTTTGTGTGTGTATGTGTGTGATTGTGTGTTTGTGAGAGAGAGAGTGGGTGTGTGAATGTGGGAATGAAAATGAGAGCTGGACTGGCACGACGTTCTGCCAAGGAATGAATGTGGGATATTTTGCATGCTAAGCTGGGGCTCCATCATTAAGGTATAGTTCCTTCTTTTTGACATCTGGGAATTTCTGAATTCAGCCTTTGACTGGGAAAATCAGAGATGGGAGATCATTCCCAATCATCTACAAGATAATTCACAAGTGCTGACGTTTAAATGTGTGGGAAAAAATCACCTTTAGACATATTAAGTACTGTTACAGCCCATTCCAACCCAAGGGCCAAGCAGCCCAAGTCAGACCTAAAGTCAGCCTAAGTCGCTTAGGGAGACTTTAGGTCTGGAACACAACCATTTAGGGCGAAGTTAGGTCAAAGTTAGGTCGAAGTTACAACTGGCGGACTAAGAACAGCCCATTCCAACCCAAGGGCTAAGCAGCACAAGTCAGACCTAAAGTTGACCTAAAAGTGGGCGGACCATGGGCGGACCGTGGGTGTAACGGGGGCGGCAACCAATTAATGTTGGATTCCAGACCCTGGCAAGCACAGACACGCCCCCTCCAACACAAATGCTGACACAAATTTTAGGTCAACCAAAAACGTGGACCCAAATTCGAGTAGACCCATAGGAGCCATTTTACCTTACCCAAGCCAGCCCTCTCCTGAAAAGTTCTAACACCCTACTCCTGAGTTAGGTCAGAGTTGGGCCTGCTAGGTCTGGAAACCGACAGAGTTATGCCTATGATAGGGAGCCTATCAGCACCCAGCCTCTTTCCCACAAAAGCCCAGCCCCAGGCCCCCAGTCTCTCTCTCTCTCTCTCTCTCTCTCTCTGAGCACGTGGCGTGGGGTTCTGTCCCCCACAGCCACAAAGTGGGACTTTGTCGGTGGAGGGCAAAATTCACACCCCACTTCTCTCTTCTCCTCTCTCCCCCCCTCAAGGGCAGAGAGGGCTGTTCTGGCTTTGGCCAAACTGTTTACAGCTGTGCCTGGGCAGCTGTCTCCATGCTACCATTTGCTAACCCATGCCTTTCTCCCAGCCTCTCCCCCCCACACACACAGGCAACAACACCAGCAGGTAAGTGCAGGTAAGAGCAGGGGTTGTGCTGACATGTGTTCTGACATCTGCCTCTTTGCATATAGAAATATAGGTAGGATACATGCCTCTATACCAATGTCTTGTCTCATAGCTGCCTGCATAGCCTGCCATGATATGCCTCTTTACCAATGTCTTATCTCACAGCTGCCTGCATAGCCTGCCATGATATGCCTCTTTACCAATGTCTTGTCTCATAGCTGCCTGCATAGCCTGCCATGATATGCCTCTTTACCAATGTCTTGTCTCATAGCTGCCTGCAATGCCTTCTCTGAAATGTCTCTTTACCAATGTGCCCTCTCATGTCTGCCTGCAATGCCTTCTCTGAAATGCCTCTTTACCAATGAGTAGTCAGATGCCTGCCTGCAATGCCTGCTATGATATATAGGATACATGCCGCTTTACCACTATTGTGTTGGATTGCCGCCTGTTGTCATGTGAGCATACAACACCACGACTGTGGTGGTGCTGTTAACCATCTGTAGACACCAGCTGTTCCCCCACCTTTTTCTCCACAGGGTCAACTGACAGGTCAGTATTGCTAGGATTGCCATGGTTGTGACCCAATATATGTGTTGTCTTCTCTCTCTTTGACCCTTTTCCCTTACAGGATCATGCTTGCCTTACAACCGGGTAAGCAGCTCAGACCATGCTATGTGTGTCACACCTATCAGCTGTGTTATTTCTCTCCCTGCAGGCTTTTGCAACTGACACACTGGCTTGTCTTCACTGGCGATTGCTACCACACACCAGCTGCCATGTAACACCCCCTTGTTTTTTGTCTCCCCAGGAACGTCCACTACCACCTACCTTCCTGGGAGCACCCCTGGGCCCGCAGTCTGGTTGCCCCATGGTCCTCTGCCTCACTGCTGCCAGAGGTCAGAGAGCCAGCCCAGCAACCCTCCTCAGCTGCCGGTGCTGCTGCTGCTCCACCTCCCTGGCTGTTGTTCTTGCTGTCCCTCCCCTTTCTATGGAGCAGGCTGTGGTTCCACAGGGGGAGAGCCTGCGTCTCCAGGTCCATGGAGCATGTGTGCTGCTGCTGCTGCTGCTTTCAGATTGGCTGCTGTGACTCCCCCTGGCAGCCTCGCCTGGCCATCTCTGCTAACGTTCCAGAACAATAAAGATGCCCCTCGGGCAGAGCCTCCTTGAAACATATGTGCTCAGTGTTACACAAGCATTGCCCTCCACACACAGACAGCCCCCAGCACTGAAGCCCCTGCATGAATCCCTTCCAGGGACTGCCACTTCCTTCGCAGGGAGAACACAGCAGGGAGGCTGCCAGACTCCCATGGGACAGAGGGGAGGGGGAGTTGGGGGGCCCTCTCAGGCAGGCAAACAGTGACAGGCGCCACGGAGCCCATAGCGGGGCCGCTTGTGGCCGCTGCATCTGTGTAGTGGCCGCTCAGCAACCGGGGATCTCGCCAGCCAGGGCGTCCGCCTGTAATGCAGCCGCTTCCGTCGAAGGTCCGCCCGTAATGCAGCCGCTTCTGCCCACAGTCCGTCTGCATAAGAGGCGCCTGTTTCTGCATTGCCTTCATCTGCGGAGCAACCCCTGTGTCCCCTATTGGTCTCTGCAGACCCCTCTCTCGGAATCTTTCTCCCACCAGCCTTGTTGTCTGTCTGTCTGTCTGTCTGTCTGTCTGTCTCTGACCCACCCATGCCCCTCCCCAGCACCCACTGTCTGCCTGACTGTGTGTCTGCCTCCCCTCCCACTCCCTGATGATGGCTGCTGGCCACGCCCCACCCTGCCAGAGCGCCTGCCGAGAGGCGCTGTTGTTGCCCCATCTGGGGGCGTGATGAGCTGCGTGAGCCCTTCACGCTCGCAGCAGACAAGCCCAAGGCATCTCTCGGTCTTGTCCGGGGCACAGAGCAGAACGCACGCCGGGATGCCTTCTTTGTGGGCATTGCCCTGGCCCTGGAGGTCCAGGGCTTCAGGCAGCGCACGGGCAAGTCATGTCAGAGGCAGTTCCAGACATCATGAGCCCCCCCTTGTGTGTGACGTTCCCACCCCCCTCCTTCCCTTCCCTCCCCCGCTCCCCCCCATGACTCCCACGTGCAGCCTCAACGTGGCATGGGGGTGGCATCGCCTTCTGCAGGAGGGGGGACGGCCACTCTCCCCTGCAGCAGGTGGCTGATGCACAGGGTGCCCTGTGGCAGCTGGCTCGGGCACCCCGCTCACCTGTCACCTGCCCTGCATCCACCACATGACTGGCGCAACCCCCCTGCCTGCGGTCAGCCCCTTTGCGACCGGGCTGAGACAGACACTGCAGCAGCTGCCATGGATGGATACTGACACATGCAGACAGAGGCCTGCACATGCCTGAGCCAGACACCGAGCCTGGAGAGCCTGCCTGCCTGGGAGGTAAGTGTTGCCTGGATCCTGGGGTGGTGCTGGGCCACAGAAACTGCAGCCTGCCTAACTCAGGCATACCTCTGACCTAACTCAGACATAACTTCTGCCTAACTTAGGCTGCACTTGGCCACACTTATGCCTGACTTGGAGAGGAGTTGGGTTGGAATGGGCTGTTAATGTGTCTATATTGAATTAAATTGAAAAATTTCTAATGTGGTATTATGCAGTACTATCATTTTACAATGTACCTTATCTTTCTGCAAAAAACCAAAACGGTATAGAAAAATCAACAGTATTCTGGGGAATTTCATTTCTATTCCACTTGCAGCTGGAGTGCCCCTTATGACTGTGTCGCAGCTGTGCCCAGAAGTGGAATGTGTCTTCCACAGTCGACCGGACCAAACAGGATAGGGCTGATAAGCATGTGCAACTGTAGCTTTGCAGTCCTACACACACTCACCTGAGAGATTATGCAGCACTAACACAGTGGGACTTAATTTTAACTCAACACATACAGGACTGCTCTGTACATTGTGCATTTTGTTCCTACCTGCTTAAACCTGTTATTCCAGACGAAAGAATCATCATGGATGCTGAACTCCTGACTTGGAGAAATCCTTCCAATTTGGACCTTAAGGAAGGACTGATTGGGGAAAGTGACCCAGTTGATGATATCAAATCCAGATAACAATTCCTCCTTGGCAAACCAGACCTCATGCCCAGCACCATTGTTAAAGTGGAGGTCATTCAAGAGAGAGTGCAGCTAGGTTGGGACATAAATTTATACCATAAAGTTCACAGAGTTCATATTTGGTTCTCTACCCTAAGGTTTCAGACTGTCTCCTGGTAACAAGGTTACTATGTGGTTTCAGCTTTCAGACCTCTTTTCCATTATGAAATTCTACCAGCTCAATCCTACCATATCACTGCACTGGCAAATTGTGCACTTTATAGGTACCGTATTGGTCTGAGTATAAGACTCACTTTTTTCTCCTAATTTAAGTTTTTTACCTAGGGGTGCGTCTTATAATCAGGCAGTTGCAATTTAATGCCAGTGATTTAATTAAATTTTTTTAATAGCACCAAACTTTAAGGGTGCGTCTTATAATCAGGTGCGTCTTATACTCGGGACAATATGGTATATCCTGTCCCCTAGAAGATGATCACCAGTGTAGAAATCCAAGTGTGAGAAAGAAAGAAAAATCACATATTTTTCCAGCTTTCAAAATTTTTATCCTACCTCTTTTCCATTTGAAACTCTATGGGCCCAATTCTACCAAACGTTCCAGCACCAATTCAGCCATGCAATGGGGCATGCACTGCATCCTGCTTTGTGGAGGAGGCAGTTATGGAGGCCTCCGTGTGGTAAGGGAATGTTTGTTCACTTATCTTGGGGCAGCATTGCGGATGCATCGGTGCTGGAACATTGGATACTATTTGGAACTAAGCTGTTTACATGCTGTTCCAATTTTGGTCTCTCACTGAGGGACTGGCCAGACCCAGATCTGATTACCTCCAGAATGGGAGCGACCTGATTTTGGACCCCGAGGGTGAAATAACATCCACACTATCCATGCAATAACAGTTCTGTTTGCTTATAAGGAAGCAGCTTCCTGCCTGGTAAGCATGCTTGGGATTGCACTGTAAGTCATGCATTACAAGGAGGAATATACCTGCCATGGTTCAATAGTTAAAACCTTGGATTTGCCTCTGTTTCGCATGATTCTTTGTCTGGACACATCGATGGCATGCAAAGCATGTGCTACTGCATAGAGAAAATTGTAAATACGGTAGCTGTGACCACTCATCTCCATCTCAAATCGATACCCAGGCAGGCTCTCCAGCTTCTCTTCTCCTGTACAGGACTCACAATGTTGTAAAGTTATATAAAAACAACAGTTGAATGCAACATCGAAGAACATACAGAGAAACCGTGCCAGTGACTTATCTGGCTTTAACTTCTGGAGAAAGTCCTGGAATCTTGGAACGACATCCGTGGAGGTTGAGAACGACAAGGTGCCATGGAAGGTTTTTGTACAGAAGCCATGCACATCATTGGTGAAATCCCATTGAGGTGGTGTAATCCAAACCTTCCCTATATAGGATTTTACTGTAAATTCATGTATAGATAAGGCTGATGCCAAAACAGCCAAAGACTGGGAATCCCCATTGACAACTACCACATTGACATCAGTCTCTGAAAGTGTTGAACGTATACTATCTAAACGTTGCATATAAGAATCCCAAAGAACAGTCTTAAATATAATACTTCTTTCCAAGAAGGCAACACAGATGCTACTCTGGGCAAGCAAAGGTGTCAGGATCTGCAGAAAGCTTTCTCCATTCTCATCATCGGAAACAATGAGGCCAATCCACGTCCATTTGAAATGTAGCAGAAGCCGGACTATTCCTGTGTGCAGAGAACCTGCCCTTGGGGCATTCCAGTATATAGAAGGGAAATGGTTTCCAGTGACCGGAGTTTCATATGCACCATAGGTGAACTAATTGAGAAAATATGGTTGATTAGAGCTTTCAGAAGTAACTGAAACTTTTCAAAGCAATCTGCTTCCTTCCAATATTAAGATCTAGACTTTTGCATATTAAATATATTTTAAATGTACTGAAGTATGTGTCAATTTATGATAGTCTTACCTGAAAATTTTGTAACCGAGGTACAACTAGTTTGCGCACAGCATGGCCACCACCCAGATTGCCCTGACAGCCCAATCCTCCCATCCCATCCAGTGGCGTTCCTGCGGTAGGGGCTCGACAGTAAGTCGCGCCCCGACTGACTACCGCTTTCATGAACCGGAGCGAGGAGGCCCCGCCCCTTGCCGTTGGAACCATTTAGGACACTGCCCATTCGGCATCGCTGCGTGGAATGTCTCCAACGGCAAGGGGCGGGGCCTCCTTGCTTCGGTTCGTGAACGCGGTAGTCGGTCGGGGCCCGACTTACTGTCGAGCCCCTATCGCAGGAACGCCACTGATCCCATAACCATAAAGCAGTCAGCGCCAGTCACAAAAGCCTCCCTGACAGCACACTGATTAGCATGCTGCCGGGGATGCCTACGACATCCCGCCCACATCGGGTTGTACCCAGACACTCGCCAGAGCAGGTAGGATGGAGGAGATGGTGGGACATGGTGTGGGAGGATGGAACAGGGGCAGGAAGGTGCATAATGGGGGGAGGGCAGGCCACAGGAGGGGGAGGATTCATCGCAGAAGGCTGGTGCCTGATCCTATTCCCCTTCCCTGCAGTCTCCCTGCCACTTTTCTCTCCTCGGATTTATGCTATCAAAATTGCTAGAGTAGGTCCAAGGAGTCCCATTGCTGGCCAAGAGGCTTATGCAGGGGTAAGGGGATTAAACATCCACTTGCCCTGTAGAAACCTCCCAGTTCCACCCTCCTCCTTGTCCACAGGATTCAGTGGCTGCCATTTTGTCGCTGCTGCATCAGCGGGTTGGGTAAAGGATAGGATTACGCTTTGAATGTGTGTAAATGGTAATATATTTGATTTAGACTGATCTATTGTGCTACTCAATACGGTACTGCATAAATGCAACTCTTAAAAAATACCCCCAAATCTTGCACCCTACTTCTTATATCAAAATAAAACTTGCTATGATTAAGCCCTGCCAAAACCAAAGAGAGAAGTTGGTTGTGTGACAAACCAAACTCTCATGAATTTTTGGGAATTATGTTCTTTGGATATAAACTAATACTATACTTTGCACACTCAAAAATATGTATTGAAATAGACATGACCAAAAAGTCATTTAAACGCCATCCTCTGCCCAACTCAAGATTGCCTATCATTCATTATATATCAGCCTATACAGACAAGATCTGAATGACCTCCTTGCATGGCTATTTCTATAGGTCTAACAGTGCACCATTATGCATGTCATCTCACAATCAAATCCGAATACGTTCAGTGGGGCTTACTGCTAGTTAAGTGTGAATAGGACTGGAGCTTATGACATGAAACCCACATACCAGAACATGTGATGAACAGTAGATGCAATAGACAGAAGCTTTACTTTATTAAATAATTCTGGAATTCAATGCTCAATACAGTTCAGCTTCATTTCATTCCCAATTCAGATTCTCATTTTCTCAAAACAACAACAATGTACCAAAAGTAAATGTAGCATGCAGACACTGAATTCCAAATGACCCTAGGCACACTTGAATTCTGATGTGCATCTGGAAGGTGTCAGGCTTGGGATAGGCAGAACAATTTGGCTTCCTTGACCCCCTTTCCAGGGGTTGGAGTTGAAAAGCTGGGAGCACTGAGAGTTGACCTCCATTTGGAGTTATGATGGTGTCCCCCAAGGGAGTCTGGACAAGTTATCTGTCTCTTGTAGTGTAGGTGCTTTTTTTTTTTAAGGCAAAAATTGTGCATGTCTCTCAAAGCTCAAAAAGGATGCTGCACAATTCTTTTCCAGTCCATTTTTTTTTTGGGGGGGGAGTGTTTTGTGGTGCATGCAAACGTGTGTGCAACGTAAATGCAGACGTGCTTAGTTGAAAATGGGAATTTTCTAACAATTGAAATCTTGAAACTTGCCACCTGCAAAAAGCAGCATTTACTGTTGAATTTGGGGAAAGGTAGAACAGATGTTTTGAAGAAAAGAGGGAAAAACAAGTATCTGAATTGAGGATTATGGTACAGAAAAAGCAAGAGGGTGAGGAAGAAATTCCATTCCTATCAGCTCCTTTTTTTCAAATGGAGATAAATCAGTCACTTTTTGACTCTTGCTGGGGGTCCGAAGGCAAAGACCTTCTTGGGGCTCCTCTTGGCACCCCCACCTTCCCATTAATGGCACCTGAGACATTCCTGCCGCCACTAGTACTGAGAATTCCTGGATGAGTCTCCACGATGAGCCTTCTGAGGGATGTGTGACCTCAGCTGGTGCCCAACCTGGCTGCCCCTCATGCTCCCCTTATAAGCCATTTGGATTATATAACTGAACTCTAATTCACATCACAACATATGAAAATACCTGTGAGATCTTGTAGAGGCTTAAGATGGTGGCCATTTGGATGGAGTGTTCTACAGTGAGCCCCCCGATGACAGACAAGACATTTTCTTTCCAACCACACTTGTAATTGGGTACATTCCTTTGCAGTTTGAAGAGTAGATCCAGGATGGACTCATACGTGACCATTCCTTCAAAAAAGTTGTCATAGATGTTAAACCCCAGGGTGATATTCGGCAAGAGTTTGAGATTCCTGTTGATCTCTTGGATGGCAAAAATGAAGGACAGGACATGCTGATAATATTTAGTCTCTATTCTGCAATGAGATTAATACTGAGGCTTAAACATCCAGACAGAAAATCTACCATATTGTTCTGAGCACCACCACATATACAAGTGTACTGACAATCTCATCCGTAATACAATGAGAAAAGGAGGCATAGATAAAAAGAGAGGTAAAAAATAGGGGAACAATTGTTCTGCATATGGAAGTGAAGTGGTTCAACAAGTTGGAGAAAAAGAAGTAGACAGAATATCACTGAAGCATTGTCATTATCATCACATGTAGCAGTGCACTGAAAACGTCACCCCAACACAATGAAAAAAGGAGGCAAGGATAAATGACAGGAGTAAGTTACACTTTCTCAGAAATGGAAACCAGGCAAATGCTGTAGCCTTTCCTCATAAGGGAGGTGCTCCAGCCCACAAAACATTTTGGTTGCTCTTTTCTGTACCTTTCCCAATTTAACGATATCCTTTTTGAATGTGGTGACCAGAACTGGACGGAATACTCTAGGTGTGGCCTTACCATCGATTTGTACATCAGCCTAATTATATTGGCTGTTTTATTCAGGTTATTTATTCCACAAATGAATTATAATTAATTATAGCACAGTATAAATGTGTTATACTTCCTGCACCTGTCAAAATTCTACCCCTTATGCAATGGCCATTTTGCAAATGGCATTATTCCTGCCAAACAAACGTCCTGTGTGGACGTCCCAATAACTTACGTTAAACCCCGTGCCTCTATATCCGGTACTTTCCGAAAGTTGAATGCTGTCCCTACAGGACGCATAAGAGATAGGACTCCGCCAATGACAATATCTCCTGGCTTATCCAGATTGTATTCATGGCTTCTTCCAAGTACACATTGACCATCTCTATCATCAAGCTTGACAACTGAACTGAGAAGCAGCAGCAGCAACAAGAGCAATAACAACCTCCAGGCTGTAGATTTGTTTCTAACCTGGTCACAGGTGCACACCTGCATTCTGAACTACAATTCCTGCTACACTTATCTCTATGGCAGGCACCTTGCTGAATATCACTCAGGATCCATGTGGGAGCCGGATTAGTGTTCGGGGAGATTCCACCTGAAAACATTTGCCTGTGGTGATGTAAAGAAAAAGCTCTTCATTAATCTCTTCTTTTATGGAGCAGTGACACAGTTCTGAGTGGGCATTTCAGAATGGAACCACCTACATTTTTAATCTTGAGGCATGTTGTTGTTGTTGTGGATTGTACAAGAAGGAAAATAACAGTAATCCCGATAATTACAGAGTACATAAATGCCTCTTTTGGCTTAGATTCTCTGCACAAAATTAAAAACATACATGTTTGTGAGAGTCAAGCAAGAAAAGACTTGCGGTGGTCAGTCTGCGCTGGGATCATTGTGTGAGGTAAATTTGTTTTGTCATGATCCCAATCTGTGATTCTACACAGCTACACATGTCTGTGAGGACGTCCGAAGAATCTCGCATCTCATTTGACCCAAAGTGCCAATCACACATCACCCTAACTGCCCAATCTAGGGTCGAATCACTCCGGCTGAACTCCTGCACTTCCTGCGTGGGGTGTCGCGAAAGTGCTGTAAAGCTCGAGCACCCCCCTCGCCAAGCACCCTTCCTGCCTTCTCCCCTCTCCTGGTTCCTTCCGTCTCCCCACCCATAAACACCTACCCCTGATTCTCCAACTCCTTCCCACCCCTACTTCCACCAATTACTCACTTCTCGCCTTTGCCAGGATCCACTGTTCCTGCAGCATCCTCCAGGATCCATGCACTACTGCCTGGATTGTTCCAGCTTTGCTGGCGGAATGCGCGATCCACTAGCGAGGCCCAGGCTTGGTTCCTTGCCTTGAGGGGTTGAGGGGGATGCGAGATGTTGTGCTTTGGTTCTGTTTTTGTCTTCCCCACTGGTTCCTATGGAGGTTCCCGAAAGTCCTCCAGGTCTGTTGTTGGCACAGAGTTTTCCAGGCATTGGGAGCATGACCATCATGTGAAGGGGGTTTAGGATCTTATGTCTGACAAACTCTTCCATTTCCCTTCCATATCCCACTCAAGTCACGCCCACCTTGCACCCCACTCTCCTCTCCATTTTGGCCTCTCTGCCAGTGCAGTCGTGCTGGTGGGGAGAATGCATCCAGTTTATGATGGTGCTGCGCTTTCAGGCCATCGTGCTCAGATCTGTGTTGTATCCACTGGCAGAAACGCTACTGTGACACTGGGGCTATCGTTGCACTGGCGTATGTGACAGTACAGAAGCATATCTTTAGCCTAGATTGGGCATCGAGCCAAGCGTCATCATGCTTGCCCGTCCCTACCCCAGAACTGCAAACAGTGTGAGATCAGAGACTGCAACTATTTCTTCCCGTATGGTTACATTTGATATAACCGCTACCTAGAAAAGGATTGAATGATTCACTTCCTTTTCTTGTTCTTCTACAAAGGCCAAAATGTCATGTTGCTTGTACCCTGTTGTTGCAGAAACGGTCGTACCAAATGCAACTGTGCTGTGCATGGGGCTGACTCATTGTTTTTTATTCTGTTGTTGCCAACACTGCACATTCACATGCACATTGTATTGCATGTACACACATACAATCTTGGGCCCAGATCTTTCTGGCCTAGTATTAAACCAAATTGGGAGGAATTAGCAACATAGGGTGAGAGGTCAACCTTGCTGAGTATGAAAGGGGTTGGGATTGTTGACTGTAATACAAGGGTGGGGAACCGGCGGCCCGCGGTCCGGATCCGGCCCCAGGAGCGATCCGCTCCGGCCCGCGTGAGCCTGGACCCGATTCCATTCGGTCCGGCCCGCGCCGGCTCGGACCGGAAGCTCCGGAGGCCGTGTTCACCTCACCCGACTTTTCAAACATTCCCGGCTGTTAGAGACATGCGTAGAAATAGCCGGGTTGAGAAGGTGTCGCACGACTCCTTCTCAACCCGGCTGTTCTGCGCATGTCTCTAAGAGCCGGGAACGTTTGAAAAGGAGTCGGGCGAGGTGAGCGCAGCCCCGCGCGCACTCACCTCGCCTGACTCCTTCGCAAACCCTCCCAGCTCTTAGAGACATGCGCAGAACGCATGTCTCTAACAACCGGGAATGTTTGAAAAGGAGCCGGGTGAGGTGAGCACGCGCGGCCACCGCCGCCGCCGGTGGCTGAAGAGAAGACAAGGTAAGAAGGAGAGCGATGAGGGTGGGCTTTTGCCGGGTGGGTGCTTGGGAGACCGAGGGGTGGTGTGATGAACAGGCCTATATCTTCTGGTTTAACTCCATTTTGATTTCTCAGTCTTTTGGATTCTCTGCCTGCTTGTTGCAGTGCCTTGGAGATTGGCAGGCGTCCAGTAACCATGAAGTTGCATTTTTGGTTCTGTCCTGCCTCGGGAGTCTTATCTGTATGGGAACTGAGTTGGTTAGTCATTCCTTCATTATTTCAACCACCTGTGTTAGACATCACAAGACTCTTTCAGTTGGGAGGGGGATGAGGAGTTTGAATGTGTGTCATCCTTTGATTGGTCAACTGCCTTTGTCCATCCCCTGATCCCCAAAAGTGTACTCAAACCGTCCTTTGAGAATCCATTTTGGAGCATCTCATTCTCACTTACTGCCTGCGTGTTATGGCGTTTTGTGGATTTGGGTTCCTGGGCTGAACTGCCCTGATGCCTCCCAGTCAAGCCTGGCTGGGTGGGCCCCTGCACAGCATCCCTGCCTGGGATGGCTGAAAACCTTATTCCATCTTTGGTGAGTTCTTTAGGGGAATGTTAAGCTTAGGAGTTATCTCTTTTTTGTGTTCTGTTCTGTTCTTCTGTATGTTGTCTGTATGCCTTATGTATTTAGCAGTTTACTGCCTTATTTATTCCTGTGTCTCTTCTATGCCTTTTGCAAAGTCTAAATTAAATAAACAACTCTATTTTATACATTGTGTGTTCCTTGAACCAACCCAAGCTAAATCCAAAGTCTACGTTGGCCACACGCTACCCTGTTCTCCTTCACGTTGGGTCATTTGGACTGCCCTTGGTCAGGGAGTCACTTGACCCACGGTCCTGTACTCTGCAGCCCCCCCGGAAGCTGGGGTTTGGGGGGAGTTAGGAGGCCCCCAGCTGGTGGCAGTCTACCGTTGTCCCCCTTGTTTTGGGGGTGCCCCCTCCTTTTCCAGGTTGGGGGGGGAAAAAGGAGCAAGGGGGGGAGTGGTGCACGCCAGTTTGCTGGCCTTGTTCTGTGCTGGACTCAGGGTGGCCATAAACCCCCCTTCTCTACAGGTGGGTGGGTGGGTGCTTGGGAGACCGAGGGGTGGGTGGGAGGGAGGGAGCGAGCGAGCAGTGGGTGGGAGGGAGAGAGCGACTGGTGGGTGGGAGAGCGCTGGGTGGGTGGGAGGGAAATTCGCGGGGGGGTAAATTTGCGGGGGGGGGAATATCGGACGGCCTCACGGCCGGCCCACAGCAAGTTTTCCTATGAGAAAATGGCCCCCCCACGCAAATAGGTTCCCCACCCCTGCTGTAATAGCAGAACAAACAACCTCAAAAGTGCTACCATTTGGGCTGCCAGTAACCACGAGACAGAACTTTCAAAAAGAATATAGATTTTATTAGGACATATAAGAAAATAAGGAAGAGGCTATACAGTGTCCTCACTTAAAGTTGTTTCATTTAAAGTCGTTTCGTTTAAAGTTGATGGGAAAATGCCATGGGAACGTTGACATTTATCAATTAGGCTCTGGTAAAATTGGTATCATTACAAACCCTTCCTCTTAACATTGTAGTTTCCAAGAACCTATCAACAACGTTAAGTGAGGACTTCCTGTATTTACTTAAGCGATCAGTTACACAGACATGTAAGTGGTTGTGGATGAGAACCTATTTCTAATAGCTCTGTTTGGATAGGTTTCCTCAACACCAAGGGAAAGAGCGAGAGTGAGCTTCAGGCAGCCAGCTGGGCTAAGTTCTCTTAGCCAGAGATGACCCAGGGCCCAATCCTATCCAACTTTTCAGCACTGATGCAGCCGTGTCAACAGGGCGTGTACCCATTGGCAGGCAGAGAAAAAGTAGCTCCTCTATAGATTTTCCTTCTGTTTCTCATGTGCTATATCTTCTAATCTCAATGGTGACAAGAGTATTGTCAGAGACAGCATCGGTAGAAAGCCAATTGATTGAGGGGAGTAGTTCCCAATGGTTAGTGCTCATGTGCCCCTTCCTGCTCTTCACTTTCCCTTTTTAATGGCTGAAAGGGGAGAAACGGGTAGTTCTAACCTCTGCCACTGTCCAAGGCTAAAGGGATCAGGATGGGGGGGGAATCTAGGAAAAATACTGTCCCAGGACACCACAGAATGCCAGGGTCCAGAATACCAGGTACTCTCCTGGTATTCAGTCTTCATTATATAAACATCTCACATACATCTTGGATTATAATTAGTTATGAATTGTCACAATATCATACTGTTCATCCGTGATACTTTTGGATGACCTTGTTCAATTCTGTGATGTGACCTTTTTGCACATGCATCCATTTAATTATCTACTACATAGTCAACATGTAGAATATCTCCCCTAATCCAATTAGAGTTTCTGGATGATGGAATAAGGGAAGACATGTTGGAGACAATAATCAGCCATCAAAGGTTGGGACTTTTCATTGCTATGCACTGTAGTCCTTGGTCTGACCACTCCACAGCCTGAGTTACAGAACCCACCGTGACGTGCGCTTTTCATTGGAGAAACATCTGGATACAATTATCATCAAGAAATGTGGAGGAAGTTGAATTGAACTTTGATCCTGTTAGTGGGCGATACTAGCTTTGCTCCCTGGGTATCCACTTGAATGGAAGGCAAACATTGAAAGCACAGAGACTTCTAGAGGAAAAGCAGTTGTACAAACATTGCAGCCATATGGAACTCTACAATCATTTTGATGGGTCATTCTATGTATGTACCCGAATGATCATTTCCCTTTTCCAGTTGAGGTTTGCTTGAACTTCCCTGTTAAACTGGACCTATTGGTGAAAACCAATCTTGTCTTACAAATCTGCCTCTGATCAGAATTATGTAATCTGTTGTTTCAACATGCTGGCTTCTATCCTTCAATTCTATATAATCAAAATTATTTATGAAGAGCTGCACAAGACATGTAACTATTCTTCAGAAATCGGTTCACTTCACCATGGAACTTCTTAAGCACCCAGCAAAGACTGGGTGAATGTGTATGTATATATAAATACATACACCCAGTATGTATACATACATACATACATACATACATACATACATACCCAGTCTTTGCTGGGTGCTTAAGAAGTGTGTGCATAAGTGGGCACTTATATACATTTATTCAATGTGCGCCGGAAAAAGGTGCCGAAAAAACTTAGAATGAAATTTAATCATTTCTATTCTCTTAGAGGTTTTTTAAGCTTGATGTCAGTTCTTAGAATGATAAGGTAACATTTGGGGAGGAAGATGCAGGCAAGTAATGCAGTGTTGGAGGCCAAGATGGCAAAGATCTCCACGGCCACTACGTATTTCCCCTTGCTGCTCAGGTAAGCAGGAATAAACGAGATCCACACACTGCAGAAGACCAGCATGCTGAAGGTGATCAGTTTGGCTTCATTGAAAGTGTCAGGCAGCTTTCTGGCTAAGAAGGCAGCAATGAAGCTGATGGTGGCCAGGATGCCAACATAGCCCAATACAGAGTAGAACATGATGACAGAACCTTCATTACATTCCACAATGATTTGCCCAGTCTGGGAGTGCATGTCAACATCTGGAAAAGGAGGAGAGCTTGACAGCCATGCAATGCAAATACCTAATTGAATAACAGAGCAGGAAAGAACAAAGGAGTAGGCCACTTTTTTCCCTAGTAGTTTCCTAATCTTGTTGCCTGGCTGGGTGGCCATGAAGGCCAGGACCACTGTGATGGTTTTTGCCAACACACAAGAAAGAGCCACAGAGAAAATGATGCCGAAAGTCATTTGTCGGAGAAGGCAGGACACCTTGCCAGGCTTGCCAAGGAAGAGCAGGGAAGAAAGGTAGCAAAGCAGGATAGAGCTGAGAAGGATGCAGGTGAGGTTTCGGTTGTTGGCTTTGACAATGGGAGTGTTCCAGTTCTTCATGAAGGTTTGTATCACCAACATTGTGATCACAGCAAAGAAAATAGCCAAGGACACCAAAATGTTCCCTAGTGGCTCTTCGTAGGAAAGGAACGTTTTGACTTTTGGAACACACTGGTTTTGGTTCTTGTTTGGATATTGATCTTCCGGGCATCTGATACAATGAGCTGCATCTGTAAGGGACAAGCACAGCATCGTTTGAAAATGAACTGTGCCCCCCTTCGCCCTCAGGGAGACTCAATGAGCCACTGTAAGCCCCAGAGAGAAACAATAACTGTCCTGGAAAGAGGAGGAGAAGCAGCAGCATCAGTGAAAGAGGCATATCCCCCATCTTTACCTTTAAATTCTATTGATGTAGAGGAAAATTAAAAACACTGTAAGTCACCATGGTGAACTTCTGAAACAGATGCAAAAGACAATATAGTAATAATTAAATCTGGATTTCCATTCATTCATGTAGTGCTGGTTGTTTGATAAAATAGGACAAGCAGCCCAGTTCTAACTATATGCTGAAGACCCAATTGGGTCTTCGTTTGACCCTTCTGAGGGCAAGGCTTCGAGCAGTGTTGTGTGCATGCGCCGCTTGAAGCCTTGCCTGGCCTATTCAGAAGAGGCCGAGCTGCCAAGGAAGACGTGGCTTAGCCTGCCGAATCCGGAGATGACGCTCTGGGATGGGGGTGAGTACCGGGGAGGGGGGGTTGACACAGATGTGGGGGTGGGTGACTTGGCTGGGTGTAATGCAGAGGCAGCAGGATGGTGGTGGAGTGACGCGGCAACCTCCCGCCAGGGTGTGTGTGATGTGCACCCCCGCTCTAGGGTGATCCGCACCCTAGTGACACCACTGCTTACCTGTACCAGTCAGCATCACTCATCTTCTGGTGCTGCCACCTCTAGCAGCAGCATGTGAAAGATGCCCACCAGCGTAACCCTAACCCTAACCCATTACTGGAAAGGTAAAACACACCCTATCCTAGTTAGGGTAACACAGACCCTATCCTAATTAGGATTGGACTGCAAATGTCAGAGTGCAAAGGAAATGCTTGAAAAGAGGCACTCTAATGTCTATATTACTTGAAATGGCCACAATCCTACATAAAGTCCCTCCCTGGCAAGCGAACCCCAGGCACTGGTGTCACTACAGGGGGGGCGGAGCTGTATGGTCTTCCGTGATCGGAGCCTCCATTACACGGAAGAACGAAGCGCCCTGCCCACGTGCCCTCCGACCCAGTCAAAGCGGTGAATGTGCGTTGTTTGCACCGGTTTGAATGGGTCGGCACGGGGGCGGGGCGCTTCATTCTTCCGTGTAACGGAGGCTCCGATCACGGATGAACCTACAGCTCCGACCCCCTTGTAGTGACGCCAGTGACCCCAGGCTGATCTGTACATCATAACTTACCCATCTGGTTAGAAATTGTGCCTTCTGGACATGCAGTACAGTCATAGCAACACACTGGCTTCCCCTCTCGAACGGTCCTGCTATTTCCAATATGGCAGCTCTCAACACATCTTGAACGGGGCATCCTCTAACAATAAAAAAGAGGAGATAAGTTGAAACAGCCTTTTGATTCCCTCCATTGCAGCCAACCTTCTTTTCGATATCAGGGACACTTCTGGCTTCAGCCTTCTATTGGGAGAATTCTTATGCCTGCTGGGTGTGGATTGCAGGACAGGTAAAAGCGGACAATGCTGCATTTGATCTGACAATTATCTGATTGTATCAGGCGTCCTTCCTGTTTGAACGTGCTGGTTGTTACTTTATGCAGTGTGTTTTTCCTGGGATACTCTCCCTAGAAGGAGAATACTGTGCCTGCCAAAAAATGGGATCCTGGGCAGTTAAAAGTAAACATTACTGCATTTGACCTCATTAGCTCCCTTCATCTTCCTTCCTCTGTGTTTGATGGTCGTGGTTATTTCATCTGGTGTGTGTTCTGTTGTATTCTCCCTTTTTTTTTTAGATTATGCCTCCGTGGGTGGTTCTGCTTCTGGAAGCAGAAAAGCAAGGTGCAATACTTTGAGAAATAAACTGGCAAATTAGCTTTGAAGAGATTTTATTCACGGGTTCAGAGAAGTCATAATTAAAAACAAATTGACTTACAGCCCAGTCCAGCCTAAGGCCTCAGCGGCACAATTCAGGCACAACTGCAGCCTAAGCGCCTTAGGCTCGAGTTGTTCCTGAATTGTGCCACAGAGGCCGAATTTGTGCTGCAATTGTGACTGACATAGGACGGGTTAAGGAAAGTTGACCAATTCAGTCCTAAGTTCGGCATAAGAGCTATTCCGTCCTAAGTTTGGCCTAAAAGTGGGCGTGTTGGGGGCGTGTCGGGGGAGTGACAGGGGCGGTTACGAAATTTGTTCCGGTTCCAGACACTGGCGACCCCCTGACACGCCCCCTCGAGCACAACTCAGGCACAAAATTTGGGTCAAGAAAAAGGGTGGACTCAAATGTGAGGAGACCCATAGGAGCCATTTTACCTTACCCACACCAGCCCTCTCCTGAAAAGTTCTAACACCCTGGGCCCGAGTTGTGCCTGAATTAGGACGGAACAGTTGTGGCCTAACTCTGGACACGGACCCAAATAGTTACCCAATCAGCACCCAGCCCCACCCAGCCTCTTTCCCACAAAAGCCCAGCCCCAGCCCTCCACTCTCTCTCTCTCTCTCTCTCTCTCTCTCTCTGAGCACGTGGCGTGGGGTCCTGTCCCCCAGCAGCCACAAAGTGGGACTTTGAAAAATTTCAAACAACCCACTTCTCTCTTCCCTTCTCCTCTCTCCTCTCTGCCCCCCTCTAGGGCAGAGAGGGCTGTGCCGCCTGTGGCCAAACTGTTTACTGCTGTGCCTGGGCAGCTGTCTCCATGCAAGTGTTTGCTAACCCATGTCTTTCTCCCAGCCCCTCTCCCCCCCCCACAGGCAACAACACCAGCAGGTAAGTGCAGGTAAGAGCAGGGTTCGTGCTGACATGTAGTCTGACTTCTGCCTCTTTGCATAGAGAAATATAGGTAGGATACATGACGCTTTACCAATGTCTTGTCTCATAGCTGCCTGCAATGCCTGCCATGATATGCCTCTTTACCAGTGTCGTGTCTCATAGCTGCCTGCAATGCCTGCCATGATATGCCTCTTTACCAATGTTGTGTCTCATAGCTGCCTGCAATGCCTGCCATGATATGCCTCTTTTCCAATGTTGTGTCTGATTGCTGCCTGCAATGCCTGCCATGATATGCCTCTTTACCAATGTTGTGTCTGATTGCTGCCTGTAGTAATGTGAGCACACAATGCCACAAGTGTGGAACTGTTAGCCTTATGTAGACACCAGCTGTCCCCCCCCCTTTTCTCCACAGGGTCTACTCACAGGTCAGTATTGGTAGGTTTGCCATGGTTGTGACCCACACATTGTGTTGTTGTCTTCTCTCTCTTTGACCCTTTTCCCTTACAGAATCATGTTCTCCTGACACCCACGGAAGGAGCGCAGACCATGCTATGTGTCTCACACCTTTCAGCTGTGTTTAATTTCTCTCCCAGCAGGCCTTTGCAACCGGCACACTGGCATTTCTTCAATGGCGATTGCTACCACACAGCAGCTGCCATGGAACACCCCCGTGTTTTTTGCCTCCCCAGCAACGTCCACTACCACCTACCTTCCTGGGAGCACCCCTGGGCCTGCAGTCTGGTTGCCCCATGATCGTCTGCCTCGATGCTGCCAGAGGTCCTGGAGCCTGCCCTGCAACCCTCCTCAGCTGCCGGCGCTGCTGCTGCTCCACCTCCCTGGCTGCCTACTTGCTGTCCCTCCCCTTTCCATCGTGCAGGCTGTGGTTCCAGAGGGGAAGGGCCTGCATCCCCTGGTCCATGGTGCACGCCTGCTGCTGCTGCTGCTGCTGCTGCTGCTGCTGCTGCTGCTGCTGATGTGGTCCGAGTGGCCGCTGAGACTACCCCTGGCAGCCTCGCCTGGCCATCTCTGCCACTGTTCCAGAACAATAAAGATACCCCTGGAAACACATGTCCCCAATGTTACACAAGCACTGCCCCCCACAAACAGAGACAGTCCCCAGCACACAAGCCCCTGCATGAATCCCAGCCAGGGCCTGCCACAACCAGCCCAGGGAGACCACAGCAGGGGGGCTGCCAGACCCTCAGGGCTCAGAGGGGAGTGGGGAGTTGGGGGGCCTCTCAGGCAGTGACAGGCGACCTGGCGCACGTCCACCACGTCCGTGAAGAGCCCTTTTGGCAACCGGGGCTCTCAACCGCCCTCGGTCCGCCTGTCAACGGCGTCCGTTTCCGCCCGTCACCGGCGTCCGTTCTGCCCAAGGTCCGTCTGCATACGAGGCGCCCATTCCGGCATTGCCTCCATCTGCGAAGTGACCCCTGTGTCCCTATTGGTCTCTGCAGAACCCTCTCCCTGTATCCCTCTCCCACCAGCCTTGTTGTCTGTCTGTTTCTGACCCACCCGTGCCCCTCTCCAGCACCCACTGTCTGCCTGTCTGTCTGCCTCCCCTCCAACTCCCTGATGATGGAAGCTGGCCACCCCCCACCCCGCCAGAGCTCCTGCCGCGACGTGCTGACGTTGCCCCATCTGGGGGCGTGATGAGCTGCGTGAGCCCTTCCCGCTCGCAGCAGAGAAGCCCAAGGCATCTCTCGGTCTTGGCTGGGGCACAGAGCAGAAGGCATGCCGGGATACCTTCTTTGTGGGCATTGCCCAGGGCTTCAGGCAGCGCACGGGAATGTCATGGCAGAGGCGGTTCCAGACCTCATGAGACACCCCCTTGTGCGTGCCGTTCCCACCCCCTCCTTCCCTTCTCTCCCCCGCTCACCCCCCCATGACTCCCACTTGCAGCCTCACCGTGGCTTGGGGGTGGCATCGCCTTCTGCAAGAGGGAGGGCAGTGGCACTCCCCCCTGCAGCAGGTGGCTAATGCCCAGGGTGCCCTGGGGCAGCTGGCACTGGCACAACCTCTGCCCTTCAGCTGACTGTCGCACGCCCAGTGCCTGAATGCCCACCTGTGGCTGCCCATCTGCTGCGAACGCTGCAGCAGCTGTGGTAGGTACACACAGATGAGCTCAGGAGGGGGCTCTTCGCTTCCACAAGACTGTCACCTCCCCACAGGGGCCTGCCTGCCTCTGTGGTAAGTGTTGCCTCGATCCTGGCCCACTGCTCTTGCCTCCTGCCTAACTCAGGAACAGTTGCAGCCTAACTCAGCCCTATTTTAGGCCACAATTGTGCCTCAATTGTGCCTGACTTGTGCTGAGTTAGGCTGGACTGAGGCCTTAAAAACTTAAAAAGTGTGATGTTTCATCTAGAGTACTCTAGATATTCTCTAGCTGGTGACTCAGAAACTGGCAAATGTTCTGGATCATTAACTAAGCTTCCAGTTTCATTTCTGTTCTAAATCTACAGTCCAGTCCTAGCCAGGATTGGGACCTGTGCAGTGGGATTGGGTCTGGGCAGGGGGTTAGGATTCGGCTGATGCTGAACCTGTCCCCTTCCCAGACTCGATTCACACCTCCCCTGCCCTCTGCCCTCCCCAGCCTTTGCCCCTTTCCTCACTCCCCTGCCCCCTCTCCGCCCTCCCCCCCACTGTCCCACCTTCCCAAACATCTTACCTGCCTTGGCAGGTCCTCTTGGTTCCGGCAATGCATGAAGAACGGCTCCAGCTTTCCTGCGGGTGCTCCAGCAGCATAGTACCCCAAGAACAGGTGGAGCATCCTTTATAGCTGCTTTAATGCTGTCCCCGTCAGCGGGACATGCGTTCTGCTGTCAGCTGACCCCAATAGGTTTAAGCCCATAACCATTTGCAACTGCAGGTTGGCAGTCATATACACACTCACATGAGACATAGTGGGAGTTACTTTCAATTAAACACACATAGGTTTGCTCTGTTGTGCGTTTTGTACCTACTTTCTTAAATCTGTCATTCCAGACGATGGAATCATCACTGATGCTCAACTCCTGACTTGGAGAAATCGCTCCAACTCGGATCTTAAGGAAGGATTCATTGGGGAAAGTAACCCAGTTGATGATATCAAATCCAGATGACAATTCCTCATTGGCAAACCAGACCTCATGCCCAGCACCATTGTTAAAGTGGAGATCTTTCAGGAGAAAGTGTACCTAAGTTGAGATATACATTTTATACCGTAAAGTTCACAGAGTTCATATCTCTTTCTCGACCATATGGCCCCAAGACTGTTTCCTAGTAACAAAGTTACTACATGGATTCAGCTTTCAAACATTTTTATCCTACCTCTTTTCCAATATGAAACCTAATTACATGCTGTTCCCAAATGGTCTCTCACTGAGAGTGTCGCAAGTGTCACAAATGTGCCATAAAGCAGTTTGCGACAGCAAAGCACTCATCCATATCGGTGCAAATGTTCATGCTGGCCAGCGCATGCCACCAGATATAGCAGCACTTGTCGAGCAGCCGAGGGCAGGTTGGGGCAGAGGGAAGGGCGGGGAGAAAGCGGGGAGGGGTGTAATGGGATGTGGTGGTGTGCAGGTCGGGCCTGGGTGGCACATCCCATCCCACTTCCCTGGCCTGAACTGCTGAAATGGATCAACTCAAACTTGTGCCAGCAATTTAGCTCTCACAGGACTGAATATCTCTGCACTGGGCTGTGTATCCCTGCATCCACTACTATAGCTGGAGCTTTCCCAAGGCAAGGGGATGAATTTCTGTACATGAAACAGCTACATTTCTGCACATGATAAAGCACAGCTCGTGCTGGCCCTACGGCACTGCTGCGCAGGAACTTAGGTCGGATTGGGCTGTAAGCTACTTACATGTTGTAAGAGACCAATTGGTCTCTCACTGACAGCGCAATCCTATCCAACTTACACTACCGGTGTAACCAGTGGTGCAGCAAGAACCAGAACCCCTAGAATGAAAAGAGGATTCAAATCCCCTTTGAATTCCTCTTTGGAGGGGATTTGAATCCCCTTTCCATTCTGGGGCCTCCTGTTCTTGCTGCATCACTGGTTACACCATGGTGTAAGTTGGATAGGATTGTACAGTGAGTGATGTCCAGACCCAAAATTGATTACCTTCAGAATTATGGCTACCTCATTTCTATTCAGACTTGACCCCAATGACAGAATAACGTCCACACTAGCCATGCAATATCAGTTCTGTTTGCTTATAAGGAAGCAGCTTCCTCCCTGGTAAGCATGCTTGGGATTGCACTGTAAGTCATGCATTACAAGGAGGAATATACCTGCCATGGTTCAATAGTGAAAACCTTGGATTTGCCTCTGTTGTGTATAATTCTTTGTTTGGACACATCTATGGCATGCAAAGCATGTGCTACAGCATAGAGAAAATTGTAAATACGGTAGCTCTGACCACTCATCTCCATCTCAAATTGAGTCCCAGGCAGGCTCTCCAGCTTTTCTTCTCCTCTGCAGGACTCACAATGAAGTGAATCTATATAAAAACAACAGTTGAATGCAACATCGAAGAACATACAGAGAAACTGTGCCAGCGACTTATCAGGCTTTAAGTTCTGGAGAAAGTCTTGGAATCTTGGAACGACGTCTGTGGTGGATGAGAATGACAAGGTGCCATGGAAGGTTTTTTTACAGAAGCCATGCACATCATTGGTGAAATCCCATTGAGGTGGTGTAATCCAAACCTTCCCTATATAGGATTTTACTGTAAATTCATGTATAGATAAGGCTGATGCCAAAACAGCCAAAGACTGGGAATCCCCATTGACAACTACCACATTGACATCAGTCTCTGAAAGTGTTGAACGTATACTATCTAAACGTTGCATATAAGAATCCCAAAGAACAGTCGCCATCCTTATAGTGCTTCTTTCCAAGAAGGCAACACAGATGCTATTCTGGGCAAGCAAAGGTGTCAGGATCTGCAGAAATCTTTCTCCATTCTCGTCACTGGAAACAATGAGGCCAATCCACGTCCATTTGAAATGTAGCAGAAGCCGGACTATTCCTGTGTGCAGAGAACCTGCCCTTGGGGCATTCCAGTATATAGAAGGGAAATGGTTTCCAGTGACCGGAGTTTCATACGCACCATAGGTGAACTAATTGAGAAAATATAGTTCATTAGAGCTTTCAGAACTAACTGAAACTTTTCAAAGCAATCTGCCTCCTTCCAATATTAAGATCGAGGTTTTTGCATATTAATTATACCTTATATATACTGAGCTATGTGTCTATTCTATTTAAGATAGTCTTATCTTAAAAATGTTATAAATGAGGTACAACTAGTTTGTGCACACCATGGCTACAACCATGAATGTGTTGAAATGGTCATATATTTAAGTCAGACTGAGCTATTTTGTTACTTTGTATTGTACTTCATATACGCTATTTTTCAAAATACCCCCCAAAACCTGTACCGAACTTTGCCAAAATAAAACTTGTCATGATTAAGTCCTACCTAAACCAATGAGAGAAGTTAGTTGTGTGACAAACCAAACTCAAATGTAATATTGGGCATTATGATGAATGTTCTGGATATATGCCGATACTTTGCACACTCAAAAATATGTATAAGGAGAGACGTGACTAAAAAGACACATAAACCCCATCTTCTGCCCAAATCAAGACAGCTTATCTATCATTGCATGTCAGCGTATCTAGTCAAGATCTGAATTGCATGATCCTTGCATGGCTATTTCTGTAGGTCTAACAGTGCACCATTAAGCATGTCATCTCACAATCAAATCCCAATATGTTCAGTGGAGCTTACTGCTAGGTAAGTGTGAATAGGACTGGAACTTATGACATGAAACCCACATACCAGAACATGTGATGAACAGTAGATGCAATAGACAGAAAATTTACTTTATTAAATAATTCTGGAATTCAATGTTCAATACAGTTCAGTTTCATTTAAATTCCAAATTCAGATTCTCATTTTCTCAAAACAACAACATACAAAAAAGTAAATGTAGCATGCAGACACTGAATTCCAAATGACCCTAGGCACACTTGAATTCTGATGTGTATCTGGAAGGTGTCAGGCTTGGGATAGGCAGAACAATTTGGTTTCCTTGACCCCCTTTCCAGGGGTTGGAGTTGAAAAGCTGGGAGCACTGAGATTTGACCTCCGTTTGGAGGGCGTCTGGACAAGTTATCTGTCTCTTCTAGCGTAGGTGCTTTTAAAAAGAAAAGGCAAAAACTCTGCATGTCTCTCAAAGCCCAAAAAGGATGCTGCACAATTCTTTTCAAGTCCATTTTTTTTTGGGGGGGGGAGTGTTTTGTGGTGTGTGCGAACGTTTGTTCAACGTAAATGCAGAGGTGCTTAGTTGAAAATGGGAACTCATTTTCTAACAATTGAAATCTTGAAACTTGCCACCTGCAAAAAGCAGCATTTGCTGTTGAATTTGGGGAAAAGTAGAACAGACATTTTGAAGAAAAGAGGGAAAAACAAGAAGTTTCTGAATTGTGGATTATGGTACAGGAAGAGCAAGAGGATGAGGAAGAAATTCCGTTCCTATCAGCTCCTGATTTTCAAATGGAGACAAATCAGTCGCTTTTCGCCTCTTGCTGGGGTTCCTAAGGCAAAGACCTTCTTCTTTGGGCTCCTCATGGCACCCCTACCTTCCCGTTAATGGCACCTGAGACATTCCTGTCACCACTAGTACTGAAAATTCCAGGGTTAGACTCCAAGATGAGCCTTCTGAGGGATGTGTGGGCTCAGCTGGTGCCCAACCTGGCTGCCCCTCATTCTCCCCTCATTAGCCATTTGGATTACATAACTGAACTCCAATTCACATCATAACATATGAAAATACCTGTGAGATCTTGTAGAGGCTTAAGATGGTGGCCATTTGGATGGCGTGTTCTACAGTGAGCCCCCCGATGACAGACAAGACATTTTCTTTCCAACCACACTTGTAATTGGGTACATTCCTTTGAAGTTTGAAGAGTAGATCCAGGATGGACTCATATGTGACCATTCCTTCAAAAAAGTTGTCATAGATGTTAAACCCCAGGGTGATATTGGGCAAGAGTTTGGGATTCCTGATGATCGCTTGGATGGCAAAAATGAAGGACAGGACATGCTGATAATGTTTAGTCTCCATTCTGCAATGCGATTAACACTGAAGCTTAAACATCCAAACAGAATTTCTACCATATTGTCCTGAGCACCACATATACAAGTGTACTGACAATCGCATCCCTAATACAATGAGAAAAGGAGGCATAGATGAGAAGAGAGATAAAAATAGGGGAACAATTGTTTTGTATATGCGAGTGAAGTGGTTTGACGAGTTGGAGAAAAGGGAGTACAGAGAACATCACTGAAGCATTGTCATTATCATCACATGTATCAGTGCACTGAAAACGTCACCCCAACACAATGAAAAAGGGAGGCAAGGATAAGGGACAGGAGTAAGTTACATTTTCCCAGAAATGGAAACCAGGCAAATGCTGTAGCCTTTCCTCAAAAGGGAGTTGCTCCAGCTCACAATTCATTTGGGTCGCTCTTTTCTGAACCTTTTCCAATTTAAATATATCCTTTTTGAGATGTGGTGACCAGAACTGGATGCAATACTCCAAATGTGGCCTTACCATCGATGTGTACAACAGCATAATGATATTGACTGTTTTATTCAGATTAATTATTCCACAAATGAATTATAATTAATTATAACACAGTATAAATGTGTCATACGTCCTGCACCTGTCAAAATTCTACCCCTTATGCAATGGACTTTTGCAAATGGCATTATTACTGCCAAACAAACATCCCGTGAGGACGTCCCAATAACTTACGTTAAACCCTGTGCCTCTATATCTGGTACTTTCCGAAAGTTGAATGCCGTCCCTATAGGACGCATAAGAGATAGGACTCCGCCAATGACAACATCTCCTGGCTTCTCCAGATTGTATTCATGGCTTCTTCCAAGTACACATTGACCATCTCTAACATCCAGCTTGACAACTGAAATGAGAAGCAGCAGCAACAGCAGCAGCAAAAACATCCTCCAGGCTGTAGATTTGTTTCTAACCTGGTCACAGATGCGCACCTGCATTCTGAACTACAATTCCTGCTACACTTATCTCTATGGCAGGCACCTTGCTGAATATCACTCAGGATCCATGTGGGAGCCGGATTAGTGTTCGGGGAGATTCCACCTGAAAACATTTGCCTGAGGTGATGTAAAGAAAAAGCTCTTCATTAATCTCTTCTTTTATGGAGCAGTGACACAGTTCTGAGTGGGCATTTCAGAATGGAACCACCTACATTTTTAATCTTGAGGCATGTTGTTGTTGTTGTGGATTGTACAAGAAGGAAAATAACAGTAATCCCGATAATTACAGAGTACATAAATGCCTCTTATGGCTTAGATTCTCTGCACAAAATTAAAAACATACATGTTTGTGAGAGTCAAGCAAGACAGGACTTGCGGTGGTCAGTCTGCGCTGGGATCATTGTGTGAGGTAAATTTGTTTTGTCATGATCCCAATCTGTGATTCTACACAGCTACGCATGTCTGTGAGGACGTCCGAAGAATCTCGCATCTCATTTGACCCAAAGTGCCAATCACACATCACCCTAACTGCCCAATCTAGGGTCGAATCACTCCGGCTGAACTCCTGCACTTCCTGCGTGGGGTGTCGCGAAAGTGCTGTAAAGCTCGAGCACCCCCCTTGCCAAGCACCCTTCCTGCCTTCTCCCCTCTCCTGGTTCCTTCCGTCTCCCCACCCATAAACACCTACCCCTGATTCTCCAACTCCTTCCCACCCCTACTTCCACCAATTACTCACTTCTCGCCTTTGCCAGGATCCACTGTTCCTGCAGCATCCTCCAGGATCCATGCACTACTGCCTGGATTGTTCCAGCTTTGCTGGCGGAATGCGCGATCCACTAGCGAGGCCCAGGCTTGGTTCCTTGCCTTGAGGGGTTGAGGGGGATGCGAGATGTTGTGCTTTGGTTCTGTTTTTGGCTTCCCCACTGGTTCCTGTGGAGGTTCCCGAAAGTCCTCCAGGTCTGTTGTCGGCACAGAGTTTTCCAGGCATTGGAGCATGACCATCATGTGAAGGGGGTTTAGGATCTTATGTCTGACAAACTCTTCCATTTCCCTCCCATATCCCACTCAAGTCACGCCCACCTTGCACTCCACTTTCCTTTCCATTTTGGCCTCTCAGCCAGTGCAGTTGTGCTGGTGGGGAGAATGCATCCAGTTTATGATGGTGCTGCACTTTCAGGCCATCGTGCTCAGATCGGTGTTGTATCCACTGGCAGAAACGCTACTGTGACACTGGGGCTATCGTTGCACTGGCATATGTGACAGTACAGAAGCATATCTTTAGCCTAGATTGGGCATCGAGCCAAGCGTTATCATGCTTGCCCGCCCCTACCCCAGAACTGCAAACAGTGTGAGATCAGAGACTGCAACTATTTCTTCCCATATGGTTCCATTTGATATAACCGCTACCTAGAAAAGGATTGAATGATTCACTTCCATTTCTTGTTCTTCTACAAAGGTCAAAATGTCATGTTGCTTGTACCCTGTTGTTGCAGAAACGGTCGTACCAAATGCAACTGTGCTGTGCATGGGGCTGACTCATTGTTTTTTATTCTGTTGTTGCCAACACTGCACATTCACATGCACATTGTATTGCATGTACACACATACAATCTTGGGCCCAGATCTTTCTGGCCTAGTATTAAACCAAATTGGGAGGAATTAGCAACATAGGGTGAGAGGTCAACCTTGCTGAGTATGAAAGGGGTTGGGATTGTTGACTATAATACAAGGGTGGGGAACCGGCGGCCCGCAGTCCGGTTCCGGCCCCAGGAGCGATCCGCTCCGGCCCGCGCGAGCCTGGACCCGATTCCATTCGGTCCGGCCCGCGCGGGCTCGGACCGGAAGCTCCGGAGGCCGCGTTCACCTCACCCAACTTTTCAAACATTCCCGGCTGTAAGAGACATGCGTAGAAATAGCCGGGTTGATGTGTCTAAGAGCCGGGAATGTTTGAAAAGGAGTCGGGTGAGGTGAGCACGGCCCCGCGTGCGCTCACCTCGCCTGACTCCTTCGCAAACCCTCCCAGCTCTTAGAGACATGCGCAGAACGCATGTCTCTAACAGCCGGGAATGTTTGAAAAGGAGCCGGGTGAGGTGAGCGCGTGCGGCCGCCGCCGGTGGCTGAAGAGAAGACAAGGTAAGAAGGAGAGCGATGGGGGTGGGCTTTTGCCAGGTGGGTGCTTGGGAGACCGAGGGGTGGTGTGATGAACAGGCCTATATCTTCTGGTTTAACTCCATTTTGATTTCTCAGTCTTTTGGATTCTCTGCCTGCTTGTTGCAGTGCCTTGGAGATTGGCAGGCGTCCAGTAACCATGAAGTTGCATTTTTGGTTCTGTCCTGCCTCAGGAGTCTTATCTGTATGGGAACTGAGTTGGTTAGTCATTCCTTCATTATTTCAACCACCTGTGTTGAACATCATGAGACTCTTTCAGTTGGGAGGGGGATGAGGAGTTTGAATGTGTGTCATCTTTTGATTGGTCAACTGCCTTTGTCCATCCCCTGATCCCCAAAAGTGTACTTAAACCGTCCTTTCAGAATCCATTTTGGAGCATCTCATTCTCACTTACTGCCTGCGTGTTATGGCGTTTTGTGGATTTGGCTTCCTGGGCTGAACTGCCCTGATGCCTCCCAGTCAAGCCTGGCTGGGTGGGCCCCTGCACAGCATCCCTGCCTGGGATGCCTGAAAACCTTATTCCATCTTTGGTGAGTTCTTTAGGGAAATGTTAACCTTAGGAGTTATCTCTTTTTTGTGTTCTGTTCTGTTCTTCTGTATGTTGTCTGTATGCCTTATGTATTTAGCAGTTTACTGCCTTATTTATTCCTGTGTCTCTTCTATGCCTTTTGCAAAGTCTAAATTAAATAAACAACTCTATTTTATACATTGTGTGTTCCTTGAACCAACCCAAGCTAAATCCAAAGTCTACGTTGGCTACACGCTACCCTGTTCTCCTTCACGTTGGGTCATTTGGACTGCCCTTGGTCAGGGAGTCACTTGACCCATGGTCCTGTACTCTGCAGCCCCCCCGGCAGCTGGGGTTTGGGGGGAGTTAGGAGGGCCCCAGCTGGTGGCGGTCTACCGTTGTCCCCCTTGTTTTGGGGGTGCCCCCCTCCTTTTCCAGGTTGGGGGGAAAAAGGAGCAAGGGGGGAGTGGTACACGCCAGTTTGCTGGCCTTGTTCTGTGCTGGACTCAGGGTGGCCATAAACCCCCCTTCTCTCCAGGTGGGTGGGTGGGTGCTTGGGAGACCGAGGGGTGGGTGGGAGGGAGGGTGGGAGGGAGCGAGCAGTGGGTGGGAGGGAGAGAGCGACTGGTGGGTGTGAGAGCGGTGGGTGGGTGGGTGGGAGGGAGGGAGGGAGGGAAATTCGCGGGGGGGGGAAATTTGCGGGGGGGGAAATATCGGACGGCCTCACGGCCGGCCCGCAGCAAGTTTTCCTATGAGAAAATGGCCCCCCACCGCAAATAGGTTCCCCACCCCTGCTGTAATAGCAGAACAAACAACCTCAAAAGTGCTACCATTTGGGCTGCCAGTAACCACGAGACAGAACTTTCAAAAAGAATATAGATTTTATTAGGACATATAAGAAAATAAGGAAGAGGCTATACAGTGTCCTCACTTAAAGTTGTTTCATTTAAAGTCGTTTCGTTTAAAGTTGATGGGAAAATGCCATGGGAACGTTGACATTTATCAATTAGCCTCTGGTAAAATTGGTATCATTACAAACCCTTCCTCTTAACATTGTAGTTTCCAAGAACCTATCAACAACGTTAAGTGAGGACTTCCTGTATTTACTTAAGCGATCAGTTACACAGACATGTAAGTGGTTGTGGATGAGAACCTATTTCTAATAGCTCTGTTTGGATAGGTTTCCTCAACACCAAGGGAAAGAGCGAGAGTGAGCTTCAGGCAGCCAGCTGGGCTAAGTTCTCTTAGCCAGAGATGACCCAGGGCCCAATCCTATCCAACTTTTCAGCACTGATGCAGCCGTGTCAACAGGGCGTGTACCCATTGGCAGGCAGAGAAAAAGTAGCTCCTCTATAGATTTTCCTTCTGTTTCTCATGTGCTATATCTTCTAATCTCAATGGTGACAAGAGTATTGTCAGAGACAGCATCGGTAGAAAGCCAATTGATTGAGGGGAGTAGTTCCCAATGGTTAGTGCTCATGTGCCCCTTCCTGCTCTTCACTTTCCCTTTTTAATGGCTGAAAGGGGAGAAACGGGTAGTTCTAACCTCTGCCACTGTCCAAGGCTAAAGGGATCAGGATGGGGGGGGGGGGAATCTAGGAAAAATACTGTCCCAGGACACCACAGAATGCCAGGGTCCAGAATGCCAGGTACTCTCCTGGTATTCAGTCTTCATTATATAAACATCTCACATACATCTTGGATTATAATTAGTTATGAATTGTCACAATATCATACTGTTCATCCGTGATACTTTTGGATGACCTTGTTCAATTCTGTGATGTGACCTTTTTGCACATGCATCCATTTAATTATCTACTACATAGTCAACATGTAGAATATCTCCCCTAATCCAATTAGAGTTTCTGGATGATGGAATAAGGGAAGACATGTTGGAGACAATAATCAGCCATCAAAGGTTGGGACTTTTCATTGCTATGCACTGTAGTCCTTGGTCTGACCACTCCACAGCCTGAGTTACAGAACCCACCGTGACGTGCGCTTTTCATTGGAGAAACATCTGGATACAATTATCATCAAGAAATGTGGAGGAAGTTGAATTGAACTTTGATCCTGTTAGTGGGCGATACTAGCTTTGCTCCCTGGGTATCCACTTGAATGGAAGGCAAACATTGAAAGCACAGAGACTTCTAGAGGAAAAGCAGTTGTACAAACATTGCAGCCATATGGAACTCTACAATCATTTTGATGGGTCATTCTATGTATGTACCCGAATGATCATTTCCCTTTTCCAGTTGAGGTTTGCTTGAACTTCCCTGTTAAACTGGACCTATTGGTGAAAACCAATCTTGTCTTACAAATCTGCCTCTGATCAGAATTATGTAATCTGTTGTTTCAACATGCTGGCTTCTATCCTTCAATTCTATATAATCAAAATTATTTATGAAGAGCTGCACAAGACATGTAACTATTTCTTCAGAAATCGGTTCACTCCACCATGGAACTTCTTAAGCACCCAGCAAAGACTGGGTGAATGTGTATGTATATATAAATGCATACACTCAGTATGTATACATACATACATACATACATACATACATACATACATACCCAGTCTTTGCTGGGTGCTTAAGAAGTGTGTGCATAAGTGGGCACTTATATATATTTGTTCAATGTGCGCCGGAAAAAGGTGCCAAAAAAACTTAGAATGAAATTTAATCATTTCTATTCTCTTAGAGGTTTTTTAAGCTTGATGTCAGTTCTTAGAATGATAAGGTAACATTTGGGGAGGAAGATGCAGGCAAGTAATGCAGTGTTGGAGGCCAAGATGGCAAAGATCTCCACGGCCACTACGTATTTCCCCTTGCTGCTCAGGTAAGCAGGAATAAAGGAGATCCACACACTGCAGAAGACCAGCATGCTGAAGGTGATTAGTTTGGCTTCATTGAAAGTGTCAGGCAGCTTTCTGGCTAAGAAGGCAGCAATGAAGCTGATGGTGGCCAGGATGCCAACATAGCCCAATACAGAGTAGAACATGATGACAGAGCCTTCATTACATTCCACAATGATTTGCCCAGTCTGGGAGTGCATGTCAACATCTGGAAATGGAGGAGAGCTTGACAGCCATGCAATGCAGATACCTAATTGAATAATGGAGCAGGAAAGAATAAAAGAGTTGGCCACTTTTTTCCCTAGTAGTTTCTTCATCTTGTTGCCTGGCTGGGTGGCCATGAAGGCCAGGACCACTGTGATGGTTTTTGCCAACACACAAGAAAGAGCCACAGAGAAAATGATGCCGAAAGTCATTTGTCGGAGAAGGCAGGACACCTTGCCAGGCTTGCCAAGGAAGAGCAGGGAAGAAAGGTAGCAAAGCAGGATGGAGCTGAGAAGGATGCAGGTGAGGTTTCGGTTGTTGGCTTTGACAATGGGAGTGTTCCAGTTCTTCATGAAGGTTTGTATCACCAACATTGTGATCACAGCAAAGAAAATAGCCAAGGACACCAAAATGTTCCCTAGTGGCTCTTCATAGGAAAGGAACGTTTCAACTTTAGGAATACACTGGTCTTGGTTCTTGTTTGGATATTGATCTTCCGGGCATCTGATACAATGGGCTGCATCTGTCAGGGACAAGCACAGCATCGTTTGAAAATGAACACCCCTCCAAAAAACTCACCCTCTGCCTATTCCAACCACTCTGTGACCCCCCAGTGGCTTACCTGTACCAGCCAGCACTGACATCAGAATTGTGCTGTGCCATTTTACATGTCCACTGCTGTAAATGGCACCACGCGCCCACCCGATCCTAGTGAGGGTTGGGCCGTAAATGTCAGTGCAAAGGAAATGCTTGAAAGGAGGTACTCCAGTGTCTATATTACTTGTAATAGCTACATTCCTAGATAAAGTTCCACACTGGCAAGCGAACTCCAGGCCAATCTGTACAGCATAACTTACCCATCTGGTTAGAAATCGTGCCTTCTGGACATGGAGTACAGTCATAGCAACAAACTGGCTTCCCCTCTCGAACTGTCCTGCTATGTCCGACATGGCAGCTCTCAACACACACTGAATGTGGCAGCATCTAGCAATAAAAAAGGGGAGAGAAGTTGAAGCACCCAGAGGTGTCGCTAAGTGGGGGTTGGGGGGCCCCAGGGCGCAGGGCGCTGAGCACTGGCGTAGCTAGCGCCCCCGAGGTTGGGGCGGCCCCCCGACGCCCCCCCAAATTAGCAAAAAATAAGTTTCATTTTTGTTTTCATTTTTTTCACGGTTTGTTAAGTGTTTTTCGGGGTTTTAGTGCCAAATTAGTGGTATCGGGGCTTCTATCGGGTGTGTGTATGCTTTGCCCTCACTTAGCTTGTGTATAGGAGCCTCCAGCGACGATCTCCAGCGACGACGATCTCTTCCTCTGCCTGCCCCCGGGGGCGCGAACTCTGTAAAGCGCCCAGCAGCACTTTCCACAGTTCAAGCAGGCACAGAACGTCGATTGGAAACATCGTCGTTCTGCGCCTGCGCACACTGTGGAAAGCGCTGCTGGGCGCTTTACAGAGTTCGCGCACGGGGCAGACAGAGGAAGAGATCGTCGTCACTGGAGATCGTCGCTGGAGGCTCCTATACACAAGCTAAGTGAGGGCAAAGCATACACACACCCGATAGAAGCCCAGATACCACTAATTTGGCACTAAAAAACCCCGAAAAACACTTAAAAAACCGCGAAAAAGCCGGAAAAAACGAAACTTAAGGAGGCCTGCGCCCCCCCAGAGCCTCAGCGCCCTACGCCCTGGGGGGCCCCGCCCCAGCCCCATATCAGCCAACGCCTCTGGCGCTGAGGCTGGGGGGTGGGGCATGGGCCTCCTTAACTTTTGGGGTTTTTTCCTACCACCGGTGCAAAAGTTGTGCTTTTTCCCACTTATCTCGTATCGACGGAGTCGATTCAGAAGCTTCCAATAATCCAAGCGACATTCTGCCAATAATCCAAGCGGCGTGAACTCCAGCAAGCGCCCTGGGAGCTGCTGGGCGCTGCGCCCAGCAGCGTCGCGTCCTTGCGCAAGTCTTCCACCATTCGTGCAGGTGCAGAACAACAAAGTTTCCAATCACGAACGGTGGAGGAATAGCGCAAGCACACGACGCTGCTGGGCACCGCGCCCAGCACCGCCCAGGGTGCTTGCCAGAGTTCATGCCGCTTGAATTATTGGCAGAATGTCACTTGCGCAAGATTCAGAAGTGTCCGAATCGGCTCCGTTGATACAAGATAAGTGGCTAGTTAAGAAAAAAACCCGGAACCCCCTGGAAAACCCCGGGGGGATTTTTTTTATTTGGGGGCACTGAATTTGGGCCCCTACCCGTGGGGGCGCAGCTCTGCCACTGCAAGCACCCTTTTAAAACCCACTACTACAGCCATCCTTCTTTTTGACATCAGGGACAATTCCGACTTCAGTCTTCTATTGGGAGAATTTTAGTGCCTGCTGGGAATGGATTGCAGGAATAACATTGCTGCTCCATTGCTGGACCATGTGGGCGGGAGCCCTTGGGCGAGTCGGGGAGAGGAGTGCTCAAGGGTAGTTCGCTCTCTCCCAGTCCTATGGGCTGGGTGTGGGTCTCCAGACCGACTCCCAAGGGTTGGGGGTCGGGACCCTGGGGCCTCGTGAGGTTGCCTCCAGGGGTCAGCGTTGGCCTCAGGGTAGCTGGAGGGTGGGGGTTGAGCCACCACGCAAGCCGCCTCTCTCAGCTAGCCAGCTGGTCTTAGGTAGGAGGGGAGACACGGCTTCCCTTGCCTCGCAGCCGACCGCTTCATCACTGGCCGGCTGTCTCCTTTTATAGTTGGGAGGGGGGAAGTCCCGCCTCCTTCTAGGCAACCCGGCCTCCCTCCAGGAAGTCCTGCCCCTCCTGGGGATTGGCAGGCGCCTGAGCCTACTGGCTCGTTGCATGCCGTCGGTCTGGGTTTGTGCCGGCCTCTCTGTGGCCGCGCACGCCCAGTTTGTTGCTCTCCCTGCTCAGCTGGCCACGGGCGGCCTCGGTGGGCTCGCCCTGGGACACCGGACGCCACTCTGGAAGGGGGCAGGGCCGGCTGGCAGCCCTCGGTTCTGCCGGAGCCGTGCCTGTCTCGCAGCATCGTCCTCCACCCTGTGGTGGCAGTGGGGCCGGCTCCTCGGGGTTCGATCTGCCCGGGTGTAGTGTCGCAAGGCTGCCGGCCACTGGATCGCTGTGCCCCCAGGTAAGTCCGGGTGTTCCGGGGACACCCGGACAGACCATAAGGAAGAGAATTTTGTGACATATATGCTTTAGTGGGCTACTGGATGGTCTTCCTGGATTTGGAGTCATCTCATGCAATGCAATCCCTAATATCTTGTCGCCCTGCACTATACCTTCCCTCAGATCTTGTGCAAGAGCTAGACCAATGCTAAAATATTTGATCCTCCTGTTCACAATTCTTTTGATCTAAGTCTTTGTCAAGATGCAATAATAGAGATGGCCATGGTGGGAGGCCATGACCATAAAAAGGAATGGTTCCCATGACAGGGCCACCTGTGATTATTTCAGCACAATATCTGAATTCAGAGAAGTTGCTCCTACCCGTAACTACTTCTCTCATATTTTCAGAAGGGATGTAAGGATGTAGTTCAAGCTCTGTATGAATGGTTGTTTTGTCAGTATGATGAGTGTTCTGTGTGTGTGTGTGTGTGTGTGTGTGTGTGTGAGAGAGAGAGAGAGAGAGAGAGAGAGAGAGAGAGAGAGAGAGAGAGAGAGTGGGTGTGTGAATGTGGGAGAAAATGAGAATGAGAGCTGGACTGGCACGACGGTCTGCCAAGGAATGAATGTGGAATATTTTGCATGCTAAGCTGGGGCTCCATCATTAAGGTATAGTTCCTTCTTTTTGACATCTGGGAATTTCTGAATTCAGCCTTTGACTGGGAAAATCAGAGATGGGAGATCATTCCCAATCATCTACAGGATAATTCACAAGTGCTGATGTTTAAATGTGTGGGGAAAAATCACCTTTAGACATATTAAATAAGTACTGTTAATGTGTCTATATTGAATTAAATTGAATAATTTCTAATGTGGTATTATGCAGTACTATCATTTTACAATGTACCTTCTATCTTTCTGCAAAAAACCAAAACGGTATAGAAAAATCAACAGTATTCTGGGGAATTTCATTTCTATTCCACTTGTGGCTGGAGTGCCCCTTATGACTGCGTTGCAGCTGTCCCCAGAAGTGGAATGTGTCTTCCGCAGTCGACCGGACCAAACAGGATTGGGCGGATAAGCATGTGCATCTGTAGCTTTGCAGTCCTACACACACTCACCTGAGAGTTTATGTAGCACTAACACAGTGGGACTTAATATTAACTCAACACATACAGGGCTTCTCTGTACATTGTGTATTTTGTTCCTACCTGCTTAAACCTGTTATTCCAGAAGAAGGAATCATCATGGATGCTGAACTCCTGACTTGGAGAAATCTTTCCAACTTGGACCTTTAAGAAGGACTGATTGGGGAAAGTGACCCAGTTGATGATATCAAATCCAGATGGCAATTCCTCCTTGGCAAACCAGACCTCATGCCCAGCACCATTGTTAAAGTGGAGGTCATTCAAGAGAGAGTGCAGCTAGGTTGGGACATAAATTTATACCGTAAAGTTCACAGAGTTCATATTTGGTTCTCTACCCTAAGGTCTCAGACTGTCTCCTGGTAACAACGTTACTATGTGGTTTCAGCTTTCAGACCTCTTTTCCATTATGAAATTCTACCAGCTCAATCCTACCATATCCCTGCACAGGCAAATTATGCACTTTATAGGTATATCCCGTCCCCTAGAAGATGATCACCAGTGTTGAAATCCAAATGTGAGAAAGAAAGAAAAATCACATTTTTTTCCAGTTTTCAAATTTTTTATTCTACCTCTTTTCCATTAGAAACTCCATGGGCCCAATTCTACCAAACGTTCCAGCACCAATGCAGCCATGCAATGGGGTATGCACTGCATCCTGCTGTGTGGAGGAGGCAGTTATGGAGGCCTCCTCGTGGTAAGGGAATGTTTGTTCACTTATCTTGGGGTGGCATTGCAGCTGGATTGGTGCTAGAACATTGGATACTATTTGGACCTCAGCTGCCTACATGCTGTTCCCATTGGGTCTCTCAGTGAGGGACTGGCCAGACCCAGATCTGATTACCTCCAGAATGGGGGCGACCTCATTCTGGACCCTGAGGGTGAAATAACATCCACACTATCCATGCAACATCCACACTAGCCATGAAATATCAATTCTGTTTGCTTAGAAGGAAGCAGCTTCCTGCGTGGTAAGCATGCTTGGGATTGCACTGTAAGTCATGCATTACAAGGAGGAATATACCTGCCATGGTTCAATAGATAAAACCTTGGATTTGCCTCTGTTTCGCATGATTCTTTCTCTGGACACATCTATGGCATGCAAAGCATGTGCTACAGCATAGAGAAAATTGTAAATACGGTAACTCTGACCACTCATCTCCATCTCAAAAAGAGTCCCAGGCAGGTTTTCTAGCTTCTGTTCTCCTGTACAGGACTCACAATGTCTTAATTTTATATGAAAACAACATTTGAATGCAAAATCGAAGAACATACAGAGAAACCGTGCCAGTGACTTATCTGGCTTTAAGTTCAGGAGAAAGTCCTGGAATCTTGGAATGACGTCCGTGGAAGTTGAGAACGACAAGGTGCCATGGAAGGTTTTTGTACAGAAGCCATGCATATCATTGGTGAAATCCCATTGAGGTGGTGTGATCCAAACCTTCCCTATATAGGATT
Source organism: Plestiodon gilberti rubricaudatus (assembly GCA_026170595.1). Lineage (NCBI taxonomy): Eukaryota > Metazoa > Chordata > Lepidosauria > Squamata > Scincidae > Plestiodon > Plestiodon gilberti. The sequence goes on along the minus strand of JANXHW010000006.1, from coordinate 31,660,166 downwards.
TTACTGTAAATTCATGTATAGATAAGGCTGATGCCAAAGTTGCCAAAGACTGGGAATCCCCATTGACAACTACCACATTGACGTCAGTCTCTGAAAGTTTTGAACGTATATTATGTAAACTTTGCATATAAGAATCCCAAAGATCAGTAGCCTTCGTTATAGTGCTTCTTTCCAAGAAGGCAACACAGATGCTATTCTGAGCAAGCAAAGGTGTCAGGATCTTCAGAAAGCTTTCTCCATTCTCGTCACTGGAAACAATGAGGCCAATCCACGTCCATTTGAAATGTAGCAGAAGCCGGACTATTCCTGTGTGCAGAGAACCTGCCCTTGGGGCATTCCAGTATATAGAAGGGAAATGGTTTCCAGTGACCGGAGTTTCATATGCACCATAGGTGAACTAATTGAGAAAATATGGTTGATTTGAGCTTTCAGAACTAACTGAAACTTTTCAAAGCAATCTGCTTTCTTCCAATATTAAGATCTAGACTTTTGCATAATAAATATATTTTAAATGTACTGAACTATGTGTCAATTTACGATAGTCTTATCTGAAAATTTTGTAACCGAGGTACAACTAGTTTGCGCACAGCATGGCCACCACCCAGATTGCCCTGACAGCCCAATCCTCCCATCCCATCCAGTGGCGTTCCTGCGGTAGGGGCTCGACAGTAAGTCGCGCCCCGACTGACTACCGCGTTCATGAACCGGAGCGAGGAGGCCCCGCCCCTTGCCGTTGGAACCATTCAGGACATTGCCCGTTCGGCTTCGCTGCGCGGAATGGCTCTGACGGCGAGGGGCGGGGCCTCCTCGCTCTGGTTCGTGAACGCGGTAGTCGGTCGGGGCCAGACTTACTGTCGAGCCCCTATCGCAGGAACGCCACTGATCCCAGTACCATAAAGCAGTCAGCGCCAGTCACAAAAGCCTCCCTGACAGTACACTGATTAGCATGCTGCCGGGGATGCCTAAGACATCCCACCCGCACCGGGTTGTACCCAAACACTCGCCGGAGCAGGTAGGATGGAGGAGATGGTGGGAGGTGGTGTGGGAGGATGGAACAGGGACAGGAAGGTGCATAATTGGGGGAGGAGAGGCCACATGAGGGGGAGGATTCATCGCGGAAGGCTGGTGCCTGATCCTATTCCCCTTCCCTACAGACTCCCTGCTCCTTTTCTCTCCTCGGATTTATGCTATCAAAATTGCTAGAGTAGGTCCGAGGAGACCCATTGCTGGCCAAGAGGCTTATGCAGGGGTAAGGGGATTAAACATCCACTTGCCCTGTAGAAACCTCCCAGTTCCACCCTCCCCCTTGTGCACAGTATGCAATGGCTGCCATTTTGTCACTGCTGCATCAGCGGGTTGGGTAAAGGATAGGATTATACTCTGAATGTGTGGAAATTGTAATATATTTGATTTAGACTGAGCTATTGTGCTACTCAGTACGGTACTGCATAAATGCAACTCTTAAAAATACCCCAAAATCTTGCACCCCTACTTCTTATATCAAAATAAAACTTGCTATGATTAAGCCCTGCCAAAACCAAAGAGAGAAGTTGGTTGTGTGACAAACCTAACTCTCATGACTACAAACTAATAGTATAATTTGCACACTCAAAAATATGTATTGAAATAGACATGACCAAAAAGTCATTTAAACACCATCCTCTGCCCAACTCAAGATTGCCTATCATTCATTATATATCAGCCTATACAGACAAGATCTGAATGACCTCCTTGCACGGCTATTTCTGTAGGTCTAACAGTGCACCATTATGCATGTTATCTCACAATCAAATCCGAATACGTTCAGTGGGGCTTACTGCTAGGTAAGTGTGAATAGGACTGGAGCTTATGACATGAAACCCACATACCAGAACATGTGATGAACAGTAGATGCAATAGACAGAAGCTTTACTTTATTAAATAATTCTGGAATTCAATGCTCAATACAGTTCAGCTTCATTTAAATTCCCAATTCAGATTCTCATTTTCTCAAAACAACAACAATGTACAAAAAGTAAATGTAGCATGCAGACTCTGAATTCCAAATGACCCTAGGCACACTTGAATTCTGATGTGCATCTGGAAGGTGTCAGGCTTGGGATAGGCAGAACAATTTGGCTTCCTTGACCCCCTTTCCATGGGTTGGAGTTGAAAAGCTGGGAGCGCTGAGAGTTGACCTCCATTTGGAGTTATGATGGTGTCCCCCAAGGGAGTCTGGACAAGTTATCTGTCTCTTCTAGTGTAGGTGCTTTTTTGTTTTTTTAAGGCAAAAATTGTGCATGTCTCTCAAAGCTCAAAAAGGATGCTGCACAATTCTTTTGGCACCCCTACCTTCCCATTGATGGCACCTGAGACATTCCTGCCACCACTAGTACCGAGAATCTTAGGATGAGTCCCCAAGATGAGCCTTCTGAGGGATGTGTGGCCTCAGCTGGTGCCCAACCTGGCTGCCCCTCATGCTCCCCTCATTAGCCATTAGGATTATATAACTGAACTCCAATTCACACAATAACATATGAAAATACCTGTGAGATCTTGTAGAGGTTTAAGATGGTGGCCATTTGGATGGCGTGTTCTACAGTGAGCCCCCCGATAACAGACAAGATATCCTCTTTCAAACCACACTTGTAATTGGGTACATTCCTTTGCAGTTTGAAGAGTAGATCCAGGATGGACTCATAAGTGACCATTCCTTCAAAAAAGTTGTCATAGATGTTAAACCCCAGGGTGATGTTGGGCAAGAGTTTGGGATTCCTGTTGATCTCTTGAATGGCAAAAATGAAGGACAGGGCATGCTGATAATGTTTAGTCTCCATTCTGCAATGAGATTAACACTGAGGCTTAAACTTCCAGACAGAAAATCTACCGTATTGTCCTGAGCACCACCACATTTACAAGTGTACTGACAATCTCATCCCTAATACAATGAGAAAAGGAGGCATAGATAAGAAGAGAGGTAAAAAAGAAGGGAACAATTGTTGTTCTGCATATGGGAGTGAAGTGGTTCAACACGTTGGAGAAAAAGAAGTAGACAGAATATCACTGAAGCATTGTCATTATCATCACATGTATCAGAGCACTGAAAACGTCACCCCAACACAATGAAAAAGGGAGGCAAGGATAAAGGACAGGAGTAAGTTACACTTTCTCAGAAATGGAAACCAGGCAAATGCTGTAGTCTTTCCTCATAAGGGAGGTGCTCCAGCCCACAAATCATTTTGGTTGCTCTTTTCTGTACCTTTTCCAATTTAACGATATCCTTTTTGAGATGTGGTGACCAGAACTGGACGGAATACTCTAGGTGTGGCCTTACCATCGATTTGTACATCAGCCTAATTATATTGGCTGTTTTATTCAGATATTATTCCACAAATCAATTATATTTATATATAACACATTATAAATATGTTATACTTCCTGTTTGGCATCGGGTCAAACCCCCCCCCCCAACTGGATGCAGCATATACCTTTTTGGCACAGCTGCATCGGCGTGGCTGGTGGGAGATTGGATTGGGGCATAAATGTGTGATAGGTACATGTTCAACTGAACTCTACTTGCTCAATCACTTCAGATCCATGATGTGAAAAACTGCACCTGTCGAAATTCTACCCCTTATGCAATGGCCTTTTGCAAATGGCATTATTACTGCCAAACAAACATCCCGTGAGAACGTCCCAATAACTTACGTTAAACCCTGTGCCTCTATATCTGGTACTTTCCGAAAGTTGAATGCCGTCCCTACAGGACGCATAAGAGATAGGACTCCGCCAATGACAACATCTCCTGGCTTATCCAGATTGTATTCATGGCTTCTTCCAAGTACACATTGACCATCTCTAACATCCAGCTTGACAACTGAAGTGAGAAGCAGCAGCAACAGCAGCAGCAAAAACATCCTCCAGGCTGTAGATTTGTTTCTAACCTGGTCACAGATGCGCACCTGCATTCTGAACTACAATTCCTGCTACACTTATCTCTATGGCAGGCACCTTGCTGAATATCACTCAGGATCCATGTGGGAGCCGGATTAGTGTTCGGGGAGATTCCACCTGAAAACATTTGCCTGTGGTGATGTAAAGAAAAAGCTCTTCATTAATCTCTTCTTTTATGGAGCAGTGACACAGTTCTGAGTGGGCATTTCAGAATGGAACCACCTACATTTTTAATCTTGAGGCATGTTGTTGTTGTTGTGGATTGTACAAGAAGGAAAATAACAGTAATCCCGATAATTACAGAGTACATAAATGCCTCTTTTGGCTTAGATTCTCTGCACAAAATTAAAAACATACATGTTTGTGAGAGTCAAGCAAGAAAAGACTTGCGGTGGTCAGTCTGCGCTGGGATCATTGTGTGAGGTAAATTTGTTTTGTCATGATCCCAATCTGTGATTCTACACAGTTACGCATGTCTGTGAGGACGTCCGAAGAATCTCGCATCTCATTTGACCCAAAGTGCCAATCACACATCACCCTAACTGCCCAATCCAGGGTCGAATCACTCCGGCTGAACTCCTGCACTTCCTGCGTGGGGTGTCGCGAAAGTGCTGTAAAGCTCGAGCACCCCCCTCGCCAAGCACCCTTCCTGCCTTCTCCCCTCTCCTGGTTCCTTCCGTCTCCCCACCCATAAACACCTACCCCTGATTCTCCCACTCCTTCCCACCCCTACTTCCACCAATTACTCACTTCTCGCCTTTGCCAGGATCCACTGTTCCTGCAGCATTCTCCAGGATCCATGCACTACTGCCTGGATTGTTCCAGCTTTGCTGGTGGAATGCGCGATCCACTAGCGAGGCCCAGGCTTGGTTCCTTGCCTTGAGGGGTTGAGGGGGATGCGAGATGTTGTGCTTTGGTTCTGTTTTTGGCTTCCCCACTGGTTCCTATGGAGGTTCCCGAAAGTCCTCCAGGTCTGTTGTCGGCACAGAGTTTTCCAGGCATTGGAGCATGACCATCATGTGAAGGGGGTTTAGGATCTTATGTCTGACAAACTCTTCCATTTCCCTCCCATATCCCACTCAAGTCACGCCCACCTTGCACCCCACTCTCCTCTCCATTTTGGCCTCTCTGCCAGTGCAGTCGTGCTGGTGGGGAGAATGCATCCAGTTTATGATGGTGCTGCGCTTTCAGGCCATCGTGCTCAGATCTGTGTTGTATCCACTGGCAGAAATGCTACTGTGACACTGGGGCTATCGTTGCACTGGCGTATGTGACAGTACAGAAGCATATCTTTAGCCTAGATTGGGCATCGAGCCAAGCGTTATCATGCTTGCCCGCCCCTACCCCAGAACTGCAAACAGTGTGAGATCAGAGACTGCAACTATTTCTTCCCATATGGTTACATTTGATATAACCGCTACCTAGAAAAGGATTGAATGATTCACTTCCATTTCTTGTTCTTATACAAAGGTCAAAATGTCATGTTGCTTGTACCCTGTTGTTGCAGAAACGGTCGTACCAAATGCAACTGTGCTGTGAATGGGGCTGACTCATTGTTTTTTATTCTATTGTTGCCAACACTGCACATTCACATGCACATTGTATTGCATGTACACACATACAATCTTGGGCCCAGATCTTTCTGGCCTAGTATTAAACCAAATTGGGAGGAATTAGCAACATAGGGTGAGAGGTCAACCTTGCTGAGTATGAAAGGGGTTGGGATTGTTGACTGTAATACAAGGGTGGAGAACCGGCGGCCCGCGGTTCGGATCCGGCCCCAGGAGCGATCCGCTCCGGCCCACGCGAGCCTGGACCCGATTCCATTTGGTAACCGGCCCGCGCGGGCTCGGACCGGAAGCTCCGGAGGCCGCGTTCACCTCACCCGACTTTTCAAACATTCCCGGCTGTTAGAGACATGCGTAGAAATAGCCGGGTTGAGAAGGTATCGCACAACTCCTTCTCAACCCGGCTGTTCTGCGCATGTATCTAACAGCCGGGAATGTTTGAAAAGGAGTCGGGCGAGGTGAGCGCAGCCCCGCGCGCACTCACCTCGCCTGACTCCTTCGCAAACCCTCCCAGCTCTTAGAGACATGCGCAGAACGCATGTCTCTAACAACCGGGAATGTTTGAAAAGGAGCCGGGTGAGGTGAGCGCGTGCGGCCGCCGCCGGTGGCTGAAGAGAAGACAAGGTAAGAAGGAGAGCGATGGGGGTGGGCTTTTGCCGGGTGGGTGCTTGGGAGACCGAGGGGTGGTGTGATGAACAGGCCTATATCTTCTGGTTTAACTCCATTTTGATTTCTCAGTCTTTTGGATTCTCTGCCTGCTTGTTGCAGTGCCTTGGAGATTAGCAGGCGTCCAGTAACCATGAAGTTGCATTTTTGGTTCTGTCCTGCCTCGGGAGTCTTATCTGTATGGGAACTGAGTTGGTTAGTCATTCCTTCATTATTTCAACCACCTGTGTTAGACATCACAAGACTCTTTCAGTTGGGAGGGGGATGAGGAGTTTGAATGTGTGTCATCCTTTGATTGGTCAACTGCCTTTGTCCATCCCCTGATCCCCAAAAGTGTACTTAAACCGTCCTTTGAGAATCCATTTTGGAGCATCTCATTCTCACTTACTGCCTGCGTGTTATGGCGTTTTGTGGAGTTGGCTTCCTGGGCTGAACTGCCCTGATGCCTCCCAGTCAAGCCTGGCTGGGTGGGCCCCTGCACAGCATCCCTGCCTGGGATGGCTGAAAACCTTATTCCATCTTTGGTGAGTTCTTTCGGGAAATGTTAAGCTTAGGAGTTATCTCTTTTTTGTGTTCTGTTCTGTTCTTCTGTATGTTGTCTGTATGCCTTATGTATTTAGCAGTTTACTGCCTTATTTATTCCTGTGTCTCTTCTATGCCTTTTGCAAAGTCTAAATTAAATAAACAACTCTATTTTATACATTGTGTGTTCCTTGAACCAACCCAAGCTAAATCCAAAGTCTACGTTGGCCACACGCTACCCTGTTCTCCTTCACGTTGGGTCATTTGGACTGCCCTTGGTCAGGGAGTCACTTGACCCATGGTCCTGTACTCTGCAGCCCCCCCGGAAGCTGGGGTTTGGGGGGAGTTAGGAGGCCCCCAGCTGGTGGCGGTCTACCGTTGTCCCCCTTGTTTTGGGGGTGCCCCCCTCCTTTTCCAGGTTGGGGGGAAAAAGGAGCAGGGGGGAGTGGTGCACGCCAGTTTGCTGGCCTTGTTCTGTGCTGGACTCAGGGTGGCCATAAACCCCCCTTCTCTACAGGTGGGTGGGTGGGTGCTTGGGAGACCGAGGGGTGGGTGGGAGGGAGGGAGGGAGGGAGCGAGCAGTGGGTGGGAGGGAGAGAGCGACTGGTGGGTGTGAGAGCGGTGGGTGGGTGGGTGGGAGGGAGGGAGGGAAATTCGCGGGGGGGTAAATTTGCGGGGGGGGGGAAATATCGGACGGCCTTACGGCCGGCCCGCAGCAAGTTTTCCTATTAGAAAATGGCCCCCCACCGCAAATAGGTTCCCCACCCCTGCTGTAATAGCAGAACAAACAACCTCAAAAGTGCTACCATTTGGGCTGCCAGTAACCACGAGACAGAACTTTCAAAAAGAATATAGATTTTATTAGGACATATAAGAAAATAAGGAAGAGGCTATACAGTGTCCTCACTTAAAGTTGTTTCATTTAAAGTCGTTTCGTTTAAAGTTGATGGGAAAATGCCATGAGAAAGTTGACATTTATCAATTAGCCTCTGGTAAAATTGGTATCATTACAAACCCTTCCTCTTAACATTGTAGTTTCCAAGAACCTATCAACAACGTTAAGTGAGGACTTCCTGTATTTACTTAAGCGATCAGTTACACAGAAATGTAAGTGGCTGTGGATGAGAACCTATTTCTAATAGCTCTGTTTGGATAGGTTTCCTCATCACCAAGGGTTAAGTGAAGAAGGGAAAGAGCGAGTGTGAGCTTCAGGCAGCCAGCTGGGCTAAGTTCTCTTAGCCAGAGATGACCCAGGGCCCAATACTATCCAACTTTTCAGCACTGATGCAGCCGTGTCAACAGGGCGTGTACCCATTGGCAGGCAGAGAAAAAATAGCTCCTCTATAGATTTTCCTTCTGTTTCTCATGTGCTATATCTTCTAATCTCAATGGTGACAAGAGTATTGTCAGAGACGGCATTGGTAGAAAGCCAATTGATTGAGGGGAGTAGTTCCCAATGGTTAGTGCTCATGTGCCCCTTCCTGCTCTTCACTTTCCCTTTTTAATGGCTGAAAGGGGAGAAACGGGTAGTTCTAACCTCTGCCACTGTCCAAGGCTAAAGGGATCAGGCTGGGGGGGGGGGGAATCTAGGAAAAATACTGTCCCAGGACACCACAGAATGCCAGGGTCCAGAATGCCAGGTACTCTCCTGGTATTCAGTCTTCATTATATAAACATCTCACATACATCTTGGATTATAATTAGTTATGAATTGTCACAATATCATACTGTTCATCCGTAATACTTTTGGATGACCTTGTTCAATTCTGTGATGTGACCTTTTTGCACATGCATCCATTTAATTATCTACTACCTAGTCAACATGTAGAATATCTCCCCTAATCCAATTAGAGTTTCTGGATGATGGAATAAGGGAAGACATGTTGGAGACAATAATAAGCCATCAAATGTTGGGACTTTTCATTGCTATGCACTGTAGTCCTTGGTCTGACCACTCCACAGCCTGAGTTACAGAACCCACCGTGACGTGCGCTTTTCATTGGAGAAACATCTGGATACAATTATCATCAAGAAATGTGGAGGAAGTTGAATTGAACTTTGATCCTGTTAGTGGGTGATACTAGCTTTGCTCCCTGGGTATCCACTTGAATGGAAGGCAAACATATAAAGCACAGAGACTTCTAGAGGAAAAGCAGTTGTACAAACATTGCAGCCATATGGAACTCTACTATCATTTTGATGGGTCATTCTATGTATGTACCCGAATGATCATTTCCCTTTTCCAGTTGAGGTTTGCTTGAACTTCCCTGTTAAACTGGACCTATTGGTGAAAACCAATCTTGTCTTACAAATCTGCCTCTGATCAGAATTATGTAATCTGTTGTTTCAACATGCTGGCTTCTATCCTTCAATTCTATATAATCAAAATTATTTATGAAGAGCTGCACAAGACATGTAACTATTCTTCAGAAATCGGTTCACTTCACCATGGAACTTCTTAAGCACCCAGCAAAGACTGGGTGAATGTGTATGTATATATAAATACATACACCCAGTATGTATACATACATACATACATACATACATACCCAGTCTTTGCTGGGTGCTTAAGAAGTGTGTGCATAAGTGGGCACTTATATACATTTATTCAATGTGCGCCGGAAAAAGGTGCCGAAAAAACTTAGAATGAAATTTAATCATTTCTATTCTCTTAGAGGTTTTTTAAGCTTGATGTCAGTTCTTAGAATGATAAGGTAACATTTGGGGAGGAAGATGCAGGCAAGTAATGCAGTGTTGGAGGCCAAGATGGCAAAGATCTCCACGGCCACTACGTATTTCCCCTTGCTGCTCAGGTAAGCAGGAATAAACGAGATCCACACACTGCAGAAGACCAGCATGCTGAAGGTGATCAGTTTGGCTTCATTGAAAGTGTCAGGCAGCTTTCTGGCTAAGAAGGCAGCAATGAAGCTGATGGTGGCCAGGATGCCAACATAGCCCAATACAGAGTAGAACATGATGACAGAACCTTCATTACATTCCACAATGATTTGCCCAGTCTGGGAGTGCATGTCAACATCTGGAAAAGGAGGAGAGCTTGACAGCCATGCAATGCAAATACCTAATTGAATAACAGAGCAGGAAAGAACAAAGGAGTAGGCCACTTTTTTCCCTAGTAGTTTCCTAATCTTGTTGCCTGGCTGGGTGGCCATGAAGGCCAGGACCACTGTGATGGTTTTTGCCAACACACAAGAAAGAGCCACAGAGAAAATGATGCCGAAAGTCATTTGTCGGAGAAGGCAGGACACCTTGCCAGGCTTGCCAAGGAAGAGCAGGGAAGAAAGGTAGCAAAGCAGGATAGAGCTGAGAAGGATGCAGGTGAGGTTTCGGTTGTTGGCTTTGACAATGGGAGTGTTCCAGTTCTTCATGAAGGTTTGTATCACCAACATTGTGATCACAGCAAAGAAAATAGCCAAGGACACCAAAATGTTCCCTAGTGGCTCTTCGTAGGAAAGGAATGTTTTGACTTTTGGAACACACTGGTTTTGGTTCTTGTTTGGATATTGATCTTCCGGGCATCTGATACAATGAGCTGCATCTGTAAGGGACAAGCACAGCATCGTTTGAAAATGAACTGTGCCCCCCTTCGCCCTCAGGGAGACTCAATGAGCCACTGTAAGCCCCAGAGAGAAACAATAACTGTCCTGGAAAGAGGAGGAGAAGCAGCAGCATCAGTGAAAGAGGCATATCCCCCATCTTTACCTTTAAATTCTATTGATGTAGAGGAAAATTAAAAACACTGTAAGTCACCATGGTGAACTTCTGAAACAGATGCAAAAGACAATATAGTAATAATTAAATCTGGATTTCCATTCATTCATGTAGTGCTGGTTGTTTGATAAAATAGGACAAGCAGCCCAGTTCTAACTATATGCTGAAGACCCAATTGGGTCTTCGTTTGACCCTTCTGAGGGCAAGGCTTCGAGCAGTGTTGTGTGCATGCGCCGCTTGAAGCCTTGCCTGGCCTATTCAGAAGAGGCCGAGCTGCCAAGGAAGACGTGGCTTAGCCTGCCGAATCCGGAGATGACGCTCCGGGATGGGGGTGAGTACCGGGGAGGGGGGGTTGACACAGATGTGGGGGTGGGTGACTTGGCTGGGTGTAATGCAGAGGCAGCAGGATGGTGGTGGAGTGACGCGGCAACCTCCCGCCAGGGTGTGTGTGATGTGCACCCCCGCTCTAGGGTGATCCGCACCCTAGTGACACCACTGCTTACCTGTACCAGTCAGCATCACTCATCTTCTGGTGCTGCCACCTCTAGCAGCAGCATGTGAAAGATGCCCACCAGCATAACCCTAACCCTAACCCATTACTGGAAAGGTAAAACACACCCTATCCTAGTTAGGGTAACACAGACCCTATCCTAGTTAGGATTGGACTGCAAATGTCAGAGTGCAAAGGAAATGCTTGAAAAGAGGCACTCTAATGTCTATATTACTTGAAATGGCCACAATCCTACATAAAGTCCCTCCCTGGCAAGCGAACCCCAGGCACTGGTGTCACTACAGGGGGGGCGGAGCTGTATGGTCTTCCGTGATCGGAGCCTCCATTACACGGAAGAACGAAGCGCCCTGCCCACGTGCCCTCCCACCCAGTCAAAGCGGTGAATGTGCGTTGTTTGCACCGGTTTGAATGGGTCGGCACGGGGGCGGGGCGCTTCATTCTTCCGTGTAACGGAGGCTCCGATCACGGATGAACCTACAGCTCCGACCCCCTTGTAGTGACGCCAGTGACCCCAGGCTGATCTGTACATCATAACTTACCCATCTGGTTAGAAATTGTGCCTTCTGGACATGCAGTACAGTCATAGCAACACACTGGCTTCCCCTCTCGAACGGTCCTGCTATTTCCAATATGGCAGCTCTCAACACATCTTGAACGGGGCATCCTCTAACAATAAAAAAAGAGGAGATAAGTTGAAACAGCCTTTTGATTCCCTCCATTGCAGCCAACCTTCTTTTCGATATCAGGGACACTTCTGGCTTCAGCCTTCTATTGGGAGAATTCTTATGCCTGCTGGGTGTGGATTGCAGGACAGGTAAAAGCGGACAATGCTGCATTTGATCTGACAATTATCTGATTGTATCAGGCGTCCTTCCTGTTTGAACGTGCTGGTTGTTACTTTATGCAGTGTGTTTTTCCTGGGATACTCTCCCTAGAAGGAGAATACTGTGCCTGCCAAAAAATGGGATCCTGGGCAGTTAAAAGTAAACATTACTGCATTTGACCTCATTAGCTCCCTTCATCTTCCTTCCTCTGTGTTTGATGGTCGTGGTTATTTCATCTGGTGTGTGTTCTGTTGTATTCTCCCTTTTTTTTTTAGATTATGCCTCCGTGGGTGGTTCTGCTTCTGGAAGCAGAAAAGCAAGGTGCAATACTTTGAGAAATAAACTGGCAAATTAGCTTTGAAGAGATTTTATTCACGGGTTCAGAGAAGTCATAATTAAAAACAAATTGACTTACAGCCCAGTCCAGCCTAAGGCCTCAGCGGCACAATTCAGGCACAACTGCAGCCTAAGCGCCTTAGGCTCGAGTTGTTCCTGAATTGTGCCACAGAGGCCGAATTTGTGCTGCAATTGTGACTGACATAGGACGGGTTAAGGAAAGTTGACCAATTCAGTCCTAAGTTCGGCATAAGAGCTATTCCGTCCTAAGTTTGGCCTAAAAGTGGGCGTGTTGGGGGCGTGTCGGGGGAGTGACAGGGGCGGTTACGAAATTTGTTCCGGTTCCAGACACTGGCGACCCCCTGACACGCCCCCTCGAGCACAACTCAGGCACAAAATTTGGGTCAAGAAAAAGGGTGGACTCAAATGTGAGGAGACCCATAGGAGCCATTTTACCTTACCCACACCAGCCCTCTCCTGAAAAGTTCTAACACCCTGGGCCCGAGTTGTGCCTGAATTAGGACGGAACAGTTGTGGCCTAACTCTGGACACGGACCCAAATAGTTACCCAATCAGCACCCAGCCCCACCCAGCCTCTTTCCCACAAAAGCCCAGCCCCAGCCCTCCACTCTCTCTCTCTCTCTCTCTCTCTCTCTGAGCACGTGGCGTGGGGTCCTGTCCCCCAGCAGCCACAAAGTGGGACTTTGAAAAATTTCAAACAACCCACTTCTCTCTTCCCTTCTCCTCTCTCCTCTCTGCCCCCCTCTAGGGCAGAGAGGGCCGTTCTGCCTGTGGCCAAACTGTTTACTCCTGTGCCTGGGCAGCTGTCTCCATGCAAGTGTTTGCTAACCCATGTCTTTCTCCCAGCCCCTCTCCCCCCCCCCCACAGGCAACAACACCAGCAGGTAAGTGCAGGTAAGAGCAGGGTTCGTGCTGACATGTAGTCTGACTTCTGCCTCTTTGCATAGAGAAATATAGGTAGGATACATGACGCTTTACCAATGTCTTGTCTCATAGCTGCCTGCAATGCCTGCCATGATATGCCTCTTTACCAGTGTCGTGTCTCATAGCTGCCTGCAATGCCTGCCATGATATGCCTCTTTACCAATGTTGTGTCTCATAGCTGCCTGCAATGCCTGCCATGATATGCCTCTTTTCCAATGTTGTGTCTGATTGCTGCCTGCAATGCCTGCCATGATATGCCTCTTTACCAATGTTGTGTCTGATTGCTGCCTGTAGTAATGTGAGCACACAATGCCACAAGTGTGGAACTGTTAGCCTTATGTAGACACTAGCTGTCCCCCCCCCTTTTCTCCACAGGGTCTACTCACAGGTCAGTATTGGTAGGTTTGCCATGGTTGTGACCCACACATTGTGTTGTTGTCTTCTCTCTCTTTGACCCTTTTCCCTTACAGAATCATGTTCTCCTGACACCCACGGAAGGAGCGCAGACCATGCTATGTGTCTCACACCTCTCAGCTGTGTTTAATTTCTCTCCCTGCAGGCCTTTGCAACCGGCACACTGGCATTTCTTCAATGGCGATTGCTACCACACAGCAGCTGCCATGGAACACCCCCGTGTTTTTTGCCTCCCCAGCAACGTCCACTACCACCTACCTTCCTGGGAGCACCCCTGGGCCTGCAGTCTGGTTGCCCCATGATCGTCTGCCTCGATGCTGCCAGAGGTCCTGGAGCCTGCCCTGCAACCCTCCTCAGCTGCCGGCGCTGCTGCTGCTCCACCTCCCTGGCTGCCTACTTGCTGTCCCTCCCCTTTCCATCGTGCAGGCTGTGGTTCCAGAGGGGAAGGGCCTGCATCCCCTGGTCCATGGTGCACGCCTGCTGCTGCTGCTGCTGCTGCTGCTGCTGCTGCTGCTGCTGATGTGGTCCGAGTGGCCGCTGAGACTACCCCTGGCAGCCTCGCCTGGCCATCTCTGCCACTGTTCCAGAACAATAAAGATACCCCTGGAAACACATGTCCCCAATGTTAAACAAGCACTGCCCCCCACAAACAGAGACAGTCCCCAGCACACAAGCCCCTGCATGAATCCCAGCCAGGGCCTGCCACAACCAGCCCAGGGAGACCACAGCAGGGGGGCTGCCAGACCCTCAGGGCTCAGAGGGGAGTGGGGAGTTGGGGGGCCTCTCAGGCAGTGACAGGCGACCTGGCGCACGTCCACCACGTCTGTGAAGAGCCCTTTTGGCAACCGGGGCTCTCAACCGCCCTCGGTCCGCCTGTCAACGGCGTCCGTTTCCGCCCGTCACCGGCGTCCGTTCTGCCCAAGGTCCGTCTGCATACGAGGCGCCCATTCCGGCATTGCCTCCATCTGCGAAGTGACCCCTGTGTCCCTATTGGTCTCTGCAGACCCCTCTCCCTGTATCCTTCTCCCACCAGCCTTGTTGTCTGTCTGTTTCTGACCCACCCGTGCCCCTCCCCAGCACCCACTGTCTGCCTGTCTGTCTGCCTCCCCTCCAACTCCCTGATGATGGAAGCTGGCCACCCCCCACCCCGCCAGAGCTCCTGCCGCGACGTGCTGACGTTGCCCCATCTGGGGGCGTGATGAGCTGCGTGAGCCCTTCCCGCTCGCAGCAGAGAAGCCCAAGGCATCTCTCGGTCTTGGCTGGGGCACAGAGCAGAAGGCATGCCGGGATACCTTCTTTGTGGGCATTGCCACGGCCCTGGAGGCCCAGGGCTTCAGGCAGCGCACGGGAATGTCATGGCAGAGGCGGTTCCAGACCTCATGAGACCCCCCCTTGTGCGTGCCGTTCCCACCCCCTCCTTCCCTTCTCTCCCCCGCTCACCCCCCCATGACTCCCACTTGCAGCCTCACCGTGGCTTGGGGGTGGCATCGCCTTCTGCAAGAGGGAGGGCAGTGGCACTCCCCCCTGCAGCAGGTGGCTAATGCCCAGGGTGCCCTGGGGCAGCTGGCACTGGCACAACCTCTGCCCTTCAGCTGACTGTCGCACGCCCAGTGCCTGAATGCCCACCTGTGGCTGCCCATCTGCTGCGAACGCTGCAGCAGCTGTGGTAGGTACACACAGACGAGCTCAGGAGGGGGCTCTTCGCTTCCACAAGACTGTCACCTCCCCACAGGAGCCTGCCTGCCTCTGTGGTAAGTGTTGCCTCGATCCTGGCCCACTGCTCTTGCCTCCTGCCTAACTCAGGAACAGTTGCAGCCTAACTCAGCCCTATTTTAGGCCACAATTGTGCCTCAATTGTGCCTGACTTGTGCTGAGTTAGGCTGGACTGAGGCCTTAAAAACTTAAAAAGTGTGATGTTTCATCTAGAGTACTCTAGATATTCTCTAGCTGGTGACTCAGAAACTGGCAAATGTTCTGGATCATTAACTAAGCTTCCAGTTTCATTTCTGTTCTAAATCTACAGTCCAGTCCTAGCCAGGATTGGGACCTGTGCAGTGCGATTGGGTCTGGGCATGGGGTTAGGATTCGGCTGATGCTGAACCTGTCCCCTTCCCAGACTCGATTCACACCTCCCCTGCCCTCTGCCCTCCCCAGCCTTTGCCAGCAGCATAGTACCCCAAGAACAGCTGGAGCATCCTTTATAGCTGCTTTAATCCTGTCCCCGTCAGCGGGACATGCGTTCTGCTGTCAGCTGACCCCAACAGGTTTAAGCCCATAACCATTTGCAACTGCAGGTTGGCAGTCATATACACACTCACATGAGACATAGTGGGAGTTACTTTCAATTAAACACACATAGGTTTGCTGTTTTGTGCATTTTGTACCTACCTTCTTAAATCTGTCATTCCAGACGATGGAATCATCACTGATGCTCAACTCCGGACTTGGAGAAATCACTCCAACTTGGACCTTAAGGAAGGATTCATTGGGGAAAGTAACCCAGTTGATGATATCAAATCCAGATGACAAATCCTCATTGGCAAACCAGACCTCATGCCCAGCACCATTGTTAAAGTGGAGATCTTTCAGGAGAGAGTGCACCTAAGTTGAGATATAAATTTTATACCGTAAAGTTCACAGAGTTCATATCTCTTTCTCGACCATATGCCCCCAAGACTGTTTCCTAGTAACAAAGTTACTACATGGATTCAGCTTTCAAAGATTTTTATCCTACCTCTTTTCCAATATGAAACCTAATTACATGCTGTTCCCAATTGGTCTCTCACTGAGAGTGTCGCAAGTGTCACAAATGTGCCATAAAGCAGTTTGCGACAGCAAAGCACTCATCCATATCGGTGCAAATGTTCATGCTGGCCAGCGCATGCCACTGGATATAGCAGCACATGTCGAGCAGCCGAGGGCAGATTGGGGCAGAGGGAAGGGCGGGGAGAAAGCAGGGAGGGGTGTAATGGGATGTGGTGGTGTGCAGATCGGGCCTTGGTGGCACATCCCATCCCACTTCCCTGGCCTGAACTGCTGAAATGGATTAACTCAAACTTCTGCCAGTGATTTACCTCGCGCAGGACTGAGTATCTCTGCACCGGGTTGAGTATCCCTGCATTCACTATTATAGCTGGAGCTTTCCCAAGGCAAGGGGATGAATTTCTGTACATGAAACAGCTACATTTCTGCACATGATAAAGCACAGCTCGTGCTGGCCCTACGGCACTGCTGCGCAGGAACTTAGGTCGGATTGGGCTGTAAGCTACTTACATGTTGTAAGAGACCAATTGGTCTCTCACTGACAGCGCAATCCTATCCAACTTACACTACCGGTGTAACCAGTGGTGCAGCAAGAACCAGAACCCCTAGAATGAAAAGAGGATTCAAATCCCCTTTGAATTCCTCTTTGGAGGGGATTTGAATCCCCTTTCCATTCTGGGGCCTCCTGTTCTTGCTGCATCACTGGTTACACCGTGGTGTAAGTTGGATAGGATTGTACAGTGAGTGATGTCCAGACCCAAAATTGATTACCTTCAGAATGATGGCTACCTCATTTCTATTCAGACTAGACCCCAGGGACAGAATAGCATCCACACTAACTATGTAATATTAGTTCTGTTTGCTTATAAGGAAGCAGCTTCCTGCCTGGTAAGCATGCTTGGGATTGCAATGTAAGTCATGCATTACAAGGAGGAATATACCTGCCATGGTTCAATATTCCAACTCTTAGATTTGCCTCTGTTTCGCATGATTCTTTGCCTGGACACAGCTATGGCATGCAAAGCATGTGCTACAGCATAGAGAAAATTGTAAATACGGTAACTCTGACCACTCATCTCCATCTCAAAACGAGTCCCAGGCAGGTTTTCTAGCTTCTGTTCTCCTGTACAGGACTCACAATGTCTTAATTTTATATGAAAACAACAGTTGAATGCAAAATCGAAGAACACACAGAGAAACTGTGCCAGTGACTTATCAGGCTTTAGGTTCTGGAGAAAGTCTTGGAATCTTGGAACGACATCCGTGGAGGTTGAGAACGACAAGGTGCCATGGAAGGTTTTTGTACAGAAGCCATGCATATCATTGGTGAAATCCCATTGAGGTGGTGTGATCCAAACCTTCCCTATATAGGATTTTACTGTAAATTCATGAATAGATAAGGCTGATGCCAAAACAGCCAAAGACTGGGAATCCCCATTGACAACTACCACATTGACATCAGTCTCTGAAAGTGTTGAACGTATACTATCTAAACGTTGCATATAAGAATCCCAAAGAACAGTCGCCTTCCTTATAGTGCTTCTTTCCAAGAAGGCAACACAGATGCTATTCTGGGCAAGCAAAGGTGTCAGGATCTGCAGAAATCTTTCTCCATTCTCATCATCGGAAACAATGAGGCCAATCCACGTCCATTTAAAATGTAGCAGAAGCCGGACTATTCCTGTGTGCAGAGAACCTGCCCTTGGGGCATTCCAGTATATAGAAGGGAAATGGTTTCCAGTGACTGGAGTTTCATATGCACCATAGGTGAACTAGTTAAGAAAATATGGTTGATTAGAGCTTTTAGAAGTAACTGAAACTTTTCAAAGCAATCTGCCTCCTTCCAATATTAAGATCGAGGTTTTTGCATATTTATTATACCTTAAATATACTGAACTATGTGCCTTTTCTATTTAAGATAGTCTTATCTTAAAAATGTTATAAATGAGGTACAACTAGTTTGTGCACACCATGGCTACAACCATGAATGTGTTGAAATGGTCATATATTTAATTCAGACTGAGCTATTTTGTTACTTCGTATTGTACTTCATATACACTATTTTTAAAAATACCCAAAAAACATGCACCATACTTATGCCAAAATAAAACTTGTCATGATTAAGTCCTACCAAAACCAATGAGAGAAGTTAGTTGTGTGACAAATCTAACTCAAATGTAATATTGGGCATTATGATGAATGTTCTGGATATATGCCGATACTTTGCACACCCCAAAAATGTATAAAGATAGACATGACTAAAAAGACACATAAACCCCGTCCTCTGCCCAAATCAAGACAGTTTATCTGTCATTACATGTCAGCGTATCTAATCAAGATCTGAATTGCATGATCCTTGCATGGCTATTTCTGTAGGTCTAACAGTGCACCATTAAGCATGTCATCTCACAATCAAATCCCAATATGTTCAGTGGAGCTTACTGCTAGGTAAGTGTGAATAGGACTGGAACTTATGACATGAAATCCACATACCAGAACATGTGATGAACAGTAGATGCAATAGACAGAAGCTTTACTTTATTAAATAATTCTGGAATTCAATGCTCAATACAGTTCAGCTTCATTTAAATTCTCAATTCAGATTCTCATTTTCTCAAAACAACAACATACAAAAAAGTATATGTAGCATGCAGACACTGGATTCCAAATGACCCTAGGCACACTTGAATTCTGATGTGTTATCTGTAAGGTGTCAGGCTTGGGATAGGCAGAACAGTTTGGCTTCCTTGACCCCCTTTCCAGGGGTTGGAGTTGAAAAGCTGGGAGCACTGGGATTTGACCTCCTTTTGGAGTTATGATGGTGTCCCCCCAAGGGAGTCTGGAAAGGTTTTCTGTCTCTTGTGTAGGTGCTTTAAAATTTTTTTTTAAAAATTAAAAAGGCAAAACTTATGCATGTCTCTCAAAGCCCAAACAGGATGCTGCACAATTCTTTTCCAGTCTGTTTTTTTTGGGGGAGGGGGGGTGTTTTGTGGTGCGTGCAAACGTGTGTGCAATGTAAATGTAGACGTACTTAGCTGAAAATGGGAATTCAATTTCTAATACAAGTGAAACCTTAAAACTTGCCACCTGTAAAAAGCAGCATTTACAGTTCAATTTGGGGAAAAGTAGAACAGACGTTTTGAAGAAAAGAGGGAAAAACAACAAGTATCTGAATTGAGGACTATGGCACAGAAAAAGCAAGAGGGTGAAGAAGAAATTCTGTTCCTATCAGCTCCAGCTCCTGAGTTTCATATGGAGAAAAATCAGTCACTTTTCACCTCTTGCTGGGGGTCCGAAGGCAATGATCTTCTTTCGGCTCCTGCTGGCATCCCCACCTTCGCATTAATGGCACCAGAAGCATTTCTGCCGCAACTAGTACTGAGAATTCCAGGATTAGACTCCAAGGTGAGCCTTCTGAGGGATGTGTGGCCTCAGCTGGTGTCCAACCTGGCTGCCCCTCATGCTCCCCTTATAAGCCATTTGGATTACATAACTGAACTCCAATTAACAGAGTTGCATATGAAAATACCTGTGAGATCTTGTAGAGGCTTAAGATGGTGGCCATTTGGATGGCGTGTTCTACAGTGAGCCCCCCAATGACAGACAAGACATTTTCTTTCAAACCACACTTGTAATTGGGTACATTCCTTTGCAGTTTGAAAAGTAGATCCAAGATGGACTCATACGTGACCATTCCTTCAAAAAAGTTGTCATAGATGTTAAACCCCAGGGTGATATTCGGCAAGAGTTTGGGATTCCTGTTGATCTCTTGGATGGCAAAAATGAAGGACAGGACATGCTGATAATATTTAGTCTCAATTCTGCAATGAGATTAACACTGAGGCTTAAACATCCAGACAGAAAATCTACCGTATTGTCCTGAGCACCACCACATTTACAAGTGTACTGACAATTTCATCCCTAATACAATGAGAAAAGGAGGCATAGATAAGAAGAGAGGTAAAAAATAGGGGAACAATTGTTCTGCATATGGAAGTGAAGTGGTTCAAGTTGGAGAATAGGAAGTAGACAGAATATCATTGAAGCATTGTCATTATCATCACATGTATCAGTGCACTGAAAACGTCACCCTAACACAAGGAAAAAGGGAGGCAAGAAATCCTGTCCTTTGAGTAAGTTACACTTTCTCAGAAATGGAAACCAGGCAAATGCTGTAGCCTTTCCTCATAAGGGAGGTGCTCCAGCCCACAAATCATTTTGGTTGCTCTTTTCTGTTCCTTTTCCAATTTAACGATATCCATTTTGAGATGTGGTGACCAGAACTGGACACAATACTCCAGATGTGGCCTTACCATTGATTTGTACGATGGCATAATGATGTTGGTTGTTTTATTCAGATTAATTATTCCACAAATTAATTATATTTAAATATAACACAGTATAAATGTGTTATAGTTCCTGTTTGGACTCGGGTGCCCCCCCCCACCCCGAATGCAGCACATGCCTTTTTGAGGTGGCTGTTGTGAGATAGGATTGGGTCATATATGTGTTATAGGTACATTTTCAACTGAACTCAACTTGCTCAATCACTTAACATAAGAAATAAGAAGAGCCTTGCTTGATCAGGCCAAAGGCCCATCTAGTCCAGCTTCCTGTATCTCACAGTGGCCCCACCAGATTCCTCCGAGAGCACACAACCAACAAGATAACCCATTTTCTTCAGATCCATGATGTTTAAAACTGCACCTGTCGAAATTCTACCCCTTTATGCAATGGCCATTTTGCAAATGGCATTATTACTGCCAAACAAACATCCCGTGAGGACGTCCCAATAACGTACGTTAAACCCCGTGCCTCTATATCTGGTACTTTCCGAAAGTTGAATGCAGTCCCTACAGGACGCATAAGAGATAGGACTCCGCCAATGACAACATCTCCTGGCTTATCCAGATTGTATTCATGGCTTCTTCCAAGTACACATTGACCATCTCTAACATCCAGCTTGACAACTGAAGTGAGAAGCAGCAGCAGCAGAAGCAGTAGCAAAAACAACCTCCAGGCTGTAGATTTGTTTCTAACCTGGTCACAGGTGCACACCTGCATTCTGAACTGCAATTCCTGCTACACTTATCTCTATGGCAGGTACCTTGCTGAACATCACTTAGGACTCAGGAGCTACGTAGGAGCCGAATTTGTGTTCATATAGTGTTTCCATATGAAAGCTTTTGCCCAAGATGAATTTAAGAGGTAACTTATCAATCTCTGTTTCTCAATGGAGCAACGACACAGTTCTGAGTGGGCATTTCAGAATAAAACCGCCTACATTTTCAATCCTGAGGCATTTTTTTCTTATGAATTGTACAAGAAGGAATATAACAGTAATCTAGATAATTACGGAGTACATACACACCTCTGTTATGGCTTAGATTCTGTGTGCAAAATTTAAAAACAAACATGTTTGTGAGAATCGAGCAAGACGAGACTTGTGGTGGTCAATCTGCATGGGTATCATTCTGTGAGGTAAATTGACTTTACCTCACACTTAACCTGGTAAATTGTCCTGATCCCAGGCCATGTTGTCCATCCCCTCCCCCTCCAATCAACACAGCTAGTGTAGTTATGACATCTTGCATCTTGTCTAGTTTGAGCCAAAGTGCCAAAGCACATATTACTCTAAGGGCCCAGTCCAAGTTAAGGGCCCAATCCCAAGCACAGCGGCACCAGCAATGGCTCTGCTGAATCCTGAGGACAGTTGGAAACCATGCGGGGGCAGAGATGGAAGTAAAATAATGTTTTACTTACTCTCCTGTGCTCCTGCACTGTCCCCATTGGGTGTACTCGAACCTGCACCAGCTATTTAACCACAAATGTTTCAGTCTAGCAATGGGGGTGTGTCCCAGCACTCTCTTCCCACCCATCCCCAGTGATGGGGACTCGAGTAATTCCGACTTAAAGGCGAGCGGCTTGGAGGAAGCAGCAGCAGCCAAACTGCCCGGGCTGCTTTCCCCTTCTTTTCACTCACTCGCACTCTGTTGCTTCTCCAGCTTCTGCTGTGCCCAAGAGTGACCCCCCCACTTGTCCCTCCTGCACTCACAGTGGAGCTCCGAAGGTGGCGTTTAAGGCGATGGGGCTGCAGCAGGTAAACACTGGAGCCAGCTACATCTACAATCTGCATGTGCAGAATAAAGTGTACAGGTATAAGGTGTAACAGACACATCTGTAATGCAATGGGATAAAATACTGCAGGAGCCACAGAGTTGTCTAGAAGTAGGTCTTATATAATTTTTTCTCGGTCACTGCCTTCTTCTGTCAAGATCACCTCTCAGATAAGCCAGACGTGTTGAGACAATCAGATCTAAATGAGTGTTCATGAGAAGTGCAGATGGGAACATACCGTATTGGTCTGAGTATAAGACTAATTTCCTAATTTAAGTTTTTAAACTAGGGGTGTGTCTTATAATCAGGCATAAATTTAATGCCAGTGATTTAATTATTATTTTTTAGTAGCACCAAACTTTAAGGGTGCGTCTTATAATCAAGTGCGTCTTATACTCGGGACAATACGGTAAGTGTGTGTGTGGGGGGTTTACAACCCTCTCACCCCACCATACCCACACTCTACCCTCCCTTTTTCAGTTAAAATTGGCTTGTTTTTTAGAGACTTGAAATGAGACTCAAGAGTCGGACTCAAAAATTTGAGCAATTTTTTTTCTTTAGACTGGAGGCTAAAGACTCGAGACTTGACTCGAGGCCAAAGACTTAAACACATCACTACCCATCTCCCACCCTCACTGCTCACTGGCCACTTACCAGCTTCAGCAGGGGCAGCAGTCTCCAGTGATGAGTCTTGCTATGCCACTGCCTTTAGCGGCAGTGTACCGGGAAAGGGTCACCAATGAAGCACTAAGCGCCCCATCAGCAGCCACTTTACAATAGTGGCACACTGTTCTGCTTTCGTAAATGCCTCCATGTAAATGCAGTAAATGCCTAGGGCTGTCAATTTGTAATGTTGCTCACAATTTATTTTTTGAATTGCATCGGGAAGGACAAAGCAGAATTGCACTATGGAGTTAAGGGGCTTTAAGAGTACGCCTTTCCTGTGGTTCTTCTACACTCTCTACAATCAGAAGCAGAACCAAGGCAGGGAGGTGCAAAAGATCTCTGACCCTACTTCCATGCCTCTGCTCTACTTTGTGTAGCCTGCTACCACTGCTTTCTTTTTTTAAAAAAAGAACACACATGTGCAGGCACACAAGCACGTGCATGCGTTCACACACACACACACACACACACACACACACACACACACACACACACACACACACACACCCACTAGGTTATTAATGCATTTAGCATAATATGTGAGTTGGTTCCTTGATTTCAGAAACTGGTTGCCTGGCTGTATATAAGGTTGCCAGCCCTGGATAAGTAGCCTCCATGCTGGACCCAGATCCAGGAAGTAACAATGGAAATAGTGCAGCCACAGCAACAATAGCAGTAACAGGAGCAGCACCAGGCCACAGCACCTGGCAGTGGGCCTCGACCAAGGCATGGGGCCACAGGATCTTGGTGGGTGGGAGGGGGACCCTTGCTTCTGGGGCAGAGGGCCAGAAGCTACTAGCAATAGTGGCCCCCTGGGACCTGACAGTAGGGGTGCAGGACCTAACAAGGACTCTTGGGAGGAATCACCTGCCCACTAGTACTTCTGGGATGGTGGCAGGAATGACCCATATGGGGGCAGCATGACAAAGTAGGAGGAGGCAGCTCAAGGTGCAGCTTGACAATGAGTACAGTTATGCCAGACCTGCACCGTTGCAGCAGGGCTCAATATGGTGCACCACCCTGGGACTTGGGATGGGCGGCTGGGTCAAGCATCCCATGCAGGCCCATGATATTTCCTGGTCCCCTGGTCACCCAAACCAATTCTAGCCCCCTCCCATGCCTGACACACTGCACCTCTAATATCCATGGGCTGTACTATGTCCCTTACAAACACATTCCCTGCTGGCCCCCATACATGACCAGGTCCAGAGGGACACCACCCAGATGTATGACGACAGACACCACCTGGCAGTGGTGAAGGAGAATCGGGATGCCCAGGGGCCAACCTCTGGACTCTACACCATGTCTTGTGTAGACGTCTGGCTCAGTTGCTAGAGCGACTGTCTCATATATGTCTGAAGATCTGAAGGATGGCAGTTTGAGACTGCCGGAAGTGTCTGCGTCTGTTGGAGAGCTGCCGGCACGCTGAGCTGATAAGCTTGCAGGGCCTCTGTGGGGGAATGGAACTGCAGCTGAGAGAGAGAGAGAGAGAGAGAGAGAGAGAGAGAGAGAGAGAGAGAGAGAGAGCTGGACTGTGAAAGAAACATCTAGAATGAAGGATTCAACAAAAGATTAGAACATTATTGTATTGTAAAAACCCCTTGGAGTTTAGAAAGCGTGCCCATGTAAACAGCCTTTGAATTAAAGTCGGAGGAGAAATCCGATGACCAAAGAAGAGGCGGTATATAAATACTGATTTATTTATTTATTTATTTATTTATTTATTTATTTATTTATTTATTTATTATTTTAGGAACTAGGGTGGGTGCCACTAGGACAGGTCACCAGACGCCATGCCCTTTCCTGGGAAGACAATCTCCTCCAGGAGCTATCCAGCACCTCAGGCTTCCTGGCGGCCATCCTGGTGGCCCATCGCTTCCCCGCCAGTGCCCATGTCAACCGCACACAATATTACATAGGATCTTTGTCAACCATATTGAAAATCTCCCATGAGCACCTTTGACCCTCATTGCTGTCTCCTTCTTACCTTGGGATAGGAACAGCACAGCTTCCCAGTATCTTACATGACCAGAAATTAGCAAACATTAACTTTTGTTAGAACAGAAGGAATACAGGGAAAGGGGATATAGGAAACTTCCCCCCCCCACCCACTGTCACAGACTGGTATCATGGAGTACTTCAGCTGTCAAAGTTCTATGTTCTATTCCATGGTATAACT
This sequence comes from Plestiodon gilberti rubricaudatus, assembly GCA_026170595.1. NCBI lineage: Eukaryota > Metazoa > Chordata > Lepidosauria > Squamata > Scincidae > Plestiodon > Plestiodon gilberti. Next base: position 31,634,993 of record JANXHW010000006.1, on the reverse strand, counting down.
ACTCCAGAATCTGTGTTATAGCACAATCCTATACACAGAAGCACCACTGAGTTCAACAGGGCTCCCTCCCAGGCAAGTGTGTGTAGGACTGCAGTCTTCAAGACTTTGCAATGACTCCCCATCATTGTTCATTTCAAAGCAATAAGCCCAGATAGATTTGTAAATGTGGATAACTGTGCACCAGAATTCGTACTATATGGATCCATCTAGATCAGATGTTCCCAACCTGTGGTACGTGTGGACCACAAGCTGGTAGTACGTGGTCTGAAGGCGACCAAGATGGCAGCTGCCATCTTGGCCACGCGGCATCACATCTTTGGCTTCTCTTCCCTGTGATCAGGGAAAATAAGCCGAAGACACGGCCAATCTAGTCAGCTGTCACACTGGGGTGCCTGTGTCTTCGGCTTCTCTGCCACAATCACGGGAAAGAGAAGTTGAAGACGCGGGCGCCAGCCGCCAGACTGCCCTACCCCAGAAGAAAGTGCCGATGACATCATCAGCACTTTCTTCTGGTGGTACATGGGTGGCCAAAGGTTCACTTAGGTGGTACAGAGGGCTCCAAAGATTGGGAAGCTCTGATCTAGAGAAAAACATCCGAAAAGCCCATAATTTTAAGATCAGATTTAATCATTTCTTTTCTCCATAAGCATTTGCTTGGTGTTGAGATCTGTTCGTAGAACAATAATGTAACATTTGGGGAGAAAAATGCAAGTCAGGAGTCCAGTGTTGGAGGCCAAGATGGCAAAGACCTCCACGGCCACTACGTATTTCCCTTTGGTGCTCAGGTAAGCAGGAATAAAGGAGATCCAAACACTGCAAAAGACCAGCATGCTGAAGGTGATCAGTTTGGCTTCATTGAAAGTGTCAGGCAGCTTTCTGGCTAAGAAAGCAATAATGAAGCTGATGATGGCCAGGAGACTGATGTAGCTCAGTACAGAGTAGAACATGGTGAAAGAGCCTTCATTGCATTCTAGAATGATGTGCCCAGTCTGTGAGTGCAGATCGACATCTGGAAATGGAGGAGAGGTTGACAGCCATACAATGCAAATACCCACCTGAATCAAGGAACAAGAAAGAACAATGGAGTTGGCCACTTTTTTCCCCAGCCATTTCCTCATGTTGTTGCCTGGCTGGGTGGCCATGAAGACCAGGACCACTGTGATGGTTTTTGCCAACACACAAGAAACAGCCATTGAGAAAATGATGCCAAAAGCCGTCTGCCGGAGGAAGCAGGACACTGTGCCAGGCTTGCCAATGAAGAGCAGGGAAGAAAGGTAGCAAAGCAGGATGGAGCTGAGAAGGATACAGGTGAGCTGCCAGTTGTTGGCTTTGACAATGGGAGTGTTCCGGTTCTTGATGAAGGTTAGTATCACCAGACTTGTGATTACAGCGAAGGAGATCAACAGGGAAACCAAAATCATCCCTAATGGCTCTTGATAGGACAGGAAGATGATGACCTTGGGGATACACTGGTCTTTGTTCTTGTTTGGATATTCATCTTCTGGGCATCTGATGCAATGAACTGCATCTGTAAGGGAGAAGCAGCACATCATTTGAAATGGATCTGTGCCCCTCCCTCTTGCAGAGAAACACCAATGGTCCTGGGAAGAGGAGGAGAAGCAAGCAGCCAGAGAGGCATACCCCCCATCTTGACTTTTGTATTCTACTAATGGGTTTTTTTTTGGGGGGGGGATGTACACCACCTTGGCCACCTTCCAGTGCAGAGGAAAACGCAGGATATGATTATTGAAAACAAATCTCGATTTCCATTCATCCATGTAGTGCTGGGTGCCTGAGAAATCAATGATTCAGGCTGCAATCCTATACATCAGCGATTTTCAACCACTATGAACACTGATGTGACTCGAATGGTCTGCAGGTGTGCTGCAGGTGTTTAAGGGAGGGTCATACTGTATATTCGTAAGGATATTAGTATTATGTGACCTTTCCTAGAAAAAGATTGCATGCAAGTTTTTGGCCCATGCAACTTCATTGTCTCAGAGCGCAATCCTGCGCAAAAAACCAGTGGCGGAGCGATAAGGCATGACTCTGGACTAAGGGCGGCCAGTGCAAGGCTGGCCACCCTCACTCCTCCACCATGTGGCCGCTGGAAGAAGGTAAGAGATCCCCTGGTGGCCGCATGGGCGGTCTGGGTGGCAAGGGAGGGGGAGCATTGGTCGAGTTGGCCCGACAATCATCCCCTTTCCCCGAGTAGACCACCGGGCCACTGCAGAGTGGCATAGGATTTGGCTCTGGGCCGTCCGCTAGATTCTTACATAGGATTGGGCTGCCCCCGTGTTATTTCCATGCCCAAGTGAAAGTCTGGGTGGCTCAGCAGTGCCAACCTCTCCATCCAAACAGGGAGAGGTAGGGATATTTATTATACACCAATTGAAGTCAGGAAATGCACGAGTGGCAGCCAAGCAGACCAATCAAAAACCTGAAAGAGGCACAGTTGTGCCTTTTTGGAAGCAGTTAATTACCTTGGGAGACTGGACAAAACTCTTGTCAATTTAATTCTACAGAGTTTGTCACTGCTGAATAAAAACCTTGAAATATATTTTTAACATTCACCTGATGTATCTTCCTTGGACTGTGTGAGAAATCTGGTTGTGTTAAGTGCATGTAAGTCAGCAGAATTAACTGTTGCAGAAGAAGAGCTGACATTGATCGGAAACAACAGAGGACTGAGACGCTCATCAACACAATGATTAAAAGTTTAGTTACTGAACTTTAAAAACAATCTTAATACTCATTTTGAAATGACAAAATATATCCTTAAGAAACTGGTGGCATGACTTGAAATTTTAGCACCATGTCAGTGTGCCGTGAGCTGAAAAAGGTTGAAAATCACTGCTATAAACAATTGCCTTACAGTTAGCACCACTAAACATAATGGGACCTGCTTCTAAGGAAACATTCCTAAGATTGTGCTGTCAAAGTCACAATGCAGAGGAAATGCTGGATAAGAGGCACTCACATGTCTGAGGCTGCAATCCTATCCACACTTTCCTGGGAGTAAGCCCCATTGAACACAATGGGACTTACTTCTGAGTAGACATGCATAGAATTGTGGTGTGAATTACATGCAATGGCCACAACCCTACGTAACGTTCTTTGCTGGTGAACTGGTTTAAATGCACACAATTCTTCTTTTCTTTGTGTCATGATATGTATTTCATTCTAAGGGACATGTGGATTTAGCGCTTCCCGAAATGAACTGACATTTGGGAAGTCTGGAAAATGTGAACGGTTGATAAAATATACAGTTCCGTATGCCAGCTAAATAGAAATATAACATGCTCATTTAGGCTGCAGTTCTGTGCATATGTTACAGGGACGAAGCCCCACTGAACAGACTGAGACTTCTCAGCAGATTGTGCTGCAAGAATACTACAGTCCTCTGAAGTGTGTGGTCACTTAGTTATTACTACTAATATTAATGTCTAATAATAATAGTGATGTAGACTTGAGTCTATTGACTCGGACTTAAGTCAGACTCAAGTCGCGGCAATAACTTGACTTGGGCTTGACTCAGCGATTGTAAAAGACTTGAAATACTCGACTCGAGACTTGGAGCTTTTTACGACAAGTCGAATTTTAGGTTTAAACATGTTTTCCACATTAAATAGATAGGGACTTGCAACCAAAGACTTGGGACTTGGGGGCAAAGACTTGGGACTTGACTCGAGACTTGGATTCAGAGACTTGATTCACATTCCTGAATAATAATCTTTTCCATACTCAGTGCTCTCAGTATGGGAAAGAATAATGCAAAGATACATGTTAGAATAATTAAACACATTGGAATTCTCTCCAGGCAAATCTAAGTAGCATTACTCACCCATTTTGTTAGAAATCATGCCGTCTGGGCATGGAGTACAGTCATAGCAACAAACTGGCTTTTCCTCTTGGACTCGCTTGCTCTGTCCAAGGTAACAGCTCTCAACACATGTTGAATTGGGCAGCATCTAGCAAAACGATTGTGGAGATAATTCAAAGCAGCCGTTTGCAATTCCCTCCATTGCAGCCAACCATCTTTTCCATATCAGGGACACTTCTGGCTTCAGCCTTCTATTGGGAGAATCAGGGCCACTGAGAGGAATTTTATTAGGGGGTGCAAAGTTTCTTTTGAGCCCTTTCTCAAAGGGGGTGGGGGTGGGGCAGGCAGCAATACCTGGAAAAGTATCCGGAATCCAAGTCTACCAGACTTCCCGATGCGGCACCCAGGTCTACCCACCCGGTAGACCTGGCCTGAACACCATCTTTCACTCTCAATGGGACCAGCTGAGATCCCAGGAAATTCCTGGGCCCTCTCCTTTGGCACCTGGGCCCCCTTTATGACCTTGGGCCCAGGTACAATTCACCCTCTTTACCTCCCTCTCATGGGCCCCGGGGGAGAATTCTTATGCCTTCTGGGAGTGGATTGCGGGACATTTAGAAGCATACATTTGATCTGATAATTACAGTATCTGATATCTAACTGGCTTCCTTCCTGCTGGTTGCTACTTTAAGCAGAGTTTTTATTGTGGAGTACTCTCTCTAGAAGGAGAATCCTTGTGCCTGCCAGGCATGCGATTCTGGACAGTTAAAAGTAAACATTACTGCATTTGACCTCATCATCTCATTATTATTTTGTGTGGTCTATGTTGTTCTGTGGTCATCTCCCTGCTTTTTTAGATTATGCCTCCTTGGGTCTTTTATTTATTTATTTATTTATTTATTTACAATATTTTTATCCCGCCTTTCTCCCCGAAGGGACCCAAGGCGGTTTACAACAGAAAAAATACATACAAAAAACACAATATAAAAAAATCGTTCTGCTTCTGGAACCAGATAAGTGAGGTGCAATACTTTGATTAGTAATAATGAAACAGGCAAATGTGGTGAGTAAGGCAGGTAACACTGTGACAAATAAGCTGCAGTGGCATGTAAAGGAACATGAGAAAGGGCTTGAGACATTTGAACACAGTGGGAGTTACTTTCAATTAAACACACATAGGATTGCTCTCTGTGTTGTGCATTTCGTACCTACCTGCTTAAATCTGTTATTCCAGATGATGGAAACATCACTGATGCTCAACTCCTGACTTGGAGAAAGCTTTCCAACTTGGACCTTAAGGAAGGATTCATTGGGGAAAATAACCCAGTTGATGATATCGAATCCAGATGACAATTCATTTTTGGAAAACAAGACCTCATGCCCAGCACCATTGTTAAAGTGGAGGTCTTTCAGGAGAGAGTGCAGCTAGGTTGGGATATAAATTTATACCATCAAGTTCACAGAGTTCATATCTGGTTCTCTACCCTAAGGTTTCAGACTGTCTCCTGGTAACAACATTACTATGTGATTTCAGATTTCAGACTGTTTTATCTACAGCTTTTCCATTATGAAATTCTAACAGCGTAATCCTACCATATCCCTGCACAGGCACAGTGCGCGCTGTTCTAGCGCAAGTGTTGCAAACATGCCATAAAGCAGTTTGCGACAGCACAACACTTATCCAGACTGGTGCAAAGGTCTGTGCTGGCCAGCGCACGCCACCAGTCGAGCAGCGCGAGTGCAGATTGGGGCAGAGGGAAGGGCGGGGAGAAAGCGGGGAGGGGTGTAATGGGATGTGGTGGTGAGTGGATCGGGTCTGGGTGGCACATCCCATCTCACTTCTCTGGCTTGACCTGCTGACATGGATTGACTCAAACCTGTGCCAGCACCCACTGCTATAGCTGGAGCTTTCCCAAGGCAAGGGGATGAATTTCTGTACATGAAACAGCTACATTTCTGCACATGATAAAGCACAGCTCGTGCTGGCCCTATGGCACTGCTGCACAGGAACAAAGGTTGGATTGGGCTGTAAGCTACTTACATGGTGTTCCCACTCATTGACAGCGCAATCCTATCCAACTTACACCACCGGTGTAACCAGCAGTGCAGCAAGAACCGGAGGCCCCAGAATGGAAAGGGGATTCAAATCCACTTTGAATCCCTCTTTGGAGAGGATTTGAATCCCCTTTCCATTCTGGGGCCTCCTGTTCCTGCTGCATCACTGGTTACACCGGTGGTGCCAGTTGGATAGGATTGTGCAGTGAGTGATGACCAGACCCAAAACTGATTACGTTCAGAATGATGGCTACCTCATTTCTATTCAGACTAGACCCCAGGGACAGAATAGCATCCACACTAACCATGTAATATTAGTTCTGTTTGCTTATAAGGAAGCAGCTTCCTGCCTGGTAAGCATGCTTGGGATTGCACTGTAAGTCATGCATTACAAGGAGGAATATACCTGCCATGGTTCAATATTCCAACTCTTAGATTTGCCTCTGTTTCGCATGATTCTTTGCCTGGACACATCTATGGCATGGAAAGCATGTGCTACAGCATAGAGAAAATTGTAAATACGGTAACTCTGACCACTCATCTCCATCTCAAAACGAGTCCCAGGCAGGTTTTCTAGCTTCTGTTCTCCTGTACAGGACTCACAATGTCTTAATTTTATATGAAAACAACAGTTGAATGCAAAATCGAAGAACACACAGAGAAACTGTGCCAGTGACTTATCAGGCTTTAGGTTCTGGAGAAAGTCTTGGAATCTTGGAACGACATCCGTGGAGGCTGAGAACGACAAGGTGCCATGGAAGGTTTTTGTACAGAAGCTATGGCTAACCATTTCATTGGTGAAATCCCATTGAGGTGGTGTGATCCAAACCTTCCCTATATAGGATTTCATTCCAAATTCAGTAACATATAAAATTACTGTCAATAGGCCCAGAGACTGAGTATTCCCATTGACAACTACCACATTGACTTCACTAAATAAAAGTGTTCTAATTAGCCGTTTACGGCTTTCCATATGAACAGTCTTGAATACAGTAATCCTTTCCAAGAAGGCAAGACAAATGCTATTCTGGTCAAGTAAAGGTTTCAGGATCTGCAGAAAGCTTTCTCCAATATCATCATCTGGAACAATGAGGCCAATCCACGTCCATTTGAAATGTAGCAGAAGCTGGACTATTCCAGTGTGCAGAGTACCTTCCCTTGGTGCATTCCAGTAGACAGAAGGGAAATGGTTTCCAGTGACCGGAGTTTCATGTGCACCGTAGGTGAACTAATTGAAAAAAAAAATTGGTTCATTTGAGCTTTCAGAAGTAACTGAAACTTTTCAAAGCAATCTGCTTCCCTCCAATATTAAGATCTAAACTTTAGCATATTAACTTTATTTTAAATATATAAATATATATTTATATATACAGTTCTGGGTCTTGAATGCTGTCTCTTTTTGATTTATGATAGCCTTATCTGAAAGCTTTGTAGCTGAGGTACAAGTTTGCTCACACTATGACCACAACCCATCACTGAATATTTTGAAATGGTCATATATTTGATTCAGACTGAGCTAATGTGTTACTCAGTATATGCAGTTTTTAAAAATACATAAAAACCATACTTATATCAAAATACTTGACTTGACTAAGCGCTATTGAAATCAAGGAGTAAGGTTGTATGACAAACCTCTCCCATGAATTATTGGGAATTATCCTGAATGTTCTTTGAATACATACCAATACTTTGTGCACTCAAAAATATGTATTGAAATAGATATGACCAAAAAGCCATTTAAACCCCATCCTCTGCCCAAATCAAGATTGCTTATCAATCATTATATGTCAGCCTATACAGTCAAGACCTGATCAACCTCCTTGCATGGATATTTCTGTAAGTCTAACCGTGCACCATTATGCATGTCAACTCACAATCAAGTCCCAATATGTTCAGTGGGGCTTACTGCTAGGTAAGTGTGAATAGGATTGCAGCCTATGAACATATCATGTGATGAACAGTAAACGCAACAGACAGAAGCTTTGCTTTATCAGAAAACATTTTCTAATATTATTGAAATCTATCTTCTCCCCACCAGCAAACAGCAGTATTTGTTGCTGAATATGGGAAAAAGTAGAACGGAAATTTTGAAAGATGGAAAAGGAAGCATTTGAATTGAGAATCGTGGCATAGAAAAAGCAAGTGGGTGAGGAAGAAAGCCCACTCTTAGCAGACAATGCCCAAGATGCCTGACCCCTCAAACACTCCCCCTGCCAGCCATAAGTAGGCTTACCAGATCTCCAACCGGGGCAGAGTGCTAGACCTTTAGGAGAAGGAATGTGGGCGGGTGTAACCTGTTAAACTTTAGAGCACAATCCTAGGCATGTCTACTTAGAATCATGCCCCATTGTGTTCAGTGGGCTTGCTTCTGAGTCGACATGCCTAGGATTGTGCTCTAAGGCAGAGGTTCTCAACCTGTGGTATGGGTACTCCTAGGGGTACGCGGACCTCTTGCTGGGGGTATGCCAAGCCCTGCCCCTTATCTGCCCCATCAGCAGCTAATTAAGTGTTAATTAACATGGATTTTAAATTTTAAATATTTTCGGACCCCTTCTGTCTCTCTGATTTTGGTTTTGGTCTTACTTTTGTACTTTGGAAAATGTAATTTGGTGGAGCGGGGGAGGGAGGAGCTGATTTTGGGAAGTGTGACTTGGAGAAAAAAAAGATATTCTTGCATGTCTGTCTGTCTGTCTGTCTGTCTGTCTGTCTGTCTGTCTCTCTCTCTCTCTCTCTCTCTCTCTCACACACACACACACACAGAGTTAAATAAGACATTTTTCACATTTAAAATTGTTTTAGTACTTTTTATTTAATGATTATTACCTAATTAATTAATTGTTTAATCCAATTAATTAGCAGTTAATTAGCAGGGGGTACTTCAGAAAACTGGACCATGATGGGGGTACCCGGGCCTCCAAAGGTTGAGAACCCCTGCTCTAAGATTTAACAAGCTACACCTGCCCACATTCTTTCTCCTAAAGGTCTAGCACTCTGTTCTGGTTGGAGATCTGGTAAGCCTAGCCATAAGGATATGTTATACAGTTATACAGGATAACTTAACAGCAGTCAGACTCCAACCAGACACGAAAACATGAAAATACCTGGGAGATCTTGTAGAGGCTCAAAATGTTGACCATTTGTATGGCATATTCTACAGTGAGCCCCCCAATGACAGACAAGACATTCTCTTTCTTTTCACACTTGTAATTTAGGGCCTTCCTTTGCAGTTTGAAGAGTAGATCCAGGGTGGTCTCGTATGTTAACATTCCTTCAAAAGAGTTGTCATATATGTTAACCCCCAGGGTTTTGTTGGGCAAGAGATTGGGATTCCTGTTGATCTCTTGGATGGCAAAAATGAAGGACAGGACATGCTGATAATTTTTAGTCTCTATTCTGCAATGAGATTAACACTGAAGGTTAAACATCCAGACAGAATGTCTACCGTATTGTCCTGAGCACCACATATACAAGTGTACTGACAATCTCATCCCTAATACAATGAGAAAAGGAGGCATAGATAAGAAGAGAGGTAAAAAAATAGGGGAACAATTGTTCTGCATATGGGAGTGAAGTGGTTCAACAAGCTGGAGAAAAGGAAGTAGAAAGAATATAATTGAAGCACTGTCATTATCATTACATGTATCAGTGCACTGAAAAGTCACCCCAACGTGAAGGACACCCCGATAATGAAGGACAGAATGTGCTGGTAATTTTTATTCGCTAATCTGCAATGAGATTAACATGTAGCCTTAAACATCCAGAGAGAATGCCTATCACATTGCCATGAGCACGATCGTATCATTCATACAATGAGAAAGAAGGCAAAGGTAAGAAGAGGGGTAAAGAAGAGGGTAACGATTGTCCTGTATATAGAAGGGAAATGATTAAACTAATAGGGGAAGAGGGAGCAGACAGAATATCATTGAAATATGGCCACTACTACCACATGTATCAGTGCACTGAAAACCTTTGCCCGAGCACAATGAGAAAGGAAGGCGAAGATAAGGAGAGGGGAGTAAGTCTTTATTCTGTATGTGGGTGCAAAGTTCATTTGAGTAGAAAAAAGTGGAGCGGTTTGGAGGTATCTTAGCTTGCAAATCCAGAATTAGATCCAGGCAAAGTCACTAACAGCACAATCCTTTGGAGCGGTGGAATGATCATTCTGCCGCTCCAGGGTGTCGCAAACGTGCTGGATAGCAGGTTTCCGACACCCAGAGAGTAAGCGGCACTGGCAGAGAGGTTTCTGTCGGGCAGAGAGTGAGTGGCGCTGGCCTCTCCGCTGGCAGAAAACACTGCCAGCGGATGCAGGTAAGTCCTGCGATGGGAAGAGTGGGAAAGGTGGAACAGGAGGGGATGATTGGCCTAACAGGCCAGGGACAGGGGAGGGATTGTTGGCGGTGTGCTCTGCCTAATCCTATCCGCATCCCTGGCCTGGTATGCCCTACTTCGGCTCCTCGGGTTTGCGCCAGCCATTTTGCCAGTACACATCTGAGGAGACCCATAGGAGCCACTGGGACCTTACCTTACCCAGGGGAAAGGGACGACTGTCCTTTTCCCCTGAGAAGTGTTCCAGATGCACTGGCGCTGGCCCCATCTTGCATAGGATCTGGTGCAGCATGCTTTTGCACACTGCGGCGGTCCTAGAGGATTGGGCTGCCCCTATAATTTGCATTGTAGTGTTAAGCATTCCACCACTGACCCCAGTGGGATTGAAAAGCAGTGTGATAGAGGCAAATTTGAAAGTGCAGGAGCTTGTCCTGACACCCTCCATAGCCACACCCCAGTAAACCCATAACAATAAATCACAAATCAATTTCTTCATTAGAGTGTTTTCTTGCCCCCCCCAAAAAAAATCTACTTTGAAACTTACTATACTTCATTTCAAGTTCTAGCTGATTTCATCTCAAACACTTGGAGTGGGTTGAAACATTTTTGAAACAAATATACTGTATAAAAAAATGAAAAGCGGAATAAACAATATGTACTATAAAAGGTATACTAGTGCTAACCTACACACATGTTTACGCAGAAGTATGTCCCACTGTGTTCAATAAGACAACATAATAAGTAGAGCCCTGCTGGATCAGGCCAAAGGCCCATCTAGACCAGCTTCCTGTATCTCACAGTGGCCCCACCAGATGCCTACAAAAGCACAGAGCCAATAAGATAACCTGTTTCCTGTTGACAAGGTTCTTAACTGTATGGGTTCTGCAGCCATGTCAATGTAAAACAGAGAAATAAAATCCTTTACCGTGTTTGTCATTTGTGTAGATTTCTTTATATTGTGCAGGTTTCACATACACAGAAAAGGTTTTCTTACAATAACAACAACACGGGATCCTACTTCCCAAGCCGACGTTTCACTCCATTCACGGAGCTTTCTCAAGGCAATTTCACAGTAAAGAACTGCTGGATGAAAAAGAATGTTATGGAGTGGTGACAGTTAAATATCAGTCTGTTGCTCAAAGGTGCGCAGATTGTTAAAGGGACCTACTACTTTTGACCTCAGAGTCTTTCAACACTTATTACATTGGTTATTCAAAATTGGCATCCATATCCTATTAGCATATGTCATTTCCTGCTGGCGGTTCAGTAACTTTGAAGATTTCATCTGGGAAATCATTAGAGCCTCCAAATTTAATCTATGTTTTAATCTGGGTTCATGAAACAAGGCGTGTGCATGCTCAAACATTATCCTGTGCCCTGATTTTTTCACGTGCAAACCTCAGCCCTGCCGCCTAGGTTATATGGGCTTCCTAAAATCCACAAAAATAATGTGCCATTACGACCAATTGTCAGTAGCATAGGATCTCCGACATATGGCTTGGCACAATATCTGGCGCAAATTTTGTCACCATATATAGGGAATACCTTTCATTACGTGAAGAATTCTTACCATTTTATAGAGCTTTTACAAATGGCTAAACTTACAACGAATTCGGTGCTAATCAGTTTTCATGTTGTGTCACTGTTTACAAAGGTTCCGGTAACAGAGACTATGAACATTATAAGTGACCTGACTATCCCCAGGGATCTTATCCCATTATATGAACACTGCTTGAATTCTACGTATTTTGTGTGCAATGGGGTGATTAGGGAACAAAAAGAAGGTGTACCAATGGGGAGTCTGTTGAGCCCAGCAGTCGCCAACCTCTTCATGGAGTTCTTCAAACAAAAGGCACTGCAGACGTCCAGGTTGAAACTATCTACCTGGCTCAGATATGTAGATGACATCTTCTGTGTGTGGGACTATGGAATGGAAGAACTGAACGGATTTCTGGGGCACCTGAACAGTCTCTGCCCGGAGATTCAGTTCACCATGGAGGTGGAAGAGAACAAAACCATTGTCTTCCTAGATGTGGTAGTAAAAAGAAATGAAGACCTAACATGTGGGCATGCAGTGTACCGCAAACCTACTCATACTGGAAGGTACTTAAATCATGCCTCGAACCACCATCCCTCACAGAAGGGTTCGTTGATTAATTCCTTAGTTCACAGAGCGATACATGTCTGTGACAACCGATCTCTTGAAGCTGAAAAACAGGTTCTAACACGGTCACCAGCGTTATCTAACCCCAGAGTATATGAAATTGGCTGCGAATGTGGGAACGTTTATCTGGGTCAAATGAAAAGACCGATAGGGGTCCGGGTACGGGAACATCAAAGAGCAACAGATGCAAAGCAAGAAGAAAAATCGGCAGTAGCTTTGCACGTGAAAAAATCAGGGCACAGGATAATGTTTGAGCATGCACGCGCCTTGTTTCATGAACCCAGATTAAAACATAGATTAAGTTTGGAGGCTCTAATGATTTCCCAGACGAAATCTTCAAAGTTACTGAACCGCCAGCAGGAAATGACATATGCTAATAGGATATGGATGCCAATTTTGAATAACCAATGTAATAAGTGTTGAAAGACTCTGAGGTCAAAAGTAGTAGGTCCCTTTAACAATCTGCGCACCTTTGAGCAACAGACTGATATTTAACTGTCACCACTCCGTAACATTCTTTTTCATCCAGCAGTTCTTTACTGCGAAATTGCATTGAGAAAGCTCCGTGAATGGAGTGAAACGTCGGCTTGGGAAGTAGGATCCCGTGTTGTTGTTATTGTAAGAAAACCTTTTCTGTGTATGTGAAACCAGCACAATATAAAGAAATCTACACAAACGACAAACGCGGTAAAGGATTTTATTTCTCTATTTTACATTGACATGGCTGCAGAACCCATACAGTTAAGAACCTTGTCAGTTAACCACAGCCATGAAAATCTGCATGCAACACTGTTTCCTGTTGTCACTCCCTTGTACCTGGACTTACTCCCAGGTAAATCTGCACAGGATTGAACCTGAATGTCATATAAAGTATGCACCATCTCACTCAGAAAGAATGAGAAATATGATGGTGTAGACATTAACATATACCTCTAGGCAACTTTCCTTCCATGGAGTCTGATGCTTCTTCTCTCCTAATGTCCTTTTTTGGAAAACATTTCAAATGAAGCAGGTGAGCACTCCTGCCTACTGTGGGAGAAGTCCTGGATCTCTACCCCCAGCGCCCCCTCAACTGTATACCCCTGCGCTGCTGAAAAGCACTTAGCACTGCTTAGATGAATGTTTGCCCTTGCTTTGTACAATATTATACCCATTGTAATTGCTGAAAGAAATCATCTTTGTGTGGAGTGGTGACAGTTTTGGAATACCCAGGCAGGAGGAAATGTTGCAACAATACTGGCAGTTTATTGCATTCCATAGGATGATAGAACTCATCGGAATTAAATCCTTGCAAAAGGAGTGTCAATTCAATTGACAATAAGATGATGAGGTGCATATGGCTATATAAACAGCACAGCTGAGAATAAAAGAACTTCTTAAATCATTAAATGCATGAAAAGCAGGAAAACTGCCATAGAAACAGTTGGAAAGTGAAGCGAGCGAAGGAAAGGGAAGGTTAAAGAAGAGGATATGGAGACTCTGCAGTCTGAATGAATTCTCTGCAGTTGTCTTCATGACAGAAAACATAGGATAGATATTCCTGCTGGAACCGACCTTCTCAGGGTGGCTGTTTGATCTGAAGAGTTCAGTCAAATTGAACTGAGAAGTGAGGAGGTTCTAGATTCAGATTCAAATTGAACTGAGAAGTTATGAGGTTCTAGATTCAGATTCAAATTCAACTGAGGAGGTTCTAGATTCAGCCAAGAGTTTTTTAAGTGCTAGGCCTGAAGTGGAGTTGCAGGTCTGTTAGTTCTGCTGCCGAGGCCTTGGTGTGTGGCTGGACCTGCTCTCCTCTGGAGCACAATCCAGACCTGTTGTTGTTGTTGTTCAGTCGTTAAGTCGTGTCCGACCCTTCGTGATCCCATGAACCATATCCCGCCAGGCCTTCCTATCCTCCACTATCTTCCTGAGTTCGCTCATTTTCATGTTTGCTGCATCAGTGATGCTGTCTAACCATCTCATCCTTTGCCTTCCCCTTCTCCTTTTGCCTTCAATCTTTCCCAGCAACAGAGTCTTCTCCAGAGAGTCCTCTCTTCGCATTAGGTGGCCAAAATATTTGAGTTTCAGCCTTAGTACCTGTCCTTCCAGGGAACAGTCAGGGTTGATTTCATTTAGGATTGACTGATTTGATCTCCTAGCAGTCCAAGGGACTCTCAGGAGTCTTCTCCAGCACCACAGTTCAAAAGCATCTATTCTTCGGCGTTCAGCCTTCCTTATGGTCCAACTCTCGCAACCATACATTGCTACTGGGAACACCATCGCCCTAACTATACGAACTTTTGTTGGTATGGTGATATCTATGCTTTTTATTATGCTATCTAAATTTGCCATAGCTTTCCTTCCAAGGAGTAAGCGTCTTTTTATTTCATGGCTGCTGTCTCTGTCTGCAGTGATCTTGGAACCCCAAAAAGTAAAATCTGTTACTTCTTCCATTTCTGCCCCTTCTATTTGCCAGGAATTGATGGGACCAGATGCTATGATCTTAGTTTTATTAATGTTGAGTTTCAAGCCAACTTTGGCACTCTCCTCTTTCACTCTCATCAAGAGGCTCTTTAGTTCTTCTTCACTTTCTGCCATTAGGGTGGTATCGTCTGCATATCTGAGGTTGTTGATGTTTCTCCCGGCAATCTTGATTCCGGCTTGCGATTCATTCAGCCCTGCATTTCTTATAATGTACTCTGCATATAAGTTAAATAAGCAGGGTGACAATATACAGCCTTGCCATACTCCCTTCCCAATTTTGAACCAATCGGTTGTTCCATGGCCGGTTCGAACTGTTCCTTCTTGACCTGCATACAGGTTTCTCAGGAGACAGGTAAGGTGGTCTGGTACCCCCATCTCTTTAAGAATTTGCCACAGTTTGTTGTGATCCACACAATCAAAGGCTTTTGCGTAGTCAATGAAGCGGAAGTAGGTGTTTTTTTGGAACTCTCGTGCTTTCTCCATGATCCAGCGCATGTTGGCAATTTGATCTCTAGTTCCTCTGCCTCTTCGAAACCCAGCTTGTACTTCCGTTAGTTCTGTACTTCCGGTAGTTCAGACCTGCTCAGCATCAAAGAATACAAATAGCACGAAGCCACGAAGCCACCTGCCAGGGAAGAGGAGAGACTAAGGCCAAAAAACAAAATGATCTGGAGCATAGATACCAGTTGGATCTGGTATCTATACAGATCACCCATCAGATGATTGCTCTGAGCAACCTAAGAGTAGCCTTCACAGATGCCTGTGGGATCTGGGACCGCCAGCCATCATTCCAGCTCTAGGTCATGGTGGTAGCCTGCATCGTGCTTTTTCTGACAGGAACTTAGCACCATGGAAATGTGTGTAGAAATGTGTTATGAGTCACGTATCAAAATAAAGAAACAAAAGGGTTGTCAGGCAACACCAATTCTGTCACTAATTGCATTATTGGGAGATGTTCAACTGATCCCAACTTTCTCAATCACAACAGATCCCTGACGTGAAAAGCTTCACTTGTTGAAATTCCACCCCTCACGCAATGGTTAGAAACCCTCTTATGATTCAGCAAATGGAATTGTGGCTACCAAACAAAAATAACTTACGTAATATGCTTCGCCTCTATATCTGGTACTTTCTGAAAGTTGAATGCAATCCCTACAGGACGCATAAGAGACAGGATTCCGCCAATGACAAAATCTCCTGTTTTATACAGATTGCTTTCGTGGCCCCTTCGAGGATGGCATTCACCATCCATAAAGTCCAACTGGACAACTGAAGTGAAAAGCAGCAGCAGCAAGAGCAACCACAACCTCCAGGCTGCAAATGTACCTCTAACCTGGTCGCAGCTGCACACCTGCTGCATTCTAAATCATAATTCTTGCTACACTTATCTCTATGGCAGGCACCGTGCTGAACATCACTCAGGATCCATGTGGGAGCCGGATTTGTGTTCAGAGAGATTCCACCTGGAAGCTTTTGCCCTTGGTGAATTTAAGGTGCCTTATTAATCTCTGCTTCTCAGTGGAGCAACGACACAGTTCTGAGTGGCAGTTCAGAACAAAACCGCTTACGTTTCATCTTGATGCAAATTTCTTATGGATTGTAGAAGAAGGAATATTACAGTGATCTGGATAATTACAGAGAACATGATCGTCTCCCTAATGGGCTAGTTTCTATGTGCAAAGTTAAAAACACAACATGTTTGTGAGAATCGAGCCAGATGAGACTTGGGGTGGTCAAACTGCCCTGGGATCATTGTGCTTTGTCATGATCCCAATCCATATTGTCTTCAATACAGCTACTATAGTTCAGACATCTCGCATCTCATCTAGTTTAACCCAAAGGGCCAAATCATACATTACTCTTCATTTGTAACCTTACCCATTATATTTTTTTAAGTCACACCTGATTTGGGGGGGGGGGGAAGCAGAAGTGTCAGATGGCTTTAGGAGCAGGGCCTCTGAGAGGAATTTTATCAGGGGGTGCAAAGTTTCTTTTGGGCCCCTTCTCAAAGGGGTGGAATGGGGTGGTAGGAGGGCAGCAACGGCCAGAAAGGTCTCTGGAGCCCAGGTCTACTAGGCTTCCTGATACAGCGTCCAGGTCTACCTGCCAGGTAGACCTGCCCTCCTGGTTGATCCGACCTCCGTCTCTCACTCTCCATGAAGTCAGCTGAGATCCCAGGAAATTTCTGGGACCCCTCCTTTGGCTCCTGGGCCCCCTTTTTGACCCTGAGCCTGGGTACAATTTACCCCCTTTACCCCACTCTCATGGGCCCTGTTTAGGAGTCTTCCCTTCCTGTAGATCTGCTCCTATCACATCCTTTAAACAGAAATAAATCTTCCAATTTCCATGATTTGAAGGCTTTTTCTGTTCAAAATAGAGCTTTGGGGATGATCAGAAGTGGAACCAAGGCAGGGAGGTCCTATAGACCTACAACTCTGCTCTACTTGGTACAGCCCTTGGCCACTGTTTTCTTTTTAAAAAGAACCACACTCATACAAAGAAGGGGAAAAAACCCCCATCAGATTATGAAGGCTCTTAGCATAATGTGTGAGTTGGTGCTTTGGTTTCACAAACTTGCAAACATTTTTATTTTATTTTATTTATTTTGCGGGTGTGGCAATACTAGGAAAAGCTGGTTCACACTGCATGACTATAAGGATATTATTCATCATGTGTGATGTTTGTCACTGGAACTGCCCCTGCTGCATCCGCCACTCTGAGGACAGCCCTCCCTGCCCATGATTTCCTGCGCCCAAGTCTCCACATGAGTGCTAGTGCAATGCTGAGTGCCCCTTTCCCATCCTGGGTGGAAACCTCTTGCCCCCCCTTAGCAAGCTGACACCCGACGGGAGACAGATTGACGTCTGGACCACCATGCATCGGGCCAGAGGGAAAGTCCCCCTCCAAGACTCGGCACACCCAGTGGGTCCCCTCCATCGCCAGCCGGACTGCCCATGCGGTCCTCCCTTGCGCAGCCTTCCCTTACTCCAGAGGTGGCACAAATGTGCCATACGGCACATTTGCGACGCCTGCCAGAGTGCTTTCTCTGGCACCGGTAGTCACTGTGAGATGGTCTAAATCCAATCTTGTCTTACAAATCTGCCTTTGATCAGAAAATGTGTATCCCAGAGGCGTCGCTACAGTGGGGGTGTACCGAAAGTTGCGCCCCGTCCTAGTCCCATTACAAGCTGGCAGGAAGCGGCCCCGCCCCCTCGCCGTCGGAGCCATTCCGTGCGGAGAAGGCAGCAGGCAGGAGACTCCCTGCCTGCTGCCTTCTCCACACAGAATGGCTCCGACGGCGAGGGGCCGCCTCCAGCCGGCTTGTAAACGTGACTAGAACGGGGTGCAACTTACGGTACGGCCCTCACCATAGCGATGCCTCTGGTGTATCCCACTGTTTCAACAACATGACTTCTGAGGTGTAATTGTATACTATGTTATCCAAATTATTTCTTGAGAGCTTCATGTGACCTATAGCTATTGCATTGGAAAAGATTTATTCATTGCACTATGTAACTTCTAAAACACTCAGCAAAGAATACGTTAAAATGTGCAGCTTTGTACATAACTTATGGCTAGAGAAAGAAAGAGAGATAAAAACACACAGAACACCTACAAAAAAAATGACAGGATTAGATTCAATCAGTTCTTTACGGTCTTAGCAGTTTCTTGGAGTTGAGATCTGTTCGTAGAACGATAATGTAACATTTGGGGAGAAAAATGCAGACCAGGAGGCCAGTGTTGGAGGCCCAGATGGCAAAGACCTCCACGGCCACTACGTATTTCCCCTTGCTGCTCAAGTAAGCTGGAATAAAGGAGATCCACACACTGCAAAAGACCAGCATGCTGAAGGTGATCAGTTTGGCTTCATTGAAAGTGTCAGGCAGCTTTCTGGCTAAGAAGGCAGCAATGAAGCTGATGGTGGCCAAGATACCAACATAGCCCAATACAGAGTAGAACATGATGACAGAGCCTTCATTACATTCCACAATGATTTGCCCAGTCTGGGAGTGCATGTCAACATCTGGAAAAGGAGGAGAGGTTGACAGCCATGCAATGCAGATACCTACTTGAATGAGGGAGAAGGAAAGAACAATAGAGTAGGCCACTTTTTTCCCTAGCCATCTCCTCATTGTGTTGCCTGGCTGGGTGGCCATGAAGGCCAGGACCACTGTGAGGGTTTTTGCCAACACACAAGAAATGGCCACAGAGAAAATGATGCCAAAAGTCATTTGTCGGAGAAGGCAGGGCACCTTGCCAGGCTTGCCAAGGAAGAGCAGGGAAGAAAGGTAGCAAAGCAGGATGGAGCTGAGAAGGATGCAGGTGAGGTTTTGGTTGTTGGCTTTGACAATGGGAGTGTTCCAGTTCTTGATAAAGGTTAGTATCACCAGACTTGTGATCACAGCGAAGGAAATTAACAGGGAAACCAAAATCATCCCTAATGGCTCTTGATAGGACAGGAAGGTGATAACCTTGGGGATACACTGATCTTTGTTCTTGTTTGAATATTCATCTTCTGGGCATCTGATGCAATGAACTGCATCTGTAAGGGAGAAGCAGTGCATCATTTGAAAGGGATCTGTGCCCCTTCCTCTTGCAGAGAAACACCAATGGTCCTGTGAAGAGGAGGAGAAGCAGCCAGAGAGGCATACCCCCCATCTTGACTTTTGTATTCTACTAATGGGTTCTTTTTTTGGGGGGGGGGACTGTACACCACCTTGGCCACCTTCCAGTGCAGAGGAAAAGGCAGGATATGATTATTGAAACAAATCTCGATCTCCATTCATCCATGTCGTGCCGGGTGCCTGAGAAATCAATGATTCAGGCTGCAATCCTATACACACTTTCCTGACAGTAAGCACCACTGAACATAGTGGGACCTGCTTCTAAGGAGACAATTATGGGATTGTGCTGTCAATGCCACAGTGCCCAGGAAATACTGAAAAAGAGGCACTCAAATGTCTGCATTGCTTGTAATTAATTGTAAAGAGAGCTAGGATGGTATATTGGTTGCAGAGTTGGACTTAGATCCAGGTTCAAATCCCCGCTAAGCCATGAAGCTTCCTGGGTGACCTTGGGCCAATTACTACATCTCTGCCTCATCTACCTCACAGGGCTGTTGTGAGGACAAAAGGAGGGGAGGAGCTGCCTGAGCTCCTTGGAGGAAGGGCAATATAAAAAAAATGTGAAAAATAAATAAATAATGACCACAGCCCTACATACTGTAAAGTTCCTTGCTGGCGAACTGGTTTTTTATGCACAAAATTCTTCTTTTCTTTATGTCATGGTTTGTATTCCATTCTAAGGGACATGTGGATTTAGTGCTCCCCGAAATTAACTGACATTTGAGGTCTGGAAAATGTGAGTGATTGATAAAATATACAATTCCGTATGTCAGCTAAACAGAAATATAACATGCTCATTTAGGCTGCAGTCCTGTGCATATGTTACAGGGACGAAGCCCCACTGGACAGACTGGGACTTCTCAGCAGATTCTGCTGCAAGAATACTACAGTCCTCTGAAGTGTTTGCTCACTTGGACATTACTACTAGTAATCAAAGAGGGCTGCCCATTAACGAGATTAATAGCCATGGTGTAATAGTTAAAACAGATGTTTAATTACAAATACTACAAGTAAATTCAAACAACGTTTCTTCTGAGTCTCATCGGACTTCTTCAGGTTTTGAGCTGTAAGGCAGATAACCGACAGATGGTGGCGTGTGCCAGGCAGCCTGCCTATTTAAAATAACAAAGGAGGAGCGCTTATTACTACTAATAATAGATTCAATCACTGGCATCACTGCAGGGGGGGCGGAGCTGTAAGTTGTTTTCACCGCTTTGAATGGGTCGGAAGGTGTGGGGGCGGGGCACTTCGTTCCTCCGTGTAACGGAGGCTCCGATCACGGAGGAACTTACAGCTCCCCCCCCCTGCAGTGATGCCAGTGGATTCAAGCGGTCTGAGCATGGAAAAGAATAATACAAAGACGTACCGGTAGTTTATAGAAAATAAAGAGTTTGGAACTCTCTCCAGGCAAATCTAAGCAGCATTACTCACCGATTTGGTTAGAAATCATGCCTTCTGGGCATGGAGTACAGTCGTAGCAACAAACTGCTTTCCCCTCTTGAACTGTCTTGCTGTATCCAACCTGGCAGCTTTTGACACATGCTGAATGGGGCAGCATCTAACAACAGAAAATGTAAGGAGATAAGCTGAGGTACCCTTTTGACTTCAACCTTATATAAGGAGAAGTCTTGTGCCTGCTGGGATTCAGATTCAAGACAGGCAAAAGTAGACCTTACTGAATTTGGCATGCCAAGTATCTGATTTTATCTGTCTTCTTCCCTGTTTAAAAGTAATGGTTGTTTCTTAGCCTTGAATGTGCTTTTCTCTTTTACTGTCCCTGCTTTTTAAGACTATGCTATTAGACTCTCTGGGCAGTTCTATTTTTTGACCAGGAAGGCAAGTTATAAATACCTTGATAAGTAAACAAACCGATCTGGTGAATAAGGAAGATATAACTGTAATGTGTGTGTGTGTGTGTGTGTATGTGTGTGTGTGTGTGTGTGTAGATAGATAGATAGATAGATAGATATAGATATAGATATAGATATAGATATAGATATAGATATAGATATATAGATGCATGTTCTGGGAAATTTCTTCAAGACATTGTGCAGGATGCTAAAACATTTGATCTTCATGCTCACACTACTTTTGATCTAAGCCTTTGTCCAGATGCAATGATTGATAATGTCCATTGTCATCCTTCATGAACATTGAAAAGGCAATGGTGCCCACAAGAGGGCAACCTGTGATGACTTTGGCATCGCAGCACCATCTCTAGGCAACTCTAGGCATTACTGTTACTCATAGACTTGTCCACCGAACACCTTTTGTAGCTCCACACTCCTACTCATGACACTTACAGCTTTTCTATGCCCAACTTTAGGCTGGCGGAGCTCTTGCTCCGCCATCCTAGGGTGTCGTAATCATGCCAGAGGGCACTTTTTTCAACACCCTGGGAGTAAGTGGTGCAGATGCAGAGGCCAGAACCGCTTACTTCGCCATCATCCAGTTGCTTTGCCAGCCGACACAGGTAAGATCTGCGCCAGGTGGCAGGAGGGCATGGGGAGGGTGGGCAGGGGTGGCAAGGGAGGGGGCCATTGGACGACCAAGCCTGGGAAGGGCGGGGATATTGGTGCTGGGTTGCACAGATATCCAACGCCCCTTCCTAGGTCAGGCTGGCCTTACATGGCTTCCCTGGACGCACGCCAGCTAAAGAATTGGCGTGTATCCAAGGAGGCACATTGAATACAACAATATGAGATACACAGTAGAGATACAGAATATGGTGCCACCAACAGCGGATGGAGATGTGCAGGCATATAGAGTGAAGAACCTCAAACATTTGGACAGTAGTATTTTAACTCTAAGGTTGCAATCGTGTATGCACTTACCTGAGATTGTACCCCATTGAACATGGAGGAAACTACTTCTGAGTTATCATGCATAGGACTGTTCTGGAAGTTGTGCACTTTATTCCTACCTGATTAAATTTGCCATTCCACACAATGGTATCATCACTGATGTTGAACTCCTGACTTGGAGAAATTTTTCCAACTCGGACCTTAAGGAAGGATTGATTGGGAAAAGTCACCCAGTTGATGATATCGAATCCAGATGACAATTCCTCATTGGCAAACCAGATCTCATGCCCAGCACCATTGTTAAAATGAAGGTCTTTCAGGAGAGAATGCAGCTAGATGTGGAAATAATTGATATATAACAACTGATAGCACAGAGTCCCTCAGTGGGTACGCTACCACTGAGGCTGTAATTCTGTCCACACTTCCCTGGGAGTAAGTCCCATTGACCATAATGGGACTTACTTCTGAGGAGGCCATAGGCTTGGGCTCTGAATGAACTACCTTGTTCTCCTCCCCCCCCCAAAAAAAATAATAATTTAGATCTGAAGTCTAGACCACCTGTGCAAATTATTTTATTTGGTTCACTCTTCTAAGGTTTTCAGATTTTTTCCTGGTTAAAAAACGTCATTGTGATTTCAGACATCAACATATGGAGGAAAAGTCCACCACAGGTTACAAGCCATGATGGGTATATGCAACTTCCAGGTTTTAGAGGTAGCCTATCTCTTAATGCCAGGTGCAAGGGAGTGGTGACAAGATACAGGTATCTTGTTGCCTTGTGTGCCCCGTGAGGCATCTGGTGGGCCACTGTGAGATACAGGATGCTGGACTAGATGGGCCTTTGACTTGATCCAACAGGGCTCTTCTTATGTTCTTATATCCCCCTTTTTTCCATTATGAAACTATAAGAGGCATACATGGGATTCTCATAAGTTCTTTCACCAAGAGACTGACCAGACCCAGATTTGTTTATTTTCAGAAAGTTTTCTGCCTCCTCCTGTCTCTTCAGCCTAGAGCCTGGAAATGTGATCACATCCACACTAACTGTGGAATATCAGTCCTGTTTACTTATAAGTCAGCAATGTTCTCACTAATATTCACAGTGACATACCTACGCCTGGCGAGAGGAGGGGCCACAAATGAAAATGTCCCCCCACGCTGACGGAGATGTCACCGCCACGGCTGCTCAAAGGTTTCCAAGGTACCAACAACAAAGGTTTTTCACCGCCACCTGCCCACTCACATCTTTTTCACTGCCACATGGTTGTCTTCCCCCTGTGTGCCGCTTGGGGGAGGACCAACACCCACCCCACCCCAGGAAGCCCGATGCCTCTGAGTATTCATGCTTGGCATTAAACTGAAGTCATTCATTGCCATGAGGAACGTACCTGCCACGGTTCAATAGTCAAGCCCTTGGGTTTGCCTCTGTTTTGCATGGTTCTTTCTCTGGACACATCGAAGGCATGCAAAGCCTCTGCTACAGCGTAGAGAAAATTGTAAATACGGTAGCTCTGACTACTCATCACCATCTCAAATTGAGACCCAGGCAGACTCTGCAGCTTTTCCTCTCCTGTACAGGGTTCACAATCTTTTAGTTGTCTGTTAAAGCAACATTTGAATGCAAATTCTAAGAAACCGCAAAGAAAAATTGTCAGTGACTTATCAGGTTTGAAATTCTGGAGAAAGTCTTGGAACCCTGGAATGGCATCCATGGACAGTGAGAATGATAAAGTGCCATGGAATGTTTTTGTACAGAAGCCCTCCAAGGCAATTCCATTGGTAAAATCCCACTGAGGTGATGTGATCCAAACCTTCCCTATAGGAGACTTCATTACAAATTCCGTAGTATGCAAGGCAATTGCTAAAGGAACCAGAGACTGAGAATTCCCATTAACAATAACCACACCCACATCAGTCGCTAAAAGTGCTGAAGTTATGCTTAATGTATGTTTGAAATAGTGGTCCATATTAGCAGTCTTGACTACACCAGCCCTTTTGAAGAGGGAAATGCAAATGCTATTCTGAGCAAGCAAAGGTGTCAGGATTTGCACAAAGCTTTCTCCACTCTCATCGTCCGAAACAATGAGGCCAATCCACGTCCATTTGAAATGCAGCAGAAGCCGGACTATTCCAGTGTGCAGAGAACCTTCCCTTGGGGCATTCCAGTATACAGAAGGGAAATGGTTTCCAGTGACCGGAGTCTCATATGCACCATAGGCGAGCTAGTTGAGAAAATATGGCTCATTAGAGAATTGAGAAGTAACTGCAACGTTTTTCAATTTAATGCGCTTGGCTCCAATTTAACATCCAGACATTGACATATTGCAGGGGTGGCCAAACTTGTTTAATTTTAAGAGTCACATACGATAAACTTCAGATGTTTGAGAGCCGCAAGAGAGATGTTTGAGAGCCGCAATATTTAAGAAGCATTTAAATTCTTAAATATATTTACTCACCATAAACATTAAACTTATGTTTTAATTCAGTGGACTCTCAGTTTATACCTGGTAAATAATTATAAAGCTTGAAAGTTTCTTATTTCCCGTTTATATTAATTGTGGTGCAAAAAGGAGCTCAGCCAACATCTTTCCGAGAGCTGCACATTATAGGTCAAAGAGCCACATGTGACCCAGGAGCCACAGTTTGGCCATACCTTTTCTATATGAAAATACCTTAATAACCAAATGTTTACATAGCCAAACGTTATTCAAGAGAAGTCAAACTTTCTTCGAAACTGCTCTAGGCAAAACAAACTTCCTCATTTGTTCCTCAATCCTGAACGATCCAATGAAGTTTCTCTCTCATGCTGAATTTCCAGTTCAGAATTGAGCTAATTTTCCACCACTGATTACTAAAGTTTCATAAAGAAATGCTCAAAGCAACATTTTCTCAGATTCTCTCCTCTTATTGAGAAGGATGTTTAATGTTTAAAGCCTCATGTCCAAAGATCTTCACACATTCAACTAATAGGCACAGTAGCAGTGCCAGGCTGTAGGGGGGCCTTAGATGAAACCCTGCACTGGGACACCTTGGCACCTCACCTTCCGAAAATTGGCACTTTGGGCATTACTCCTGCCACTGATACTGAGAGTTTCCTGACCAACCCTTCGTTCACCCCTCCCCACCCATTTATTGTTATTTATTTTATTTATTTTATTTTTTATTTATTTTTCACATTTTTTATACCGCCCTTCCTCCAAGGAGCTCAGAGTGGTGTACATATTTCCTCCCCTCCTTTTGCCCTCACAACAACCCTGTGAGGTAGGTGGGGCTGAGAGATAGTGACTTGCCCAAGGTCACCCAGGAAGCTTCATGGCTGAGAGGGGATTTGAACCTGGATCTTCCAGGTCTAAGTCTGACTCCCAAACCGCTACACCATCATCATTATCGTATCAAACAATAACTGAAAATCATCCATGCATGCATATGAATGCACATACCTGTGGAATCTTATACAGGCTCAAAATGTTTGCCATTTGGACAGCATATTCTACAGTGAACCCCGCAATGACAGACAAGACGTTCTCATTCTTATCACAATTGTAGTTGGGGACATTCCTTTGCTGTCTGAAGAGTAGATCCAGGATGGTCTCGTAGGTGACCATTCCATGAAAAAAGTTATCATAGATGTTAAACCCCAGGGTCATGTTGGGCAGGAGTTTGGGATTTCCATTGATCTCATGAATGGCAAAAATGAGGGACAGGACATGTTGGTAATTTTTAGGCTCTAGCCTGCAATGAGATTGAAATGGAGACTTACCTATTAAGAGATCATATCTACTGCATTGTCACTATCACCACATGTACCAATGCACTGAAAACCTCAGATCTAACAGAACGAGAAAAGGTGGTAAGTATGAGGCGTAAAACGAAGTGGAGTAAATCTGTATTTTGCATGTAAGAGTGGAACTGTTCATTGGATTTGGAGACCACAAAGAGTTTGGGAGGGATCTTTGCTTGCTAATCCATCCAGGATATGTTCCAGAGAATCTTCCTTATGGTCCAACTCTCGCAACCATACATTGCTACTGGGAACACCATCGCCCTGACTATATGAACTTTTGTTGGCATGGTGATATCTCTGCTTTTTATTATGCTGTCTAAGTTAACAGCTTCTTGGAGTTATAATCTCTTCTTAGAACAATAATGTAACATTTGGGAAGAAAGATACAGGCTAAGAGAGCAGTGTTGGAGGCCAGGATGGCAAAGACCTCCACGGCCACTATATACTTCCCTTTGGTGCTCAGGTAAGCAGGAATAAAGGAGATCCAAACACTGCAGAAGACAAGCATGCTGAAGGTGATCAGTTTGGCTTCATTGAAAGTGTCAGGCAGTTTTCTGGCTAAAAAGGCAGCAATGAAGCTGATGGTGGCCAAGATACCAACATAGCCCAATACAGAGTAGAACATTGTGAGAGAACCTTGCATTGGGCATTGAGATAGATATACCATCATACTACTTTAGTCAATCAACACCCCTATAACGGGTGTGATACCATGATGTGAAAGGCTGTGTCTGTTAAAATTTCACTCCTCGTGCTGTTAGGAACCCTACTCATCGTCTGGCAAATAGCATGATGGCTACCAAATAGTTTTTTTTAAAAAAACTTACGAATAACTGTCTGCCTTCATCTCTGGCGATCTCTGGAAGTCGATTGCAAACATATTACGAAGCATAAGAGAGAGGACGCCACCAATGATAGTATCTCCTGGCCTATAAAGATTATTTTCAAGGCTTCTTTCTAGTTTACATTCACCACCCATCTCCTCCCAACAGACCAGTGAAGGGAGAAGAAGCAACAACACGAGCAATAAGAACCAGCGGGCTGCAAACGCACGACTAACCCGGTCACAGCTGCACACCTGCATTCTAAACTTCAGTTCCTGCTACAGATATCTGTATGGCAGGCTCCTTGCTGGAATGTCCTTAAAGATCAGCATAGAATCAGAATTTGTGTTCATGGAGATTCAGCTGGAATGTGTTTGGCTGTCCAGTGAACTACCGAACAAATGCTGGATTAATGCTGCTCAGTTCTGAGTGGTGGTTCAGAATTCAACCACATACATTCTTATTCTGAATGTATTTGTTATTACCGATTGTGCAAGAAGGACAACAAGAGTGAGATGGATAATTACAGAGGACATACGTATGTCCCCTGGTGGCCAAGTTTCCTTGTGCAACAAACATGTTTGTGAGGATCAAACTGGATGAGACATTGTGGGGGTTGAATTGCTAAGTGCTGTATGTTACGTGGTCTAAGTTATAATTCAGTTCAGACCCCACCATTAGATGCAAATGGTGGGGGGTAGAATTGGGGGCTATGTCTTCCACCATTGGAAACCATACCTGTATATTACTATTTTCATGCATCATACTTTTCATTTTTATATGCCACATGCCACATTCCACAGTCCGGCTGTTTTGCTTTGGTTCCAATTCCCTATGATCTCATCCCCACAATAAAAGCGTTTTTGTTGCACCTTTCACCCTTGCCTCCCTCTTCATTCCCTGCTGAACCATTGAGCCGTGCCATTGACCACCACTCAGGATCCAAGCACATTTTCCCCGTGTGTGCAGGTTAACACATGTTTAAAAGCACATCCAGTAACACATTGCAGAGAGAAGGCATGAAATTGTGAATTTCATTTGAGCATATGGCTAACCTGTATATCATCAGCATGGATGACATGACTAACCAGGGCATTCCTGTTGGCTCAAATTCATGCTTAACCCCTTACTGTGACTTTTGTGTGCATAGATCCATTCATGGGCAGTTACAATCAAAGTGTGCAAAAGAATATCCATTCGGATTGAGACCTTCTTTTGAAACAACAGGGAATCCATTGTGGAAATACCACAATGCTCCAGTTCCCTATGGAGCTCCAGTTCTGGAAATGTTTTGCTGGTTCATGGTGCATGCCAGAATCTCTCATTTCCCTTTCCTATTGAGCCTTGCCTAGACTTGCCAGCTAACCTGGACCTCTTGGCTGAATCCAATTTTGTATGGGCAAGCGCCTCTAATTTGAAATTTGTATTGTATAGTTTCAACATGCTAACTTCAATGTTCTGATACTATATTATATCATGAAAATTGTGTAGCTTCATGTGGCTTTGGAAATGATTTATTGACCAAACCATGCACCTTCACAGCGGCGTATCTTGGGCGGAGCGGACGGAGCACTGGCTCCAGGCGGCAACTGAGCACAGGCCACCCTGAGTTGCCGCACCGCCCTGTCCACCCTGTCTCACCCGCCGTGTAGCTGGAAATTCCAGCTACACGGCGGGTAATACAGGGCAGCGGGAGGCCGCCCAACCAGCCCCCGGAGGTTCCGCCGGGTCCGCGCGGCTCCGGAGGCCGGGAGACGGCCTCCGCACGTCCTGCCGGCTCGGCCCCTACTGCCCAGGCCTTCGTCGGCAATTTCGCACATGTGTACAATGCATCGGAATTGTATGCATGTGCGAAATTGCTGACAAAGGCCTGGGCATTAGGGGCCAAGCCGGCAGGACGTGCGGAGGCTCTTTCCCGGCCTCCGGAGCCGCGCGAACAACAAGTCGGGAGGGACACGGCGGGCGGGGGGCACCCGGGGGTCAGGCGGGCACCCGGGGCAGAGTCCCTCCGGGTCCCCCCAAATCGCGCTGCGGCATAATCACTTCAGGGCGGCCACACACACCCCTGCTCCAGGCAGCATAACAGCTAGCCTCGCCTCTGCCTTCCAAAGCATTCAGTCAATGCAGTAGAATTGCTTTGGCTGAATGCTTTCGAAGGTGCACGGCTCAAAGCATTCAGCCATTTTTTGAAAATATGCCACTTTGTGTGCAATTTATGGCTACATATAGACAAAAAAACATGCAAGACTCCTACAATTTCAGAATCAGATTTAATTATTTCTTTTCTCTATTAACAGCTTCTTGGAGTTATAATCTCTTCTTAGAACAATAATGTAACATTTGGGAAGAAAGATACAGGCTAAGAGAGCAGTGTTGGAGGCCAGGATGGCAAAGACCTCCACGGCCACTATATACTTCCCTTTGGTGCTCAGGTAAGCAGGAATAAAGGAGATCCAAACACTGCAGAAGACAAGCATGCTGAAGGTGATCAGTTTGGCTTCATTGAAAGTGTCAGGCAGTTTTCTGGCTAAAAAGGCAGCAATGAAGCTGATGGTGGCCAAGATACCAACATAGCCCAATACAGAGTAGAACATTGTGAGAGAACCTTCATTACATTCCAATATCATCTGCCCAGTCTGGGAGTGCATATCGACATCAGGAAATGGAGGAGATGTTGATAGCCATGCAATGCAGACGCCCACTTGAATGAGGGAGCAGGAAAGAACAATGGAGTTGGCCACTTTTTTCCCCAGCCATTTCCGCATCTGGTTTCCTGGCTGAGTGGCCATGAAGGCCAGGACCACAGTGATGGTTTTTGCCAACACACAAGAAACAGTCACAGAGAAAATGATGCCAAAAGTTATTTGCCGAATGAGGCAGGACACCTTGCCGGGCTTCCCAATGAAGAGCAGGGAAGAAAGGTAGCAAAGCAGAATGGAACTGAGCAGTATGCAGGTGAGACTTCGGTTGTTGGCTTTGACAATGGGAGTGTTCCAGTTCTTTAGAAAGATTTGTGCCACCAAACCTGTGATCACAGCAAAGAAAACAGCCAGGGAAACCAAAATGATCCCTAAAGGCTCTTGGTAGGAAAGGAAGGTGATGACTTTGGGGATGCACTGGTCTTGATTACGGTTTGGATGCTGGTCTTCTGGGCATTTGATACAATGAGCTGCATCTGAAAGGGACAAACACAGCATCTGCAGCTCTATTCATTCACCGATCTCTGTGATTTATAAAGTATGGATGAAATGTGACAATGCCAAGGAAATGCACTCAAGAGGCATTCAAAAGTCTATGTACCACTGTTATTGGTGATAACCGAAAGTTATTAAGGAGATGGGGTGGGCAGATTGGGCCTGGGAGGGAGGTGCGTTTGGTGATGGCGGTGGCCCACACTGAATCCTTACCCCCTTCCCAAGCCCAATCCACCTGCATGGAACATCTCGGTCTTGCGCCAGCAATATCGCTGGTGCAGGATCAAATTAACCCATAGTGGCTGCTTGGGCTTACCCAGAGGAGTCATCCAGCAGCCAAAAATCCCCCACTTGATGCAGCCAGTGCCGACACCACTGCATCGCCACTCTGGGATTTACCATGGCTGCCCACCGGATCCTGTGCACCGGCAGCCAGTATGGCTGCTGGGCGGGAGGTCTACTTGGGGAAGGAGACACTCATCTCCTTCCCCGAGTGTAAATGGCAGTCGCCCGGATCGGCCTCCTCGGATTTCTGCCAGCTATGTTTTTGGCGGAAGTAAGAGGAGACCGTATAATACTCCGGCGCCAGGCGGGAGCTAGAATATGGCCGAAGGCCATCCCACACCCCCTCCCAGGCCTCCGGGGTCAATGGCCACCCTCCCAATTTCGGCAATCTGCCCCCTCCGCCTGCTGGATCCAAATTTACCTGGGTCCGGCGACGCAGGGTCCAGCCAGAGCTGACCTTGCCGGCTGTCGAGGAGGCACAAACGTGCCTTACGGCACATTTGTGACTCCTTCCGGTGCCGGAACGCTCATTCTGGCATCGGGGGGGGGGGTTAACGTTGGATTGGGCTGTTATTCTGAAAAAAAGCATGCAAAATGTAAATACATGCAAATGTAAAAAAAAGATATTGCTTTAATATATTAATATTAATATTAATTATATTAATATTTTATTGATATAATATTAAAACAACACAATATATCTTATCGAAAGATTACAAGCGTGAAGCAATAAATCCTATTAGTACACTGCTCTCTATTATCTACTTATAATATCCAACTGAGCCAAAATATCTCTAACATTCTATTCATTAAAACCACAAATCATCACTTCATTTCTCTCTCTTTCACTTAAAAAATCAATAAGTGGCTTCCAATGATTCAAAAAAAAATATTGATTGACTTTTCCTTAATTAAAATTGTAAGTTTGTCCATTTCAGCATAATCTAAAACTTTCATCCACCAATCTTCCAGTGAAGGTATTTCTGCATTCTTCCAATATTGTGCATATAATATTCTTGCCGCACTTCTCATATATAAAAACAAAGTTTCATTTTTTTCTCTCTACATTATTATCTCTCAAACCCAACAAACGTCCGGTTTCATTTGTACATTAATCTTTAAAATCGATTGTATCTGTTTATGGATCTGAACCCAATATTTCTTTGCCTGAGTAAAGATATTGCTTTCGAATAGTAAAGTCCTCCAAAGCTTTTGGTCACTTGAAGATTATTACCAAACATTGATATGAGTATTCTGATTATAGAAAAAAATAAATAAACTGGAATATATACCATGGCAAATCTGTGCACTGATACTCACCAAGCTGATTAGAAATCATGCCTTCTGGGCATGGATTACAGTCATAGCAGCAAACGTTCTCCCCCTCTCGAACTGTCTTCCTACGTCCAACACGGCAGCTCTCAACACACGTTGAATGGGGCAGCATCTAGAAATATAAAAGAGGAGATAATTTGAAGTACCCTTTTAATGCCCACTACTATTGCCATCCTTCTGTTTGATATCAGGGACATTTCTGACTTCAGCCATCTATAGGGAGAATTCTTCTGCATGCTGGAAATAGGATTCAGGACAGTAAAAAGCACAACATACTGAATTTGACAAGGCATATAATATATCTCAGTGTTTCCCAAACTGTGGGTCGGTATCTCCTAAGATCATGTTATGTGGACCTTCTTTGAGTGCCACCTCTGACAGAAGGCAAGTGGCAGCAGCAAGAAGCAGGGCATTTTCCATGGTGGCACCACATTTATGAAACTTCCTTCCTTAAGAGCTAATAACTGCGCCCTCTTTAGAGATATTTAGGTAGTACTTCCCTTCGGGTTGGCTGTTTGAGAGTGGATGGGGTTTCAGATGGATGAGTTGCCTTTCCTTTCACTGCCTACTCGTTTTATGATACTGTATTTTACTGTTGTTGCTTGGTGGTTTTATTCACATTTCCTTGATTGAATAGTTTTGTATTACAGCTTTGATTACTGATGGTCGAAGCTGATATGGAGATTCGAGTGTGGTTGGATCAGGTCTGTGTGCTGGTTGTTTTTCTTCTTCTCTTTTATTGATTATCGTTATAAATTGTATTGTTTATATTTGTTTATTATATGATTTTACTGATGCATTATTTATTATGAATTTTGTGAGCTGCCTTGAGCTCTTGGAAAGGATATACCTGTCTTAAATAAATAAGCTCTGCACTTCCTCCTACCTGATTAAACTTGCCATTCCACACAATGTTATCATCACTGATGCTGAACTCCTGACTTGGAGAAATCATTCCAACTCGGACCTTAAGGAAGGACTGATTGGGGAAAGTCACCCAGTTGATGATATCGAACCCATTTGACAATTTCTCCTTGGCAAACCAGACTTCATGACCAGCACCATTGTTAAAGTGGATGTCTTTCAGGAAAGAGTGCAGCTATTGGAAGAAAATATACATATATAACAATATATAACTAACAGCCCGATCCTTTTACCTACCTCCTGGTATCTATGGGTTTCCTCAAACCTATATCAGCTCTTTTGCGGGTGTAAATCTGGGGGGGTGCAGGGACTGTGACAGGTAGTGAAAAGGGGGATCCTGGTGCTTACTGCTGCCACTGAGATCCACCCCCTCTAGCCCCCAAATCACCCACTGATCTCCCCCTCCCCACCCCGAACTGCCCATGAATCACCTACACTGCCAAACTACCTGCTCCAGTGTGGTATCTGGGCAGCTCTGAAGTGTGTGTGTGACCTCCAGATGCTTGCGCCAGCAGTCCCACAGTGTGCAACAGTGATGCTCAATTTGCGATGCTGCTGTGGTGGTGGAATGGTAGTTCTGTCACCGTAAACAGCACAAAGGATTGGGCCATTCAAGTCCATTTCCTCAGTACATACTCTACCATTGACAGCCCAATCCTATACTTATCTCCCACTGGCGGCACTCCCGCTGGTACTGACTGCCATAAAGCAGTCAGCGCCAGTCATAAAAGGCACTCCGCCAGCACACTACCAGGAGCGCCGGCAGGAATTCCTGTACCGTCCCACCTGCTCCCGCAGATCCCCCGACACTCACTGGAGGAGATAAGATGGCGGGGGAAGACAGGAGGGGGTGAAGTTCACAGGAATAGGCTTGACACATTTGCTTCATCCACCTTTTCACTTCACCACCATACAACATTTTCACATTTGCACCAAGTATTTGATTTGGTTCTCTACCTTAAGGTTTCCAGACAGCTTCCAAGCAATACAGTACTGTTACTATGTGGTTTCAGTCATCAAACTTGTATGTCTCACTTTTTTTTCTCCGTTATGAAGTGCTAAGCGATTTACATTTATGTATGTATGTATGTATGTATGTATGTATGTATGTGTTTGTTTGTTTATTTATTTATTTATTTATTTATTTAGATAATGTATACCCCGCCTTTCCCATGCCGAAGCATATGCTTCTGTTGGAGTTCCCAAGTGGGGTTCCCAAGTGTCTTCTTGCAGAGGTAATGGCCAAACCCAGATCTGCCCACGTTTAAAAGGGTGGCAACCTCATGGGCTTTCAGACAAGACCCTGGAATCATGATTTCACCCACAATAACAATATAATCCTGAACACTTTGACTCAGAAGAAAGTGGCATTCTCCCTAGGAAGTGTGGCTGGAAGGCATTAATTACAGTGAGATATGTACCTGCCAGGGTTCAATAGTCAAATGCTTGGATTTGCCAACGTCTCGCATGGTTTGCTGTCTGGACGCATGTATGGCATGGAAAGCATGTGCTACAGCATAGAGAGCATTGTAAATATGGTAGCTTTGGCCACTCATCTCCATCTCAAACCGAGACTGAGGCAGGTTCTCCAGTTTCTCCTCTCCTGTACAGGGTTCACAATCTTTTAATCTTCTATGAAGACAACAACTGAATGCTTCTTGTAAGAAAACACAGAGAAGATGTGTCAGCAACTTATCAGGCTTTAAGTTCTGGAGAAAGTTTCTGAATCCTGGCACGACATCTGTGGCTGTTGAGAAAGACAATGTGCCGTGAAACGTTTTTGTGCAGAAGCCATCAAAGCGAATTTCACTGGTGAAATCCCATTGAGGGGGTGTGATCCAAACTTTCCCTATATGGTGTTTTACTCGAAATTCAGCAACATGTAAGACTGTTGTTAAGGCAACTAAAGACAGAAAGTCCCCACTGACAATTACTACATTGGCGTCAGTCATTGAAAGTGTTGAACGCAGGCTTATCATTTGGTTAATGCAATCGTGCACATTAGCATTCTTGACTATGCCAGCCCTTTCCAAGAAGGCAATACAAATGGTATTCTGGGCAAGCAAAGGTGTCAGGATCTGCAGAAAGCCTTCTCCACTGTCATCGTCCGAAACAATGAGGCCAATCCATGTCCATTGGAAATGTAGCAGTAACTGGACTATTCCTGTGTGCAGAGTAGCTTCCCTTGATGCCATCCGGTATATAAAAGGGAAATTGTATCCTGTGAGTGGAGTTTCATATATACTATAGGTGAGCTAATAGTGAAAATGTGGTTCATTAGAGCTTTGAGAATGGACTACAATACACCAAACCGATATGCTTATCTCTTATATAAAGATCCAGACTTTTGCTTATTGGTTTTAATTTTTAACAGCACAATCCTATCCAAATTACACCACCAATGTAACTCAGCTCAATCCTATCCAATTTATAGCACCGGTGTAACCCAGCGGTGCAGCGAGAATGGGAGGCCCGAAACGGAAAGGGGATTCAAATCCTCTTTGAATCCCCGTTTGGAGAGGATTTGAATCCCCTTTCCATTCTAGGGCCTCCTGTTCTCACTGCACCACTGGGTTACACCAGTGGTGCAAGTTGGATAGGATTGAGCTGAGTTACGCCGGTGGTGTAAGTTGCATAGGATTGCACTGTAAATGTGCTAAACCAGTGTTTCTCAAAGTATGCTCCTAGGAGCGCCCATGAGCAGACCATAAGTGGCTGCCATCTTCCCCTTGCCCGGTTAACTATTCCATCCATTTCCATATCCTTTCCTTCCACCATCCTCATTCCCCTCCTGTTCTGGCTCTTTGCCAGTATTTTACATTGGCTCAGCACTGCACCACTCCACGCATGTTCTGACTCTGACATGTTCTGGAGGAGGTGGGGATCCTCAAGACTCCTTTTAGGAGTGTAAATAGCTCTGGAGACTTGAAAACCTTATCCTCTCCATCTTCAAAATTCAGCATTTTCAGTGATAGTAAAACCCACTCAATAAAACAGAGCTTACTTATGAAGGATGGACAGTATTGCATGTTTTATGGCAATTCTTTGCACCACAAAAATTATGATAATTTGCCACCCAGTATTGGGGAAATGTAGTACAGTACAGAAATACTGAGAGAGATAAAGGAAAGTGTCTTGAAATGGGGATCATAGCAGAGACTGATGGGGATGGTTCAGAATGCTGTCATATAACAGTTCCTAATTTTAAGGTGGTGGAAGAACATTTTCTTAGCTTCATGCTTCTAGTTCAGAAAGAAATTCAATTTTTAAAACCTCAAAAAAATTGTAGCACTCCAAAAACTTCAACATTGCAATGCTCCATCTATGCACGAATAAGAATGCACACACCTGTGGAATCTTGTAGCGGCTCAGGATCGTGGCCATTTGGATGGTATATTCCATAGTGAATCCCCCAATGACAGATAAGATATTGTGCTTCTTATCACACTTGTAATTGGGTACGTTCCTTTGCTGTTTGAAGAGTAGATTTAGGATGCTCTCATATGTGATCAATTCAATAAAAAAGTTGTCATAGATGTCAAAACCTAGCGTCATGTTGGGCAAGAGGTTGGGATTCCTATTGATCTCATGAATGGCAAAAATGAAAGTCAGGACATGCTGATAATGTTTGAGTAGTTTCCTGCAATGAGATTGATATTAAGACTGAAACATTCAGAGATTAACACATAAAACTGAAACATTCAGAGGGAGAATGACAATCTACCACATTGTCATTTGTGCCACATCTACAAGTGCACTGAAACTCTCATCCCTATGTTGCCAAAATAGCCTTTTTTATTTTGAGGTGAGCATAGTGTTGAGTGCATTGCAGAAGGGAACAACTCAGGCTAATAAAGTGGTAATTACAGTGCCAGGTGCCAGGGAGTGGCGACTGGACACAGGTTATCTTGTTGTCTTATGTGCTCCCTGAGGCATCTGGTGGGGCCACTGTGTGACACAGGAAGCTGGACTAGATGGGCTTTTGGCCTGATCCAGCAGGGCTCTTCTTATGTTCTTATGTTCTTATGTACAGGACTGATGGGAAGCAGCCTCGGATCCACAGGCCAAGAGAAAGGTCGCACTTTTCATGATCACAGCAATCACCTCCCCTTCCCTCAATCAGGCTAGTTTAGATGCAGCCTTGCCTGCTCCAAAACATCTAGGAGTGACCACACTTTGCTGGTGCAGCAAGCTTGACCTTGAGACAAAGGTATACTCCTAGAGAAGGGGTTCTCAACCAGTGGTACTAGTACCACCAGTAATACTTCGACCGACTGCTGGTGGTACCCAGACCGCTGGACTGCCTGAACTCCGCTCCAACGTGGTGCTTTCAGAGGCACTTTTTCGCTCCTGAGAGGCTCCTGCCTTTGGCCAAGCCACTCAGGAACACTGAGAAGGTCCCTTCCCACCCACCCAGAGCCTCCTACCTGTGATTTCTGGCCTCCAAAAACCTGAAAACCCGGAAGTAACTGGCAATGTTACTAAAAAGTACTAAAACCCGGAAGTAACTAGGGCCAGCACAACTTCTTTATGGCAGCTTTTGCAACGGGCCGGCACAGAAGTTCTATGTCGACCTAGTGGCAGGATAGGATTGTGCCCTTTGTTGGTCTCATGCTTCGTCAAATTGACAACATGCATAACTGATAGAAACTTTCTCAATGACTTCATATCCATGATGTGAAAAGCAGAAGCTGTTGAAATTACAATCTGCATGCAGTTGCTAAAAACCCTGGGCGTTATTTGGCAAACAGCATTATGGCTACCAAACAATAAAGCACTTACATAGAACTCCATATCTCCATGTCTGGTGGTTTCTGAAAGTTGATTGCCCACATGTCAGGCCGTATAAGAGATAAGACCCCACCAATTATAATATCACCTGGTCTATACAGATTATTTTCATGGCTTCTTTTAAAATCACATTCATCCTCCATATCTTCCCAACACAGCAAGGAAGGGAGAAGCAACAGAACCAAGGACAATAACCACCACCAAGCTGCAAATGCATGTCTAACCTGGTCATAGCTGCATGCCTGCATTCTTTACTGCCCTTTCTGCTACACTTATCTCTACGGCAGGTACCTTGCTAGAACTTCACTAAAGAACTTCATGGGAGCAGACGTGAGATGCGACTCAAACACTTTTGCCTGTGTGGCGAACTAAAGAAGAGATGCCTGATGATGAAACTGTTCTGAGTGGCAGTTCAGAATAAAGCCACCTACATTTTAAATCTGTATCTATGTGTTGTCGCCACTTGTACAAGAAGGAAAATAACATTGATCTAGTCTAGTTAATTACAGTGTACAGAAACATGTCCCCAGTGGCCAAAAGAGTCTCTGTTCAACGTGAAAAACATGCATGTTTGTGAGAACAAAAGTAGATGAGACTTTCAGCCCAATCGTATCCTCCTCCTACACTGGGCGGATGGTAAGCCTACTGCTAGGGGGCTCACACTGCATCTAATTTAACCCTCAAGGCCAAATCATATGTTTCACTGAAGCTATGGAGATATTCTAGCTACTATTGTCTTTCAGGCCAAGACTTGAAATGTTTACGACACCATAGGATTTTCATGTTAGGTGTTTGCTGCTCAGAGTTTCCTGCTCAGATTTCTTATTATATCTAAATATAAATATTTAAAATATGTTTACATGTAGTTCTAAAGCCCTCTGAAGTTTCCCATTTCTTGGATGTTTCTTTCAATACTTGATTCAAGTGTTCTGAGAATAGAAAACCATATGAATTGATTGTATTTTAGATTTTAGGACAAACAAACATTGGCAAATATACATATGCAAATATGTGACTACCACTCACTTCCTGGGGACTGGACTCCGACTCGAGTCTGAGTCAATAGACTCAAGTCTACATCACTGTAGGCTAAACATCTGCTCTCTACATTGAGCTCCCTGGAAAAATCCAGCTAAAAATCAGTATAACGACAGCCACCTGGCAGGTGCCTGCAAACAGTCAGTTTGAGGCTGGAGACAGACTTCTCAGTACCCCAGCATATCCTAGGCTCAGCCTGAGGGGGGATAGAAAACCCCCAGAAATAAACAGCCAACTTATAGGAACTGCATAAGACTGCATTAGGTCAATTCTATTACCCTTGAAGTCCCAATGATTGATTCCCACAACGCCTAGTACAGCTCCTGCTTACAACTGTGTACAGCTGATCAACTGCGCCTGAGGTGCTAAAACAAAGTGGATTCAAAAGCCAGGGCCCTGCCCATGACAAAAAGGCCAAAGTTTCATTTCTAATTTCAGTGAGGAGGGGGTACCCTGAAACCAATTCCTGCACCTCATTTTCCCTAAAAACAGTGATCTTTGCTCTTTTTTGGGGGGTCAATGTGGTGACCCTAACACTCTGACATATTTATTTTTTAAAAGTTTCATTTGTCTAATTTTCATTTTAAAAAATCAAGAAAAAATGGGGGAAGCCCTTTTTTAAAACTCTTTTCTTTCAGGCGCTGCTCAAACAACTCATTGGGGAAAACGGGTTTACACCTGAATAAAATTTGACTTGTTGTAAAAGGCTCCAAGTCTCGAGTCAAGTCTTTCGAATATTTTACAATCGCCAAGTCAAGTTCGAATCAAGTCATTTGACACGACTTGAGTCCGAGTCAATAGACTCAAGGACAAAGAGTACCGTATTGGTCTGAGTATAAGACTCACTTTTTTCTCCTAATTTAAGTTTTTAAACTAGGGGTGCGTCTTATAGTCAGGCTGTTGCAATTTAATGCCAGTGATTTAATTATTATTTTTTAATAGCACCAAACTTTAAGGATGTGTCTTATAATCAGGTGCATCTTATACTCGGGACAATACGGGGTATATCTCTTGAGCCACAAATTAAGTTACCTCAAAAACGTGGCATAAAAACGGTGTGCAATAACTTCCAAAAGGAGTTAATGGCTGAGTTCTTTGTCCCCGGTTTATTTCCTCTCAACGTATTTGCCCTGTGTGTATTCATACTTCAGACAAATCTCAGGGGAGCTATGTGATTTGGTATGACAATATTCTCTTCTCAGTTTCAAACAGGGTTTCTCTATGGATTCTCTATGGATGGTTTCTCTATGGATCTCATTAGACACGGCACAACAGCCTGCTCCTCCTGTTCGGTAAATAATTCAATGGATTTCACCTCAACATAAATTTCAGCATGACCAGCTTCTCCATGGCACCTGGACATAGAGTAAGTCCTCATTTAAAGTTGATTCATTTAAAGTCGTTTGGTTTTAAAATTGATGGGAAAATGCCATAGGAACATTTACGTTTGTCAATTAGCGTAGGTTAAAATTGTCTTCATTATAAGTCGTTTCATTTAAAGTCACAGTATCCAAGAAGAACCTATCGACAATTTTAAGTGAGGACTTCCTGTATCTACGCTCTAACATTGGACACTCTTTATAAGAGTGATGTGGCAGGAACAGCACAAGGAAGAAGACACATCTATTTTACATAAGGTTATCACTAGAATTCAGATGGATACTAGAGGTAACATATTGATTTTCTGAATGACGTTCATATTATTTGTTGTTGTTGTTCAATCTTATCATCTCATTTTTGACCACATCCAGCTTGCCTTGATTCATAGACCTCACATTCCATGTTCCTAAGCAGTATTGCTCCTTGCAGCATTGGATTTTCCTTTCAACCTCAGACACATCCACAGCTGGACGTCCTATTGGCTTTGGCCCAACCGCTTCACTCTTTCTGGGTCTACTTGGAATAGTCCTCCGCTCTTCCTCAGTAGCATATTGGACACCTTCCGACCTGAGGGGCTCATCTTCCGGCGTCATATCTTTTAGCCTTTTGGTACTGTTCATGGGATTTTCTTGGCAAGGTTATTGGAGTGGGTTGCCATTTCCTTCTCCAGTGGATCACTTTTAGTCAGAACTCTCTGCTACGACCTGTCCGTCTTGGGTGTCCCTGCACGGCATAGCTCATGGCTTCATTGAGTTACGCAAGCCCCTTATATTATATATAGCCCCTCATATTATACCAATTCCCAACTTGTCAGGCAGGACTATCTTGTAGTTTGCATCTGCTTGGTTGGGAGGTCGCTAGACTGTTGCTGGGTTCCTAGGACTGTTGGTCTGAGGAGAGAAATGGCAGGGAAAGAACTATTCTAAGATTACATGCACTATGGATACATTATCCACAGACACCAGACCTGTTGATGAAAACATTAGCAAGCTGGAAAGTTGTCAAAAACTACCATGCCAAAATACTAAGGCAGAGTTGTATTTCTCGTTTGTCTGTCCTTCCAATCCTGGATACTTCCTTCCATAGAAGGTGGAGACAGTAGGGCACAACATGAAAATGCTGAAAAGCTTGAGAGAGAGTGATTGAGTGAGCATCATAGGAGGCTTCCATGGACTGAGACCGCTGGTCCTTCACACTTGGTGTTGCTGATATTAATTGGCAGCAGCTCTCCAGATTTTTTCTCTTTCTTATTCAGCAGTGGAGGGCAGCCTGGGGCGGGGGTGGGGGTCCCCGGGTGGCACACGAGGGGGGTTGAAAAGCACACTGCTGCAGCGTTTGAGAAACAACCATGTGGCTTTCCTGATTGGCCCACCTGAGCTCTTAGGAGTTGTATTCAACTGAAAAAAAAATGCTAGGGGTGTGCGTTTCTCGATGCGACGTGGCAGGGCACCACAGGGGGCAGGGCTTGTACCTTATGTGCGAGGGGGACGGAGAGGCAAGCTAATGCCTCTGGTCTTACTTGGGGATGATGGGGACTGAACCCAGAACCTTTTGCAGCAAAGTATGTTCTCTATCACTGAGCTAAAGACTCTCCTCTAAACAACATTATCTGTAAAGGTATTGACTTAGAAAGAATGTTCCCCTGTTGTCTAATGAAGGCACTGATCCAGATTTCAGACCAGAGGATTGAGACAAAAGGCTATTTCAAACAAGAAGAAACTGTAGCTGATGTGCTGGAACCATTCATATAAAGAAAGGGTGGCCAACCTTCCACCCTTAGGGCCTCAGCGTTCTTAAGAGTTGTGTAGGAGACAGAATCTTGGCATCTGCAAGTGCTGATGGTGCTGCTAAAGCAACAGCTGCACCTGCTGAAATGCCCTCACCTCATTAAAGGTCCAGGAGCATTCATGTGGAAAGCTTGGCCACCTCTGACATAAAGGGACAAAATCTGAACGCCTGTTCATTTGGTTATGGTTAGGCTTACCAGATCTCCAACCGGGACAGAGTGCTAGACCTTTAGGAGAAGGAATGTGGGCAGGTGTAGCTTGTTAAGTCCTAGAGCACAAGCCTAGGAATGTCTACTCAGAAGCAAGCCCCATTTAACACAATGGGGCTTGCTTCTGAGTAGACATGCCTAGGATTGTGCTCTAGGACTTAACAAGCTACACCTGCCTACATTCTTTCTCCTAAAGGCCTAGCACTCTGTCCAGGTTGGAGATCTGGTAAGCCTAGTTATGGTGATAGTGGTGGTGATCCCCAGCATATACAATGTGTGGCATTGCTGCAAGGAGTGTTCTTCCTTCTTCACTATTCCACAGATAGACATGAAGAGATGAAATAGGTACCACTAACCTTGGTTAAGAGACCATATGAACACTACATTCCTACCTATACCTCAGGTGGGAGGTACAGGTTGTTATTCTTAGGTACATGGTTGTTATTCTTAATGCTTCAGTTTCTGTTGCACTGTTCCACACTGTTACTCTGCATCAGGAATTGCAACCATTGTGCATTGTAACTTGTGTAAATATGCACACTATAAAGTGCATCATGCATCTACCTCTCATAATAACCAGGCAATTATTTAAGGTTTAGGACACATGTGGGGTTTTGAGGTACACATGCATGAATTGGGAATAAACATGTGAGTAAACGTGAACATTTATTGAACACGTTTCAATAAATCCAGGTCTGACTATAAAATGTCTGCGTCAGTGACAGGAAAAAGAATGGCCAGTCAATCAATTCTGAATGAACCAAATAATTGATCCAACTAGTGATGCAATGTTCTTGATGGCAAGACTGTTATGCCACCACCATAAACATGGGGGCCACAATCCAGCATAGAATATAAATTACCGTATTGTCCCGAGTATAAGCCACACTCTACCCCCTAATTTAAGTTTTTCAAATAGGGGTGCGGCTTACAATTGTGCTGTTGAAAAACACACACAATTAAAATGCCAGTATATGTGCTCTCTTTTGAGCAAGTCTTCTCCACTTTTAATTCAAGTTGGAAGGGATTCTTAGAGAAGCCCTGCAGTGTGAATTGCTAATGGCTTTCCTTTGTTTCCTTTTCCTTTGTTGCTAATGACAGCCATTTGCCCAAGTCTGTTGTTGCAGCTAAGCTGCAAGACTCCAAAGGGCTTTCCCAATTTATTAGGGGGCTTACCTAATAGGAAAGGAAAGGATGTCTTTCTGGCAAACTAAATGCACTTTTGCACTGCCCAAGAGTGAAGCACTAAAGTTAGTTTTGCTCTGGCTGTAACAGGAGCTCCCTCTGCTGGTCACTGAGTGCCTTTGTTTTGTTTGGTTTTTTAAATTAAAGTCACAGTG
Organism: Plestiodon gilberti rubricaudatus; assembly: GCA_026170595.1. Taxonomy (NCBI): domain Eukaryota; kingdom Metazoa; phylum Chordata; class Lepidosauria; order Squamata; family Scincidae; genus Plestiodon; species Plestiodon gilberti. Next base: position 31,591,842 of record JANXHW010000006.1, on the reverse strand, counting down.
TTTTTAAAATAAAACCCATTCAAACATTTATTTATTTTTAAACAGCACCCAACTTTAAGGGTGCGGCTTATAATCAGGAGTGGTCTATACTCAGAACAATACGGTACTTAGGCTGCAATTCTGTACACACTTATCTGGGAGTAAGGCTGCAATCCTAGTATACACACTTACCTGAGAGTAAGTCCCACTGAACTCAGTGGGGCTTACTTCTGAGTAGACATTCATAGGCTTGAAATGTAAGTCCCATTGAACTCAACAGGACTGACTTCTCAGTCAACACACACACAGAATTGTACTGTTGGTCACACTGATCTCAGAGTTCTTTACCCTGCTGGATTCTGGTACTTATTGCTATTGTTTTCACTTTCATTTCTTCAGATGTAATCGACTACACGGCAGAAGGTAATCAGACCACTTTGCCTGAGGAATTTATCCTAATGGGACTCACAAACCACCCTGTGACAAAAAGAGTACTTTTTGTGGTATTTATTTTGATCTACATGGCAGCCACCTTTGGCAACTTGCTCCTTGTTTCTTTGGTCAAAGCAGACCCTCGTCTTCATACGCCCATGTACTTCTTTCTCTCCACCTTCTCCATCCTGGAGGCTTGTTATACATCCACTGTGGTGCCCCAGATGTTGTTTCACCTACTGTCTGAGAAAAGGTCCATTCCACTACTCCGTTGTGCTGTGCAATTGTACCTTTTCCTTTCCTTTGGGATTACAGAGAGTTTTCTTCTTACTGTCATGGCATATGACCGCTACATTGCCATTTGCCATCCATTGCATTACAATCTCGTCATAACCAAGCAGATGTGCATTCTTATGGTAGTTGCTTCTTGTGGGGGTGGTTTTTTCTTGTCTTTTATCAACACTGCATTCACTTTGAAACAATCCTTCTGTGGCTACAACAAAATTAACCATTTTCTCTGCGAAATGCCAGCCTTGGTGAAGATAGCTTGTGGAGGAACACATCAAGCAAAGATGATCATGTCGATTTCCTGTGTGTTCACCCTGATCTTACCTCTTTTGCTAATACTCGTGTCATATACTCACATTCTCTTCACCATACTTGGTAGCCGTTGTAACAGGGGAAGGCGTAAGGCAATCTCCACCTGTTCTTCCCACTTGGCTGTGGTTGCACTCTTTTTTGGGTCAGTCCTTTCCATGTACCTGAGACCAAAGTCCAGTACTTCAATGGTGCATATCAAAATGGCCTCTGTATTTTATATAATCATCACCCCCGCCCTCAACCCCATCATATACAGTCTGCGAAATAAGGAGGTGCTGCAGGCCCTGAAGAAAGTGGTGAGTGAAGGCAGACAACGTAACTAATTGTCTTCTGAGATGTCAGATAATGAAACTAATCCATGCACTCCTCAACCTCAAATTCAAAGCAAATTTGCAGGTTCTTCCATAGATAAAATCTCTGAAGAATTTTGATCAAAGCTAAAAGGGTTTTGTCATACTCAAAATGTCATCACTGGTGACATTTACCAGAGTGACAGCCAGATCCAAACTACGGATCCGGTGACGGAATGAGCGTTCTGTCGCCGGAAGCTGTCACAAACATGCCATAAGGCACATTTGCGATGACTTGTGAGTAAGGGAGACCGGAGCAAGGCCAGCTGCCCTTACTCCAGCACCGGGATGTACATGCGGCCGTCGGAGGAAGGTGAGTCTCCTCCAGTGGCCGCTTGGGCAGTCCAGGCGGCAAGGGAGGGGGGTCATTGGGCGAGCCAGCCTGGGAGGGGGCGGGAATGACGTTCGCCATATCCCCATCCCTGCCGGGCCAGTTCGGCCATTACATGGCCTCCTCCAACTAACCATATTATACCCCTCTGCTAACCATATTATATCCTTCTGCAGGCAGGAGCTCTCTTTATCAAGCTAGCTGCCTGCCTGATCTTATGAATGGGGTCTGAGTTACAGCATAGCAGAGAAGGACCCAGACATTTTTTGACCGGGGGCCCGACCTTTCCCCCCCATAAAACTGTCAAAATTAGGTTTCGGTTTTAATAAAGCGGTTTTTGGGGGGGTTCTGGGGGGTTTTAGGGTGAAAAACAAACATTTGGGGGGTGCCCCATATCACCTTCACCTTCATGCACTGAATGCTAAGTGGGACAGAACAGTGAAAACAAAAGAATATCTCTCCCTCTCGTTGGTCAATTCAAGATGGCGGCGCCCGGAGCAAGAATATGCTGCTTGTGCCCCTCCTCTGACAAAAGATAAGTACCCCAAAAGCACACACAAGCCCTGGGGGGGCAAACGATGCAGAAAGCAGCTGGGAAGCAGCGGGGGCGGCTGCCGGAAACCCCCCCCCCCGGAAAAAAACCAAAAAAAGCCTAAAACAAAAATGAAACTTAAGGGGTCCTGCGCCCCTTCCCCTGCCTCAGCGCCCTGCGCCCTGGGCCCCTGGGCCCCAGGGCCCCCCCTTGAAGACGCCTCTGCAGCATAGAGACAGACTGGTGCAGGAATTTCACTCTTTAAAAGGAGTTTCATTAGTTGACGACACTCTGTGTCATCTACCCTACGTCTCCTCTGGCAGAGTCACAATTGTTTGAGTCCAATTTTGGGGGTGGATATTTCTCTTTTTGGATCCCAGTTCTTGCAAATATAATGAGAACAGTGCATGGGGGGGGGTATATACAGTATTCCACTTGTTTCCATTTTTCCTCTCTGTGCTCTGAAAAGAGAAGAGACCCCATCCTAATCGCTTTAGCCCTGCTGCATTTGTGTTAGGATAGTTAATAAAGCAACCTATATCTTCCAAGCACCTGTCTGGCGTGTTTATTGGGGAGTACAGGGGTAAATGGGTTACATTGTTTTCAGTGAATATGGGTAAAAATGTTACGAATGGCATCTGCCTCCTACCTAGCTATTCTCAGAACATGTTGTAATGGCATATTTCAGTAAATGAAAGGGTGAACGGGGGTTGTTTTTAATTCTTTTTTGTTCCCATAAGAAATTTATCATTAAAAGGTTGATGTGTTTCTTTCTCTCAAAGGGAGCTATTTGCTCTCAGTAAACCAAACGTACCCCCCCATTTTAGCTCAGCTATAAACTGCTGTAAATAACATTGTGGGGGAAAAAAGAAAATAATAATAATAAAAATCTGTAGCCTTAACCTTGTTCTAGAGATGTGTCTCAGTGGTAGACATGGCTGAAGAGATTGAACTAATATGATGGTGCTGGGAGAGGTCAAACATCCAGTTCATCCCAGCTAATCCCCCAATTATAAGACAAGACCATCCACCATTCCATGATCAGTTTACCATTCCATGATCAGACTGTCTCTAGCATTAAGTGTGAGTATATACCAAGTCCTCACTTAAAGCTGTCAATAGGTTCTTGGAAACTGTAAGTGAAACGACTTATAATGAAATTTTTTTACTGTAGACTAATTGATATACGTAAACAAGACTTTACAGCTTATTTTTGGTCACAAAAACATCACCAAACTTCTAAATTAAGACCTCAAACACTCCTAATATAAAACATAGAAATAAATGTGAGCTTTCTTGGCTGGAGAAAACCCACGCAGACATGGGGAGAACGTTCAAACTCCACACAGACAGTGGCCCTGGCCGGGAATCGATTTTTTTTTCCGCAACAACATTAAAACGAAACGACGTATAACAAAACAACTTTAAGTGAGGACTTGCTGTATTACATTAAGTGGCCCACAGAGCAAACAACTCCCAATATCTTAGCCTCACCAACAGATTGTCTAGGAATTTAGGCATACATTGTTGATTCTGCTAACACTGTGATGCTGGGAGCCTTGTTGGAATGATGTCACAACCAAACAGAATGTTCACACACGGAGGCTTATTGAGCAAAGGTCAGGGCAACACAGAAGCGGCATGGTGACACAATGGCCTCCTCCCGAGAGCGCCACCAGCGCCGCCTCCGAAGAAGACGGGCACACAGTATAGGCTCCATTGCCGCCGCGAACACCCTCCTCTTTGTCGTGATCCTGCTTGTGTTCCTTACAAGGCTGGGAGCAACCACAAGGTCTTGCCCGCACCCATGCCATTGTAGCATGGAAGTCCTCAACTGCAGCAGAGTCAGCAGACCACCTGGACTCCACCGTGTGCCCCTTCCCAAGTCAACTCTTCGTCCCCATGCCTTCTTCCTCTTGTGAGTACTTGCGCCCCAGAGACAACCACCCCACGTCCAGCACTCAAGAACATAGGACCCCATTGAGGGAGCATTTAAACAAAACAAAAAAATACCCTTTCCTTCTCGAGAAATCAGAACATGTAAAATAGCATGGAAATGTGAAATGGCATGGAAACGTGAAATAGCATGTTGTTTAACCCTTTACTTCCATGTCATTTTCCCATTGAAAATTGCTCCCCCTTCTAAAGTGCCATGCTATTTTCAGGACTCTGTAGATGTGGAGGGGGTGTGATATTCAGGAGGAAAAGAGTTAAACACCCCCTGATGGGGTGGTGGTTTTGATCTAAATGGTGGCCCCTGATTAGCTGCTCTTGCAAGTAAATTTAACCCCTAACTGCACAAATATAAGTCCCAAAATACACAAATGTGCATTTCAGGTCTTCTCTTCAGGTCTTATCTAGTTTGGTCCTTATGGTTTAATTCATCACTGTCTTGCCCAACCATTCAGTACCTGTTGCACTCTGGTAGCATGCTGTGAAGCTGACACACTGACTGTTGCTTGGGGATGAGAGCATCTTAGATATTAGTCTATGTCTTTCACTTGCTGGTGGCTGGAAGCGGCTTGGCCGTACGGTGCCCTTGCCAGATGATAAGGACTTCCTGCCCAGAAGTATCTGCAAAGCATAAGACAAACCAGGCCATCACAGATGGCCTTCTTCCAGAGGGGAGGGATCCCAGAGAGATCCAGTGTCTGTTAGGGGCCAGTGGACATAAGGCCCAGTGACCAAGTTGTGTACAAACTTGAAGACGTTCCTACTTAGGAGTATAAATTCAAATGTCATTACCACATGTTCCACATGCTTATCTTTTCACAAGGGACTTCACTGGGAATGCAATTTCCTCCGTCGGGAAAGAGGTGTGGAAGGCCTATCCTTGGGCAGAGCACTTGTGAGTATTCTCTCAACTTCAGACCTGTCTGAAAGTATCCATTTTTTTTTGTCTTGGTTTGGACCAGTTTCACAGTAATTGGGGCTGCATTACAGGAAAGCAGTCAGCAGTTGAAGTAAGCTGTGCAAGAACTTAGCCAGATAGACCAAGGCAAGCATTTTGCAAGATAGCTCATATGTGTGTTGTAAGGTCTTTGAAGCTGTTGGACTATTGGGCTATTGCAGGGGTGGCCAAACTGCAGCTCCTGAGCCACATGCGGCTCTTTGACCTATAATGTGTGGCTTTTGGAAATTAGTTGGCTGAGCTCCTTCTTGCATCACAATTAATATAAAAGGTAAATAAGATGTTTTCAAGCTTTATAATTATTTACCAGGTATAAACTGAGAGTCCACTGGATTAAAACATAAGTTTAATGTTCATGGTGAGTAAATATGTTTAAGAATTTAAATGCTTTTTAAATATTGCGGCTCTCAAACATATGACGTTTATCATACGTGGCTGTTACATTAAGCAAGTTTGGCCACTCCTGGGCTATTGGAAGAGCTTTCTTGTACACCCTCAACAACTCTGAAAATTAATAAAGAGAAATGTCACTAACCCTGAAGTGGTAGATACCTGAGGACTCACAATGCTAAGGAGGAGATACTAGATCCTAATTTGTCCAGAAGACTGCTAAGCCTTTTTCAAAAGGTTGGCAACACAGATAGCCTTAACTTTGTAAGGGGGGAGGGAGGATACATTTCATTACTCTGACTGCAGCTGGCTTGGAATTTGTGAGTACAGAATGGTCATTAAGCCCAATCTTCTCAGGCAGAAATCAAGGTCTTGATCTTGTCTGTGTGATGTTCTCAAATGTTCTTCCATCTCTCCAGGCTTCTCAAAGGCAACAGCTTGAGCAAAGTTCGAAATACTTCCCTGGAGGGTTTGCTTTCACTTACGCATCTGTAAGTTTCTGTTCCTATCTGTGCCTTTTTAGTTGCTGAGTCCTGGGGGGTGGGGGAGGAGTGGGCATCCATATGTTTCTTTGTTTGTTTCCACCAAGGGCAAATAGTAGCTGAAGGTGAGGGAAGGGATATATATATATATTGTCAGGAAAACAGCATAAGGAGGATTGCTAACTCCCATCCCCCCTCCATGATATTTTAAAGAACACTTCAAACAGTCAGAAATGCAATGACACAGTTTGATGGTGCAATCCTGCGTAACAATAGGCCAGCAGAACGTGCACTCTGCAGGCCTAAGGAGTCTTGAATGTGCCGGAAAACACGTTTGCGACTCCTCTAGAGTAAGTGGTGCCGGTGCGGAAGCCGGAACCACTTAATCCTCTGCCAGACTGACTCTACACTGGCTGCCGAAGGTGATTCCTGCGTCGGTCGGAGCAGGGGATGGCGAGCAGGGGTGGCGAGGGAGGTGGCCATTAGCCAGCTTTGACTGGGAGGGGGTGGGGATATTGCCGCTGAGTTACGCCAATATCCTATGCCCAGTCACAGCCCAGGCCAGCCTAACACGACGTCCCCGGTTGTGCACCAGCTAAAGAGCTGGTGTGCATCCAAGGAGGCCCATTGCAAACCCACACAGCTTACACCAGGGGAAGGGAATGAACATCAGGGGCAATGTCCCCATCCCCCTAGGTGTCCCTAGGCCACCATGAATGTCCCCTTCCCCGAGGTGAGCCCGGGTCACGCCAGTGCAGGCTGCAATGGGCCTAGGAATGGATGCAACGGCCATCCCTTTAGGCCGGCTGGCGCATGTTAGGCAGGATTGGGCTGTCTGTCTGGTACTCTATTCTATTCTGTAACTAATTACCCTAGCTCCAGAGTTGCTGGCAAGACCCTACTAGTATTTGCTGAGTCTCAGGGCCAAACTAGGCACCCAGATTTGCAGCAATGCAGAGTTTTGTTTGATGCACAATCTGGGTTGGATTGTTGCATGGATTGTTCTTTATCAGACCTGGACGATCCAGCTAGCATCAGATAAGACTGAGAACAGGCAAAGCAGGCAGTTGGCATGGGTGTTGGGGGAAGCAGATCGGGTACCTCTTGCCAGTTTTTTTTTTTTTGTATTTTAATCATCTATGTGCTATTTTAAATAGGGATTTGTCATGTAATAAAATCCAGACCATTGAGAGATACGCGTTTGAACCGGCTCCATTCCTGCAGTTTATGTAAGTTATTAAGCTGTAAAAAATAGTATACATGGGAGAAAGTGTGGCCAGCTGGGGCCTAATAAGTTTCTACACTGTGGTCCTGCTCCTGACAAGCTCTTGTTCTGGAAGCAGTTTTCCTCCCTCAACAATTTCTAAAAGCAGGGGGTTTTGGGTTTGGGGATGGATCAAAGCTCGCTGTAGAAGTCTTGCCTTATAATACCAGATCTCTGACTGGGGAGGAGGGGGGTGATTCATTATTGAGTGAAATGCACTCTGCATGTGCTCAGAAGTCTCAACTTAAAACGGTTTTACAAGTTTCTAGGTTGAACTTAGAGGTATGAAGGTACGGCTGAATGCTTATACTGGTATGACTGAGTTCCAGTTCTGGAATTTGTTTTTAATTATGGTACCCTTTTTATAGAAATCTTTCCCCAGGCAGGCTTGCCTAACACTCACTCTCATGTCCTTTTGGCAGCAAGCAAAGTCCTTTTTCTTTTCCTTTTTAACTAGCAGCTGAAAGCTGAATTGTTTTTCGTTTGCCTTGTTTTAAGGTTTTATTCCAAACTCTGCTTTTTTATCATGTAATGTTTTCTGTATTATTGTTTACATTGCTTGATTGATGGCAAATGCTGCATTTGTGTGTGTGTGTGTGTGTGTGTGTGTGTGTGTAAGTAGAAAGACAGAATATAAATTTAATTAATGTAATGTTTTCAGTGCCAGAGCTCACCCTGGGAAATGATATAGTGCTTCTGAGCATATGCAGAGTGCAGGATTTACCATTCCGTGAGCCCAAGATCACCAGAATCAGAGGGTGTGACTGCCATACAGGTTTAAACAAAGGTGCCTTAAAAATATGCTCTGGAACTTCATTCAGGAGAGGAATAACTGAGGGTATCGCGAGTGGGTATTTTTTGGGGGTGGATGAGTCAAAGAGCCAGTTGCCCCATTGACTGCCCCACTCCCCTCGGCTTTTGCTGTAGTGACTCTGTGTGGTAGTTTCACTTCTCCTATCTGACAGGGAGGGGTACGAAAGAAATGAGATAATGAATGACCTAGCAGAGTTGGGACATGAGAGATGTACCGCTTTGTTTTGCATAGTGCGAAACCTTATGCATAATATCTCTGCTTCTGTTTCCCTTCTAGAAACCTCAGTGGCAATGTCGTTGAGAAGATCACTCCTGGGGCCTTTGAGGCCTGGCATGGAATGCAGTTTTTGCTCAAACTGTAAGTGAAGGCAGCCAGTCTCTAGAGCAGAGGCACAATGAATGTTTTTGAGCAGCTAACAGCACGATCCTATGCACGTCTACTTAGAAGTCAGCCCCACTGTGTTCAATGGGAACGACTCCCAGGAAAGTGCAGACTTGTATAGAATTGCAGCCTAAGGGGGGGCGTTGTATGTTTGAACAACTGCCAAAGTTGTATCGAATGGCAGAGTTCAGTCCTGGCAGATGTAGCGTATAGTTGCAAGGAAGAGAGGGCTTCTGAACATGCGCAGAGATCAGGTTGCTTGTCATTCTGTAACCTGAGCCTACTGAGGCATCGCTGAGCTGGAAGGAAAGAGCTTTTCTCTTCCAGAAACTACAGCCTTGAAGTCAGATTCACCCGCTGACTTTTTTAAAGGCTACGATCATCCTCTGATCATCGGCCTCCATGTGGCAATGGGGAGGAAGCCATACAGCCTGTGCATCACACTTCCAATGTGTGAAGAATGGGATACACCATGGCAGTCTGTCCTGTAATTTACTGCCACCGATGGTATGGGGTGGGCAGCCCAATCCTGCGTAAGGATCTGCGACCGGCACATAGGACGGGCCGCAGGATCCACAGTTCTTCCCGGGATGCTCCAGCATGGCCCGGGGTCTGTTTGTCCCCTTCCTCCTGTGTAAGACCTCCTCGGATGTATGCCAGCTCTCGAGCCGACATACATTTGGGGTGGAGGGGAAAGGAATGTTGCCCCCTCCCTGGGCCGGCTCGGCCAACAGCCTCCTGGCCTGCCCTCCCTTTGCCCCTGCACCCACTGGTAAAGCCTTACTTTGCTCCGGTGGCTGCAGGTCTGGTACGCGTCAAAGAGAGGTTTCCTAGCCTCCATGCCGGCAGGCCTTTGTCCAAGGGTGCTGGAAACACACTTTATAGTGCATTTACAGCACCCTCCACCATGCACTCCACAGGCGGAAATCTATGCTGGATTGGGTCGTAAAATGGGATTATGGCTCCATCTTTCCTACAGTTTGTGCGAAGTCCATCACTCATTCACTCTCTAAGCCCATGAAGCATTTGGCCAAAGCAGTCTGATGGAAAGCAAAGAATCCCATAGCACTTAGCTAATGCCTTTGATCAGACAGGCAGGGTGCTTTTAAATACAGAAATAGTTCATTGAAAAACAAAGCACAGAATCAGGAAAATTGAGAGCTGGGGTCAGAGGCAATATTAAATAGCAGCTGTGGGGAGCCCTGGGTTCTCCTGCACATGGAGAGAGGATGGTTTGCAACCTCCACCACAATCCCAATCTGGTTCTCCCCTCCCACCATGGTTGCTAGTTTCCCCTGGAGGAAGGCTCCCATTTGAACCCTAGCAATGTTTCTGACAAAATGTCAAAGAAACATTGCTGGGGCTCAAATGGGAGCCTTCCTCCAGGGGAAACTAGCAACCATGGTGGGAGGGGAGAACCAGATTGGGATTGTGGTGGAGGTTGCAAACCATCCTCTCCATGTGCAGTCTTGGTCTGGACCAGGGCTCCCCACAGCTGCTATTTAATTGCCTCTGACCCCAGCTCTCAATTTTCCTGATTTTGTGCTTTGGCCCCAAAACAACTCGGCCCATCCATGAGGCTGACTGAGGCAGTTGCCTCAGGTAGCAGGTTTGCAGGAGGCATCCATCGCCTGTCTCCACCCATTTCTGCTGCTCTTTCTGCCCCCCTGGATTCAAAAAGAAACAGGGAGATGGAAGTGTGGAGGAAAGGAGAATGGAGGGCATGAAGAGTTGGAAAGGGCTACTTTCTCCCATGAGGGGAGCAACAACATCTGGGATGCTACTGGGTAAAGGGGGCAGCATTTGGTGCACTGCCTGAGATATCAGGAGGTCTTGGGCTGACCCTGGTCTCTGATGATGCTGGAGAACCACTTTTGTCCTGTGTGGCTCATCTGCTTGGGGCATCAAAATGTCCTCAGCTGGCCTGCTGTTTGCTTAGATTTCTTCCTGCATTTTTCTAACCAGTGAAACTGATTGGTTTAATACCCCCCCCTCCTCCTTCCCTTCCAGGGATCTCACCCATAATCCACTGACAGTCATTGAGGACAAGTATTTTTACAAATTGCCCTCACTGAAGTTCCTGTAAGTATCAGAAGTGATTTTGTTTTTACTGTGATTACCCTTACAATCCCCCCAATCAGAGGTGTCGCTACGGTGGGGGTGGTACCGTAGGTTGCACCCCATCCTAGTCCCATTTACAAGCCGACATGAGGCGGCCCCGCCCCTTCGCCATCGGAGCCATTCAGTGCGGAGAAGGCAGTGGGCAGGAGACTTCCTGCCCGCTGCCTTCTCCGCATGAAAAGGCTCCAACGGCGAGGGGGCGGGGCCGTCAAGTGCCAGCTTGTAAACGGGACTAGGACGGGGCGCAACTTACAATACCGCCCCCACCGTAGCGACGCCTCTGCCCCCAATAAAGCACAGCTGACAGAGGCTTGTTTTGGAGAAAAGGGCCACTTTATTGTAAAATTAACAGACCTGTCAGGGGAAAGAACCTAACTCAATGAAATTCCCCCTGGCATGCAGGCACTAATTGGAGGAAACGGTCCAAGCTGTCTGCCTCCCCCATCTCTCAAACGGGTGTCAAACAACCTGACTTCAGGCCACCCTCAGTCACTGATTGAGAGAATTTATCACAGCCAACCACAAAGGGTCGAGGCAGTGGGACAGCGTAGATTCCCACAGGCCAAGCCATGTGGTGGTCTTTGCATATTCCACAAACACTCCATCCGCAGTGCCTGGTGCTAGCATTGAAAAGAATATATTCTTATTTCAGAGAACTTGGTGCCACAGAAATCACCCCAAAGATAGTGGAGAACCTGCTCCAGAAATCCTTGAAATTGAAGACTCTGTAAGTACCATGTCCGTCTTTTTTTCTTTTGCTAGATGCCAAGTGACAGAAGAAAGGAGAGGACTGGAAATGGGAATCGACTTTGCTGTATCTCCCATTTCTCCTCCTCCCACTCACCTTTCTGTAATTGTTTTCCATGTGGGGACTGATTACTAATGCTCACACCTGTTCCCCACAAGTTGCTAGTACAGTGTGGACCCTCTCTTTATGATGGTAACCCATTCTGGAGACACCATTGCATTGTGAAAATATTGTAATATGAACCCAATAAATCATCTCTTTTTTTAAACTTCTCCCAAGGTCTTGAAAGTTGAGGTTTCTGCCACAGAACTAAGCTACTTCCCTCTCTGAAAGACCTGCCATCTCTAAAAGACACACATACACACCTCTTACTTTCCATTTCCTTCTCTCTCTCTCTCTCTCTCTCTCTCTCTCTCTCTCTCTCTCTCTCTCTCTCTCTCCTCCCTTATCTTCAGAAGCCTGGCAGATCCTGGAGAACAGAAATGGAAGTGTGTGGAGAATAGTAGAGTGGTGACCTGTAGGGTACACTCTAGGCTACCACTCTACTATCTACTTCCCTCTCTAAAAGAGCTAAGCCATCTCTAAAAGATGGTTTAAAAGGTGCCTACTCTGCTCTTTTAGTGGCCATGGTTATCAGTTTACAATGTTGTAATTAGAAAACACAAATTGCAAGGCTGTATCCTTCCCTCAATACACACAGCCAGGATGTTAAAAATGCTGCTACCAGATGAGGGCCCAATCCCATCCAACTTTCCAGCACCTACGCAGCTATGCCAAAGGGGCGTGCACTGCATCCTGCCGTGGCAGTGGGGGGCGGCAGTCACATTGGCCTCCTTAAGGTAAGGGAACATTTCTTCCTACGTCGGGGCTGTATTATGGCTGCATTGGTACTGGAAGTTTGGATAGGATTGGGCCCTGAGACACTACCTAGACATTTTAGCATTCAGAACAAGCATTTTGCCGGGAAACTCCGTCGTAATATATAATTTTATTATTATAAACAGGACTTAATTTTCAGGGGTCACCTTTACCTTTATGGTTCAAACAGAAGTTTTAACCATCTGTTTATAATAATAAAATTATATATTACGACGGAGTTTCCCGGCAAAATGCTTGTTCTGAATTCTAAAATCTGGACATGTCATGAAAATATAAGAATGTTACTACCTAGAAAGTTTGCATTTGCATCACTGATTGGCTTATCTATCACCCAAGAGGTCCTGTTGACTGCAATTATGACCCATCGTCAAGTGCATTACTTATCGTATAGTGAACCTGGTTTTACTATGGAGAGTCCATTGTAAAGTGATTTGATCGTAAAGTGAACCCATTGTAAAGTGTGGGGGTCCACTGTAAATCTCATTACCAGCTCAGCAAGAGGAACTCTTATGGAAGCATTGCTGTGGGGATGATTGCACAAAAGCAGTGGTTTCCATACCGTGTTGTGGGAAATACTGGCGTTCCTCAGCACCTTCTGAGGGTTCTTCAGTAAGATGGACAGAAACGGCAGAGGAACTTCCCTGAAAGACAACTTGCCCATCGCTACCCTGGTCTGTCTTCTTATGATTGGGCTGTCAGTCTTTGGCTTTTCCAGATAATAGGATCAGTGGTAGCAGTGCTAGGAAAGACTCCTGCAGGAGCCCTTAGAGAACCACTGCTAGTTTGCACTAGAAAGCCCTAAGAGAGGTGGACCATGGATCAAAAGTAGTCCAAGGCAGCCTCATATCACCTCCTATAATACCGTATTGGTCTGAGTATATGACTCACTTTTTTCTCATAATTTAAGTTTTTAAACTAGGGGTGCGTCTTATAATCAGGCTGTTGCAATTTAATGCCAGTGATTTAATTAATTTTTTTTAATAGCACCAAACTTTAAGGGTGCGTCTTATAATCAGGTGCATCTTATACTCGGGACAATACGGTAATTTAACACATGCCAACCATCTCTTTCACAGCAACACTAGCTCCATTTCCTTCAGTTATGTGGAGATGAAAATACACCTTCATTGGATTAGTGCTGAGATAGAAACTACCATATTTCTTCTATTCTAAGACGCACGTTTTTCTAAATTTAGCAATTCAAAAAAGGGGGTGCGTCTTAGACTCGATGATGTGCAAATTGCACCCCCAAAATGCCACCTTCTTACTTACCGGGGCTGGTGGGGACTTCAGGGAGGTCTGCGCAGCCCTCTGCAGGCCTCCCCGATCTCCAGTTCAGCGAAAAACAATGGTTTTCGACCATTTCCGGTTTTCGCGAAAACCAGAAGTGGCCAAAAATAGCCGTTTTTCGCCGAACTGAAGATCGGGGAGGCCTGCAGAGGGTCGCGCAGGCCTCCCCGAAGCCCCCACAAGTCCCGGTAATACCGTATTGGTTTGAGTATAAGACTCACTTTTTTCTTCTAATTTAAGTTTTTAAACTAGGGGTGCGTCTTATAATCAGGCTGTTGCAATAATGCCAGTGATTTAATTTAAAAAAACTAATAGCACCAAACTTTAAGGGTGCGTCTTATAATCAGGTGCATCTTATACTCGGGACAATACAGTAAGTAAGAAAGTGGCGTTTGGGGGTACAATTTGCACATAAATCCTTTTTTTCCCAGATGGTGGTAACGAAATTAAAGGTGCGCCTTAGAATTGATGGCGCCTTAGAATGGAAGAAATACGGTATTTCCTCAGGGCAGGGAAACAGTGGCTGGAAAGACCTGTGATGTGAACCCAGCTCCAGAAAGAGATGCATTGCTGGTTACTGGCTGTGCGTGTAAGGAACACGAGGAGTTTGTCTTTTTTTCATCCACAGCATCTTACCCAACAAGATGTCCTGCTGCCTTTGCCGTATTAAGGATGACATTGAAGTTTTGTGTGATACAGTCAAGTTGGACTGCTCAGACACGTGTCCTGGAAACATCACTGCTTTCTGTGGTAAGCACATGTGCGCACACACATTTCTTACTTTCCATTTCCTTCTCTCTCTCTCTCTCTCTCTCTCTCTCTCTCTCTCTCTCTCTCTCTCTCTCTCTCTCTCTCTCTCCCTGATCTTCAGAAGCCTGGCAGAGCCTGGAGAACGGAAAAAGGAAGTGTGTGGAGAATAGTAGAGTGCTGGCCTGGAGGGTACACTCTAGGCTACCACTCTACTATCTACTCTACTGTCACTGCCTTGTTCCACCTTCCCCTTTCACAACTGGGCTTTTCCAGAGGCCCTGGAAATGAAGGGAAAGTCTATTCATGAGTAGGGAGTGCAGGAAAGGAAGCTACTTGAGTGCCACTCCCTCAACACCCTCAGAGCAATGAGGAAGGGGTGTTCTCCAATCACTGCCTTCCTTTCCCCCAATCCTGCCCAATCAGGGAAAGAAAGAAGAGCAATCTTGAATGGCACCATCCCTTCAGTGTCAGGCCTTGGAAATGCTGCAGTGGTTCCCAAACTGGGAGGCACGGCTCCCAGGAGAGCCACGGAAACCAATCAGGGGAGCCGTGGAGTGCCACAAACCCTCTCGGAAAACAGTGCAATGCCAATTGGCAGGCATCAACATAATGTAATAGGGAGCCTCAGCCATGGATCGCCAATGCTTAAGGGAGCCACAGGTCGAAAAAGTTTGGAAAACACTGACCTATGCTTAAATTGCTCCTTCTCTCTTTCTTTGACTTGGTCAGGAAAATAGAGATCTTGGAGGACACCTGTCAGTACTACCGGAACACAGAGAAGGGCCTTCCAAGATCGCTCTGTGGTGTGTGTGTGTGTGTGTGTGTGTGTGTGTGTGTGTGTGTGTGTGTGTGTATGTGTGCATGCAAATACCGGTAGCTCCAGAATTGGACTTGCTCAGAGGGCCCCCTAGACCCTGGTGCTGGCACTGCAATGGGGCACCTCTAGACCAATCCACCACCTCCCATCAATCTACCTGCCAATTAGGGTGACCACTTCATCCAGCCTCATCAGCGAACTGATTCTGCCAATGGTCTTACTTAATGTTACTTTACATATGTTAATTTCTGTCCACTCCCTTTGCCCCTTGCCCAAGACCTCCTTCAGACCAGGCAAAGCGGTTTCACAGCATCCTCTTCCTCTGTAGGCCAGATGACCACCCAAATGGGCACGGTGATCTGCTCTACTGATTACTTCCTATTTAATGTCATTGACCATGCCACACCCAGAACTAATCAAATAGGATGACTCATAGTAATATATTTCTCCATGCACAAGTTTCCTTCTTGCAACACACCACTGTGAGCATCACGTGCCTCTTGACTGTTTCTCTTCTATTCTTTTCTTCTTGTTTCTGAGTAGAGAAAGACGAGCCTTTGAGTAAGATGCAAGAGGAAGTCATGAAGGTGTTAGAAATTAGGAAATCAAATGACAGTAACACAGTGAGCATTGTGCCTGAGAACATGTCGCACAAGAAGAACATGACTCTGGAGGTCATCGTGAGCAAGGATCACCCCAGTTTAGGGGATCTCACCCCACACCTTTTAAAATCAGTCAAAGAACTGAGTAAGCTGAAAGCTGCTGAGTTTCTGCAAATCAAGTGGACAGACAAAAACGAGTTGAGAAAGCTGTACATGCTGGCCAACTTGCTACAGATGGCACTCAAAGTCAAACTTGACGAAGCTGAAAATAGCACTACAGAGACAAAGATCCAAAGTGATAAGTCTGAACAAGGGTCTGCTGACATGACCCCAAAGGAATCTGCAGGTACCAAGCTTGAGGACAGAACACAGCTCCCAAAAGTCAAGCGAGACGTTCGGCTTGGTGACAATCAAGAAAGGAAAAAGACATTTTTCAGATTTGGCCGAAATAGGCGAAAAATTCGAAGGGCCATGATCCAGACTGCAGAATGGCTGAACAATGTAGAGGGCCAAAGGCCTTCAAGTGCTGTTTCTCTTCTCAGGAAGCGCCATGCAGCACTTTGGTCCTCTTTAAAACGCTCCGTTGTGAACTACCCGACTAAGACACCCCTATTGACAGCTTCCATTTTGGTGGACAATGATGCCAGTGACTTGACAGGCAAAGTCGTGATCATCCTGAAGCATACCAATAAATCAACCAATCCATTGGATAAATCAGAGAAGGTGGGCCAGTCTCAGTCTGACACACTTGAGAAGGAAGAGGAGGAAGAAGAGGTGGCTTCTACTCAGGCAAGTCTGCCGGCAACTGAGAAGCCTAACCTCCTTGAAGAAGAAAATAGTGAAGAAAAAGAGGAGAATGAACCTGAATCTAAGCCACTGACTAAGGAGGAGCTGCTCAAGGAACTAATTGATCAGCTTCACCCTTCTCAAGGAGGTAGCAAACCCAAAGTCCCAGAAGAGGACTCCGAGACATCCTTAAATGAACTTTCACCTGATATAACGTTGTCCCATGAGACACACTGGGAGCATCACAAACTGAAGAGCACTACTCCTGCCCCACTTGAAATCTTGCCAGCTGGTGATGACTATTTGCTTCAGGGAGACCTCTTTGAAGCCGAGATGAACAAGAGATTAATGACTCTCATCCCAAACACACCAGTTAGAGCCCTCATATCCCATGTGATCCGTATCCTGAAAATGGACTGCCAAGGGCATAGGGTGCAGCTGGCTTGTGCCAAGCTCATCTCCAGGACCGGTCTCCTCATGAAGCTCTTCAGTGACAGAGAAAACATGAAGGATTCCTCTTCCCTGTGGAAATCCTACTTTTGGTCTATCCAGAACGTAGCCAACATGACTACCCCAAGCCCAAGAAAGCTGGAGAAACCTGAGGTAAGTGTTGAGGTGGCCAGCGGTTGGCCATGTAAGGCAGCATTTGAGGGCCCAAGCTCATCAGAGGGCCCACCCAGTTGGGCCAGTCTCTGAACTCTCAGTACCAGCAGCAATGGTAGCACCTGTAGCTCTTCCAGGGGATGGGTGGGTGCACCATAGCAGGCCTAGTGCATGGGCTTACCATATTATGAGGTGCCCAAACCAGGGCACCCCCATACCCTTTTCCCCTCCAGAATCTTTTTTATTTTCAAGCCTTTTTGCTTCTTCTTTTTTTACCATTTTTCCAATTAATTATTTTTGCCCCCTTTCACCGCTTTTCACCCCCACCATTTTAGCCCCCTTTTTTGCTTGCCTCCAGTCCTTCATGCTGCTGCTGCTGCTGCCGCCACCCGTACCCGATTCCTGGCTGGCCAGCTGCATCGGGCAAGCTAGGACTCCCCCATAGGGTCGACAACCCCTTCCTGCCGCCATCGCCACTTCCACCATTTTAAAACCTTTTTCCTGGGCACTGGCATCTTAGATTGTGAGCCCTTTTGGGACAGGGAGCCATTTAATAATTTGATTTTGTCTGTAAACCGCTTTGTGAACTTTTTGTTGAAAAGCGGTATATAAATACTGTTAATAATAATAATAATAATAATAATAATAATAATAATAATGGATCTCCAGAGATTTCGCAAGATCCAAGATGGTGGCACCCAGGAAAAGTCTTAAAATCGTGGAAGTGGTGGCGGCGGTGGCAGGAGGGGGCAGGAGGGGGCAGACTCGGAAAACTGGAACACTTGGTTCTGGGCCTGGCTGACTGGGCTCTGGAAACCGGGGCAGTCCCGTTTTTTTTGGGTCGAATGGTAAGCCTACCAGTGCACAGTTTTGCCACAGGGCACCTAGCAAACTGGTGCAGCACCATGTAAGAGGGAAACCTAGGCCAAAACTGGCCAAGCCTACTGCTGGACTGTCAGCAGCATGGCCAACAACCAGCTAACCTGAATGTGGCTACAAAACATTTCACTGGGTCAGGGCAGCAGAAGTTCATGTAACATCTGTTTCAGCAAAGCAAGGAACCAAGCCTTTAAACATCTGGATCCAGTTTGGTTCTGGTTCAACGTGGTAAAGGCAGCAATCCTAGCCACACTTACCTGAGAGTAAATCCCATTGACCATAATGGGACCTGCTTCTGAGAAGACATGCCCAGGGTTGGACTCTCAGACACTCTGCATCAGTCCAGATGCAGATGTTGCATTCAGTGTATTTCTGTAAAATGAACACAGTGATGACTATTTAACTTGCAAAAAAAATCTTTTAGAAATGGTTGATTTTTGAATTTATTAAAAAGGTTTTTGCAAACACATTGCATACAACAGGATTGTTTAAAAAAAATCTCAGGAAAATAAAACGTTAATCATCACAGTTGAAAGTGGAGTGCCTAAGCACTGAGGCTGCGATCCTATACCTGCTTACCTGGAAGCAAGTCCCATTGAACACAATAGGACAAGCCTGAGGAGAGCCCAGGCTGTGGGGGTGCAGACCCCAATGGCCTTAGGATATAGCGGCAAGCCCTTTAGGCCAGCTGCTTAAAGTTAGGCAGGGTTGCGCTTAGAGGGATATTTTAAGAAGCAGCATTGGCCTGGATCTCCTACACATCTTTGTTGCCCCCTGTCTTTTTTGTGCAAACATGCCACCCCTTCATTTCCTTCTTTCTTCTCCCTCTCACCTCCCACCTTCTTCTTCGTCCCTCTCCCTGCTTCCCTCTGGGCATCACACACAACTCCTTCTTCTCGTCTGTCATCCTCATTGGATTGAAAAGTCTGGGAAGTGGGCAGAATAGTTAGCGCATGGAGGGGAGGGGCTGTCCTAAAGGTGGCCATCTCCTCTCCTCCGCTCCATACAATTCCTGAAGAAGCAGGAAGAGGAGGGAGGAGACGGGTGGTAGCAGAAGTTGGGTACTCTTGCTGGAGGAAGAGGTGATTGACTGCAGCTTGAGTTCTCCTGCCCACTGTCAGTGGAAGAAAGAGGATTGGAGTGCAGGGTGAAGCGGCTGGGTGGGCATCAGGCTGGTGGAGGTGGCAGGAGGGCACAGAATGCAAGGCACCAGGGCCAATTTGCCACCTCTCCCAGCAGATGGTTCACCCAGCCTCATTGGTGAGCCAGCCCTGTTAAGAAGGACTGTAACTTGTAGGTCTTTCTCATGCATCTGTTTTTGGTTAGGGTTAAGGTATAGCTGTGCTACCAATGTGCTACCTAAGGAAACACCCTCACTTATCCATGGGCCAACCACTGAGTAGGGTATGCCTTGCATACAGTAGGATCCTAGCTTCCATCTCTGGAATCTTTTAGTGAGGAGTATCTCAAGGTAGCAGGGCTGGGAAAGACTATGGAGGAATAGCTTCCAGATGGAGCAGACATGGACTAATGTTTGATTCCATATAAGGCAACTTTTTTTGCATTACTATGAGAGCAAATTGGTACAAGTGGTATTTTCTTGAGGGAGATGAAAATCAATTTTCCTTCTCTTTGTCCCAACTTACAGATAGCAAACCAGGGAATCCCAGAATATGGCTATGGCAACAAGCTATTGTTGGCCATTTCGGTGACAGCGGCGATCATTATTATCATTGCAATCATTTGCCTGATCGAGGTAAGCAGGAAATGCATTTTTAAGTTCCTGATGTGAATGTATTAATCTCTCTTGTCCCAACACCTTAAGGTGGAGAAGTGAAGCAATTTCCTGTTGCTATATAAAGGATGTAAAAAGAACTACTGTACTGGGATGCATGAAACATGCATCTCTCATACAGGGCTTTAAATTGAGCTGGGGTTCATTCTGCCTCGACCCCTGCGGAACTCAGCTGTTGCTTCTCATTCCAGGGATGAGCCCTGAAGACTGGAGAAGGCTTCTGAGCACGTTTAGAGTGCCTTTACCACTGAATAATGACAGGCAGCATCCTCACCACATGAATTAGAGCCAGGACATCCAAAGAGCTTTGAGCTCCAACTCCACTGTTTAGGAAGGACAACTATAATGATGCTGAGAAAGCAGACCTTTGGTTACCCACCCAGATCATGAATTCTGCCCGGCTGTGAGAAAACTTAAAAGGGCTAGTTGTCACTCATGATCTTTCCTCTCTTTTCCTCTACTTCTTAAACAGATCTGCTCTCAGCGTTCCGCAGCCAAAGATGGCGCCCCTCAAGACAAATGGTAATTCTTATTCAGCATTTTTAGAATTTCAGGTGCAGGACCTGGTCTTAAGTAGTGTATAGGACTGAGTAGCTGGAATCCCACTTTTTAACAAAGCACAGATTTTTTTTTAGCCTGCAAGATAGAGGATGAAAGGCGTGTGGATCTCGTTAATTTGAGGGGTTCCCTATCTTACTCCCATGTCAAGCAATGAGGGAATCCCCTATGTCTTAATAGTCATGTCAAAGTAGATGATAGATAGATAGATAGATAGATAGATAGATAGATAGATTGTAAATACGCCTTTGGAAGAACCCCACTTGATCAGAACAAGTTGACACCTAGTCCAGTATCCTCTTGTCATTAGTGGCCAACCAGATTTCAGGAAGCCCATAAATACAATATGAATGGGATGTCAGTCCTCCTTGATTTTTTTGTCCCTAGGAACCATCATTCAGAGGTATTTGGCTTTTGACCATAGAGGTCCAATAATTCTGGTTAATAGCCAAGTCATTGATAGTCCCCTCTAACCCTTCTTTAAAATGATCCAAGGGCCATCACTCATCACGTCAATTAACAGCCTGATCTTATCCCCCGCCATGCCATAGAATGCAGCTGTTCCAATGGAGTGCACATTGCATGCTAAGGTGGGGGTGACCAGAAGGCCAACCAGAGGTAACCCAAAAACATTGTTACTTACCTCTGGATAGGCCTTCAGGCAATTGCGTTGCTAGCAGGGTCCCGTGGGGGGGTGATGGTGCGTTTTGCATCATTGTCCCACCCCCTATGCTCCCAGAAGGCTTCATTTGATGCCTTCCAAGAGCCAGGGCCACGGAGCCCCCCCCAAAAAAAAAAATTAACCATGGAGCTCCTTGGACCTATGCCAGTTATGTATCTAGCATAGGGGGCAGTCTGGGGAATTTGGGATAGGATCCCGGCGCAAGTTGCTGCCACTGGGCTCTACCCCCTCTGATGAACTGCCCCTGCCTTCCCTGCTGCCCATGACCCACCCCTTCCACTGACGTACCTGGGATGGCGCAGGCCGGGCTGCATGGCGGCAGGTCCACAGGGCTGCTGACCCATCACATTGACGGCTCTGAAGCTCCTGGCAAAGGTGTGCCATTGGCCTGGTGCCACTACATTTGCGACAGTGGAAGGTCTGCTGTCATAAATGGCACTTAGGATTGGGCCATAAGTTAATTCAGCATTGTTGTGATGCTGTTTGTTCTGAAATAAACCTCATTGACGTCTGCGCCTGCTTTTAGCAGATGAAATAGTTAGCACAGAGGAAGAGCAGTTGGAAATGACACGCACACACACATGCACTCTCACACACATACATTCCCTTTCAGTTGCATTTCTAGAGTGCTTTGCAAGAAGACTGCCCATATGACAACAATTAAAACAATGGAATATATGCAATTTAAAGAACCAAGCCACCGACAACTCAAAATAGCTAATATGGATATAAGCATTGAGACGCATGACAGATTTATGTGATTTTTATATACACAGCAGCTGAAAATACCAGATGTCACCTTTTAAAATCCAGATTTCAAAATGAACAATATAAAATTTAGGACCATTGCACAGGGATGAAAAATCCGAGGAACGTTTATCTTTCTCCACCCCTCCCTTGAATTCTGCATCATTGCTAGTTTCTAAAGCAGGTATACACCAACAAAGAATGCCTGCTTCCTGCTAAAAGTGGTACCAAACCAGTGCCATCTTAACACATGGGCACTCTGGGCAGTTGCCCGGGGGCCCCACAAGCATAGGGGCCCCATGCTAACCTATGCACAGACCTGAATTTAACACTAATTTTCCGATCACCTGCCTCAACATTCAAATCTCCCGCTAACTCGGTAGAAGGTTTTTTTTTTTAATGAAACATTTTTTTTTAAAAAAATGTCAAAACACTGATTTTGTTGGAGGTAACAATAAATATAAGTTTATTTTATCGATAATTTACATTTTTATTCCTGTGAGTGGTTGTGTAGGCAGGGCCCAGTGCACTGTTTTGTCCGGGGACCTATACTGCTATTAAGACGGCCCTGAATCAATCACCTTCACTTATTTATCTTTCTTTAAAGGTCTTTCCTGAGCAGGAAGAAGAAAAGCGTAGAACAGGTAATCACAAAACTGATGTGTTCGAGTATTATCCTTGGATATTCTTGGATGCAGGTCCATGTTTCCATCGGTACCAGGGGTTATCTTGGACAAGCCCCAATTTCTTAGGCTCAGTTTCCCCTTTATTAACAAACAAAATTAGGAAGAGTCATTGCAATATGACTTTGTCTTACTGGATCAAGTCAGATCAAAGGTCCATCTGGTGCAGGGGGACCAGTGGGGGCAACAATATAGAGCAGAGAAGCAGCTGAGCAAAACATCTTGAGACCCAGAAGTCAGACATCAACCCATCACCCAAACACTAGACAAGAAATGTTTTGAGCCCTCGCTGAAAATCCATGAGGGAGGGGGTAGTTCTCAAGTCCCCTGGCAAGGAGTTCCACAATTGTGGCGCCACAAGAAAGAAGGCTCACCCTTGTGCTGCCATCCCTCTAACTTGAGATAGAGGTGGAACTGACCCCTTCTGGCCACTTGTCTTGACTCTAAAAAATTAAATAATTAAAATTATTAATTAATTACATACTCCAGTTAATGAGCTAATTAAGTATAGGGGGTATTTGGACAGTGCAGGACCATGACAGGGGGTACAGTCCCCCACAAAGGTTGAGCACCCCTGGTCTAGAGTGTAAAGACTTGGTGGACATGACTTTTGCATTTCGAAGCAACGGCTTTGCAGCAAGTCTAACCCCAAAGTACTTTGCTGCTCTCTGATCTATTGCCTCATCTCCTGCTCAGACTTCCAGCGCAAGTTCAATGCTTGAAAAGCCACTTTGGCTCAAAGATATGTATCAGCCTCTGGATGAAATACAAAGAAGGAGTATGGTGGACAAGTTGCATGATGAAGACACTTCAGAGGAAGAGGATATATTCAGCTGGGCAAGGTATGAATGAAAGGGATATTATTAGGGCTGTGTGTGACTTGCATAGTATCCCCTTGTGATTGCTTTCACACTAGCCCTTCTCTCCAAAATTGCTGTCCTCGTTGCGCTCATTTATTCCAGAGAATCCAGACAACATCATTTTTGATTTCCAGTGTTTTCTGCATTCCTGCCCTGTCTTTTTTTCCAGACCTGGTTTGTGGCCATTTATCTGATTTTGAATGCAGTCGCAGCACCAGCCTGGCCAGTGTGGATAGACAAAATGTCATTGAGACACTTGACAGGAGGAGAGATTTGCTAACAACATGATGGGGGATGCTCTGTCGTTTCTTGGCAAAAGTGCTAAAACATGTCTGGCCGTGTCCCACCCGCCATTGCTTTTCAGTGATGCTTTTCAGAGTGCTGCTGAAGGATGGTGCAGCTCAGTAGCGTCACTAGAACATGCGTCACCCTGGGGCAGGGGGCGCGTGTCACCCTAGTGACGCTACGATATCGCGGCGCGGGGGGCGACCTGGCTACCCCCCCCCGCGTCACCCTCCGGACGCTCCGAGGCCGGCCCGGGAGCCAGCCTCGGAGCGTCTGACCCCGTTGGCGCTCCAGGGCCTTCTGAAAGGTGTAGCAGGATGCCGATTTGCATGTGAAAGCGCCCCTCCCCCTCGCTGGTTGGAACCATTCTCAGCAGGTGACAGCTGCCCCTGCGAGAGCCATTGCCTGCTGGGAATGGCTCCAACCGGCGAGGGGGAAGGGCGCTTTCACGCGCGAATCGGCATCCTGCTACACGTACGCTTCTGCACCAGCCTCGGAATGCCACTGATTAAAGGACAGAGACTTTCCAGAGAGAATGTGGCAAACCTAATCAGAGAGTACACAAATAGTCAGTCCTCCTTCATGGTTAGAGGCAGCAAAAGGAATTCTGCAAATAAGGGGAGATATGCCCAAATGCTTCATTTGCAAAACAACAACAACAAAAGCACCCATTCCTGGTGCAGGATTTGGCTTTGCCCTCCACAACAGTCGGAATTCATGCTTTTGAAGTGTAGCATGTACGTTGTTCTGGATATTCTGAACTGTGAAGGCTCTCCCTTTTCAACCGCTAGCAAGATCTGGGCCACTTCATGGCAAATACACGCTGTGTTGCTTTGCTAATTCACAGCGCAATCCTAACCAACTTTCCAACACTGATGCAACCGTACTGTAGCCCCAAGGTAAAGGAACAAATGTTCCCTTACCTTGAGGAGGCCTCAGTGACTGTCCTTCCAATGCAGGATGCAACATGCGCCCTGTTGACACAGCTGCATCAGCCCTGGAATGTTGGTTAGGATTGGGCTGTCATAGGGTAACAGGAGCCTTACCTTGAGGTAAGGGAACAAACGTTTTCTTACTTTGAGAAGACCTCGTGATGCCCCCCCCCATCGTTGGATATTGCACCTGCCTTCATGATGCGGCTGCATTGGCACCAATGCCAGGAGGACAGAATTGGGGCACTAGATAGTAGCACCTGCGACTCACATTGTACATTTTTTTTGTACCTGCTGAAATCTGCTATTCCACACGATGCTGTCATCACTGATGATGGTAAAGTTTTGACCTGATGTAATCTTTCCAACTTGGACCCTAAGGAAGGATTGATTGGGGAAAATGATCCAATTGTTGATGTCAAGCCCAAATGATAATTCCTCATTCGCAAGCCAGACATCTGACAGTCGAACAGCCTTAGAGAAATGTGCTAAATTGTTACAAATAAAAAAATCTGAGACCCGATTCCTGCCTTGAGAACTCCTTGTAACATATGCTGTGCTCTTTCTCAGACCACAACCTCCAATACCGGTATCAGCACCCCCTTCGAGAAAGTCCAGTTCAAGGAAATCGTAAGTAACACCTGAGATACAGACCAGGGCAGTTGCTACAGTATCAGCTCCAGCTTTTAGAGGGCCCTGTAGCAAGGTCCTTCAAGGGGCCCCTAATGGTGACTCCTCTCATGTTTTGGAAAGCGCACATGCCACCTCTCCCATGGTGCCAAGTAGTAGATGGGTGTCAGTCCCCTTCCTCTGCTACTAATATAGTTATTGGTCATGGTTCAAAGGAGAACTCACATCTCCTGTTGCACCTGCTTCCTCTCACCTCCTGATAAGCCACCCCTTTGGGCCCCAGACCCCTGGGTGTTTTATGAGTGATAGTGGGGACCAGTGATGGCAGGATTTGTACAATGGTTCTGGGGGAAGGAGAGAGTTGTCCATTGCTGCCAGAAACCTCCAAAGTGTTCCCAAGTAAGCCGGCCAGGCACCCGGAGCCAAATGGGGAAGCTCACCAGAAGACAGTGGGGAACAGGTGGTGGCTGTCAATCATCCTCTTTCCTTGTCCTGGTGCTGTTGAACAATTCCCAGTGACCCATTCTCTGATGCAGCACTGGGGGACATGACATCTGGGAATGGTAAAATGGCACCAGGAGAATAAAAAGACAGTGAGCCCCCCATACGATGGGGTGAGGAGCAAAGGCACCACTGGGCCCTTGTGTGACCCCCCTGGGACATGCCACACCTAGCACCCTTACCTACTGGAAAAGTAGGAAACGTCAATCTATGGGAAGATCGATGCCATCCTTCCACCCCCAACCTTGAACAAACTAATAGCAGAAACAACACTGAATTGAAGATGAATGGTTCCAAACAGCATCAGCAACATCATCAGGGAGCTGAACCATTAGAACTTGGGACCCCTGTCCAGTTTAGGTTCATCAGTATTCCTGATCTCTCTGGTTCAGATACTTGGAAACCGGTTTACCTGTATTTCAGGCAGAATGATCTTAGTGTTTTGATTGCACTGTAACTCTGGAAAATGAATACAGTGACCATAATTTCCCAGAGAAAATAAAATAATTTTCTGGAAATGGTGGGCAGCCCAATCCTGTCTAGCAGGACATGGTGGCGCACATAAGGCGCCCGCTGCATCCTATGCAGGATTGGGCCTGCCCCGGTGCAGCTGGTGGCTTCCTCCGGGTAAAAAGACATTTGTCCCTTTACCCTGAGTAACGCGCCAGCCATCCCAATGGGCCTCCTTGAATGCACACCAGCAATTTTGCTGGCATACATTCGAGAGGCCTGTGTAAGGCCCAACAGGCCTGGGAAGGGGGATAGGATATGGTGGATGAGGCCTCCACTGATCCCTCCCCCTTCCTGGGCCCGATCCTCTAATCCCACCCACCCCAGAATGCCCTATTCCGCCCTCCCCCCCTCATCTCCGCCACCTCTCTGCCGTGGTGCTGCTGTGTTCTGCGGCTCCTGCCTCTGCCGGTTCCGCTTAAGGCTGAAGCACACCAGCTGCGTTCTGCATGCGGCGCGTGCTGCGCGAGAAACGCAGCCAAAGTTGAGAATTCTCCAGGGGAAGCGTCAAATGCAAACGGACCTCTCTGCGGCTCCTGGCGGCTCTAGGCGTTCTGTGGGACTTGTCTCCAGCTGGATAGAATGCAGATGCAGCCGGCCGCAAAGGGCTGCACGCACGGAGGGCGGAGCTGGTGTGCTTCAGCCTTCACTCTCCAGGTGCCACAAATATGCCTTATAGCACATTTCTGACCCCCTAGGCCAGTCACTCTACCAGTCTATTTGAAGATACTATTGTGCCATTATATGTGAATGTCTAAATGATTTTTGCAAAGAGGAAAGTCAAACATGAATGACTCACTTAAAGACAGAACATTCAATTCCTGAATTACATACTTTGGTCTGCTTGCCACCTTCTTTTGTGTTTAGGGGTTAAGTGACGGCTCTCTGAAAAACTGGCTCCACACCAGTTTGACGGGTTGGGTTCAGGCTTGGTTTGAGTCTCTGATGGCGGTGGTGGTGGTGGTGGTGGTAGTGGTGGTGGTGGTGATGATAAAGGCAAAGTGTTGCTATTATTCAGGATCAGCAGAGCCTGGAATACCCAGAGTATGTTAAAAAAGTGAAGGGGGGGCTTACTTGGGGATTCAACAAGGCTGGGTTTTCAAATTCAGGCTGTGATCCTATGCATGCTTACCTGGAGGTAAGCCCCATTGGCTATGATGTGACCTTCTGAGTAAACATATTAGGATTGGGCTTCCTGGCTCCTAATATTGCCACACAACATGAAACAGTTGTGTGGAGTGGCACCCTTGGAGGGGCCGTGGACAGATGTTCTCCTCAGCCCTTTTGGCCATTGTCCGCTGCAGACTATTGTGGGGAGCAAGTCAGGAAAGGGTTGCAGCAGCAGCAGCCTTCCTCTTCCTCCAGGGCTGCTGGAAGAAGGGAGGGGAACACTCCTCCCCACCAACTTGGTGGTATTTGGAGCCTGGCCACTTCCTCCCCCCCCTTAATCTTTTCATGGGGAGTGCGGTGTGCAGCCCCCTTGCTCTGTGCTGCTTCTGTTTGCACTGAGCGGGAGCAGGGGATGCTCTGTTTGCTTCAGAGAGAAGTGGCACGGAGCAGGGAGGTTGGACACAAGGGAAGGGAAGGGGGTGGGGGTACCACCGTGCAGATACAGAGGCAGCATACTCCTGCAGCACCCTAGCATCCAGATTTGCACATTTTGAAAAAGCACAAAAATGTCCCTTTAACAGTCTCCCCCCTCCCTTTCTTTGCTTTGACAGATCACGGACTGCTGAACAGCCCCCTGTGAAAAAGGCCAGTTCAAAGAAACTGTGAGTAATTGCAGAACTATAAGTCTGGACTATTATTATTATTATTATTATTATTATTATTATTATTATTATTGTTGTTGTTGTTGTTGTTGTTGTTGTTGTTGTTGTTGTTGTTGTTAACAACAACAACAACAACAACAACAACAACAACAACAACAACAACAACAACAACAACATGCGGCAGTTTTCACCAAAAAAGTTCACAAAACAGTTTACAAACAAAATCAAATGATTAAATGGCTCCCAGTCACCAGAAAAGACACTGTGCTGGGGTGAAAGGGGGGCAGTTACTCTCCCCCTGCTAAATATAAGAGGAGCACCAATTGAAAAAAGCACCAATTAGCAGGGAATTTTGCTTATTCCCGACTAGTCATTTGGGTGTGTGAAACAACCTGCTGGGATCAGCAGATCCATTGTCATCTGATTAGTTCAGCATATTCATCATGTGAATGGAAATTACTTGCGCACGTACGCACGCACACCGCCTCTAATCCAAAGGTTTACTGTAGAAGGCTCTCCACCCTGGGCATTTTAGGCCTCTTTTTAAGAATGAAGATCTGGTTTTTTTTTTGGGGGGGGGGGGAGGCACAGAAACCTATCAAAGAAAAAAAAAAGTCAAA
This sequence comes from Plestiodon gilberti rubricaudatus, assembly GCA_026170595.1. Lineage (NCBI taxonomy): Eukaryota > Metazoa > Chordata > Lepidosauria > Squamata > Scincidae > Plestiodon > Plestiodon gilberti. Next base: position 31,563,326 of record JANXHW010000006.1, on the reverse strand, counting down.
GATATTTTTGTAGGTTTTCACGACACAACCATATCCTCGAATTAAAAATCCGCATGTTGCCGGGAAGCTCCGTCGTTATAGATCAATTTATTTCAAAAAATAAATTTCACAGATGTTAAAACATACTTTTGACGTTTCGCACACGTAACACTCGTGGCACCATCAGAAATCCCCTATAGTGCTCATGAGACAGCTTAAAAGACTAATGCAAGAGAAATCCGGAAGTGGGCACTTCCGTATCTGACAAGAGAAGCAATTAGCAACAGCTGATTGTAACCGCTGATCGGAGAAGGCGGACACCAGCTGAAGCCTCTTAAGAACAAACATAAGGAAGAAACAATACTATAGATACAAGCACGGTTTAAAAACCCACTTCTAAATGAAACACAGAACAACATAAAAGCACAGCAAAAAGACAGCAAAAATTCAACTTAACAGAAACAAAAATGCAAATTGAGAGCTGTCAAATGGAGAGTCAAAGCTTTTTGAAAGTCAAAGACATGAGAATGTATATGAGGCCAAAAGTTAAAGACATGAGAATGTATATAAGGCCAGATGAAGTAGATCAAAAGTCAATTTGGTCTCTCCTGGGCCTGCTAGTGACTATCCAGAAGAAGCCCTCATGGGCATGAAGGCAACAGCATTCCCTCCGTGTTTGTCTCTCACATCTGGTCTTTGGTGTTTGGTCTATGTGCTGCTGCATCTCTTTGGGCCCAATCCTATCCAACATTCCAACACTGATGCAGCCGTGCCAATGGGGCATGCACTGAATCCTGCGGTGGGGAGGGGCGCATCACATTTGTTCCCTTACCTTGGGGCTGCATTGCAGCTGCATCAGTGCTGGAAAGTTGGATACAATTGGGCCCTTCCTTATTGGCAGTTGTGCTCATATACTAAAGATGGAGAATGTGTGTTGTACAGGGTGTGTGCGCGTGTGCGTGTGTGTGCAGATTGTGGTTGGTGGCTTCCTTGAAGCCTCTGATGGGGCACAGGATATCCGGTATATGTGTACGTGGTTGATCTGTGTAATGCTGGCCCATAACCCAATGTATATGGCTGGTAAGAACACTACAATCATCCTAAATATTATTTGGCTTTTAATAGCACCGAAAACAAAATAGGCTGATTGGGAAAGGAGGCTGGCCTCTTCTTAACCTTCTTTTTATTCTTTCCCAGACCTTCATTACCACCTTCAGAACCAGCTCCACCTCCTCCTCCACCACCACCACCACCACCACCACCACCACCACCACCACCTCCAGCTCCAGCTCCAGCTCCAGAACCAGAACCAGCCGCACCTCCACCTCCACCTCCACCACCACCTCCAGCGGAGGCTCCACCGCCACCGCCACCACCACCTCCACCTCCAGAACCATCTCCCCCTCCTGCAGCGTCAGCTTCAGAGCCAGAAGCCTCCAGTGCAGCACCAGGGTGAGTAACTGAAGAGCAGTGACGCAGCTAGCCGCTGCTGCACCTCCCATGACATTGCTGGGCCCGCCCACACTAGTGACATCACCCCAGCGGCATTACAGCCATGAAAAGCCCCCCCCCCCGGTGGGAACGACGGCAAGAAAAGACCTGCAGGAGCCCAGGTGGGTGGGTGGGAAAATCTTTCACGCCGCTGCAAGTGTGCGGCCGTTTTTTGGCCGCTGAATTGCCGCTGCCACGGCGCGCTTGTCACCTCCCTGCGTGCCGCCCGGGGGGCACCCCTGCCCCCGCCACTGCTTCTGCTGAAGAGTAAAACTTTTCTGGTCCGCAAGGGCTGTATGTTTTTTTTTTTAAAGGCATCTAATTTACACAGCCTTAATGCAGATTAGCTCCACCATTGGCAAGGGCAGCTTCAGGAATTAGACAGGCTGAACATATCCATCTGTAGCTCTTTCCTACCGATGCCAACCGCTGAACTCCTAGGACCAATGGCAGTAGTAGTACCCAATGTGCCATCAGGAGACAGGTGAAGGGGAATCATAAGAGGCCCAGAGCCCCCAGCAAACTGGTACCAGCACTGAGGATCAGTCAATCATCCCCTCCCTTTTCCCACAGATTTTATCGAATACTCTGCACCCCATAGCAAGTGTAGACTTATGCTTTATTTTTTTAAAAAATGGATCTACTCCCTACAAGACACAGACAAAATAAAAAGGGCAACCTACTCACTAAAGACAGGGCAAGGAGATTTTGCTTTTGAGTTCCTCCCCAGAAGGCTCCGTTATGCGATGTCTTGAACAAATCTAGACACAACTGGTGGAGGAAATCTAGAGATGCATGTCCAGCATCTGTTTTCAAACTTGGTTAGGGAAGGGAAGAGAGCAAACCTGAGTGTCGCCAACTCTTAACTTTTTCTTTTTCCATCTTTGACAGGTCGTCTGGAGGAGAACCGTGAGTAACCCATCTCCTCTTTCAACTGGTCATTTAGTGCCAGGATGTTGCAGATTTCTAATCTGAAGAAGATACCCAATTCTGCAGGACATTTTCCTAACTGCTTTGATCGTTAAAAAACATACTGCTGTAGTTAATTTCCTATAGTAAAAACACGGGGAGGGGGGAGTTTGTCAGACCTAGAGGCATCATACAGGGGGGTGCCTTGGTGCCCAAGGCACCAAGTGGTGCCCAGGGCCCCCGGCGCGGACCCCTGAAGGGGCAGAATCGCGGGCTGGAGGGCGGAAACATACCTTCCTCGCAGCCGTGAGGGCTGCGTTTCGGCCCTCCCTCCTGCCCACATGTCCAAACGGCCCCAAAAGGAAGTGAAAATTGCGGAGGGGTGTGTCCGGAGGCGGGGCGTGATGTCACGTGCCCGCCCACATGGGAGCAACAACGCAGGGGCGGGGCGACGGCCTAGCCTGCGGGGGCATAGCGACGCTGCTGGTCAGACCCTTGCAGGGAAATGACTCATTAACTGGGCACCGTTTCATTTCATTCTTACTTCTGCTTTATATTTTCAGGAGTTCGGGTGGCGGAAGTGAAGGAGGAGGAAGTGAAGGAGGAGGAAGTGAAGGAGATGACTAATGAGCTTTGTCTTTTTGTGAATACTGTTGTATTTTATCCAGAGCACTGTACAAATTTCTATTGTTTGTGTCTCCTGAATATTTTTCAATACATACCTTGGAAAGACACACCCCTTTGCTTGTTATTCCTGCACTAAGAGACTTCGCAACGATGCAACACTAGAGTTCAAAGGACTTCAGGAGTCAGTGAGGTGATATAGCAGTTGAGGAACAAACACTGCTATTGAGAGGTAACTTGCGGATAAGTTCCTCCCTGCCCTTACTGATGGGCAGAAGACAGGGCACTGAGGTCAGCATCATTTATTTATTTATTTATTTATTTATTTATTTATTTATTACAGTATTTATATACCACCTTTCCTGTAGACTCAAGGCAATTTACATAGGCAGGCTGACCCCCCTTTTTTTCAAATGGTTTTTTTTACAAGAGTTATTCTAGGAGAGAAAGTCATAGAACCCTCCTTTCTCCAGATGTTTCCCTTCATAGTGCAGTCATTGTCCTGGCTTTACAGCTCTTGCACTTTCCAAGCTTCCACAGGCAGCAGCTGCAAATCATGCCTCAGACTAGTTCTCAAGATGTTATCTGTTTCTTACCAGCTGACACCTCCACAATCCACACTCCTCTACATTCCTCCGTCAGCAGCTTCTGGTCCCCATGCAAGGCAAGACCCAGGCTGATCTTGCTTAGCTTTTTCACGCAAGGTGATAGCTTAACCTCCAGACTGCACCTCCTAAGGCTATCATGTGGATGCTGACTGGCCATTCTCTTGGAATATGACTCATGGCTGTCCATCCTTTGTTGCACCTGTATGAGGGGCTCTGAACTGAGATCACGCTTGCATGCATTTTGGATGTGATCACCCTGAGAATACACCCATAACCCATTTGTATTTGACATATGTATGTCAAGGGCTGTCCCTGCAGCATGAATACAGCCAGCAAGAGAATACAGCCAGCATAAATGAACCAGTAGGACATGAATGAACGAGAAGGATAGAGATGAGAGACCTTCCCTAGGTCTGAGTAAGAAAAGAACTTGGTTATTAGCCAAAACATTGGAAATAACTTGATTCCCTAACTGAGCCAATCTGAGGTTAAAAATGGGTTAAAAGGTGTTTAATGGGTGGCCCACTGGGAAAGGTGGGGGGACAGACAAATGTGATCTTTTTCACCCTCCTTTCCTAGTTGCACTACTTAAAAAGAAAACCTCTGCTGGTTGCCGCAGATGCTCTTAGGTAGCAGGGGATGGCAAAGGGATGCTACCCTTTGTTACCCTTTATCTGTGCCAGGTGCAAGGGAGTGACAACAGGAAACAGGTTATCTTGTTGGCTGTGTACTCTCTGAGGCATCTGGTGGGGCCACTGTGTGATACAGGAAGCTGGACTAGATGGGCCTTTGGCCTGATCCAGCAAGGCTCTTCTTATGTACCGTATTGGTCTGAGTATAAGACTCACTTTTTTCTCCTAATTTAAGTTTTTAAACTAGGGGTGCATCTTATAATCAGGCTGTTGCAATTTAATGCCAGTGATTTAATTAAATTTTTTTAATAGCACCAAACTTTAAGGGTGCGTCTTATAATCAGATGCGTCTTATACTCGGGACAATACAGTATGTTCTTATGTTACTTCACTGGTCCAGACGGATACTTCCATTTGAATGATAAGGGTTGGAGTGGACAGGCTGTACACTACAACCCATTTCTGTAGCAATTTACAGTATTTGTAAATTTAATCCTCTTACCCCTATGTACACTTCCGTCTTTCTTGGGCATTGGATTTCTCCTCTGAATTTAATTCAAGGCGGTGTACATGGGCAGGCTTTCTAAACCCCAAGAGGTTTTTACAATATAATAACGTTCTAATCTTTCGTAGAACCCTTCATTCTAGATGTTGCTTTCACAGTCCATATCTCTCTCTCTCTCTCTCTCTCTCTCTCTCTCTCTCTCTCTCTGGCGTTTTCCTCACCACGCTTCAGCTGATAGGCAACTTGACTCTCACTGAAGTGCAGCTGCAGTTCCACTCCCCCACAGAGGCTCTGCAACTTATCAACTCAGTGTGCTGATAAGGGATATGGTAAAGGGATGATACTTCACAGGTCCAGACAGATAGTTCCATTTGCATGTTAAGGGTTGGAGGGAGCAGGTTGTACTCTACAACCCATCTCTGTAGCAATTTGCAGTACCAGAATGTAACATACTATGAGGCCAACCCTAACCTTTACACACACACACACCTGCCGATGCAGCGGCGCCAAAATGGCAGCCGCTGCGTCCTGTGCAGGGGGCAGGACAGGAAGGCTTCCGGCTTCCGGATCGGGAGATAGGGAAAGGGGATGTTTAATCCTCTTACCCCTGCGTACGCTTCATGGCTCGCAATGGGTCTCCTCGGACATGTGCTAGCAATTTTGCTAGCGTAAATCTGAGGAGAGAAAAGGGGCAGGGGGTGCAGGGATAGGATCTGGCGTGGGTCTTCTGCGTTGGATCTTTCCCCTCCCACGACATCCCCACCCCCGTTCCGCCCTACCCCCGTCTTCCCGTCAGCTTACCTTTCCCGGCTCACATCCAGACATCCTCCAGCATGGCTGGGAAGGTGGAGGCCTTCCCCCCTGGCATCCCCAGCAGCCCGCTTATCAGTGTGCTGTCAGGGAGGCTTTTGTGACTGGCGCGGACTGCTTTATGGCAGTCAGCGCCAGCGCGGGAGGCTCACCACCATCAAGCAGCATGCTTAGGATTGGGCCGTCAGACAAAGTTTGAAGTTCTATTACAATGTCGTTCAGGCACCATACGGGTTTGGTCTTTTTTGCTAGTCTCGGTTCACCTGCTTGCTTCTACTGCTCCTTCACCGCCTGGATTGGAAGAGGAAGAGGGGGACAGAGAGGAGGAGGAAATGTGGAGGGGAGGACAGTGCTGAAATGGAACATTGGAGAGTGGGAGGAGCAGAGGATGGCACATTATCAGGTAAGGGGGGGCAACATTTGGCATGCTGCCCCAGCTATCAGGAGGTCTTGTGCCAGCACTGGCCAGAAGTTAGGCATTTCCAACCATATACTGGATCAAAGTCGTACGTCTCAAATATGAGATTGGCAACCTGCCAAGTGACCATGGGCAGTTGATGGCTTCGGGTTGTGGAGGGAGAGGAAAGAAAGGTGCATGGACCTTGTAGTTCTCCAAACTATATTTTTGCATAACAAATTGTAGCAGGATAACAATATGGAAGTATTTGATGTAAGTAGGTAGATAGATAGATATTTTTGAAACAATTTTACCTAGGCCTATTCCAAATTGAAATCAGCACAGGAGTCTTACATCCATCACTTTAAATATGGGAGCACAATGAGCTATGTAGAGGAACAAGATAACCGACGTTTTAGTATGAGGGTTAATCATTTCTTTTCTCCATTAGCACCTTCCTAGTGTTGAGATCAGCTCTTAAAACAATAATATAACATTTGGGAAGAAAAATGCAAGCCAAGAGCCCGGTGTTGGAGGCCAAGATGGCAAACACCTCAACAGCTACTACGTCTTTCCCTTTGGTGCTTAGGTAAGCAGGAATAAAGGAGATCCACACACTGCAGAAGACCAGCATGCTGAAGGTGATGAACTTGGCTTCATTGAAGCTGTCTGGAAGCTTTCTGGCTGGGAAGGCTACAGAGAAGCTGACAATGGCCAAAAAGCCAATGTAGCCCAGTACACAGGAGAACGTGATGAGAGATCCTTCATTACATTCCAGGACAATTTGCCCAGTCTGAGAATACATGTCAACATCTGGAAATGGTGGGGAGGACAAAAGCCATGAAGTACAAATGGCCACTTGCATGAGGGAGCAAGAAAGAACAATGGAATTGGTTATTGGTTTCCTTATCCATTTCCTCATCCTGTTGCCTGGCTTTGTGGCCATGAATGCCAAAACAACAATGATGGTTTTTGCCAACACACAGGAAAGAGCAATCGAGAAAAAGATGCCAAATGCTGATTGACGGAGAAGACAGTTCACCTTTCCAGGCTTGCCGATGAAGAGCAGAGAAGAAAGGTAGCAAAGCAGGATGGAGATGAGGAGAATGCAGGTGAGGTTCTGATTGTTGGCTTTGACCATGGGAGTGTTCCAGTTCTTGAGAAATATTTGTATGACCAGACCTGTGGCCAATGCAAAGAAGATAGCAATGGAAACCAAAACAATTCCAAGGGGCTCTTCATAGGCAAGGAAGCTTATGACCTTGTCAATGCATTGGTCTTGGTTCTTGTTTGGGTATTGATCTTCTGAGCACTTGGTACAGTGAGCTGCATCTGAAAGCATTGGGCAAAGTATCGGAGATTTGTCCCTCTTGTCCTTCATTAACTTCACAGATATGACTTCATTTCAGATGTTTATTTTTAAGATGTCAGATAAATTTGCAGCCCAATCCTGTTCCATGTCACCAGTGCTGATGCAGCTGTGTCATGGACATGCACGCTGCATCCTATCGTGGGGGGATGATGATGAGACCTCTTTGATGTAAGAGCCCTTTTCTCTATGGATCTACTCAGATCTGCACCAGCTGTTTGGCTGACTCAAGTCCAAGAGGATCCAAGGAGGCATGGAAAGGTCAGGCGGGGGCATAGCATATTGGCAATGCCTTTGCTGCCAATAAGTGTACCTGCCTGCCACGACCGACCTCCTGGCAGCCCTGAACTCCACCCCAATTCTCCCTCTCTCCACCTCTTTGCTCCCTCTCCCTGCCTACTTCCCACTATCAGCACCAATGTACAACCACGCTGCTGCAGCTCACCATTTGCGTCAGCAGCCTGGTAGCACGTGATAAGTGTGCTGTCATATGTCGGGCTGCACTGCTGGAACTCTAGTTCTGGGAGCGCATCCCAGCCATGTGATTGGGCTGCCAGAGTGCTTGTGTATGTTTGTGTAAACCAAAGAACATGGCAGAAGTTAATTGGAGAATTTCCAGCTTCAAGTAAAAAGTAAAGGTCCAGGAATGCAAACGTACCTTGCTTGTCCTTTTCAAGAGACTGTCATACATTCCATGGTCATTATTTGTACCATAATATTAATAGTACATGGCACCATGGGTGACTAAAGACAAGAAAGGATATATTTATAAGAAAAGGATATATTTATAAGAGATGACTGGTCCACTTGGACAGTCATCTAACTAGGTAAGGAAGGTGTAACCGATTGCACTGGATTGACAGATTGATGGTACAGGGAGGAGGGCCTTTCTGCTGATTCGGGATCTGGGGATTCTCTGATTTGCATGTGTGAAGCATCACTTTCAGCTCTTTTTTCTCACACCAGCCACTCATTCCCTGGCAGTCTACCAATCCTTATTCTCTCCGCCCCCCACCAATTCCCCCAATTAACTTTTGCTTGTCCTTGTGCAACACAAACCACCCAGATTCTCACAGCTATTTGTGATTTTAATCCCGTTTCCCACATTGTATTATTTCTCCTCAAGACATTTATTATTTTTGACTCCTTGTCCACTCTTCCCCTTTTCGGATACCTGTCTCTGAGATGCATGTGGCTTGAGCAATGGCCGTTGACATGCATGTTTTGAGTGCACATCTAGGTGCATGTACATGTTTCAACAGAGGATCTGTGCTAGAAGAAATCAGAGGGGAAAGTCAAGAAAAAGGGAAGCTATCCGACACAAACTTTCCTACCCTGTGCCTGTCTTCCTTTTAACTTCCACTTCAGTATCTTCTGCTTCCCTGTATGGACCTCAATGGAATACTGTAAATTCAACCCTAGTCTCATTTTTCATTCCACCCTGTGCACTGGTGGGTTCCAATCAACTGATGACATCCAGCTCTCCTTGTCCCCTGCGTCTCTGGTCCCTTAAGATTGTGAGGTCCAGAACATCAAAGAAGGGCAGCTACATAGAAGGCAAAGATTTTACCAAGGGTGCTTTATTCCAGAGGCGAAACTAGGGCGGAGCAAGCGGAGTACCGGCTCCGGGCGCCATTACCTGAAGGGTGCCCTGCCCAGCGCCCCGCCTGCGAGTCCGAGTCAGACTCGGAGACGCGAGTCCAACCGCCCCCTCAATTGGGAGAGCCGGCTCGGGGACGTCTTCCCCGGCCGGCTGCCCGGGGCCTTCTGGAAGGCCCGTGCGAGAACGGTATTTATACCATTCTTTTTGCGCATGCTCAGACTGTTACTGAGGGGAAAAGGCTGCCCTTTTTCCCTCAGTAACAGTCTGAGCATGCGCCTGAGCATGCGCAAAAACGGTACATACCGTTCTCGCAGCAGGCCTTCCTCAGAAGGCCCCGGGCAGCCGGCCGGGGAAGACGTCCCCAGCCAGCTCTCCCGATTGGGGTGGGGGAGTCGCCTCCTCCCGGAGCGCGCCGCCTCCTCCTCCCGGAGAGCGCCTCCTCCTCCTCCCGGAGAGCGCCTCCTCCTCCTCCCGGAGAGCGCCGCTGCCTCCTCCCGGAGAGCACCGCTGCCTCCTCCCGGAGAGCGGCGCTGCCTCCTCCCGGAGAGCGGCGCCGCCTCCTCACGGAGAGCGCCGCCCCCCCTCCGGAGCGCGCCGCGGCCAAAGGCCGCGGTGATATTCAGTTATAGGGGCGCCACCCCCCGTTGCTCCAGGCGCCAACGGGGGCACTTACGCCTCTGCTTTTTTCTAACTGTGATGGAAAAAGCAACACATGTCAGAAACTGTGCTTATTCAAGATATGTGAACAGCCCAGACTGTGGACTTACAGCACAATCCTGCCTAACTATCCGGCGGGCTGCCCAGCCGCCAGCCGGATACTATCCTCGTCCCCTTCCCCCGGTGTAGCATGTCCCGGCCCCAATGGGCCTCCTTGGATTTCCACCAGCTATTTAGCTGGCAGACATAAGAGGAGGGCGTGCAAAGGCTGCGCCGGCCTGGAACGGAATGAGGATATAGCGGCTGCCATCCCTGCCTCCTCCCGGCCCGGCTCGGCCAATGGACCCCCTCCCTCACCACTCGGACTGCCCCTGTGCCCGCCGGGGGATCTCTTACCTCCTTTGGCAGCCACAGCGGTGATCTGACAGTGGAGTGAGGGCGGCTGCCCTCCGCACCGGTGGCCCTTACTCTAAAGTCCTCTTCCTTGCAGGCATCAACTCACAGACTCGCCCTGCTTGTCCCCTGAGCGTTACATGCAGGCTGGTTTCACCGCTTTCTCTTTTGTCCTTTTCAGTGTATGTTTTCTCTCAATTAAACACAAACTTTCATGGCCCATTCATTCAAAAACAGAAATTCTCGGGCTTTCTACAATGTTCAAAACTATTTTTTTAAAAAAATAAAAGATGTTAATAACTCCGGCGTTTTCATCTGCACCTATGACAAACCTTTTCAAGGAAAAAAAAGGAGGAAGGAAAGATTTTTCCTCCAACAGGAGGAAGAATCTTACCAACATACTCGGGAAGTGGGAGAAGAGCTTATATGTTGTATCTGCCTTTTCGGTCTCACACCCTCTTGTCTTCTTGAACACACTATTCACACGACTAAAATGGATAGATTATACAGGCATGGGTAGGAGTGGCATCGGCCACGCAAAGCTCTATGTGTGGTGAACTTGTTGTGTCAACAGAAACTACATGTACACAAGCACTGATGTGCATGATTGTGGATCCAGTCTGCGCATGGCCGTCTGCACTGGCTGACTCATTCAAATCAATGGTGAAGTCCAACGTTTGGTGTGTTCAAAGGAGAAATAGTACAGTATGTAGAGAAAGATTTAAGAAAATCATTTAACCACGGCCTGGAAATATTCACAGGCAAATCTCTCCACTGTCACTTACTGATTTGGTTGGAAACCATGTCTGTTGGGCATGGAGTACAGTCATAGCAACAAACTGGTTCCCCCTCCTTTTCTGCCCTTCTGAATCCAAAATGGCAGCTCTCCACACACTTGGAATGGGGCCGTATCTAACAATAAAAAAGTAAGTTAATGTCATGGCATAACTTTGAGCCCTTCTATATTTCTACTTGGTAACAGGGAGACAGCTGTTATTTGCTTAAATTTAATGTTGAAATGAAATTTTGCATCATCTCAAGGTTAGTTGCTGCTGCCCAAGAACATCAGGGACATTTCAAATTCTGATTTTCAAAATACTTTAAGACAAGATTAGTATGAAGGCCAGTGCTAAGAATAATGATGGGCATCCCATCCCAGTTTGGGGTAAGCTGCCTAATATGAATTATTTTTGGTAGAACATAGGAAAATAAGTGATTTGGTTCCTGGGCCTATTTCAAATTTGGATGATGTTGTACTTCCATTGATAAAACTACAAATGTGATGAGACCTTCAGGTTCCATAAATTCCTTTTCATCCTGTTCTCTGCTCCTGGGCCTTCTCCCACCACATGTCTCCCACATGTCTCCCACCTTCTCCCTACCACATGGTAGTAGTAATGGTAGAAAGACCTCTTTACTCAGTGCCACCAGCTACCACCCAGAGTGAGAGCTGTTGTTCAGTGTGCAAAGCACATGATGAGGACTGTTATGCTGTGGGGAACAAACCTGATGATTTTTAACAAAGAATTTAAATGCGCAAGATCGCTGAACAGATTGTTAAGTCCTGGTGACATGATGGGATACATCCCATTAACTTCTGAACATCAAGGACAACTGCAGGTGGTAGCTCATAGGTAGCTGGTAAGTGTTAGATGGTATCTGCAGTTCTTAGCTTTTTCTACTGATGATTATTGGAGACGTGTGTGTGTGTGTGTGTGTGTGTGTGTGTGTGTGTGTGTGTGTGTGTGCACGCACACGTGCACGTGCGTAGGGCAGCAGTTCTACAATTCAAACTTGCCAAGGGTTAAAATCCTGCCCCCGAAACAGATGTGGAATGTTTTTGAGTATATCGTTGCCTTAAAAAAGATCCAAAAAGATTCTATTAGAGCAGATCTCCTGCTAAAAACCAATTGGAATTGGAGTCTAGTTTTTTTTCAGAATGGACTGTAGTGGAGAAGCTTCAATTTTCATATTCTTCCTGGGATTTGTCAAATTGAATTTTCTGGTTTGTATAACCTGGTATTTCTTATGTTTCTGCTCTCAGCAGAACAACAGGAACAGGAAGTTAAAGAGAAGGTTGCTTAGATCAGTACAAAGAGATAAATATTCAAAAGATTTATCCAGTTAACAAGATAGGTTACAGCTCCACCTATTGTCAGAGGAGAGAACTCACACCTTTGGTCACTGGAGTTGCTAGAGGTGGGGCGGAACGGTAAGTCTTGCACAGCGGTAACTGCTCCGTTCCATGGTGGCCCCGCCCACTCGCCGTCGTAACTAGTCCAAGCGGCGAAGGCAACACGCAGGGAGTCTCCTGCATGTTGCCTTCGCTGCTCGGACTGGTTCCAACGGCGAGTGGGCGGGGCCACCATGGAATTGAGTGGTTACCGCTTTTCAAGACTTACTGTTCCACCCCACCTCTAGCAACACCAGTGCCTTTGGTGACTATACACTGACTTAGGTCAGCTCACATGTGGATGACTCTCCAACGTGTTGTTTCCCAGGATTTTGACAGAGTTATACAAGAGGACTCATGAAAAAAAACAAAAACAGAAAGGATATACAAGTAGAGGGACTGAGGAGGTTCCTTCAGCAGTAGTGCTACAGAGCCTAGAAAGCAGGCTATTATCATTCAGTTGGGGCTTCCAGATGTGCTAATGAAGTCTTACCTGCCCGAATTTGCTATTCCACACAATGGCATCCTCCCTGATGGTGAACTCTTGGCTTGGTGAAATTTTTCCAACTTGGACTTTCAGGAAAGATTTATTGGGAGAAGTCACCCAGTTGAGGATATCATAGCCAGATGATAATTCCCCCATACCCACAATGAAGACTTCTTGTCCAGCGCCATTGTTAAAGTGGATGTTTTTCAGGAAAGGCTGGAGCTACAACAGGAGAGAAGGCAAGCAAATATCTCTCCAATGCAATCCATCCTTGGTGTTTTATCAGTTTATGATTCAGCCACATACCAGCTTTTCATAACAGAACCAGATGTGCACAGGAACAGGTGCACAGAAGCAGGCTTCTCCCTCCTTCTTATTGCTGTCCTGCATCAATGCTAACTAACTGTTTTTTTTCTGGGGGGGGTTGGGGGGTGATGCACATCCGGTTCTGTTATGAAAAGCTGGTATGTGGCTGAATCATAAACTGAAAAGCTAATAAAGCTAATAATGAATCAAAACTCTAAAGCTCTAAACATGAAAACCCTTCATTCCACAAAAGATCACCACTTTTTCTTACTTTTGAGTAAGAAAGTACCTTTCAGTAAGAGATCCCGCAGGATCCCGTGCCCGCTAGTACCTTTCAGTAAGAGATCTAGCTTGGAACAGTTGCGGAGCCTATCCAACAGCTCCAAAGTTCTTCGTGTTTTCCCTTGCTTTGCTTCTGCTCCTGTTCTGATTTGCTTACTGTATATACAGCATTCAACCACTAGGTGGTGCAAGCAAGAACAAGCAGCAAGAAAGAGCAGAATAGCCTTTTATTTCCTGTTCCTGTTTTATTGTTATATTTGAACAAGCTGTTCAAGCTGCTCAAATTGCTGTATTTGAGCTCTCTTTGAGACAGCTGCTGCTCATATTTGTAGAGATTCAATAGGCATGAATAGGAATACAGTACTACTGTTTGAAAAAAAGAACAGTGGCTAACGGCACGATCCTGTGTAGAAGAAGCCCTGGGGTGGCGCACGCTGCCCCAGGGCAGGGTGTCGCATAAATCACTTGTGTGACACCCAGAGAGCAAGCAGCACCGGTGCTGTGGCCTGCGCTGCATACTCTGCCATCTCCCCAGCCCTGCGCCTGCTGGACAGGATAAGTTCTAGGCCGGTCGGGGCAGGGGCGGGGGGAGGGCGGACCGGGCAGCGAGGGAGTGGGCCTGAAAGGGGCAGGTTTACTGGGACCTGGAGAGGGCAGGGTTACTGGGGGCCAAGATCACCATTATCCTGAGCTCCCTCCAGGCCCCGTTACGCCAACACGAGCAACATGAATGTACGCGAGCTCCAGAGCTCGCGTTCATTCAAAGAGGCCCATAAGTTCTCTCTCTGCTTACACGGGGGGAAGGGGATGATCATCCCCTTCTCCCGAGTACCTGGGCTTCCCTGGGGCAGTCCAGGAACTCGATAGGATGCGGCAGTCGCCCTTTAGGTGAACCGCTGCAGCCTACGCACGATCGGGCTGTTAATTGCTGCATTTGCTGACACTATCACCTATCTAGTGCACATTTAGATATATAGTCTATCAAACACAATTATTAAAAAGTAATAAAAATTAATAAAAATGAAAAATTGGAATAAAAACACGTAACACTACTATTTGTGTTTGTAATCAAGAAATTTTGAAAAAAACAGCAACAAAAACATCTCTATCAATGGTAGATGGAACACATTGAGATAACCAATTTGTAGGGGGAAATTGGAATAAAAACACGTAACATCACTATTTGCGTTTTTAATCTTTTTAAAACACACACACACACACACACACACACACACACACACACACACACACACAACACCTATGAATTGGTTATCTCAGCGTGTTCAATCTACCATTGATAGAGGTGGTTCTTTTTGTGTTATTTAAAAAAATCTTGATTAAAAATGCAAATAGTGGTGTTATGTGTTTTTCTTTGTAAAAATAACATAGTATATGACAAAAACAGGTTTTCCAACAGGAACATTAATTCTCAGAGACCTTAAAGGTGAGAACTTGGTTAAACTTGCTTTAATTTATTTTTAAAAAACCAGAACACCCCAGTTTAAAATCTCAAAATATTGTCTATTTCAAATATATTTTTAAGAAAATATTTTTCATAGTTTTCTTACTGCAGCAATTGAAGTGCAATATAGTAAGTAGAAAGTATTTTTAAAAGAAATACTTTAGAAAGTTTTTTTTTTAAAAAAACAGAGCGCCCCAGGTTACCATCCCAAAATATTTTCCAATTTATTTATTTTCTTACAGCAGCAATTCAAGTGCAATATATTACTAAGTTTTTAAAATACATGATACTTAGAAGGCATTCCATTAACACACACACCCAGAATGCACTGCACAGCACTAGTCTGCATGCTTTTATCATGCTTAAAGCAAGATCCCTCATGAAAACGTCCGAAGAATGACTCAAAAGTAAGGAAATTGGTGTTTTTTCTTGATACGGTTTTTTGATATATTTCTTGTCATCAGTAAAAAATAATTTTATTTAGTGTTTTGAGTCAAAATAGCAGTCTGTGTTGTCACCAAAATGACAACAACAACAACAACAACACACCTGTAACCATTGAGTTGCCTGGAAAAGGAAAAAAAATGACCTACATTCAGAAAAAAAGTAATCATGTTTAATTCCTATTAAAATTGTTAGTCATGTCTAACATGTAGGCTTACCATTGTCCCAGAATCGAGGCTGGCTTCGGCCTAGAGCGGATCCGAGCTGCTCCCAGGAGTCCACCACGGCTGCCCAATGCGGGCTGTGGCTTCCGGAGCTTCCGGTAAATGAAGCTTCTGGTAAACGACCACGTTAGGGCAGCCGCAGTGCACTCTTGGGAGCAACTCAGATCCGCTCTAGGCCAGCCTCGATTCTGGGACGATAAGCCTACTAACATGTATCATTGATGACAAAGGTGCTTAACAGAAGCAGGCTTCTCTGGGTTTAGGGTTAGGGTGAACTGGAAATATATAGAAGACAGGGCAGTTATTCATCAACTACTATTAGGTTACCAGTATGCAATATGAATGCAGACAAGGTATAAATGTTTCAAATGAATGAATAAATGATTTGCATTTTCTTCTCTATGCCAAAGTCTCCAGGGAGTTTTCTAGTGACTATATGTGAATAGAGTTTCAACAATCATCAAAAGTTTCATTGCAGTCATCTTTACCTGCCATGGCTGAACATTCCAATTTTGGAACCTGCCTCTGTCGAACGGCGTTCTTTCTCTGGACTTATATGCATCTTGTAAAGCATGAGCGACAGCATAGACAGCATTGTAGATACTGTAGCTCTGACCAGTCATTTCTACCTCTGACCATCTCAAACCAAGCGCCATTCCCTTCTCTTCCATGCATGCTTTTACTAATGGATTGTCTCGTTTGAGAAAGAAGCACTTGTACGAAAATTCAAAGAATAAACAGTGATAGCGCATCACTGCTTCATCGGAATTGATGGTCTGGAGAAAGTTCTTGAATCCTGGCATTGCTTTTTTCTGGAGTGAGAAAGACAAGGTGCCATGAAATGTTCTAGCTAAACCCGTCTCTTCAAGGATGTCACATTGGGCAGTTGTGATCCAGACCTTTCCTATTGATGTCTTTTCCTCAAATCCTTCCCATTCTAAGGTGTGTGTTAAAGAATCCAGAGAATGAGAGTCCCCGCTGAGAAGAATTGCATTTACTTCCGTTAATAAAAGTTTTGATTTTATCTGCAGTGTATCTTTATAGCTTACAAACAACTCAGCAATGTTGGCTGGTGCAATTCTGTGCAAAAAGGCAACACAAATGCTATTCTGCGTAAGCATGGGTGTCAGCGTCCTCTCAAAGTTTTTGCCATCCTCGGTAGCTGAAACAAAGAGGCCAATCCACCTCCACTCAAAATGGAGGAGTAGCTGGACAAGCCCCGTGAACTGTGTAGCATCCCTCGGCGCCATACGGTACAAAGAAGGAAAATGCCTTTTAATGGTGGGTGTCGTCTCATATTCAGTATACATGAACTGATGGGGAAAATGTTGCTCATTAACGGTTGTAGAGATAAGCACAAGGGTCCCAACATTAGTGCCTGTCTTCAAATGCTTGTCTTCCAAAGTGCTTGCATTCAAATGCATGGCAACAGTTATCGTCAACTGTCTTGTTATCCTCAACTGTTATCCTCAGCTTTTTGATCATATTTTTAAATATTCTGAGTGACTTCTCACAATCCATAGATAGGATTGTGTTGTATGACAAAGAAAAGCAAAGGCTAGTATATCACATTGGATACAAAAGTGGTTGTTCAGATTAACAGCACAAAATGTGTCGTAAGGCACGTTTGCGATACCCAGCGAGTTGGCGCCACCTACTGGACAGCAAAGGACCCAGCACCGTGGAGCAGGTAAATCCCTCTTTGAGTGGTGCAGGGGCAGGGAAGGTGGGGGGAGGGTGAGGAGGGGGCATAATGAGGCAGGGGCCAGGAGGGGGCGGGATAGGTGTCCTTATCGGATGCAATATTCGATCCCCTGCTCCCAGACCTCCAGGCCTGACATGGAGCTGCTTAATTCTCTGTTGGCTACAGAGCCGGCAGAGACTAACAGCGCAATTGTGTTCAACTTACACCACCGGTGTAACCAACGGGGGAGGGCAGGGTGGGAGGATTTGGAGGGGAGGGGATATTTAAATTCCCTTTGAATCCCCCTTTGGAGGGGATTTGAATCCCCTTTCCATTCTGGGGCCTCCGGTTCTCACTACACTGCTGGTTACAGCGGTGGTGTAGGTTGCATAGGATTGTGCTGTGAGTAGCCGCATTGCCACGGTTGGGGGTTACCCAGATTAAGGGTACAAATGTCCGCTTTCCCCGAGTAGACCTCCAGGAGGGCCCTTCCCTGCATAGGATGCAGCATCAGCTGTGCAACTCACTTGCATAGCCTAAACCAGAGGAGGGTAGGATTGGGCTGCCCGACAAAGATACAGTAGTTGAAATGCTCCATAAATACATTTCTAATAAATACCATAGGTTTTTGAACTAGAAAAGCTAAACAATTCCAGTAAATGAGAACTTGTTTTATTTAAAGGCAGTGTCACAGTTCATAACTGCCCAGTGTACAAACTGACTGAATTTTCAACTTGAAATTCAGGGGCAGTGATACACGATGAGAACAGTTTGGAGGAGTGAAACAGGATAACTGTCACAGGTTGACAGTACAGGGGAAGTGATTTCATTATCTCTGAATTTCACACTTTCATTTCATTTTTCCTCTCCTTCTGCTTTTTTCTTTGATCGCAACCCCCCACTACACACACACACACACACACACACACACACACAAATGCATATTGAAATAAATGTTTTTCCAAATATTTTCACACATTTTTTACTCAAGAAGCTGATGTGATAATGCATGGCAAAGTATGCATTTAAATACATGTTTGTTTTTTTTATGGAAAGATACAGAAGACATGAAATCAATTAAAAAAATCTGTATATCCCGATCCCTTGGGGAATGATCATAGTCTGTGAATATGCAGTGTATACCAAGTGTTGGCGAGAGAAATTCAGTAACATACATACTTAAACCAAAAGTGTTTGCGTGCAAGAATTTAAACCGAGAGGCATTTGATCATAATGTAACAGGTCTCCATTTATATGTAAACACTTACACACCTGGGGGATCTTGTAAATGCTCAAAATGCTAGCCATTTGGGTGGCATATTCAACAGTCAACCCCCCAATGACAGACAATGCATGCTTTTTCCTATCACGTTCAAAATTGACTACACGATTTGGTTCTGCAAAGAGCAGGTCCAGGATTGTCTCACATGTTCTCCTTCCATCAAATAGGTTGTCATTGATGTGGAACCCCAGAGTGATGTTGGACAAGAGCTTTGGATTCTTATTGATTTCCTGAATGGCAAAAATCATGGCCAGGACATGCTGATAATTATGCTCCATTCTCCTGAAATGAGATTGATGCGGAGTCTTAAACACGTCTAGCAGAGCTCTTGTGCATTGTCTCTATTGCCTCCTTGCATGTTCAAAGGCTGGTTAATATCACATCTCTACCAGAATGAGAAAGAGACATTAGGAACACAAAAGCAAATGCGAAAATGTCGAGAATATTTGGATTTGAGATTTAATGCCAAGAGGGGTAAGGATTAGATTTGGTTGCAAATGAACTGGGGCATGTCCTGCACTTTCAGTTGGTTTCACATTCTCTAGTTTGGGTTTGAATGGGAGACAATTTATTGAAGTATATACAGACTGCATTATAGACTGCATTAATCAACTGTCTTAATCATCATTTGGTCAATTACATTACAACTACTAAACAATAAAGAAGAACTTACACTGAAACAAATTGATCACCTGATGGAGGTTCTGTAAACTTTAGTAAATCCCTATATGTTTCTATTAGAGAGAAAATCCCTCCGATTATGACTTTCCCTGGCTTATACAAATCATCTTGGACGCTTCCATCAATGCCACATTTCTTGATTTCCTGGGATACAAGAAGAGGGAGAACCAGCAGCAGGAACAACAGCAATAGCAACCACCGGAGATGTCTATCCAGCCCAGAGTTGCATGCGGCCATTCTGAATTACACTCCCTGCTACAATGGCCACTTGCAAGATGTTAAACCCTTCCCCAAGGAAAGACAGACACACACGCTGTGGATATAGATATGGGAAAATAACAGAGAGAGAGAGGGAGAGAGAGAGAGAGAGAGAGAGAGAGAGAGAGAGAGAGAGAGAGAGAGAGAGAGAGAGAGAGAGAGAGAGAGAGAGAGAAGATTTTGCCTTCCTCCTTCATAGAGCAATGTCCCAGCTCTGGGAGTTGAGAACAGGAATTCAGGATTGAAACGTTTGTATTTTAATCCGAGGCTTAATTATTGTTTCTTACTAGCTCTGCAGGAAGGGAAATAACTGTGATTTTGATAATTACAGAGTAGATGCACACATTTCTAGTATCACCGAGTCTGTCTCTATTAAAGAACAAAAAAACACAAAACACCACAACTATGTTTCTAAGATGTTTTGCAACTCAGTGGAAAACTCAATATGAAAAGTTAGTTCATATGGCACAATTGTGAGCAAATGGAGATCTAGCAAGTGGGTTATATGGCACTGTGCCAAGCCCTAGAACTGGCAACTGATTGCTCTCTTTCTTTCCCAGCCTTTCTTCTCTTCCTTGAGCATATTGCTCTCTTTCTTTCCCAGCCTTTCTTCTCTTCCTTGAGCATATTGGGATCAGCTGAGCAAAGCTGAGTGCAAAGTCGCCTGTGGCAGTATGTGCTATGGCTACAGCTGAGCCTCTGGGTTTGCTTTCAAGCTGTCTCCATCTTTTGTACACCACTTTCAATGCAGGAGATTGCCTGGTCTTGGCAAACAAGCTCACCAATTCCTGCAACTCTTCGCATCCAAGACAGTGGAAATGGACAAGTAATCTGGTTCTTGGCACACCCTCACCATTGCCCTCCTAGCCCCCCCATTCCTATCTCATATGAAGTCAAATTGACTGCATGCTTAGTGCCTCTATCTTTTCCTCCTTGGCGCGAGTGCTGTGTGCATATATTTGTGAATCTAGCAGGCTTGGCCCACTGTTAAACTGTTTCGGGGGGGGGGGCTGACCTCTGGTTGGGGACACCATTAGCCATTGTGGCTAATGACATCGTGGCTACTGTTCAAACAGCTGGGCTGCCCAGTTAAAAGACCTTCTCCAGAGCAGATAGAAAGCAGTTTAAAATGTAACTTGAAATGCAAATTACCGTATGTCAAAGGACAAAAAGGACCAGTTCAATTGAAATATATGACTGACCCAAGCAAACCACATAGGGAGGAGCATGAGGGCAGGTCTTCTCCCCACTCGCTATACAGTCCACATATTGGAGAATCTTATGAGTTTATCAGCACAATCCTATGCATCTCCACTCAGAAGTAAGTCCCATTGCATTCAATGGGGCTTACTCCCAGGAAAGTGTGCATAGGATTGCAGCCTATGTGTGTGTCCCCGTGTGTGTGTCCCCGTGTGTGTGTGTGTGTGTGTGTGTGTGTGTTTCCCTGTTTGTGTGTGTGTGTGGAGAATGACATCTAAACCTCTATCACCTAACTATTTAAAGGAGGCCTCAAGCACTGGTAAGATTTCCCTGCTCACCTTCAAATGGAATCAAGCTATCTGTTCAAACATTTCACAAAAATCCAGCCCCCAAATTTGGTGAGACGGTTGTACAAATATGAGAGTCCAGGACTTCTTAGCCTTTCTTTTTATCATTTAACTACATGTCGTGGTCGCAATCTGGCTTGGGCTTCTCAGAACTGTTTAAAAACTGTTTATTTCTGAATGTTTATTGTGATTGACAAACTCAATCTGTACAGCAGGCTAAAAATGTAAAATGGAACATTACTCATACAATTAAAAGCTGAGTGCCTGAGTGTTGAGCCACAGCCTTTGAAGCAGAACCACATTTTGCATTTTGAGATTCAACTCAGAATGTGGGCAACCAAGACCATTTAGATTTGGGTTATGCCCTGTTTCAGTTTGAAAACAAATATAATGTCTGAACGAGCCTTGGGCTTGAACTTATATTTGCTATGATTGCTTTATCCTAGGCATTACTTCAAATGCTAAAGTACAAAATAGACAGACTGGAAGTATTATGGGATCTATGACCTTTAGTTAAAGAAATTTACAAATAAGTAGATAATATTTTCACCTTCCTTATTTCACTTTTCACAGGGTTTATCCACATTCTGTAATCATCTAAGTGGCTTTCCTCTCAAAATTCTCATAAGAGCACCTTTCACCTCTTTATTCCTCAGGCTGTATATGACAGGGTTCAAGATGGGACTAACCACCGTGTAGAAGAGAGAAAGATATTTGTCCGAGTTTGGCGAGTAAGTGGAGTTGGGCTTCAAGTACGTAATACAAGCAGAACCGAAGAATAAAGTCACCACAATGAGGTGTGAAGAGCATGTGGAGAAGGTCTTCTTCCGACCCTCAGACGATGAGATCCTAAGAATGGCAGCAATGATTGCAGCATAAGACAACAATATCAGGATAAAAGGAAGACTTACAAAAACCATAGCCACAGCAAAGACAGCAATTTCTGTCCTAGACGTGTCTCCACAAGCCAATTTCAATAATGGGGGGATGTCACAAAAGAAGTGATTGATTACATTGGAACCACAGAAGGGCAAAGTAAACACCATGCTGGTGTGACCAAAGGACATGAAAAACCCACTTAACCATGATGCCACAGCTAGACTGGTATACACTTTTCGGCTCATCAGGACAGGGTAATGAAGAGGTTTACAAATGGCAATATAGCGATCATAAGACATTGAGGCCAAGAGGAAACACTCCGACCCACCAAGGAAGAACGTAAAATAGGTTTGCAGAGCACAGCCGATGAAGGAGATGGATTTGTTTCCGGAGAGGAGGTTATCAAGCATTTTGGGAACATTGACTGATGTATAGCAGATCTCCAGGAAAGACAAGTTTCTCAGGAAGAAATACATTGGTGTGTGAAGGGCAGGGTCAGCCAGTGTCAGGAGAATGATGAGAAGATTCCCTGCCAGTGTGATGATATATAGTACTAGAAAAGTGGAGAAGAAGATGGTTTGCAGGTTGGGCTCATCCGAAAGACCCTGGAGAATGAACTCAAGTACTCTTGTGCTATTTTCTAAAATATTTCCTTTCTTGGTCTGCATCCTAGAAACAAAAAAGGAAATCCAGATAAATATAGTATATGAATTTTGGAGACAATAAATAAAGCTTGTACTTAATATTGATCGATTGTACTTCAACAATGGAATGTATGACATGTGACCCAGTGAGAAACGCTTCTCTTGTTGAAACAAAGCATGTCTTAGCCTATTTAAAAAAGCCAACCTGGCTCTTTGGGGTAGATGTGAAATATGCATAATAAATAGGAACGTACAATGTATGATGGTTTACTGACTCTAGTGACATGAACGGGTGGACTATAAAACTGCCTTGGTGCTATTAGTTAAAGATGGGGAATAACATGAAAGAAGATATCAATCAGTCAATCAATCAATCAATTAAATACATGGCATTCTAGATTGTCAGCGCAATCCTGAACCCTCAGGCTGCGACGTAACGAGCGTTCCATCGCCGGGAGACGGTGAACATGCCGTAAAGCACGTTCGTGAAGACTTGAGAGCAAGGAAGGCCGGAGGAGTGGCCGGCCTCCCTTGCTCCGGCGCCGGAGCGCCCCTGCGGCCGCCCGACCAGGTAAGCCGAGATCCGGCGGAGGTGATTCACCAGGCAAGGGAGGGGGCCATTGGAGTAGCCAGCCCGGGAGGGGGCAGGGGATGACCGTGGCTATATCCCAGCCCCCAATGGGTGGCTAGACTCCTCCGACTTCCACCTGTTATTTACCTGGTGGAAATCCGAGGAGGCCAATAGGGCCTGCCCCGGTTTACACACGGGGAAGGGGACGAGCATCCCCTTTTTCGAGGAGATGTCCAGCCCAGCAGCAGCATGACCGCTGATGCACAGGATCCGACGGGCGACCCTGGGCCACCGGCCGGATCCTTCCGGTAGATTGCGCTGCCCGTATTGTACCAAGACAGTCACCATAATGCAAGATCTGGTAGTCTCTGTGTCATGAACAAAACCACATAGTGAGCTCAGAATGATAATTATTGGGTTGTTGCATCAATGACTGAAATAATGTTTGTGAAATGCATTGAACACACTATAGCCCTATAGAAATGTCCAATCTTGACACATTTCAGTACTTCTCAATGCTTCTGATTTCAATGGAAGAATGTTAGTGGTTGCCGTAGACTCCCAATGAAATCAATGAGACTTATCCCTGATTGATTGAGGTTGCAATCCTGTGCACACTTACATGGGAACAAATCCTACTGAACATAATGGGTTTTACTGTTTATCTTTTTAAGAATATTTGTACAGCAAGTCCTCACTTAAAGTTTTTTCATTGAAAGTTGTTTTGTTTTAAAATTGATGGGAAAATGCTATTTGAACGTTTACATTTATCAATTAGCCTGTGGTATCATTGGTAACTGTAGGCACACATGAAAATGAAGGCTTTAGATGCTAGAATGGGAGAGATTACCAACTCTATTCTGCTGGGCAGGTTTTGAGTACAGAGTCCGTCTAAGCAGCAAGGGCTGGGATGAGTGAGTCCAGGTTCCAGGAGAGAAATATACAGGAAAAAGGTGCTCCTTGAGCCGGGGAAAGTCGCTCCTTCAGGGGCAGCAAGGGGCATAGGAATCTCAATAGATTGTCCAGGTGACCTGGCCACTCGAAACGTTAATTTAGTACGCAGCGGGACTTGTTTTTGCACAAAATGCTATCAGGATGAGACACCCAAATTTGCAAGACCTTCGAGGGAATGAGACACACAGATGCCACACAGGGCTACAGCCTGCCTGCCTGCCATCCTTACTTCCCCTTAAAGGTCCTTGATTAGCATGATATGACTAAGATCTCAGCATGACAACAGCCCTTTCTGGGCAAAGTCCTGCATAGCTCCTAACATTGCCAGATAGAGAACAAAATGGGGTAAGGACAGACTGCAAACATGTTGGGAAAAGAGGGTGTCGATCACAATAAGCAATAGTATAAGCATTCACCGATTATTATTGGCCTGTAGTCAAATTTACTTCTAGATGTGAGTTCAGGACATTGACCCAGAATACTGGTAGGAGCAAAAAAAACAATCAGAAAAAGTCAATTTTGTACTTACTGAATTATGGGCTGCTCTCGCACAGCCCTCGGTTATTGTCTCAGCTGCATGTCTGGTTTCTCAGCCCCAATCATAGAAGCATCGATATTTTCCTGATCCCAGAATCTTTCTTCACCAATTACAATGGATATGATTTATCTTTCTGGATTGTCACCCCTGAGACTTTCATAAAAGAAGAACTGGCTGAGTGGATCGATGCACCAATGTCACTTTCCATAATGATTGGGAATTCTGGAACTGACAACAGTGCACATATTGCACTGTATAAACAGATCTGTTCCTAGCAAGTGATCCCAACAGCAATCAGCTATCTTACTTTTTTTAAAATTTGCTTGTTTTGCTGCTGTTCTTCCCTCCAAAGTCTTTTGGCTGTATCCAAAAAAAGTCGGGTATGATGAAACACCACTGAAATCAATTAGACAAGTTAGTCATGACTCACTTTCTTTGGATACAATCAACAGGTATAGAAAATGAGAATCTGATATGCATCACTCACCTGGAGTTCAACTCAGTCCACACATGGAAGTGTTAGAGATATTCAGTGTTTGCCCTTCAGATATTGCTTTGCATTTCTCTCTCGTTTTTAAAATGAGTGCAGGAAGCAAGCTTGTACTCTGAAATATACATTTGTTTGCAGAGGTCACTGGTCCCTAATGACTTTTTATCTTTTTGAAAAGAATGCTCAGCCAAGGAAGAGTTTTCATTTTTTAACAGTCCAATCGTATCAAACCACCACCCCTTCCCAGTGCAACCATGCCACCAGAGTGCATCCTGCATACTGCAAGGGGGTGGGGTAGTCCCAGAGGGGG
This sequence comes from Plestiodon gilberti rubricaudatus, assembly GCA_026170595.1. Lineage (NCBI taxonomy): Eukaryota > Metazoa > Chordata > Lepidosauria > Squamata > Scincidae > Plestiodon > Plestiodon gilberti. Next base: position 31,538,133 of record JANXHW010000006.1, on the reverse strand, counting down.
AAGGGGGTGGATGGAGGAAACAGAGATTGACTGAGATGGTAGAATATGTTCTAATTTTTTTTATTGTCCGTAGAACACCTCTTTCAGGCTAGGTTTTATTGAAAGTCTTTGTTTTAAACTATGTTTTTTATGGATATTTTGTGTTATGCCAATAAAGATTCTTCTTCTTCTTCTTCTTCTTCTTCTTCTTCTTCTTCTTCTTCTTCTTCTTCATTATTATTATTATTATTATTATTATTATTATTATTATTATTATTATTATTATTATTATTATTATTAACCTCCTGCCTGACCCCTGTGTTGACTTGCCAGCACCAGGTCTCATTGGAAAGCTGCTGGCATGCGACCGCTCGCTGCTTGCAGCAGTGGCCTGTCGGTGCAAAATGGCATGTCATATGCCCATAAGACGTGGCCATAAGAAAGCTAGTCACGTACTGTCTTTCTTTCAGAGCTTCATTAAAGTAGAACTTATTGTGAGCCCAATCCTATTCATTCCCCGTCCCGCCGATGTAGTGGTGCCAAAATGGCAGACACTGCACCCTTGCCGGGGTGGTGGTGGTGGTGGTGCTGGACTGCCAGAGGCAAAGATACAAACAGCCATGGAGGTGGTCATCGTGATACCCCCCATGTGACTTCACAAACCCGAATCAGCTGTTTTAAGGTCATTAGTGGCACATTCGGGCAGGGGGGCAACTCCTCTTGCCTGAAAAAGATGATTTTTGCTGCCGCCGCTGCTGCCCCATGCTGCTGAATTGCTGCTGAAATAGTGGCTCGTGCACCCGCCTGCCACATGTCACCCCCTGCATCTGGGAGCCCACCAGACTCGCCCACCATGACGCCCCCCCTAACGATGCCTCTGTGGACCGGGATCCTTCCACAGGGGAAGGGGATGTTCAATCCAACGCGTCAACCCCCTACGATGCCACTGCCACCCCCTCGCCAGCCCCCACTGCCACCCAGTATGTCCTGATCGCATTTTCTTCGACCGCTTCTGACTAGGCCAGGGATAAGGCTGAAAACGGCGTTCTTCGCATGCGCACAACGCCGCTTGATGTCTTGCCTTCAGAAGGGCCAAGGACCCAATCGCGTCTTCTTCGGCTGCTTCTGACTAGGGCAAGGCTGAAAGTGGCGTTCTTTGGATGTGAACAACACCATTTTCATCCTTGCCCTCAGAAGCAGCTTAAGAAGACGTGATTGGGTCTTCGTTCGGCCCTTCTGAGGGCAAGGCATCAAGCGGCATTATGCGCATGCGAAGAACACCGTTTTCAGCCTTGTCCTAGTCAGAAGCGGCTGAAGAAGACACGATCGGGAGCGGGTCATACTGGGACACAGTGGGGGCGGGGGGCAGAGGCATCATGGGGGTGACGTGCTGACCTCTCGCCCCTAGTGACACACTGGCCTCCTGCCGGGGGTGACACAAATCCTAGTGGCGCCGCTGAGCAGAAGAGGTTGGCCCTCCCACCACAAGGGAGTAAAGTGATTTCACACAGCCTGCTGAGGGCTCACTCCTCACCTGTAGCCCTTGGTTCAGGCTACAGAGGACCACAAACCAGCAATGGTCCTTTGCCGCAGCAAGAACCAGGGGATTCTTCTAGCTCCTTTCTCCTCTTCTTCCTCTCCCTACTGGATACTCCAATACACCTGTGAGTTGGTGAATCAGCCAAAGCAGATAGAAAGCAGTTTAAAATGTAACTTGGAATGCAAATTATGTCAAAGAATAAATAGGAGTAGTTCACATGAAATATATGACTGACCCAAGCAAACCACATAGGGAGGAGCATGAGGGCAGGTCTTCTCCCCACTCGCTATACAGTCCACTTATTGGAGAATCTTATGGGTTTATCAGCATAATCATATGATTATACTCAGAAATAAGTCCCATTGCATTCAATGGGGCTTACTCCCAGGAAAGTGTGCATAGAATTGCAGCCTATGTGTGTGTCCCTGTGTGTGTGTCTGTGTGTGTGTGTTTCCCTGTTTGTGTGTGTGGAGAATGACATCTAAACCTCTATCACCAAACTATTTAAAGGAGGCCTCAAGCACTGGTAAGATTTCCCTGCTCACCTTCAAATGGAATCAAGCTATCTGTTCAAACAGTTCACAAAAATCCAGCTTCTGAATTTGGTGAGACGGTTGTACAAGTATGAGAGTCCAGGACTTCTTAGCCTTTCTTTTTATCATTTAACGACATGTCGTGGTCGCAATCTGGCTTGGGCTTCTCAGAACTGTTTAAAAATTGTTTATTTCTGAATGTTTATTGTGATTGACAAACTCAATCTGTACAGCAGGCTAAAAATGTAAAATAGAACGTTACTCATACAATTAAAAGCTGAGTGCCTGAGTGTTTAGTCACTGCCTTTGAAGCAGAAGCACATTTTGCATTTTGGGATTCAACTCAGAATGTGGGCAACCAAGACCATTTAGATTTGGGTTATGCCCTGTTTCAGTTTGAAAACAAAAATCCTGTCTGAACTAGCCTTGGGCTTGAGCTTACATTGCACGTGAATGCCAGTTCCTAGGCATTACTTTGAATGTTAAAGTACAAAACAGGCAGATTGGAAGTTTTATGGGATCGATGTCCTTTGGTTAAAGAGATTTAGAAAGAAGTAGATAATATTTTCACTTTACTTATTTCACTTCTCAAAGGGTGTATCTACATTCTGTAATCATCTAAGTGACTTTCTTCTCAAAAATCTCCTGAGAGCACCTTTCACCTCTTTATTCCTCAGGCTGTATATGACAGGGTTCAAGATGGGACTAACAACCGTGTAGAAGAGAGAAAGGTATTTGTCCGAGTTTGGCGAGTAAGTGGAGTTGGGCTTCAAATACGTAATACAACCGGAACCGAAGAATAAAATCACCACAATGAGGTGCGAAGAGCATGTGGAGAAGGTCTTCTTCCGACCCTCAGCCGACGAGATCCTCAGAATGGCAGTAATGATTCCAGCATAGGACAACAATATCAGGGTAAAAGGTAGACTTATGAAAATCATAGCTACAGCAAAGACAGCAATTTCTGTCCTAGAGGTGTCTCCACAAGCCAATTTCAATAACGGGGGGATGTCACAAAAGAAGTGATTTATTACATTGGAGCCACAGAAGGGCAAAGTAAACACCATGCTGGTGTGACCAAAGGACATGAAAAACCCACTTAACCATGATGCCACAGCCAGACTGGTATACACTTTTCTGCTCATCAGGACAGGGTAACGTAGAGGCTTACAAATGGCAATATAGCGATCATAAGACATTGAGGCCAAGAGGAAACACTCCGACCCACCAAGGAAGAACGTAAAATAGGTCTGCAGAGCACAACCGATGAAGGAGATGGATTTGTTTCCGGAGAGGAGGTTATCAAGCATTTTGGGAACATTGACTGATGTATAGCAGATCTCCAGGAAAGACAAGTTTCTCAGGAAGAAATACATGGGTGTTTGAAGGGCAGGGTCAGCCAGTGTCAGGAGAATGATGAGAAGATTCCCTGCCAGTGTGATGATATATAGTACTAGAAAAGTGGAGAAGAAGATGGTTTGCAGGTTGGGCTCATCCGAAAGACCCTGGAGAATGAACTCAAGTACTCTTGTGCTATTTTCTAAAATATTTTCTTTTTTGGTCTGCATCCTAGAAACATAAAGGAAATCCAGATTAATACAGTACATGAGATTTGGAGACAATAAATAAAGCTTGTACGTAATACTGATCGATTGTACGTCAACAATGGAATGGATGACATGTGACCCAGAGAGAAACTCTTCTCCTGTTGAAACAAAGCGTGTCTTAGCCTATTTAAAAAAGCCAACTTGGGCTCTTTGGGGTAGATGTGAAATATGCATAATAAATAGGAACGTACAATGTATGATGGTTTACTGACTCTAGTGACATGAACGGGTGGACTATAAAACTGCCTTGGTGCTATTAGTTAAAGATGGGGAATAATGTGAAAGAAGATATCAATCAGTCAATCAGTCAATCAATTACATACATGGTATTCTAGATTGTCAGCGCAATCCTGAGCCCTCAGCCGGTGACAGAACGAGCATTCTGTCGCCGGGAGACACGCAAACACTTCTTACTGCTTTTGATTTCAATGGAAGAATGATAGTGTTTCCATCACAGGGAGACATCGCAAACATGCCGAAAAGCACGTTTGCGACAACTCGTGAGCAAGGAAGTCCGGCGCAGTGGCCGTCCTCCCTTGCTCTGGTGCCGGAGCGCCCCTGCAGCCGCCGGACCAAGTAAGCCGAGATCTGGCAGGGGTGGTTCGCCAGGCAAGGGAGGGGGCCATTTTTGTAGCCAGCCCGGGAGGGGGTGGGGAATAACTGTGGCTATATCCCAGCCCCCAATGTGTGGCTAGCCTCCTCCGACTTCCACCTGTTATTTAGCTGGTGGAAATCTGAGGAGGCCAATAGGGCCTGCCCAGTTTTACACACGGGGAAGGGGACGAGCATCCCATTCCCCGAGGAGACCTCCGGCCCTGCAGCAGCATGAACACTGATATACAGGATCTGACAGGTGACCCTGGGCCACCAGCCGGATCCTTCCGGTAGATTGCGCTGCCCGTCTTGTACCAAGACAGTCACCATAATGCAAGATTTGGTAGTCTCTGTGTCATGAACAAAACCACATAGTGAGCTCAGAATGATAATTATTGGGTTGTTGCATCAATGACTGAGATAATGTTTGTGAAATGCATTGAACACACTATAGCCCTATAGAAATGTCCAATCTTGACACATTTCAGTACTTCTCAATGCTTCTGATTTCAATGGAAGAATGTTAGTGGTTGCGGTAGACTTCTAATGAAATCAATGAGACTTATCCCTGATTGATTGAGGTTGCAATTCTGTGCACACTTACATGGGAACAAATCCTACTGAACATAATGGGTCTTACTGTTTATCTTTTTAAGAATATTTGTACAGCAAGTCCTCACTTAAAGTTGTTTCATTGAAAGTTGTTTTGTTTTAAAGTTGATGGGAAAATGCCATTTGAAAGTTTACATTTATCAATTAGCCTATGGTAACATTGGTAACTGTAGGCTCAGATGAAAATGAAGGCTTTAGATGCTAGAATGGGAGAGATTACCAACTCTATTCTGCTGGGCAGGTTTTGAGCACAGAGTCCGTCTAAACAGCAAGGGCTGGGATGAGTGAGTCCAGGTTCCAGAAGAGAAATATACAGGAAAAAGGTGCTCCTTGAGCCAGGGAAAGTCGCTCCTTCAGGGGCAGCAAGGGGCATAGGAATCTCAATAGATTGTCCAGGTGACCTGGCCACTCGAAACGTTAATTTAGTACGCAGCGGGACTTGTTTTTGCAGCCAAATGCTATCAGGATGAGACACCCAAATTTGCAAGACCTTCGAGGGAATGAGACACACAGATGCCACACAGGGCTACAGCCTGTCTGCCTGCCTGCCTGCCTGCCTGCCTTCCCCTTAATGGTCCTTGATTAGCATGATATGACTAAGAGTTCAGCATGACAACAGCCCTTCCTGGGCAAAGTCCTACATAGCTCCTAACATTGCCAGATAGAGAACAAAATGGGGTAAGGACAGACTGCAAACATGTTGGGAAAAAGAGGGTGTCGATCACAATAAGCAATAGTATAAGCATTCACCAATGATTATTGGCCTGTAGTCAAATTTACTTCTAGATGTGAGTTCAGGACATTGATCTAGAATACTGGTAGGAGCAAAAAGACAATCAGAAAAAGTCAATTTTGTACTTACTGAATTATGGGCTGCTCTCGCACAGCCCTCGGTTATTGTCTCAGCTGCATTTCTGGTTTCTCAGCCCGAAACAAAGAAGCATCGATATTTTCCTGATCCCAGAATCTTTCTTCACCAATTACAATGGACATGATTTATCTTTCTGATTGTCACCCCTGAGACTTTCATCAAAGAAGAACTGGCTGAGTGGATCGATGCACCAATGTCACTTTCCATCACGATTGGAAATTCTGGAATTGACAATAGTGCACAGATTGCACTGTATAAACAGATCTGTTCCTAGCAAGTGATCCCAACAGCAATCATCAATCTTACTTTTTTGTTTGTTTGCATGTTTTGCTGCTGTTCTTCCTTCCAAAGTCATGTGGCTGTATCCAAAAAAAGTCAGGTATGATGAAACACCACTGAAATCAATTAGACAAGTTAGTCATGACTCACTTTCTTTGGATACAATCAACAGGTATAGAAAATGAGAATCTGATATGCATCACTCACCTGGAGTTCAACTCAGTCCACACATGGAAGTGTTTGAGATATTCAGTGTTTGCCCTTCAGATATTGCATTGCATTTCTCTCTCGTTTTTAAAATGAGTGCAGGAAGCAAGCTTGTACTCTGAAATATACATTTGTTTGCAGAGGTCACTGGTCCCTAATGACTTTTTATCTTTTTGAAAAGAATGCTCAGCCAAGGAAGAGTTTTCATTTTTTAACAGTCCAATCATATCAAACCACCACCCCTTCTCAGTGCAACCATGCCACCAGAGTGCGTCCTGCATACTGCAAGGGGGGGGGTAGTCCCAGAGGGGGAAGGGGGTGGATGGAGGAAACAGAGGTTGACTGAGATGGTAGAATATGTTCTAATTTTTTTTATTGTCCATAGAACACCTCTTTCAGGCTAGGTTTTATTGAAATTGTTTTAAACTATGTTTTTATGGATATTTCGTGTTATACCAATAAAGGAACTTCTTCTTCTTCTTCTTCTTCTTCTTCTTATTATTATTATTATTATTATTATTATTATTATTATTATTATTATTGTTGTTGTTGTTGTTGTTGTTGTTGTTGTTTTTGTTGTTGTTGTTGTTGTTGCTGTTGTTGTTGTTATTATTATTATTATTATTATTATTGTTATTATTATTATTATTAACCTCCTGCCTGACCCCTGTGTTGACTTGCCAGCACCAGGTCTCATTGGAAAGCTGCTGGCATGCCACCGCTCGCTGCTTGCAGCAGTGGCCTGTCGGTGCATAATGGCGTGTCATATGCCCATAAGACGTGGTCATAAGAAAGCTAGTCACGTTCTGTCTTTCCTTCAGAGCTTCATTAAAGTATATCTTATTATGAGCCCAATCCAATTCACTCCCTGCTCCGCCGATGCAGTGGTGCCAAAATGGCAGCCACTGCATCCTTGCCGGGGTGGTGGTGGTGGTGGACTGCCAGAGGCAGCACTACACACAGCCATGGGGGCGGGCGTCTTGATACCCCCATGTGACTTCACAAACCCGAATCAGCTGTTTTAAGGCCATTAGTGGCATATTCGGGAAGGGGGGGCAAATCCTTTTGCCTGAATAAGATGATTTTTGCTGCCACCGCTGCCACCCCCATGCTGTTGAATTGCTGCTGAAATGGTGGCTCGTGCACCCACCTGCCACATGTCATCCCCTGCATCTGGGAGCCCACCAGCCTCGCCCACCATGACGCCCCCCCTAACGATGCCTCTGTGGACCGGGATCATTCCACAGGGGAAGGGAATGTTCAATCCAACAGGTCAACCCCCTACGATGCCACTGCCACCCCCTCGCCAGCCCCCACTGCCACCCAGTATGTCCTGATCGCATTTTCCTTGACCGCTTCTGACTAGGCCAGGGATAAGGCTGAAAACGGCGTTCTTCGCATGCGCACAACGCCGCTTGATGTCTTGCCTTCAGAAGGGCCAAGGACCCAATCGCGTCTTCTTCGGCTACTTCTGACTAGGGCAAGGCTGAAAGTGGCGTTCTTTTGATGTGAACAACACCATTTTCATCCTTGCCCTCAGAAGCAGCTTAAGAAGACGTGATTGGGTCTTCGTTCGGCCCTTCTGAGGGCAAGGCATCAAGCGGCATTATGCGCATGCGAAGAACACCGTTTTCAGCCTTGTCCTAGTCAGAAGCGGCTGAAGAAGACACGATCGGGAGCGGGTCATACTGGGACGCAGTGGGGGGCAGGGGGCAGAGGCATCATGGGGGTGACGTGCTGACCTCTCGCCCCTAGTGACACACTGGCCTCCTGCCGGGGGTGACACAAATCCTAGTGGCGCCGCTGAGCAGAAGAGGTTGGCCCTCCCACCACAAGGGAGTAAAGTGATTTCACACAGCCTGCTGAGGGCTCACTCCTCACCTGTAGCCCTTGGTTCAGGCTACAGAGGACCACAAACCAGCAATGGTCCTTTGCCGCAGCAAGAACCAGGGGATTCTTCTAGCTCCTTTCTCCTCTTCTTCCTCTCCCTACTGGATACTCCAATACACCTGTGAGTTGGTGAATCAGCCAGAGCAGATAGAAAGCAGTTTAAAATGTAACTTGGAATGCAAATTATGTCAAAGAATAAATAGGAGTAGTTCACATGAAATATATGACTGACCCAAGCAAACCACATAGGGAGGAGCATGAGGGCAGGTCTTCTCCCCACTCGCTATACAGTCCACTTATTGGAGAATCTTATGAGTTTATCAGCACAATCCTATGCATGTCTACTCAGAAGTCCCATTGCATTCAATGGAGCTTACTCCCAGGAAAGTGTGCATAGGATTGCAGCCTCTCTCTCTCTCTCTCTCTCTCTCTCTCTCTCTCTCTCTCTCTCTCTCTCTGTGTGTGTGTGTGTGTGTGTGTGTCTGTGTCTGTGTCTGTGTCTGTGTATTTCCCTGTTTGTGTATGTGGAGAATGACATCTAAACCTCTATCACCTATCTACTTAAAGGAGGCCTCAAGCACTGGTAAGATTTCCCTGCTCACCTTCAAATGGAATCAAGCTATCTGTTCATACATTTCACAAAAATCCAGCCTCCGAATTTGGTGAGACGGTTGTACAAGTATGAGAGTCCAGGACTTCTTAGCCTTTCTTTTTATCATTTAACTACATGTCGTGGTCGCAATCTGGCTTGGGCTTCTCAGAACTGTTTAAAAACTGTTTATTTCTGAATGTTTAATGCGATTGACAAACTCAATCTGTACAGCAGGATAAACATGTAAAATAGAACGTTACTCATACAATTAAAAGCTGAGTGCCTGAGTGTTGAGCCACTGCCTTTGAAGCAGAAGCACATTTTGCATTTTGGGATTCAACTCAGAATGTGGGCAACCAAGACCATTTAGATTTGGGTTATGCCCTGTTTCAGTTGGAAAACAAAAATCCTGTCTGAACTAGCCTTGGGCTTGAGCTTACATTGCACGTGAATGCCAGTTCCTAGGCATTACTTTGAATGTTAAAGTACAAAACAGGCAGATTGGAAGTTTTATGGGATCGATGTCCTTTGGTTAAAGAGATTTAGAAATTAGTAGATAATATGTTCACCTTATTTATTTCATTTCTCAAAGGGTGTATCCACATTCTGTAATCATCTAAGTGACTTTCTTCTCAAAAATCTCCTGAGAGCACCTTTCACCTCTTTATTCCTCAGGCTGTATATGACAGGGTTCAAGATGGGACAAACCACCGTGTATAAGAGAGAAAGGTATTTGTCCGAGTTTGGCGAGTAAGTGGAGTTGGGTTTCAAATATGTAATACAACCGGAACCGAAGAATAAAATCACCACAATGAGGTGTGAAGAGCATGTGGAGAAGGTCTTTCTCTGACCCTCAGATGATGAGATCCTCAGAATGGCAGCAATGATTCCAGCATAAGACAACAATATCAGGGTAAAAGGTAGACTTACGAAAATCATAGCCACTGCAAAGACTGCAATTTCTGTCCTGAAGGTGTCTCCACAAGCCAATTTCAATAACGGGGGGATGTCACAAAAGAAGTGATTGATTACATTGGAGCCACAGAAGGGCAATGAAAACACCATGCTGGTGTGACCAAAAGACATAAAAAACCCACTCAACCATGATGCCACAGCTAGACTGGTATACACTTTTCTGCTCATCAGGACAGGGTAACGCAGAGGCTTACAAATGGCAATATAGCGATCATAAGACATTGAGGCCAAGAGCAAACACTCCGTCCCACCAAGGAAGAACGTAAAATAGGTCTGCAGAGCACAACCGATGAAGGAGATGGATTTGTTTCCGGAGAGGAGGTTATCAAGCATTTTGGGAACATTGACTGATGTATAGCAGATCTCCAGGAAAGACAAGTTTCTCAGGAAGAAATACATGGGTGTTTGAAGGGCAGGGTCAGCCAGTGTCAGGAGAATGATGAGAAGATTTCCTGCCAGTGTGATGATATATATTACTAGAAAAGTGGAGAATAAGATGGTTTGCAGGTTGGGCTCATCTGAAAGACCCTGGAGAATGAACTCAAGTACTCTTGTGCTATTTTCTAAAATATTTTCTTTCTTGGTCTGCATCCTAGAAACATAAAGGAAATCCAGATTAATACAGTACATGAGATTTGGAGACAATAAATAAAGCTTGTACGTAATACTGATCGATTGTACTTCAACAATGGAATGTATGACATGTGACCCAGAGAGAAACTCTTCTCCTGTTGAAACAAAGCATGTCTTAGCCTATTTAAAAAAGCCAACTTGGGCTCTTTGGGGTAGATGTGAAATATGCATAATAAATAGGAACGTACAATGTATGATGGTTTACTGACTCTAGTGACATGAACGGGTGGACTATAAAACTGCCTTGGTGCTATTAGTTAAAGATGGGGAGTAATGTGAAAGAAGATATCAATCAGTCAATCAGTCAATCAATTACATACATGGTATTCTAGATTGTCAGCGCAATCCTGAGCCCTCAGCCGGTGACAGAACGAGCGTTCTGTCGCCGGGAGACACGCAAATACTTCTTACTGCTTTTGATTTCAGTGGAAGAGTGATAGTGTTTCCATTGCCGGGAGACATCGCAAACATGCCGAAAAGCACGTTTGCGACAACTCGTGAGCAAGGAAGTCCGGCGCAGTGGCCATCCTCCCTTGCTCTGGTGCCGGAGCGCCCCTGCAGCCGCCAGACCATGTAAGCCGAGATCTGGCAGGGGTGGTTCGCCAGGCAAGGGAGGGGGCCATTGGTGTAGCCAGCCCGGGAGGGGCCTGGGGATGACTGTGGCTATATCCCAGCCCCCAATGTGTGGCTAGCCTCCTCCGACTTCTGCCAGTTATTTAGCTGGTGGAAATCTTAGGAGGCCAACAGGGCCTGCCCCGGTTTACACACGGGGAAGGGGACGAGCATCCCCTTCCCCGAGGAGACCTCCGGCCCTGCACCAGCATGACCGCTGATATACAGGGTCCGACAGGCGACCCTGGGCCACCGGCCGGATCCTTCCAGTAGATTGCGCTGCCCGTCTTGTACCAAGACAGTCACCATAATGCAAGATTTGGTAGTCTCTGTGTCATGAACAAAACCACATAGTGAGCTCAGAATGATAATTATTGGGTTGTTGCATCAATGACTGAGGTAATGTTTGTGAAATGCATTGAACACACTATAGCCCTATAGAAATGTCCAATCTTGACACATTTCAGTACTTCTCAATGCTTCTGATTTCAATGGAAGAATGTTAGTGGTTGCGGTAGACTTCTAATGATATCAATGAGACTTATCCCTGGTTGATTGAGGTTGCAATCCTGTGCACACTTACATGGGAACAAATCCTACTGAACATAATGGGTCTTACTGTTTATCTTTTTAAGAATATTTGTACAGCAAGTCCTCACTTAAAGTTGTTTCATTGAAAGTTGTTTTGTTTTAAAATTGATGGGAAAATGCTATTTGAACGTTTACATTTATCAATTAGCCTATGGTAACATTGGTAACTGTAGGCACACATGAAAATGAAGGTTTTAGATGCTAGAATGGGAGAGATTACCAACTCTATTCTGCTGGGCAGGTTTTGAGTACAGAGTCCGTCTAAACAGCAAGGACTGGGATGAGTGAGTCCACGTTCCAAAAGAGAAATATACAGGAAAAAGGTGCTCCTTGAGCCAGGGAAAGTCGCTCCTTCAGGGGCAGCAAGGGGCATAGGAATCTCAATAGATTGTCCAGGTGACCTGGCCAAGAGAAACATTAATTTCGTACGCAGCGGGACTTGTTTTTGCAGCCAAATGCTATCAGGATGAGGCACCCAAATTTGCAAGACCTTCGAGGAAATGAGACACACAGATGACACACAGGGCTACAGCCTGCCTGCCTGCCGTCCTTCCTTCCCCTTAAAGGTCCTTAATTAGCATGATATGACTAAGATTTCAGCATGACAACAGCCCTTCCTGGGCAAAGTCCTGCATAGCTCCTAACATTGCCAGATAGAGAACAAATTGGAGTAAGGACAGACTGCAAACATGTTGGGAAAAAGAGGGTGTCCATCACAATAAGCAATAGTATAAGCATTCACCAATGATTATTGGCCTGTAGTCAAATTCACTTCTAGATGTGAGTTCAGGACATTGATCTAGAATACTGGTAGGAGCAAAAAGACAATCAGAAAAAGTCAATTTTGTACTTACTGAATTATGGGCTGCTCTCGCACAGCCCTCGGTTATTGTCTCAGCTGCATGTCTGGTTTCTCAGCCCCAATCATAGAAGCATCGATATTTTCCTGATCCCAGAATCCTTCTTCACCAATTACAATGGACATGATTTATCTTTCTGATTGTCACCCCTGAGACTTTCATCAAAGAAGAACTGGCTGAGTGGATCGATGCACCAGTGTCACTTTCCATCACGATTGGGAATTCTGGAATTGACAACAGTGCACATATTGCACTGTATAAACAGATCTGTTCCTAGCAAGTGATCCCAACAGCAATCAGCAATCTTACTTTTTTGTTTGTTTGCTTGTTTTGCTGCTGTTCTTCCCTCCAAAGTCTTGTGGCTGTATCCAAAATAAGTCGGGTATGATGAAACACCACTGAAATCAATTAGACAAGTTAGTCATGACTCACTTTCTTTGGATACAATCAACAGGTATAGAAAATGAGAATCTGATATGCATCACTCACCTGGTGTTCAATTCAGTCCACATGGAAAAGTTTGAAATGATGCCCATCAGATATTGCATTGCATTTCTCTCCCCGTTTTTAAAATGAGTGCAGGAAGCAAGCTTGTACTCTGAAATATACATTTGTTTGCAGAGGTCACTGGTCCCTAATGACTTTTTATCTTTTTGAAAAGAATGCTCAGCCAACTAAGAGTTTTCATTTTTTAATAGTCCAATCGTATCAAACCACCACCCCTTCTCAGTGCAACCATGCCACCAGAGTGCGTCCTGCATACTGCAAGGGGGGGGGTAGTCCCAGAGGGGGAAGGGGGTGGATGGAGATAACAGTGATTGACTGAGATGGTAGAATATGTTCTAACTTTTTTATTGTCCGTAGAAAACCTCTTTCAGGCTAGGTTTTATTGAAAGTCTTTGTTTTAAACTATGTTTTTATGGATATTTCGTGTTATACCAATAAAGGTACTTCTTCTTCTTCTTCTTGTTATTATTATTATTATTGTTGTTGTTGTTGTTATAATTATTATTATTATTATTATTATTATTGTTATTATTATTAACCTCCTGCCTAACCCCTGTGTTGACTTGCCAGCACCAGGTCTCATTGGAAAGCTGCTGGCATGCCACCGCTCGCTGCTTGCAGCAGTGGCCTGTCGGTGCATAATGGCGTGTCATATGCCCATAAGATGTGGCCATAAGAAAGCTAGTCACGTACTGTCTTTCTTTCAGAGCTTCATTAAAGTAGAACTTATTGTGAGCCCAATCCTATTCATTCCCTGTCCCGCCGATGTAGTGGTGCCAAAATGGCAGACACTGCACCCTTGCCGGGGTGGTGGTGGTGGTGGTGGTGGACTGCTAGAGGCAAAGATACAAAGAGCCATGGAGGTGGTCATCGTGATACCCCCCATGTGACTTCACAAACCCGAAACAGCTGTTTTAAGGCCATTAGTGGCATATTCGGGAAGGGGGGGCAACTCCTCTTGCCTGAATAAGATGATTTTTGCTGCCGCCGCTGCTGCCCCATGCTGCTGAATTGCTGCTGAAATGGTGGCTCGTGCACCCACCTGCCGCATGTCACCCCCTGCATCTAGGAGCCCACCAGCCTCGCCCACCATGACGCCCCCCCAACGATGCCTCTGTGGACCGGGATCATTCCACAGGGGAAGGGGATGTTCAATCCAACGCGTCGACCCCCTACGATGCCACTGCCACCCCCTCGCCAGCCCCCACTGCCACCCAGTATGTCCTGATCGCATTTTCTTCGACCGCTTCTGACTAGGCCAGGGATAAGGCTGAAAACGGCGTTCTTCGCATGCGCACAACGCCGCTTGATGTCTTGCCTTCAGAAGGGCCAAGGACCCAATCGCGTCTTCTTCGGCTACTTCTGACTAGGGCAAGGCTGAAAGTGACGTTCTTTGGATGTGAACAACACCATTTTCATCCTTGCCCTCAGAAGCAGCTTAAGAAGACGTGATTGGGTCTTCGTTCGGCCCTTCTGAGGGCAAGGCATCAAGCGGCATTATGCGCATGCGAAGAACACCGTTTTCAGCCTTGTCCTAGTCAGAAGCGGCTGAAGAAGACACAATCGGGAGCGGGTCATACTGGGACGCAGTGGGGGGCGGGGGGCAGAGGCATCATGGGGGTGACGTGCTGACCTCTCGCCCCTAGTGACACACTGGCCTCCTGCCGGGGGTGACACAAATCCTAGTGGCGCCGCTGAGCAGGTTGGCCCTCCCACCACAAGGGAGTAAAGTGATTTCACACAGCCTGCTGAGGGCTCACTCCTCACCTGTAGCCCTTGGTTCAGGCTACAGAGGACCACAAACCAGCAATGGTCCTTTGCCGCAGCAAGAACCAGGGGATTCTTCTAGCTCCTTTCTCCTCTTCTTCCTCTCCCTACTGGATACTCCAATACACCTGTGAGTTGGTGAATCAGCCAGAGCAGATAGAAAGCAGTTTAAAATGTAACTTGGAATGCAAATTATGTCAAAGAATAAATAGGAGTAGTTCACATGAAATATATGACTGACCCAAGCAAACCACATAGGGAGGAGCATGAGGGCAGGTCTTCTCCCCACTCGCTATACAGTCCACTTATTGGAGAATCTTATGAGTTTATCAGCACAATCCTATGCATGTCTACTCAGAAGTCCCATTGCATTCAATGGAGCTTACTCCCAGGAAAGTGTGCATTGCAGCCTCTCTCTCTCTCTCTCTCTCTCTCTCTGTGTGTGTGTGTATGTGTGTATGTGTGTGTGTGTGTGTGTGTGTATTTCCCTGTTTGTGTATGTGGAGAATGACATCTAAACCTCTATCACCTATCTATTTAAAGGAGGCCTCAAGCACTGGTAAGATTTCCCTGCTCACCTTCAAATGGAATCAAGCTATCTGTTCATACATTTCACAAAAATCCAGCCTCCGAATTTGGTGAGACGGTTGTATGAGTCCAGGACTGCTTAGCCTTTCTTTTTATCATTTAACTACATGTCGTGGTCGCAATCTGGCTTGGGCTTCTCATAACTGTTTAAAAACTGTTTATTTCTGAATGTTTAATGCGATTGACAAACTCAATCTGTACAGCAGGATAAAAATGTAAAATAGAACGTTACTCATACAATTAAAAGCTGAGTGCCTGAGTGTTGAGCCACAGCCTTTGAAGCAGAACCACATTTTGCATTTTGGGATTCAACTCAGAATGTGGGCAACCAAGACCATTTAGATTTGGGTTATGCCTTGTTTCAGTTTGAAAACAAAAATCCTGTCTGAACTAGCCTTGGGCTTGAGCTTACATTGCACGTGAATGCCAGTTCCTAGGCATTACTTTGAATGTTAAAGTACAAAACAGGCAGACTGGAAGTTTTATGGGATCGATGTCCTTTGGTTAAAGAGATTTAGAAAGAAGTAGATAATATTTTCACCTTACTTATTTCACTTCTCAAAGGGTGTATCCACATTCTGTAATCATCTAAGTGACTTTCTTCTCAAAAATCTCCTGAGAGCACCTTTCACCTCTTTATTCCTCAGGCTGTATATGACAGGGTTCAAGATGGGACTAACCACCGTGTACAAGACAGCAAGGTATTTGTCCGAGTTTGGCGAGTAAGTGGAGTTGGGTTTCAAATACGTAATACAACCGGAACCGAAGAATAAAATCACTACAATGAGGTGTGAAGAGCATGTGGAGAAGGTCTTTTTCTGACCCTCAGATGATGAGATCCTCAGAATGGCAGCAATGATTCCAGCATAAGACAACAATATCAGGGTAAAAGGTAGACTTATGAAAATCATAGCCACTGCAAAGACAGCAATTTCTGTCCTAGACGTGTCTCCACATGCCAATTTCAATAACGGGGGGATGTCACAAAAGAAGTGATTGATTACATTGGAGCCACAGAAGGGCAATGTAAACACCATGCTGGTGTGACCAAAAGACATGAAAAACCCACTTAACCATGATGCCACAGCTAGACTGGTATACACTTTTCGGCTCATCAGGACAGGGTAACGCAGAGGCTTACAAATGGCAATATAGCGATCAAAAGACATTGAGGCCAAGAGGAAACACTCCGACCCACCAAGGAAGAACATAAAATAGGTTTGCAGAGCACAGCCGATGAAGGAGATGGATTTGTTTCCGGAGAGGAGGTTATCAAGCATTTTGGGAACATTGACTGATGTATAGCAGATCTCCAGGAAAGACAAGTTTCTCAGGAAGAAATACATGGGTGTGTGAAGGGCAGTGTCAGCCAGTGTCAGGAGAATGATGAGAAGATTCCCTGCCAGTGTGATGATATATATTACTAGAAAAGTGGAGAATAAGATGGTTTGCACGTTAGGCTCATCCGAAAGACCCTGGAGAATGAACTCAAGTACTCTTGTGCTATTTTCAAAAATATTTCCTTTCTTGGTCTGCATCCTAGAAACAAAAAAGGAAATCCAGATTAATACAGTACATGAGATTTGGAGACAATAAATAAAGCTTGTACGTAATACTGATCGATTGTACTTCAACAATGGAATGTATGACATGTGACCCAGAGAGAAACTCTTCTCCTGTTGAAACAAAGCATGTCTTAGCCTATTTAAAAAAGCCAACTTGGGCTCTTTGGGGTAGATGTGAAATATGCATAATAAATAGGAACGTTCAATGTATGATGGTTTACTGACTCTAGTGACATGAACGGGTGGACTATAAAAGTGCCTTGGTGCTATTAGTTAAAGATGGGGAATAATGTGAAAGAAGATATCAATCAGTCAATCAGTCAATCAATTACGTACATGGTATTCTAGATTGTCAGTGCAATCCTACCCAACTGACACCACCGATGTAACCAGCTGGGGAGCGCTGGGCAAGAGGCTTTTTAGGGGAGGGGAATTTAAATCCCCTTTAAATCTCCCTTTGAAGGGGATTTGAAACCGCTTTCCATTCTGGGGCCTCCCGTTCTTGCTGCACCACTGCTTACCCCAGTGGTGTAAGTTGGATAGGATTGTGCTGCCAGTCTTGTACCAAGACAGTCACTATAATGCAAGAACTGGTAGTCTCAGTTCAACTCTGTTTTGAACAAAACCACATAGTGAGTTGAGAATGATAATTATTGGGTTGCTGCATCAATGACTGATAATGTTTGTGAAATGCATTGAACACACTATAGCCCTATACAAATGTTCAATCTTGACACATTTCAGTACTTCTTACTACTTGTGATTTCAGTTGAAGAATGATAGTGGTTGTGGTAGACTCCCAATGAACTCAATGAGATTTATCTCTGATTGATTGAGGCTGCAATCCTGTGCACACGTACATGGCAACAAGCCCTACTGAACGTAATGGGTCTTACTGTTGATCTATTTAAGAATATTTATACAGCAAGACCTCACTTAAACCTGTTTCATTGAAAGTTGTTTTGTTTTAAAGTTGATGGGAAAATGCCATTGGAACGCTTACATTTATCAATTAGCCTATGGTAGAATTGGTTCGTTATAAATCGTTTTGCTAATCATAATTTCCAAGAATAACCTATCGACAACTTTAAGCAAAGACTTGCTGTAGACTGCTTTTCAGCAAAATGGTCACAAAGGGTTTACTTCTGAGTAAATATTTGTAGGAGTCACCTGTTACAAGGTTTGAGCTATAACATTGTCAACACTGCTCAGACACATGCACATGTGTCTAGTCCAACATGCATCATGCCCACCTAAGATAACTCAAATTGACTCCAATTTGGGGAATTAGCAATTCTGCTAGGGCACAACATTAAATTCAGCAGTGCCTGATGGTTTGGGGATCATTGACATGGATGTGCGGTGCGAACAACCTCAATGTGTCTCAAAATTAGGCTACCAGTAACCGCAGGAGTGAGCTTTTGAGAAAGGAGTTTATATAGGTAACAAGGAAAAGGCACATTTACTTTCAATTACTTTGCTTGAGAGATCAGTTATACAGCCAGCAGAAGAAGGTGATTTAGCAGGAATCTTTGAAATACAGCAAATTCTCACTTAAAGTTGTCTTCCTGGAAACGACATGTAAGAAAACAAATTTTTCATAAGCTAATATATAAATGTAAACATTGCTATGGCATTTTCCCATCAACTTACCTAGCTCCTAAAATGGAGTTAGGACAGACTGCAAACATGTTGGGGAAAGGAGGGTATCTATCACAATAAGCAATATTATAAGCATTCACCAATGATTATTGGCCTGTAGTCAAATTCACTTCTAGATGTGAGTTCAGGACATTGATCCATAATACTGGTAGGAGCAAAAAGACAATCAGAAAAAGTCAATTTTGTACTTACTGAATTATGGGCTGCTCTCGCACAGCCCTCGGTTATTGTCTCAGCTGCATATCTGGTTTCTCAGCCCCAATCAAAGAAGCAATGATCTTTTCCTGATCCCAGAATCTTTGTTCACCAATTACAATGGACATGATTTATCTTTCTGGATTGTCACCCCTGAGACTTTCATCAAAGAAGAACTGGCTGAGTGGATCGATGCACCAATGTCACTTTCCATCACGATTGGAAATTCTGGAATTGACAATAGTGCACAGATTGCACTGTATAAACAGATCTGTTCCTAGCAAGTGATCCCAACAGCAGCCAGCAATCTTACTTTTTTGTTTGCTTGTTTTGCTGCTGTTCTTCCCTCCAAAGTCATGGGGCTGTATCTAAATAATGTCAGGTATGATGAAACACCACTGAAATCAATTAGAGAAGTTAGTCATGACTCACTTTCTTTGGATACAATCAACAGGTATAGAAAATGAGAATCTGATATGCGTCACTCGCCTGGAGTTCAACTCAGTCCACATGGAAGTGTTTGAGATGCTGCTCTTCAGATATAACATTGCATTTCCCTCCCCTTTTTAAAATGAGTGCAGGAAGCAAGCTTGTACTCACACTGGAAATATACATTTGTTTGCAGTGGTCACTGGCCCCTAATGACTTTTTATGTTTTTGAAAAGAATGCTCAGCCAAGGAAGAGTTTTCATTCTTTAACAGTCCAATCTTATCAAACCACCACCCGTCAGTGCAACCATGCCACCAGAGTGCGTCCTGCATACTGCAAGGGGGGTGGGGTAGTCCCAGAGGTGGAAGGGGTGGAAGGCGGAAACAGAAATTGACTGAGACAGTAGGATATGTTGTAAAAAAATTATTGTCAGTAGAGTGGCTTTTTCAGGCTAGGTTTTATTGAAAGTCTTTGTTTTAAACTATGTTTTTTATGGATGTTTTGTGTTATGCCAATAAAGGTTCTTCTTCTTCTTCTTCTTCTTCTTATTATTATTATTATTATTATTATTATTATTATTATTATTATTATTATTATTAACAGCAGCAACAACAACCTCCTGTCTGAACCCTGCGCTGACTTGACAGCACCAGGTCTCTTTGGATAGCTGCTGGCATGCCTAGGTTCTCTTTCAGGATATTTAGGAGAATGAAGTGGAATAACCTTATGCATGAAACATGTGATCATTTGAGGAAGGGGAAGCACAAATGTAATAAATAGCAAATAAATAGAGGAGTAAATGACTCGAATCGAGATGTACAATAAGTATTTTTTGTATGGGGAAACTGTAACTGATCACATTTGATATTATCACAGAGAATGTGACATGATAGTTGTCACATGAATAGCTGCCATGGTATCGGCAATTCTTTATGGAAGATTTAAAGGGGCTCCATATAACGAGAGTTGCTGTTCTTGTGAAGTAGGTGGTGTGAAGTTAATCTTACATATGATCTTGTATTGCCCATTTTATAATCATATAAACCTACTAGCAGGATGCCCGTGCTTCGCTACGGGATGTAAGTACTTTAAGACCATTTTGACTCCGATACATTTTCCTTTGATTACAACAAACCATTTAAAGGACGCAGAACTACCCCATATCAGGCAACACCCTGCAATGATTAAAAGTCATAGTTCCATCGAATGATAGTTGTCCCCCTCGCTGTCGAGGTACATGATGGAGAACTCCTCCCAGTTGTCCACCACGTGCCTCATGATTAGCTCATGCACCTCCCTGACCATGAGGTGACTGTCATACCTGAGACAGGAGAGGGACCAAAACAGGCAGGCTCCATCTCCTGTGATGGGGACAATAGTGTGAGGCACCATCTCCCCATTAACATTTAGAAACTCAATGGCCATACCAACTTAAAAAGCAATAGAGTGACAGTGCAATACACACTCACTTTAAACTGGTGGAGCGCGTGCTCCGCCAGTCTAAACTGTCACAAACGTGCCATAAAGCATATTTGCAATGACTCTAGAGTAAGGGCCGCCGGCATGGATGCCGGCAGCCCTCACACCACCGCCGAAGCAACCCAGCCACCGCCAGAGAAGGTAAGTCTCTCGCCGACGGGTACAAGGGCAGGCTGGGAGGCAAGGGAGGGCGGCAGTTGGCTGAGCTGGCACAGGAGGGGGAGGGTATGTCAGCCGCTAAGTCCCTGTCCCATTTCTAGGCTCGGCGGCCATTACACTCCCACCTCGAACTTTTGCCATCTCTTGAGCTGGCGGAAATCTGAGGAGTCACATTGAGACCTCCCTTTTTCCCAACTGGGGGGAAAGGATGAACAGTGGAGTGGCCTGGAGCAAGCATAGGATCCGGTGGGCAGCCGTAGGGCCACCTGTGGATCATTAGGCAGAATTGTTCTGGGAGGGAGGGAGAGAAGGAAAGCACACCAAGGGCACAATCCTATCCTACTTACGCCACTGTTATAACCAGTGGCGCAGCGAAAGCGGGAGGCCCCAGAATAGAAAGGGGATTCAAATCCCCTTTGAATTCCCCTTTTGAGGGATTTGAATCCACTTTCCATTCTGGGGCCTCCCGTTCTTGCTGTGCCGCTGGTTACACTGGTGGTGTAAATAGGATAGGATTGCGCCCTAAAAAGTGTAAAATAATCATTTCCTAAATATATGAACTTAAAGTTTTTTGAGCCGGCACCAGATTTAATGCAGACTAATTACATACATTTTCAATCACATGATCAGTTATGAAATTGCTGTGGAACATTACTAACCGTTCTGAAGAGAACTGATTCACATAGAAGGCAGGTTCTAGATAGCCAATGAAAAGTGACAGTTACGTTGGAAAGGGACCGTTGGGAGTGGAAAGGAAAGTTAAAGATCATAAAAATTGAGGGACACAAAAAATACCTGAGGAAAAAATGTGGGTGGCACATACCACGCGCTGCCCCCGCTTGCCGTGCTACCCCCGTCTGTGCTGGGAAGACGCGGGAAAATGCCAGCAGCCCACTAACTGCAACATTTTCTGGGGTGGGGTAAGACCAAAGAATCGTAGGCGTTCCACAACGTTCCCCTCAGAGGACTTCCTTGTCCTTGAGGCTGTGGGTCACTAAGGGTATTGCGACAGTCAGGGTTTGGATATCAGGGATTGTTATCCTCTGGTCCAACAGGCTGCCATGCAGAGTTTGGCATAAGGAAATTCACCCGCGCCAAGTTGAAATTGCTTGGCGCAAGGTGAACGTTTATATGAGGAAGGTCTTCAGTGCTCAGTGTTGAGCAACAATCACTCACCCTGATATTTTTTATTCTTCACCAGCCCTGTTGAGGCGCCACCTATCCAGGGCTGGTGCTGACATTTTCTTCTGGGACCTGCACCAGGGACATTTGAGCCTTCTGGCCTGGTTCAGTGGCATCACTACAATGTGGCGGGGGAGGGACGCTGGGGTGACATTTCGAGAGGGGGTGACGGCCAGGAGGTGACGTGGCAGGAGTCTCAGTGCATCACCCTGCTGGCGCGTCACTCTCTCCCGGCCCATGGGGTGAATACCGGGGGGGGGGGTTGACATGGCTGTGGGGGGTAGGGGTGATGCTCCGAACTGGCCGACCACTCGCCCAGGGTGATGCTCCAGCTCGTGACGCTGCTGGCCTGGTTGCGGGGCAGTTGAAGTCAATCACTAGGCCAACCCCTCCATGTGGCAGTTTGCATTCAGAATGGGAAGGTCGAGATCTTCACTGGCATGCATTCTGAGGTAGCACGGTCAAGGGGTGAGCCAGGACTGCTCAGACAAGCAGTCCCAATATGGACAACAGGCTAATAATGTAAAATAAAACATTACTCATACAATTAAAAGCTGAGTGCCTGAGTGTTGAGCCACAGCCTTTGAAGCAGAACCACATTTTGCATTTTGAGATTCAACTCAGAATGTGGGCAACCAAAACAATTCAGATGTGGGTTATGCTTTGTTGCAGTTTGAAAAAAAAAATCCTGTCTAAACTCAACTTGGCCTTGAGTGTACATTGGATATGATTTCCTAATCCTAGGCATTACTTCAAATGTTAAAGTACAAAATAGGCAGACTGGAAGTTTTATGTGATCAATGTCCTTTGGTTAAAGAGATGAACATGCCATTTAGGAATAAGTAGATAATATTGTCCCCTTACTTATTTCTCTTCTCAAAGCGTTTATCCACATTCTCTAATCATCTAAGTGGCTTTCTTCTCAAAAATCTTCTAAGAGCACCTTTCACCTCTTTATTCCTCAGGCTGTATATGACAGGGTTCAAGATGGGACTAACCACCGTGTAGAAGAGAGAAAGGTATTTGTCCGAGTTTGGCGAGTAAGTGGAGTTGGGTTTCAAATACGTAATACAAGCAGAACCAAAGAATAAAATCACCACAATGAGGTGTGAAGAGCATGTGGAGAAGGTCTTCTTCCGACCCTCAGAGGACGAGATCCTCAGAATAGCAGCAATAATTCCAGCATAAGACAACAATATCAGGATAAAAGGAAGACTTACGAAAACCATAGCCACTGCAAAGACAGCTATTTCTGTCCTAGACGTGTCCCCACAAGCCAATTTCAATAATGGGGGGATGTCACAAAAGAAGTGATTGATTACATTGGAACCACAGAAGGGCAAAGTAAACACCATGCTGGTGTGACCAAAAGACATGAAAAACCCACTCAACCATGATGCCACAGCTAGACTGGTATACACTTTTCTGCTCATCAGGACAGGGTAATGAAGAGGTTTACAAATGGCAATATAGCGATCATAAGACATTGAGGCCAAGAGGAAACACTCCGACCCACCAAGGAAGAACGCAAAATATGTCTGCAGAGCACAACCGATGAAGGAGATGGATTTGTTTCCGGAGAGGAGGTTATCAAGCATTTTGGGAACATTGACTGATGTATAGCAGATCTCCAGGAAAGACAAGTTTCTCAGGAAGAAATACATGGGTGTGTGAAGGGCAGGGTCAGCCAGTGTCAGGAGAATGATGAGAAGATTCCCTGCCAGTGTGATGATATATAGTACTAGAAAAGTGGAGAAGAAGATGGTTTGCAGGTTGGGCTCATCCGAAAGACCCTGGAGAATGAACTCAAGTACTCTTGTGCTATTTTCTAAAATATTTCCTTTCTTGGTCTGCATCCTAGAAACATAAAGGAAATCCAGATTAATACAGTACATGAGATTTGGAGACAATAAATAAAGCTTGTACGTAATACTGATCGAATGTACTTCAACAATGGAATGGATGACATGTGACCCAGAGAGAAACTCTTCTCCTGTTGAAACAAAGTGTGTCTTAGCCTATTTAAAAAAGCCAACTTGGGCTCTTTGGGGTAGATGTGAAATATGTATAATAAATAGGAACGTACAATGTATGATGGTTTACTGACTCTAATGACATGAATGGGTAGACGATACAACTGCCTTGGCGTTATTAGTTAAAAATGGGGAATAATGTGAAAGAAGATATCAATCAGTCAATTAGTCAATCAATTACATACATGGTATTCTGGATTGTCAGAGCAATCCTGAGCCCTCAGCCAGCGACAGGACGAGCATTCCGTCGCCGGGAGACACGCAAACACTTCTTACTGCTTTTGATTTCAATGGAAGAATGATAGTGGTTGTGGTAGACTCACAATGAAATCAATGAGACTTATCCCTGATTGATTGAGGCTGCAATCCTGTGCACACTTACATGGGAAGAAATCCTACTGAACATAATGGGTCATACTGTTTATCTATTTACGAATATTTATACAGCAAGTCCTCACTTAAAGATGTTTCATTGAAAATTGTTTTGTTTTAAAGTTGATGGGAAATGCAACTGGAACGTTTACATTTATCAATTAGCCTATGGTAAATTTGGTTCATTATAAGTCGTTTTGCTAGTCATAGTTTTCAAGAAGAAACTATTGACAACTTTAAGCAGGGACTTGCTGCATACTGCTTTTCAGCAAAATGGTCACAAAATATTTCTGAATAAATATTTGAATAAATATAAATATCTGAATAAATAAATATACTCACCTGTTACAAGGTTTGAGCTATAACATTGCCAACACTGCTCATTCACATGCACTTATGTCTAGTCCAACAAGCGTCATGCTCACCTATGATAACTCAAATTGACTCTAATTGGGGGACTTAGCAATTCTGCTAGAGCACGACATTCAATTCAGCAGTGCCTGATGGTTTGGGGATCATTGACATGGATGTGTGGTGCAAAGAACCTCAATGTGTCTCAAAATTAGGCTACCAGTAACCACAGGAGTGAGCTTTTGAGAAAGAAGTTTATATAGGCAACAAAGAAAAGGCACATTTACTTTCAATTACTTTGCTTGAGAGATCAGTTATACAGCCAGCAGAAGAAGGTGATTTAGCAGGAATCATTGAAATACAGCAAGTTCTCACTTAAAGTTGTCGATAGGTTCTTCTTTGAACCTGCGACTTGAGTCGAAACAACTTATAATGAAACCAATTTTTCCATAAACTAATTGCTAAATGTAAACGTTACTATGGCATTTTCCCATCAACTTTAAAATGAAATGACTTTAAATGAAATGACTTTAAGTGAGGACTTACTGTAGGCACACACGAAAATGAAGGCTTTAGAAGGGAAAGCGAGACAGGGAAAGATTACCAACTCTATTCTGCTGGGCAGGTTTTGAGTACAAAGTCCGTCTAAACAGCAAGGGCTGGGATGAGTGAGTCCAGGTTCCAGGAGAGAAATATACAGGAAAAAGGTGCTCCTTGAGCCAGGGAAAGTCGCCCCTTCAGGGTCAGCAAGGGGCATAGGAATCTCAATAGATTGTCCAGGTGACCTGGCCACTCGAAACGTTAATTTAGTATGCAGTGGGACTTGTTTTTGCAGCAAAGCACCCAAATTTGCAAGACCTTCGGGGAAATGAAACACACAGATGCCACACAGGGCTACAGCCTTCCTTCCTTCCTTCCTTCCTTCCTTCCTTCCTTCCTTCCTTCCTTCCTTCCTTCCTTCCTTGCCCTTCATGGCCCTAGATTAGCATGATCTGTCCTAAGAGTTCAGCATGACATCACCCCTTCCAGGGCAAAGTCCTACATAGCTCCTATGATTGCCAGGTAGAAAACAAAATGGAGTTAGGACAGAATGCAAACATGCTGGGGGAAAAGAGGGTGTCCATCACAATAAGCAATATTATAAGCATTCACCAATGATTATTGTCCAAAGACTAATTTAGTCAAATTCACTCCTAGATGTGAGTTCAGGACATTCATCCAGAATACTGGTAGGAGCAAAAAAAAATAAAAATCAGAAAAAAAGACAATCTTGTACTTACTGAAGTACGGGCTGCTCTCGCACAGCCCTCGGTTATTGTCTCAGCTGCATTTCTGGTTTCTCAGCCCCAATCATAGAAGCATCGATATTTTCCTGATCCCAGAATCTTTGTTCACCAATTACAATGGACATGATTTATCTTTCTGGATTGTCACCCCTGAGACTTTCATCAAAGAAGAACTGGCTGAGTGATCGATGCACCAATGTCACTTTCCATCATGATTGGAAATTCTGGAATTGACAGCCATGCACATATTCCACTGTATAAACAGATCTGTTCCTAGCAAGTGATCCCAATAGCAGCCAGCAATCTTACTTTTTTGTTTGCTTGTTTTGCTGCTGTTCTTCCCTCCAAAGTCATGGGGCTGTATCTAAATAATGTCAGGTATGATGAAACACCACGGAAATCAATTAGAGAAGTTAGTCATGACTCACTTTCTTTGGATACAATCAACAGGTATAGAAAATGAGAATCTGATATGCGTCACTCGCCTGGAGTTCAACTCAGTCCACATGGAAGTGTTTGAGATGCTGCTCTTCAGATATAACATTGCATTTCCCTCCCCTTTTTAAAATGAGTGCAGGAAGCAAGCTTGTACTCACACTGGAAATATACATTTGTTTGCAGTGGTCACTGGCCCCTAATGACTTTTTATGTTTTTGAAAAGAATGCTCAGCCAAGGAAGAGTTTTCATTCTTTAACAGTCCAATCTTATCAAACCACCACCCGTCAGTGCAACCATGCCACCAGAGTGCATCCTGCAGGGGGGGGGGGGGCGCAGTCCCAGATGTCTTCTCTGTGTAATAGGATGGAAGAAGGAAACAGAAATATCCTCCTGCCTGACCCCTGCGCTTACTTGCCAGCACCAGTCCGTGCCAGCAAGGGAGGCGTGTTGCCATCAGGTGGCATGCATAGGATTGAGCTGTCAGTGGTGTTGCTAGCCTCCCCTGCCACCTAGGGCCAGGTGACATCATGATGCGTCACGCCACCCACCCATAGCGCTGCCCCCCACGTTATGACCTCATCCCTTCTCGCTTCCAGAAAGGTTCCATTTGGAGCCTAACGGAACTGAGGGTGGGCAGGAGGGCCCGGCTCATGCCATACAGGGTTGCTTCTCCCAAGTAGACTGCACGTGCCACCTGAGGTGGTCCCCTGTGCCCTATTGCAGCAATGCTACTGAATTTACTGGTCTTCAGGATGAATACCAATTGCACAAAATATGGGTTTTGTGCATACCAGTATGAACAGTACATGATGATATTTTCAGCCTCATCCCCCTTTAAAATACACAAAAAGAGAGGGCTGATATTCTTCCCAATTGCGACGTATGTGTTGTAGGGAGTAGATTGTTGAGCCTCCTCCTTGGACTGCAATGACTCAATTGCAATCCTAGTTCCAATCCCAGTTTGATTATGAGGCTCACTTATGCATGAAACATGTGAACATTGGAGGAAGGGGAAACGGAAATGTTATAAATAGCAAATAAATAGAGGAGTAAATGACTCGAATCAAGATGCGCAATAAGTATTTTTTCTATGAGGAAACTGTAACTGATCACATTTGATACTATCACAGAGAATGTGACATGATGGTTGTCATATGAATAGCTGCCAGGGCATCGGCAATTCTTTATGGAAGATTTAAAGGGACTCCATATAACGACAGATGCTGTTCTTGTGAAGTAGGCAGTGTGAAGTCAATCTCACATACTGTATGATCTTGTACTGCCTGTTCTATAATCCTATAAACCTAAAGGATTGGGCTGCCCATGCCCTGACTCTACTCATGATTGTGGTTGTTGAGGGGAAGCACCCCCTTCCTCTTTGCAATTCACCTTCTCTCCGCTACCCCCAAGGTTAGAATCAGAAGGAGAGAGAGAGGGAGGCTTTATTGGGATTACTTCCTCCAGATGAGTGAGGGGAGCTCCAGATTCCCAGGGAGTCTCCCCCAAATGGATGCAGTAGTGTGGGGCAGTCACAGTGACAAGGCAATACACTATTTACTGAGTCAACCAGACCAGATTAAATATCAAAAGTGTGAGGAAAGTTTATTAACATGGGGTAGTAGGCAAAAATGGAGTAGAAAGTTATCACAATACATATATATTAGACAATGGAGAGCCTAGGCACAGTCTTTATAGTACAGTTGCAAGGAAGGAATGAAAATAAGCAGAAAATTGGATGTGACATCTTAGACTTACAACTCAATCCTATTCACGTCTCCCCAGAAGTAAGGCTCATTGTGTTCAATGGGACTTATTCCAAGGAACGTGTGTATGAATTTGGAACCGTAATCCCTGATCTTACTCTAGATGATGATTTCCATGATCTATCATAGCACCTTTCTCTCTGAAGGGTGAGCTGGATCCTGGCATTACTGGCCACTTGGTCAACATCAGAGTCAAGAGCCAAGAACTTCCTTCAACTTAATTAATAACCTTCTACCTCCTTTGTTTGATAATGTCATCATGCCACCTCATTGTCCAAAACAGGTTGTTGAGACATCCCCACTGGTCTCCAAACCCTATTCTGGTAGACAGCGTACCCAATCTGGATTCAAGCCAGCTCCATAGGAGGGGCATAGTAACCGTTCTAAATAATAGACCATGTGGTAACTCCTAATGATAGCCATCCTGAAGTATGCACTAGTCCAGCTTGAGTCAGAGAAACGCAGGAATTTTTTACCATTATGATTTTAGTCCATCTCACATACACACAGAGCACAATTATATCCAACTTACACCACCGGTGTAACCAGCGGTGCAGCCAGAACGGAAAGGGGATTCAAATCCCCTCCAAAGGGGGATTCAAAGGGGATTTGAATCCCCTTTCCGTTCTGGCTGTACCACTGGTTACACTGGTGGTGTAAATTGGATACAATTGCACTCACACGCACACACACACACACACACACACACACACACACACCATAACCCCACATGCATTATATCATAACAGACATTCATATCACAGATACGTGAGTCCACATAAACACCTATCACAGATATGTGCATGCACATACATATAAATGCATGCAGACATACCCATTTGGGTGAAAGAGGCCATTTGTGTAAGTGTGCAAGTCCAATTTCTATTGGGTTGTTCATGTGCCTACAGAACTTCTGCTTTTTGCAAGCATACTCTTTAGAGCAGCTTTCACCGGCTTGTTTCTCAGGCTGTAGATAACAGGGTTGAGCATGGCAGGGACCACTGTATAGGTGAGAGAGATGAGCTTGTCTATAGGAGGTGAGAAACTAGAGCTGGGCCTCACGTACGTGAACATCGCTGTGCCATAGAAGAGGACCACAGAGATCAGGTGTGAGGAACATGTGCCCAGAGCTTTTTGTCTCCCATTAAGCACAGGGATCTTCAAGATGGCACCAATAATCAGGATGTAGGAAATCAGGATGAATATGAATGGGGTGAAGAGCACCAGGAAGATAGTTAGAATTCTCTCCACGTCATTTATGTAGGGGCTCGGACAGTGTAGTTTCAGCAGTGCTAGGATATCACAGAAGAAGTGGTTGATGATGTCTGTGCCACAGAAGGGAAGGGAAAATATCAACAATGTCTGCACTAGAGAAATCGACAGCCCAATGACCCAGCATCCAGATACCAATAGGAAACATGACCTCCTGGTCATGAGCCTCATATAACACAAGGGATGACAGATTGCCAGGTATCGGTCATAAGCCATAATGGCCAGGAGGTAACAAACAGCAGCTCCCAGAAATATATAGAAAAACATCTGCATTGCACAGCCTAAGAACGAGATCTTTTTCCTCTCCGACACGAGATTCACAAGCAACTGGGGGAGAGTTACAGTTGTATAGCAGATGTCCAGAACAGAGAGGTGCCTGAGGAAGAAATACATGGGTGTTTGTAGTGAGCGATTTGATAGTGTGACAACAAAAGCAAGGATATTTCCCATCAGGATGAATAGATAGATGAGCAGGAAAATAACAAAGAGCAAGCCTTGTAAATCAGATCGGTGAGAGAGTCCCAGAAGCACAAATTCAGCCTTGGTGGTGTGGTTTTCATTCATTGTTTCTTCTGAGTGCTTTTCCTACAAGAGCTTTTAAAGAAAAAAAGGGGGGAACTACTGTAAAATGTTATTTATGACATTCGGAGACAACAAAGGACTATGCAAACCCAAACTTAATTTAGGATCTGGTTATTTCCTAAGCTTATTACAAACTTGTTTGACCACTACCACAATGCCATCATATCTCTTCATACTAAGGAGGGTCTTATCCCTACAAAGTAGGAAATTATGAGTTGAAAGTAATGTTTTCTAGACAATACAGAGTTAGATCCCCTTTGCCTGTATGACCCTGACTTTTGCCACCATTATTGAGGTTGCTCCTACACTGGACAGAGTATGTACAAAGGCTTTAGCTGAGACACTCCCCTGAGCATCCTGTTTAACAGACTATGCAAACAGGCACACTGCTGGGTAACCAATGCAGTTTCCACTGGTTCCTTCTTTGTTGCTGACACAACACCAAGAAATTCCAATATAATCTCACATTTTGAGAGGCGATCTAGTATGAAAGGGACATTTTCCTCTCTGACATGCGATTCAGATTTTCAATCAGATTGTCAGCACAATTCTGTGTAACTTTGCACTGGTGTAACAGTAGATACACCAGTGTAAGTACACTTATGCCAGTGCAATTGCACTTACAATGGTGCATCTGCTGTTACAAGGTTGCACAGGATTGCGCTGACAATCAGCTAAGAGTGAATTATGAGCATCAGCACAGAATATCACCAGCCTACAGTACATTCAGCTGACTGTACTTCTTTGGTAATTTCCCAAGCTGCTCTCAGGGTGAAAATCACCTTGACCTGAGGCCAGACAAGCCCATTTCCCAGCTTCCTCTTCTCCTTCAGGCCAGATGACCATTCAAATGGCTCAAGCCAATTTTGCTTTTCACAATATTTGCCTCCCTCCTTTTCGACTCACCAAACACTCAACAACATAATTTGAGAGTCATCATTTACACAAGCTCAACACTGCACAGCACAACAACAGAAATAGGCAATCGGCAGGATAATACTCAGCAGCGAGATTTAGTAGTCAGCCAGATCGTAAACCTGCTGGAATAAAATGACAAATGTTGGTATCTTTAGCAGCATTCCATAGCTGCTGGTCACAGAAATCACAGGTCTACAAGGTAGTTGTAGCATACAAATGATGGGTATTTTGCCTTTCGATCTAATATAGAAATCAATTGAGGTTTGCTTTTGTAGCCATCCTAATGTTATATGCATGGAGTCACAAACATGGGTCTAGGTAGCAGACTAGAGTGAACATCTAGAAATCTAGATGTTTCTAGATGTGGTAGTGGTCAAACATCTAGAAACATCACTCAACATCTAGAGTGAACGCCTAGAAATCGTAATCCCACTTACCTGTACAAAGCCAAATGTGTTGTGCAAGTCCTCAAAGGAATCTGGAAGCGCATGCACAGGTCTGCCAGACTGGGGAGCTGTAACATATGCAGTGAGGATTGCTTGATTTCTGTAACCAAGTCAGGATGTTCCCAACTATATTCATAGGTGATGCCAAAGGGAGGGCAAGGGAAGGCAAGCAGCCCCCCCCCGAGACAAGTAAGAAACTTCCCGCTTGCCCCCTCAACATTATTAGACCCTGTGTGGTTAATTGAAAGAAAGGAGCTTGTCACATACTCATTCTTTAAACAAAAATCTTACCAATTGACTGACTGACAAGAGTATCAATCTACAGTATATGAAGGCCAGTTCCCCCAGGCGGGGTGTATTTCTGATTAGGATGGGTGTAATAATGTAAAATATATCTACACACACACACACACACACACACACACACACACACACACACTATTGTGTCAAATTTATTATGCAATACTTCACATATATTCTATAATACTATAATCCACACTGGTACTACATATGGTGTACACAGAAGCAGTTGCCTGATCCAATCAATCAATCAATCAATCAATCAATCAATCAATCAATCAATCAATCAATCAATCAATTAGACCAGGTGCTGGAAATATTCCCTTTTGGCATCCGTACACTGCTGAAGTCATTGACTAAGGGATCTGCATACATCCACCAACATGTGTGCTGGGATGGTTCCACACGACTCTTCCATTCGCTTCCCTTAGATGCTCGGGTGTTTCAGTAACCTTTCTGAGCATGGAAGCCTGCACCCTCAGCTGAATGCTTGTCTATTCAGATTATCATCTGAGAACCAGACCATGAGGGACCGATACTCCACACCATCTCTCCTGCACCTGCCCAGGTTTATAATAAATCATGAAGAGAGCTTGCCTACCTCACTGACTCAGTGCTTGGAACATCTGAGAGTTGTGTTGGATATAACCAAGTTAAAATGTGTGTACATTTTGGGGGGACGACCTCTATATAGCTTGGTGGAAGCATGCCTGGTGACAGGTGGGATTTAGGACATTGTTCCAACCAATCCTGATTGCATCACCTGCACTGTTTTAAATAGAACTTCCACTGAAATCCAACAGTTACATGAATATCCAAGCTACTGTATTTAAAGCAAAGAAAATAACAACACTGGCTGATGTTATGCATTTAACCCTATACCCTTGCTAACTGGGCAAAGAGGCACCTTTCAAAGTGGTGTCCTCTTATTATATTTAGCAGGCGGAGAGCAACTGTTTCTCTTCACCCCAGCATGGCGTCTTTTCCAGTGGCTGTTGCTGGTGTCTCCAGAGGCGTTCTTATGCCTGGGGTGCTGGTGTGGCGGAGTGGGGACGGTGCTTCCGGGGGGTGCGGCGCCAGAGCCCAACTGCCGAGCCCCCGGGAAGCAGCGTGCCCACTCGACCCGTCACCGGCTTCCGGAGACGCTTTTCTCGGAAGCCGGGAAGCCCTCCTCCTTGCGACCGCCCAGTTCGGCAGTCTAGGGCTTTATGAGCCAGCTGAACACGTCATCCGCTTTTATTTGGGGTTTCTGCACATGCGCAGAACCTTTCTGAGGGCAAACGGGCAGTGTCTCTGGAAGCCGGTGACGGGCTGCTTGGGGGGGCGGCGGCCGCGCTCTGGCGCGACGGGGCGCTCCAGCCCCCGCCCCCCCGGGCGCCGGAAGGCGTTAAAACGCCACTGGGTGTCTCTTCTGTATTTTTTTAGATTGTGAGCCCTTTGGGGACAGGGAACCATTTATTGATTTATTTAACTGTCTAAACTGCATTGTGAGCTGCTCCTGTTGAAAAGCAGTGTTACAACACCAAGGAATACTAAGGTGCAAAATGAACTGTTCTACTGGCACCTCTTGTTTCAAATGAACTGAACTGTTACAAGCCATGTTTTTCTCAAGACTTTGATTCAAGACAAGAACTCTGTGGAAGCTCAGAGTTTACATGAACTCTCTCTCACCTCACAAACAAATCCTGGAAGAAGATTTAGGGCCCAGTCCAGCCTAACTCAGGCACAGTTGAGGCCCAAGTGTGGCCCAATTGGGGCCCAAACTAGGACCGAGTTAGGCTGCAACTGTGCCTGAGTTAGGCTGGAGGCTACAGCAGTGGGCCAGGATCGAGGCAAAACTTACCGCAGAGGCAGGCAGGCCCTGTGGGGAGCTGTCAGTCTTGTGGAAGCGAAGAGCCCCCTCCTCAGCTCATCTGTGTGCACCTACCACAGCTGCTGCAGCGTTCGAAGCAGAGGGGCAGCCACAGGTGGGCCTGCAGGCACTGGGCGTGCGACAGTCAGCGGAAGGGCAGAGGTTGTGCCAGTGCCAGCTGCCCCAGGGCACCCTGGGCATTAGCCACCTGCCGCAGGGGGGAGTGCCACTGCCCTCCCTCCTGCAGAAGGCGATGCCACCCCCAAGCCATGTTGAGGCTGCACGTGGGAGTCATGGGGGGGAGGGGGGGAACGTCACACACAAGGGGGGTCTCATGAAGTCTGGAACCGCCTCTGCCAGGACATGCCCGTCCACTGCCTGAAGCCCTGGGCCTCCAGGGCCGTGGCTATGCCCACAAAGAAGGCATCCCGGCATGACTTCTGCTCCGTGCCCCGGCCAAGACCGAGAGATGCCTCGGGCTTGTCTGCTGCGAGCGGGAAGGGCTCACGCAGCTCATCACACCCCCAGATGGGGCAACGTCGGCGCCTCGCGGCAGGCGCTCTGGCGGGGTGGGGTATGCCAGCGTCCATCATCAGGGAGTGGGAGGGGAGGCAGGCACACAGACAGGGGGTGCTGGGGAGGGGCACGGGTGGGTCAGAAACAGACAGACAACAAGGCTGGTGGGAGAGGGATACAGGGAGAGGGGTCTGCCGAGACCAATAGGGACACAGGGGTCACTTCGCAGATGGAGGCAATGCAGGAACGGGCGCCTCTCATGCAGATGGACCGACGGCGGTAACGGACGCCGTTGATGGGCGGAAACGGACGCCGTTGACGGGCGGAAACGGACGCCGTTGACGGGCGGACCGAGGGCAGAAATGGACGCCGTTGACGGGCGGAAACGGACGCCGTTGACGGGCGGACCGAGGGCAGAAATGGACGCCGTTGACGGGCGGAAACAGACGCCGTTGACGGGTGGACCGAGAGTGGGTGAGAGCCCCGGTTGATGAAAGGGCTCTTCACGGACGTGGCGGACGTGCGCCACGTCGCCTGTCAGTGGTTGCCTGCCTGAGAGGCCCCCCAACTCCCCCCTCCCCTCTGAGCCCTGAGGGTCTGGCAGCCCCCCTGCTGTGTTCTCCCTGGGCTGGCTGTGGCAGGCCCTGGCTGGGATTCATGCAAGGCCTTGTGTGCTGGGCGCTGTCTCTGTGTGCGTGGGGCAGTGCTTGTGCAACATTGGGGTCATGTTGTTCAAGGGGTCTTTGCCCAAGGGGCATCTTTATTGTTCTGGAACATTGGCAGAGATGGCCAGGCGAGGCTGCCAGGGGGTAGGCACAGCAGCCACTCAGAACGTAGCAGCAGCAGCAGGCGTGCCTGGAGACGCAGGCTCTTCCCCTGTGGAACCACAGCCTGCTCCATAGAAAGGGGAGGGACAGCAAGTAGGCAGCCAGGGAGGTGGAGCAGCAGCAGCAGCTGAGGAGGGTTGCAGGGCAGGCTCCCAGACCTCTGGCAGCATCGAGGCAGACGACCATAGGGCAACCAGACTGCGGGCCGAGGGGTGCGCCCCAGACGGTCAGTGGTAGTGGGCATTCCTGGGGGGATGACCACCTTGGGGGGTGTTCCATGGCAGCTGGTGTGTGGTAGCACTCCCCATTGAAGGAATGCCAGTGTGCCGGTTGCAAAGGCCTGTAGGGAGAGAAATCAAACACAGCTGAGTAGTGTGAGACACATAGCCTGGTCTGCGCTCCTTCCCTGGGTGTAAGGTGAGCATGATCCTGTAAGGGAAAGGGGTCACAGAGAGAGACAACAACACAACTTGGGGGTCACAACCATGGCAATCCTAGCAATACTGACCTGTCAGTAGACCCTGTGGAGAAAAGAGGGGGGGGGAACAGCTGGTGTCTACATAAGGGTTACAGTTCAACACTCATGGCATTGTGTACTCACATTAATACAGGCAGCTATGAGACAAGACATTGGTAAAGAGGCATATCATGGCAGGCATTGCAGGCAGCTATGAGACAAGACATTGGTAGAGAGGCATATCATGGCAGGCATTGCAGGCAGCTATGAGACAACACATTGGTAAAGAGGCATATCATGGCAGGCATTGCAGGCAGCTATGAGACAACACATTGGTAGAGAGGCATATCATGGCAGGCATTGCAGGCAGCTATGAGACAACACATTGGTAGAGAGGCATATCATGGCAGGCATTGCAGGCAGCTATGAGACAACACATTGGTAAAGAGGCATATCATGGCAGGCATTGCAGGCAGCTATGAGACAACACATTGGTAAAGAGGCATGTATCCTACCTATATTTCTCTATGCAAAGAGGCAGAAGTCAGACCACATGTCTGCACAACCCCTGCACTTACCTGCACTTACCTGCTGGTGTTGTTGCCTGTGGGGGGGGGAGAGGGGCTGGGAGAAAGACATGGGTTAGCAAACACTTGCATGGAGAGAGCTGCCCAGGCACAGGAGTAAACAGTTTGGCCACAGGCAGAACAGCCCTCTCTGCCCTAGAGGGGGGCAGAGAGGAGAAGAGAAGAGAAGAGAGGTGTTAGAAAATTTTCAAAGTCCCACTTTGTGGCTGCTGGGGGACAGAACCCCACGCCACGTGCTCAGAGAGAGAGAGAGAGAGAGAGTGAGTGGAGGGCTGGGGCTGGGCTTTTGTGGGAGAGAGGCTGGGTGGGGCTGGGTGCTGATAGGGTAACTATTTGGGTCCATGTCCAGAGTTCGGCCACACCTGTTCGGTCCCAACTCAGTCCCAACTCGGGCCCAGGGTGTTAGAACTTTTCAGGAGAGGGCTGGTGTAGGTAAGGTAAAATGGATCCTATGGGTCTCCTCACATTTGGGTCCACCCTTTTTGCTGGCCCAAATTTTGGGCCTGAGTTGGGCTCGAGGGGGCGTGTCAGGGGGTTGCCAATGTCTGGAACCGGACCAAATTTCGTAACCGCCCCCGTCACACCCCCGACACGCCCCCGACACGCCCACTTTTAGGCTGCAATTGTGCCTGAATTGTGCAGTTGTGCCTGAATTGTGCCTGAACCCAATTCAGTCCCAATTGCAGCCCAACTCAGGCACAATTCAGGCACAACTCGGGCCTAAAGCACTTGGGCTGCAATTGTGCCTGAATTGTACCGCAGTTGCCTTGGGCTGGACCGGGCTGTTAATCCGCCTGGCATCTCTAGTTGAATGTAAATGTATAATCCTTTATGAATGTTTTACAGTTTCTGTAAGTTTGTAACAGAGCTTACCTGCATTTTTGCATTTCTCTTCCCCCCCATGAAATGTCTCATCCTGTATACATCTGCATATTCTTATTATGTAATGTCGTGATTGTACCTGTTTTGCTACAATTGTAAGCTCACATTCTCCTAGGATGCATGAGAATTTGCATTTTAGCTGTTTGCCTGGGGAACATCCCCTGTCATTTCACAGTGATTTCCTTTTAATGGTTGATCAGGAACACACATTTGATAACAATGGCAAAGCCATTCACCAAACAAAAGGTATCTCACTTCCAAACTTCCCTCCCATCTCCTCTGGATTATCTTCCAAAGTTGTTTACCTCCAAAGTTGCACATAACAAGCAACCCAACAACTCCTTAAAATCAGGAGTTTTAGAACAGTTTTTGGTCACTCTTCCTGAGTTTTCAAGCCTGCAACGTGGACCAGGCTCTCCTCCTCAAGACAGGTAGCTATGGAAAGCTGATAACTTCTGCCTTCTCCCCCCTTCACCCTCTCTATTCTTAGCTGCTAGGAAATGGGATTGGAGAAGTAGGGACTCCCAAACTTCACTCCCAAAATCCCCTTTTCCCTTTCTTTTGCACCAAATACACTTTGCACTACACACAACCACCATAAATCAGGAACATACCACACTATTAGTGTAAAAGGGAAATGTATTTTCTATCAATCCTATGTATGAACAATTTTACCCTTTTGTTCTGTTATTAATAAATCCATACTTCTTTATTTGAAGTTATTTCTCTCAGTCTCTCTCTTTGCTATGTTAAAAGGGAAGCCCTGCTTTACGCTGATTTGTTATCCAGTATACAAGATCCCTTGTTCCAATTGGGCTGTGCTAATTTCCCCTAAGAACCAGCTCTTTTGGTAACAGCAGTTTATAAATATTCAGCATCATCCATTGGCCCTAAAAGCAGTCAATATAGCAAGACAAGAAGGGTCAATGCGAATACCATTTAGACCCATTTAGCATTCACATTGCTAAATAAGAGCTTGTCCTATTGGCCTGTACTATATGTAGAGGAGATGTCTAACCATGTGCTACCTGTTGCCCAATAAAGATGGAAAACATACAAAAGGGTTATCAGCAACTTGTCTCTCCTCTGAAATGGAAAACAACTTTTTGGTGGATTTTGCCTCACACTTTGTATTATGCCAACTCTTCAACATTATGAAGACAATGCTCTTCCACAATACATATGGTTGAGTTCTAGCCTCAGGTGAAAGTCACAATGCTCAATTACAGCATGAGTGACCAACCTGCAGCACATTTGACAGAAGTGGCACAGGTAAATATAGGGTTATGCAAAGTTTTCTTCTACTGACAGCCCAATCCTGACTGAGATGTGGTTGCTGGCCGAAATGACCGGGCACTACATTCTAGGGAGGATGTAGCCCACAGCAGCATGGCTGGGGCTCACCTCTTCGCCTGGTGTAAGCCCCGGGGACCCCATTGTTCCTCCTTGGATGTACGCCAGGTCTTTAGCTGGCACACATCCGGGGAGGCTGTGTAAAGCTGGCCCAGGAAGGGGACAGGGACATCGATACAGCCTGGTGCCAATATCCCCACCCCCTCCCAGGCTGGGCTGGCCAATGTTCCCCTCCCCCACCACCCAGCCCTGCCCCTGCATGATAGAGCAGGTCAGGTCACTCTGAGTGGTGTGGGGGCTGGGTCAGGGCTGGGAGGGGGCATAATATGACAGGGGAGGGCAGGGGTAGGTAGATTGGGCCTTGGAGAGGGGTGGGACCAGAATCCTTGTCGAATGCTGTATCCTATCCTCCTTCCCATGTCTCAAGCCCTGACACGGGGCTGCTCAGTTTTCTGCCAACAGTTTTCTGATGGCATGATGGAGCTGGAGGAGAACCAAGTAGACCCATTGTGGTGGCTAGGGGTTTACCGAGGGTAAGCAGGCAAATGCCCATTTACCCTGAGTAGACCTACAGCCACCTCATTCCCCAGATAGGATTTGGCGTGGGCTTGTGACCCACACACTGAACACCCTACGCCGGGGGAGAATTGGGTTGGTAATCTAGTTATTTCTGTCTGCTTTCATTCCCTGGTCCCTCAGACCACCTGATTCATGTCCAACATATATAAACTCAAGACCAGCCCAAGACCACCCTGCACCTAAGCAACATACCAAATGCTGTCCCCCCCCCACCTTATGATGTGCCAGCCCTGCTCCTCCCCACTTCCTGGACCAGAGAAGGGAGAACAAAGTAGGAAGAGCAGTGGAGGTGAACCTCATGAATGGGTTGGCTTATTTGTTTACACAGTGGAGTCAATGGGGTTAGCATCCCAGCTAAGTCAGTAAACCTTCTCTTCACCCCCCACCACCACCTTAACACAACAATATTTCTTGCTCTCTTTTCTTGACACTTCCTTGCCAGAACCCACCCTGAGGATACTGTCAGGTTGGAATTTTGACACAGGTTTCTGAAGGCAAGTTCAGGAAGTCTCGAGATCTTCTATGGAGCACAATAGGGAAAGACCCCTTGATCTGAGTTTTCATTCTGAATATGAGATGTGAAAGTCGGCCTTTATGAGCTTTTTGATGGCATTGGGATTTAAACAGGAGGTAATCGGATTAGGTGGAAGGATGCTGTTCAGAAGTAGAGCACCTGCTCTAGGTCTGAGGTTCAATCCTTGGCATCTCCAATTAGGGCAGGGAAATCAATGTAGACACTAGAGCCAAAATGGTTTAGTGGTTCAGGAGTTAGACCTGGAAGATCCAGGTTCAAATCCTTGCTCAGCCATGAAGCTTCCTGGGTGAACTTCGGCTAGTCCAGTGGTTCCCAAATTGGGAGGTGTGGCTTCCAGGGGAGCCACAAAAACCAGCCAGGGAAGCCACGGAGTGCCACGGAATCCTCTTGGAATACAGTGCAATGCCAATTGGCAGCCATCAACATAATGTAATGGGGAGTCATGGCAAATGGTCGCCAATGGTCAAGGGAGCCGCAGGTCAAAAATGTCTGGGAAACACTCGGCTAGTCACTATCTCTCAGCCTAACTTAACTCACATGGTTGTTGTGAGGACTAGAGGAGGGAAGGGACCAGGTACACCACCCTGAGCTCTTTTGAGGAAGGGTGGAATAAAAATGTGAAAAATAAATTATACTAAGCTAGATGGATCAATAGTTTGGACTCACAGAGAAGTGCTGTGAGACTGGTGATAAGGAAGAGTATTTTTATTTTTGAAGAACTGTCTTTTCTCAGTCCAGCAAATCAGAAAAAAATACACCTTTGCACAACCATAAATTGAAAGTCCTGTGCACTCTGAGAATCAGAAATTCAGTTGTCATAAATGAGCATAGACATTAATGGAGTAGTACTAATTTACATTTCCAGAGCTGTGGCTTAATGTCTCACCTGGTGAATCACATAAGATCCTATTTAAATGTGAAAATTACACACACTTTTTTCCCCTTAGTTTAAACCACCTCTGAGAAACACATAAGTGTCCTGTGTCAAGTTATCTCAGTTGTTATGGGCCAAATCTTGTGCTGGTGTAAGTCACTAGTCTTGGAGAAGTAGCACCAGTGGAACTTACCCCACTTTTAACAAGCCCCTTGGTGACTCAAGGAAGCTCAACTTTGGTTCAGTTTAAATAGAACTTAAATAGAATAGAAATAGAAATAGAGCTAACACGTTCTTTTAAAATAATGTCCATTGGGACCTATTAAAAACATCACCATTGTGCTTAGTGGGGAGTTGGTGTGATTCTGACTAAATCAGAATATGGTTGCCAATTAAAGATCAATACTTTAATTGGAATACACACACATAGAGAGAGAGAGAGAGAGCAAGGCCTCACTTAAAGTTGTTTTGTTATAAGTCGTTTAATTTTAAAGTTGTTGGAAAAAAAAAACAGGATCACTGTCTGTCTGGAGTTTGAACCTTCTCCCCATGGTTTTTCCCTGGCCCGGAAAGCTCATATTTAATTCAATATTTCAATGTTTACTAAAGACACGTTTTCAGTCTTTACATTTTGGTGATATTTTTGTGACCAGAAATATACCATAAACTCTTGTTTATGTATATCAGCCTAGGGTAAAATTGATTTCATTATAAGTTGTTTTGCTTATTAAAGTTGCAGTTTCCAAGAACGCTATCAACAAATTTAAGTGAGGACTTGCTGTGTGTATGTATATAGGTTTCCATAGGTTTCAGCACGTTTTGAGTGGACAGCTCCCATTACTTTTTTTTTGACATGTATGTGAGTTTTGAAAGTAATTTCTTCCCATGTTGGGGGTTTCCACAGGGAGAGATGTGAATGAAAAAAGGCTAATGACTCCTACTGTATTTTTGAGCTTTCTTAGTGGTGGTTGGAGCAATGGGACCTCTCTCTCTCTCTCTCTCTCTCTCTCTCTCTCTCTCTCTCTCTCTCTCTCTCTCTCTCTCTCTCTCTCTCTCTCTCTGTTATTATTATTTGATGCAATGCTGAAGGCACCAACACTTTTTCCAATGCCTGCCAACTACTACCTGACATTTTTCCCCAAGGCAAAAGAGCTGGGAAATTATGCTACAACATGACAAAAGTGTTTGGTACTTAGGGCAGTGAAGCTCTAGGCTCTCACAAGGGATGTGGAAACAGTTAGGCAGTGACCTCAGGCCAAAAAGCAAGTTCTTTCCCCTAGAGATGGTATCTACGTAATTGTTTAGTCCCCTATAATTATCAAACTGACTGTAATTAATTCTGTTGCTTGCTACGCCCCCCTTGGAGCTCCAATGGTCAATATCAGAGTGAAAGATGGCATAAATATACCCCTTACCATCTGGGGACTAGGGACTAAGAAGGCTCCATCAGACTGATTTCTATTACATTACATTTTATATACTTGCCTTCATCAAGCCTATCAGCAAATGGAGCTATCATATGAGTCAACCTGTTATAATCGTGGAGATTCTAATGATATTGCAAGTAGAAGAATTTCTGTTCAGAGAACTGTTTGGCACTCAAGATGGTGATATTCGTCATGCTCGTGATGGTGCTGTTGCCTCATGCAGTTTGTGATGCCCAGATTGTTAACTGTGGGACATTGGATCCACAGTTTGTTTATCACAAGTATTATCAGCCAGGAGATCTTATCATTGGAGGCATTGTCTTTCAGAACAAGTTCCATTACAATGGAAATAACTACCAAAATCCTCCCCAGCCTCAACTTGGCAGGTTTGGATAAATACCCCCCCCCCCTTTATATCTCTATCCAGATTATACTATTTTGCAAACCAATTATATAGGAAGGTCTGAACTGCAGTTGCATCTATGGTCATCTCTATTGCTAGAACATAAAGCAGATTCAAGTCACACACCTCCATTCCCTTCTGCCAGCAGTTTATGAAATAGAAACATGAATCTTTGCAACTCGGACCACAGTTGCAAGAAAGCACTTTGAATACAATGATCAGAATGTCATAGGAGGAGTAGAATGTGGAAGCTGCACAGGGATCTCATGTTTTCATTCAAAAGAATGAGTCAAAGCCTCCCAATAGAGACTGAATAGACTGGGTTGGCCAACACTAATTAAACAAATGGAGACTTCAAGAAACAAGCCTCTTTTTTCTACACACACACAAAAATTCATAGAACAGGGTTTCTCAACCAGTGGTAATTTGGCCGACTGTTGGTGGTACTCGGACCACTTGACCACTGGATCCCTGCTCTGACACGGCACTTTCAGCAGCACATTTTTGCTCCTGAGAGGCTCCTGCCCTTGGCCAAGCCTCTCGGAAACACCGAGAAGGGCCTTCTCAACTGCCCTGAGCCTCCTACCTGCATTTTCTAGCCTCCAAAAACCTGAAAACCTGGAAGTAACTGCCATGATGTCATCGCCAGTCACTTCCGTTGGTATGCAGCAGGAGAGTGGCACCGAAGGTGGTACTCAGCTGGGAAGGGGTTGAGAACCCCTAATTTAGAATGCATTGAGGCTGTGAAATATTTTCAAGTATTTTCTTTTATAGGGAGTTGTATAGTGAGAGGATACCTTGCCCCCTTTCACGCAGGATATCTTGCACCCCTTTCACCCCTTTTTGTAGAGTAGCTATGCTCTACAAACTGAACTATTTCCTCACCATCAAAAAAATAATAATAACTTGACTTATTCCAAAGCTGGTAACAAACAAAATTGCCCTCTG
The DNA here is from genome assembly GCA_026170595.1 of Plestiodon gilberti rubricaudatus. Lineage (NCBI taxonomy): Eukaryota > Metazoa > Chordata > Lepidosauria > Squamata > Scincidae > Plestiodon > Plestiodon gilberti. The sequence goes on along the minus strand of JANXHW010000006.1, from coordinate 31,495,222 downwards.
TTGTACCATGAATGACATCATTAGGTGACATCATGAATGACATCATTCCCATAGCATCTGTGTTGCTCAAGTGGGAGAAGGGATGTTATTCAGGAAATTGAGAATTCCTTTTATTCATGTGCATTTCTCTGTATTATACTTCTGTTTGTTTCTATATAAATCCCATTCTAAATACATCTCTATATTGAGGTTGTAGATTTGGTGTCACATATATTTTAGGTTGATATGGTCTGTGCGTTAGTATAGCATAGTGACCCTACTCTGATTTACAGACCACCTTATAAAACATAGTATATTAGTGACCCTACTCTGATTTACAGACCACCTTATAAAACATAGTATATTAATAGATAATTAATACATATTAATTGATTCATAGTATAGTGGCAATAATTTCAAAAAAGTGCAGAATATACCTAGGATATTCCTCACTTCCTCAGAATATGCCTATGAGCCCAAATGCAATTCTCTTTGTAGTACATTTATTCAGAACTACCAGCATGTCCTGGCTTTGGAATTTGCTGTAAAGGAGATCAATGAAAACCGACAGTTGTTGCCTAATATTACTCTGGGATTCAGCATCTATGACAGCTATTTGGAGGCAAGGTGGACCTATCATGCCGCATTGCAACTTATTTCCCCAAAGGACAGATTTGCTCCCAACTACAAGTGTGACAACAAGGGCAATCTAATGGCAGTCACTGAAGAATTAACCACTAACATCGCCCACCAAATCATAGATGTTTGGGGCATCTACAAGATTTCACAGGTAGAATGTGTGTGCAGGTGAACAATAACATGCAATTTGCATAAGCATTTTCCTTTGCGATAATTTGATAATCTATGAAACTAGTTTAGTGAAGGGTAACACATGTTTCCAATTCCATCCACTAACTGCACAATCCTGCCTAAAGATACACAACTGGCCTAAAGTGCCAGCTGCTGTATCCTGTGCCCTGGGAGCACCTCAGGAGAACGGGGTGTTTGCCCCCTTCCCCGGGTGCAAGCCGGCCAGGGTCCTATGGGCCTTCTCGAATGTACACCAGCTATGAAGCTAACATACATCTGGGGTGGGGGAGTAACGGTCCTAGGATACTGGCGGAGCATGCCGTCAATATCCCCGCCCCCCTCACAGCCCAGGCCAGCCAATTACATTATGGTGGATTTCACTTTACAGTAACATTATGGTGGATTGCATTGTAAAGCTGTGATATCTATATCTATATCTATATCTATATCTATATCTATATCTATATCTATATCTATATCTATATCTATCTATCTATCTATCTATCTATCTATCTATCTAGATAGATAGATAGATAGATAGATAGATAGATAGATAGATAGATAGATAGATAGATAGATAGATAGATAGATAGATAGATAGATAGAGGTCACTTGCAAGAAGCAAGTTTTTCACTGTTTCATCAAGTTTTTCATTGTTCAAATCATTTTTTAATGTCATTGCACAAAATGTTAGTAGGTAAAAGTTGCATGTGTGGCCACTATTTATCATACAGGTCTAATTCTTTTAGCATGTGGATATCCAATTCCTCCCACACAGGATAAGCTACACATAGATGCACAAACATAGCACTAAGCTAACGTTCAAGTACACACACAATAGAATGCAATCTCTCTTTGTGATGTATGCATTCCCTCTGTTGAACTTATTGAAGAAATGTCCTTGTTTTGTTGTGTATACTTATTGCTAATCTCCCGACATAGGAAACTGCACTTAAATGGGGATTTGACTTGGCAAGGTATCAACGTTCATTGCACTTCTTGTTATTTTCTAATGAAGATTTTGCAACATACAGTATATTCCAAAGACTTGGCTCGTGTCTTTTGGTGGCATATGGGTAATGGCACACAGTACAATCCTATGCGTGTCTACTCAGAAGTAAGCCCAATTGAGTTCAATGGAACTTACTCCCAGGAAAGTGTGTATAGGATTGCAGTCTTAGCGACTTGGCATTTAGTCAAGTCACAGCCTAATCCTAGCTAACTTTCCAGTGCTGATGCAGCTGTGCCAACTGGGCATGTGCTGTATGCTGCGGTGGGTGGGGCAGTCACAGAGGCTTCCTGAAAGTAAGGGAACATCTGTTCCTTACCTCGGGGGTGCATTGCAGTTGCATCGACACTGGAAATTTGCTTAGGATTGGGTTGTCATTTTCATTACTCCTAATTTTGGTGCAGTGAGAGCAAAGTCAGTCACCAAAAAGGTCATTGTTGGTGTTGTATGACCTGATATGCTATGATATATATGATGGCAAAAGAGGAGAAAGAAGAAATAGAGAGAATAAAATGTTTGATACAGTGTTCTAAACAGTACTAAACATAGTAGAATCTCCAGGAAGTTTTCAGATATTATCTGGGGACAATCATTATGCTATGTTAGCGTGAAGGGTCAGTACATACAGGAAAGGGGGTTCCCCTTGCTCAAAAGCCAGTCATTATTGACTCTAGGGGTGGTGCTCATCTCTGTTTCAAAGCCAAAGAACCAGCACTGTCCGAAGACGCTTCCGTGGTCATGTGTCCAGCATGAATCAATGACAAGGTGCATGGAATGCTATTGCCTTCCCGCCAAGGCAGAACCTATTCATTTACTTGCAATTTGTTGCTTTCAAACTGCTAGGTTGGCAGGAGCTGGGGCCGAAGACGGAAGCTCACACCGTCACACGGCACTCAGGTCTTGAACTACAATCCTGCCTACCTTCCGGTCTGCAGTTCAGCATCTTAACCACTAAGCCACCATGGCTCCACCGCTGTTTGTACATACAGTACATACATCAAAATGCAACTTCTGTAGTTCTTGCTGATCACCTCCTTCATACACAGAATCCAACATATGTCATTTTGAAAAATCTTTCTTCCTATACCCTCCATTTCTATTTAGATGATATATGGTTCTGCTGCAGTTTTACTGGATAAGTATCAAGCAATTTCAGTCTATCAGCCAGAACCAAGTGGAGTCCATCAATACTGGGGGATACTCCAGTTACTTCTCCATTTCAAGTGGACATGGATTGCATTCATTGCTGACGATGAGATGAATCTAGGATGGTTCAGGCAGGTCATGTTCCAGGAATTTACCAAAAAGGGCATCTGTTTTGCAATCATGGAATCATTCAGCAGTATAGATTATGATGCTGACAAGAAAAACTATATGAAATCTGGGATGAAATTTCGTGATAAAATAATAAACAGTAAAGTCAATGTAGTGGTCATCTATGGAGACACTGATTCCATATTAACCCTGGTAGGGTTGTTAAGTCTAGAAATAAAAAGCACAAAACATAAGCCAAAAGGTAAAGTCTGGATCCTGACAGCACAGATGCAGTTGAAATATTTTACCAATTACCACGGTTGGAATATTCAAGACTTTCACAGTATTTTGTCATTTGCCACACACTCCAAAGAACTCCAAGGATTCCAACCATTTGTTCAAAACAGAAACCTTTCCACTAGTAAAGAAGATGGTTTCATCAAGGATTTCTGGGAAAATGCATTTCGGTGCACCTTCTCAAGTTCTCCACCAGGTAACAAAGTAGGTCCTACCTGCACTGGTGAGGAGAGGATGGAGACCATTCCTGAGTATATCTTTCCAGTGAATGTAACAGGTCAAAGCTACGCCATCTACAATGCTGTCTATGCTGTGGCTAATGCTCTACATGCCATGCATTTGTCCAAATCCGAAAACATGGGAAAGATGGAGGGAGAGAGAAGGAATCTTCAGAACCAGCAGCCATGGCAGGTAACATCTAAGCTGGTAGTACATCCATTCATTACCAGGAGCAGTATGCAGGCTAACGAGTATTCCCTTTATATTAGATAGTGCAATCTGTCTGTTTGATGGAATGAAAGATAGAAGAACCTCAAGTAGATTCCACAGAGGGCTTCTTCTTAAGACTAAATTGTCCAAAGTGTTTCGACAAGTATTTTTGTTATGGGTAGCTTTGAATTGCAATAGAAGGGGAAAAACTTTTTCCCCAGCAGTACATAAATGGCATGACATGACCGACAGATAATAAAATGGACATGATGAAAAACTAATACACAAATGCATACAGATTGACCTTAGTTCCAGAGTCTGGAAATAATGGACAGTTTTCAATGACCATACAGTCTATCTTACACAGCTCCTTCAGCAGTGCCAAGGGTCTCCAGGACTCCCTTGGTGCTCATTCTCCTGTTACGTCGTTGAGCAGGCCACTCTAGGAATGGAGACATTTCTCCAATCCTCAGGCTGCTCTAGGAAAAGAGAATTCCTAATTCCCCATTCATAGGGTGCCCTGTTCAAGTGGGTGGAGCTGGAGCACCAGCAATCTGGGAAGGTAGGCAGTCTCTCTACATTACAGAGCTCCCTCATCGCTGTCACTCTACCAGGGCCTCTCAGAATGAAAGCATTCCTCCATTCCTAGAGTGTCCTGGTGGAGAGTGGAGCAGAGCAGCAGCATCAAGGGAGCTTTCTACAGTAAGGTGGAATGGGATGAATGGGGGAAGGAGTGCCCGGATTTAATGGACTTTCTGCATTGACACCCCTTCCCTCATTGGTTTGTTAAGTCAAAGATTCCCTGTATTTCATAATTGTATTAACTCTGACATAGCGATGGTGTCGGACTCTTAAAATAGGAGGCTGTTTATTAACTACAGTACTTGTAAACTTGCATGTTGATAAAAGTACACAAGTAAATACACAAGACTTCTAAAAGTACCAACAAACAACACATATATAGTACTCCACTCAAATGTCAAGGGATATCTAGCATGCGCAAGAGCCCTAGGAAGTCAACCAAAGCATCCCCCAACCATAGACACCAGTGGTGTAGCTAGACTGAAGCAGAGGCAAGTAGTTCTGCAAGACTCCGTTACACCGGAGTCAACGGCCCCTCCCCTTTGCTGTTGGAGCCATTCCGGCAGCGACAGGGGAGTGTCCTGCGTGTTGCCATTGCCACCAGAATGGCTCCAACAGCAAGGGGGAGGGGGCGCTGACTCCAGTGTAATGGAGTCTTGCAGAACTACTTGCCTCTGCTCCAGTCTAGCTACACCACTGATAGATACTCACCTTGAAGGATAAATCTGCTACATCTTTACAGCTTGAGACTGTCTTCACACCTGGAAGAAGTCTACAGTGGTAGACGAAATGTCGTGTTTTGTTAACTATGTTTTTATGTGTACACGAGTTAGATCCTGTTTTGACATGGTTTTTAACAAGCTTTTTAACTGTTACTGACGTGTTTTAATGTGATTTTATAGTGTTTTTATTGGTTTTGTTACATTCTATCCTTTTACATGGCTTTTAAACCGGTATTACCCCCTTTGAAAATTGTTGCTGGCCATGAATGTTTCCGCTCTAAACATTATATCTATCAAGGGTACATTTTCTATCTCAGTGCGGAAGATTCAAATTCTTGTCCGGTTGCATTTTTTTGTTCAGAAACATTTCTTTCCCTTTTTAATTTAGCTCCATCACTTCCTGAAAATGGTGTCATTTAACAACAGTGCTGGGGACCAGATTTCGTTTGACCAGAATGGGGAATTAGTTGCTGGATTTGACATTCTGAATTGGGTCACATTCTCGAACCAAACCATTACTAAAGTCAAAGTGGGATGGCTGGATCCCCAGGCTCCTCCAGAGGAAGCCATTGCCATTAACGGGGATGCCATTGTATGGCACAGTGGGTTCAACCAGGTAGGACTCAAAGATATGCAGCATTTGGGAGAGAATTCCCTTATGCAACATCTAGGGTTGCCAAACCCTGCAGACTGGTCTGGAGTCTCCAGGAATCACCTTCAAACATCATGTGACTCCCGAAAGTAATTCTGGACATTTTGAAATGATGCTTAAATTACTTTCATGAGCAGCAGGTCATCTTCCTCTGCTGAGGCATCATTTTCTGAACTTAGTTCATACTGGTAACCCTTCCCCTCCATGAAAAACATTACAATTGGAGGATTGCTTTATGCCTGTAAGTTTGATTAATTCACTTTGTTTACACTTCTTATACCGCACAGTAGGGTTTCCATGAATATCGACTACAGATGAATGATAAATGCCCTTGAGCAACTGTTCCATGATTTTCTCTCACAACTTTTGAAAAGGAGAAAATGTGTATCTGTCCCTTTATTTAATTAACCCACACCTTTTAGAGTCTGATATTTTTTAAAAAAATCTATGTTTTTAAATTTTCTATTAATATCTCATTCATGTCAGCTGGTGCATTTGTCAGGACATATTAATCTCAGTGCACTTGCCACCTTTGCTTTTACCTTTGTCACACATACAAGACTCACAGCCCAATCCCATACAAAGCCCTGTGCTGGGATGCAGCGGAGTCGAGGCAGGCTCTGCTGTATCCAGCATGGGGCTGGAGGTCTCCTCGAGGGAAGGGGATGATCGTCTCCTTCCCCTGTGTCAAGCCCCAGCAAGCCCTAAGGGGTTACTCAGAGGCGTGCCAGCTAAATGACCAGTGCAGCTCCAAGCAGCCCCATGTTGGGCTTTCAAGCCTGGGGCGGGGGGGGGGGGATAGGATTCCGCAGAAGCCTCCTCCGCTGAGCCTGCCCACTCCTGTGCCTGACCCACCATACTCCCCAATCTCCCCACCCCAGAACACCTCTCCCTGCTGCCCTCCCCCTCCAGCTCAGAGCTCACCTCCTCTGGGATGTGCCGCTCCTTCACCAGAGGAGGCCTGCCAGCACTGGCCTCCATACTGGTGGGACTGGCTTCCATACCATTGCAACATGCTATATGGCCCATTTGCGACAGCACAGAGCCCAGTACCACTAGTGGAGGCCAACATAGGATTGGGCTGTCAGTAATTTGCAAGCCATGCTGAGAAAACCAGCAGCATCATACTGCAAACCATTTTGCATCTTCAAGAGTCTAAATTCATTTTTCTGAAGCTTAACGTTAATCCACTTCTTTCAATTTGGGATTAGGCACAGCCCATTTCTGTGTGTAATGACAACTGCTATCCTGGATATAGCAAGAAAAAGAAGGAAGGGGAACCCTTCTGTTGCTATGATTGCATCCCATGTCCAAAAGGGACGGTATCTGACCAGGCAGGTGAGTACAGAGTTACAGAGTTAGTGTACAGAGTTATTGGGATAAAAAGATTGGCTGATATTCAGAGGAATTGGAATGAATTATCTATGTACAGGTTGAGATTATTGGGTCATTCCTCTAATGTAACCAATCTTCATTATTTAAATACGTGTTTCGATTCCATAGGGTTTTTGTGTGTGACAACTCAATATGGCCAGTGCAGCTGCAAGCAGTCACGTGTTGGGCTTTCAAGCCCGGGGTGGGGGATAGGATTGAGTAGAGACCTCCTCCACCGAGCCCGTCCCCTCCTGTGCCTGATCGAGCAGAGGCTTGCCCTGGGGCAAGGAAAGAAATATTTTCTTCACTTGAGGAGGACTCTGGAACGCGAAACTCCACAGTGGGATACAGCTCATGTCCAGTTGGCACAGCTGCATTGGTGCATACGTTGAATTTTATGTTTGATTGGATGGCTGATTAAGCTTACATGTCCTGTCAATGGTCTGAGTGCCCCACAAGTGTTGCCTGAGCAGAGGTACAGTATCTGATGGACTGACTATGACCACCTTCCCACAAAGCAAGTCTTGAAAGACAATGCAATGTGGCGCATTTGTGCATTGGTTCCATGACTCTTCTTTTTCAGACATGGCTGACTGTTTCACATGCCCCAGTGATCACAATTCAAACAAAGACCAGACTTCCTGCATTCCCAAAGTTGTCGTCTTCTTGTCATATGAGGAACCTCTGGGTACAAGTGTAGCCGTTTGTGCTCTTTCATTTTCACTGATCACAGCTCTGGTGCTAAGGTTGTTTTTGAAGCATCGTGACAATCCCATAGTCAAAGTCAACAATCGAAGCCTCACCTACACACTTTTAGTTTCTCTCTTGCTTTGCTTCCTTTGTCCGTTGCTATATATTGGCCGACCTACGAAGGTGATGTGCATCTTCCGCCAAATTGCTTTTGGCATCACATTCACAGTGGCTATTTCTTCTGTCTTGGCAAAAACAGTGACGGTGGTGCTAGCATTCACAGCCACACGGCCAGGATCCACTCTGAAGAACTGGGTGGGGAAAAGATTGGCTTATTGCATTCTTCTTCCTTGCTCTGTTATTCAAGCAGGCATTTGTATTGTACGTCTGGCAATCTTTCCGCCATGCCCAGATGCTGACATGCATTCAAGTAGGGAAGAAATCCTTTTGAAATGCAATGCGTCATCACCAATCATATTTTACTGTGAGATGGTGTACTTGGGCTTTCTAGCCATTGTCAGCTTTATTTTGGCTTTTCTTGCAGAGAAGTTGCCAGATGCGTTTAATGAAGCCAAGTTTATCACTTTCAGCATGTTCATGATTTTCATTGTTTGGTTAGGCTTTCTTCCAGCATATTTGTCTGACAACGGACAGAACTGGGTAGTTGAAGAGTGCTTTTCTGTCTTAGTCTCCTGTGCTGCACTGCTGGGCTTTATGTTTTTCCCCAAATGCTACATTATTTTGTGGAGGCCTGAGCTGAACAGCAGAGAACTGTTAAGAAAGCGGAAACGCTGATGAAGTCTCCCTCTCACTGCCTGTCTTCTAACACACTTTCAAGAACCCTCTGAAGCTTTTTTAGTTTTAAATGCAACTTGGTGTTTTATTTATCTATTGATTGAAAAGCAGGTATATCCTTACTTTCCAAGCCCTGACAATGCAGGAAAGGACATTATCAAAGTCTCAATAAGACAAAAAACATTTTATCATCCCATCAAAATGTGAGCAGCAAGGAGACAGCCCTGATCTCACTGGGGGTGTATTCCTAGGCCAGTCACAACCACAGAAAAGCTCCTGTTGTGAGATGTATGCACCCATCGTGTGACTAAAGATGACAATGCCTGCATTCCTACTCTGACTCCAAGCTAGGGGCCATCAATTGACAAACTCATGTTGCAATCCTCTCTACACTTCAACCACTATGTCGGTCCAAGGTGTCGTAAGGCACGTTGGCATCACATTGCGAGGAAGCAGCATGGGTTCAGAGGCTGACGCCACTCTCCCTGAACCATATACAATGGAGCAACTGCGGGGAAGGAGAGTTTCCCGCTAGGAAGTGGCAGAGCATGGGGAGGGCAAAACGGGGCATTCCGGGGGATGTGATTGGTCGGCTGGGCCCGGGAAGGGGGTGGGATTGTCAGTGGCTACCTCAATCAAATCCTATCCCCTTTCCCAGGCCTGGTGCACATTCATGTAGACCCATCAGAGTGGCTGAGGCTCTACTTGGGGTAAGGTGATGAATGTCCCCTTCCCTTGAGGAGAGCCCCAGCCACCCTAATACTGGTTCCTCTCTAGGTAGGATGCAGCACTGGCTCTACACACATTCTGCAACCTTGCTAGTCAAGACTGGGTTGTAAATTTATCACCGCCAACCACATCAAGTTGACGAGGTTTAACTGTACCACCTCCCTCAAGCCAGAAAGCATTTAAGTCGTATTACAAGTCAGCCTCTCTGAGCTGGACTGTAGCTCCCATGATGTTGGTTTCCCCTCAGACTGCACACTGAAATTTGAACTCCTTGGCACACCTACCAAATATGAACACCTTGGCTACAGAAAGAACCCAACCCAAGAAACAGCTTGGAGTAGGTGAAAAATAAATAGGCTAAAACTGAAAGATTGAAAAAACTCCTACCCAGATTCAAAAAGCAACCAGTTAGTCTCAGAGTGCCCAAGGGTTGATGTGTGTGCGTGAAAAACCTGAGGCATTCTGAGGGGAGAAGCAAGCACATGGCAGACAACATTCACACCACACACCCTCCGCTCAAAATAATCGAATAGGGAGCTAGTGTTAGTCCACAATTACCTCACATGATGGGATGCAGGGTAAGAATGACCCCACTTCCAAATGGGTGGCAATGAGCAGCATCCATATTTGGAATGTCAAAAAGTTCCAGAAGGTGGACGTTGCTGGGAATCACCAGTCAAGCTTCTTCTGGCAGTGGAACACACGAGAGAGCCTTCCCAGACAATAACTGGAGATGGGAAGATCAGCATGGGATAGGATGGTCCTTAAGGTATCCCATCCCAAACCATTAAGAGCTAGATAGCGCAATGCTGTGTAACCTTGCACCGGTGTAACAGTAGATGTACCAGTGTAACAGCAGATGCACCAGTGTAAGTGCAATTACACTGGCATAAGTGCACTTACACTGGTGCATCTACTGTTACACAGGTTACACAGGTAACACAAGGTTACACAGGGTTGCGCTGGGAGGGCAATAACCAGCACCTTGCGTTGTGCTCAGAAACAAATTCGCAATCAAAACAAGTGGCAGGCTATGTTCAAAAAGCGGAATATATGTCAGAACCTCAAAGTTGCCTTTTGTACCAATTGACATTTCTAAAGGGTCTTCCAGAAAGGCCCCATAGATTCATCTTTCAACAATCGAATCAACTATTACTACAACTTCTCTATCTGCTGAAATCATAACAACATGACTTTATCTTCTGCTACTACACATAACTGGCTATTTCTGTGGGGCAGAGAAAAATGCCATGTGTGTTCATGACAGGCCACAGAGTACCTTGCACGAGAGATGGGGAGGGGGAGACACTTTGCATTTTGTGGGAATGTATTAGTGTTTGTTAAGATTAAGGCCTCAGTCCAGCCTAACACAGGCACAATTGAGGCACAGTTGAGGCACAGTTGAGGCCCAAAATAGGGCTGAGTTAGGCTGAAACTGTGCCTGAGTTAGGCAGGAGGCAAGAGCAGTGGGCCAGGATCGAGGCAAAACTTACCACAGAGGCAGGCAGGCACCTGTGGGGAGCTGTCAGTCTTGTGGAAGTGAAGAGCCCCCTCCTGAGCTCGTCTGTGTTTACCTACCACAGCTGCTGCAGCATTCGCAGCAGATGGGCAGCCACAGGTGGGCCTGCAGGCACTAGGCGTGCGACAGGCAGCTGAAGGGCAGAGGTTGTGCCAGTGCCAGCTGCCCCAGGGCACCCTGGGCATTAGCCACCTGCTGCAGGGGGGAGTGCCACTGCCCTCCCTCCTGCAGAAGGCGATGCCACCCCCAAGCCATGGTGAGGCTGCACGTGGGAGTCATGGGGGGGTGAGCGGGGGAGAGAAGGGAAGGAGGGGGTGGGAACGGCACACACAAGGGGGGGTCTCATGAAGTCTGGAACCGCCTCTGCCAGGACATGCCCGTGCGCTGCCTGAAGCCCTGGGCCTCCAGGGCCGTGGCAATGCCCACAAAGAAGGTATCCTGGCATACCTTCTGCTCCGTGCCCCGGCCAAGACCGAGAGATGCCTTGGGCTTGTCTGCTGCGAGTGGGAAGGGCTCACGCAGCTCATCACGCCCCCAGATGGGGCAACGTCGGCGCCTCGCGGCAGGCGCTCTGGCGGGGTGGGGGGTGGCCAGCTTCCATCATCAGGGAGTGGGAGGGGAGGCAGACAGACAGGCAGACAGTGGGTGCTGGGGAGGGGCACGGGTGGGTCAGAAACAGACAGACAACAAGGCTGGTGGGAGAGGGATACAGGGAGAGGGGTCTGCAGAGACCAATAGGGACACAGGGGTCACTTCGCAGTTGGAGGCAATGCAGGAACGGGCGCCTCTTATGCAGACGGACCTTGGGCAGAACGGACGCCGGTGACGGGCGGACCGAGGGCGGAAACGGACGCCGTTGATGGGCGGACCGAGGGCGGGTGAGAGCCCCGGTTGCCGAAAGGGCTCTTCACAGACGTGGCGGACATGCACCATGTCGCCTGTCAGTGTTTGCCTGCCTGAGAGGCCCTCAACTCCCCACTCCCCTCTGAGCCCTGAGGGTCTGGCAGCCCCCCTGCTGTGGTCTCCCTGGGCTGGCTGTGGCAGTCCCTGGCTGGGATTCATGCAGGGGCTTGTGTGCTGGGGACTGTCTCTGTGTGTGGGGGGCAGTGCTTGTGTAACATTGGGGACAGGTGTTTCCAGGGGCATTTGATTGTTCTGGAACAGTGGCAGAGATGGCCAGGCGAGGCTGCCAGGGGTAGTCACAGCAGCCACTCGGACCACATCATCATCATCATCAGCAGCAGCAGCAGCAGGCGTGCCCCATGGACCTGGAGATGCAGGCTCTCCCCCTGTGGAACCACTCCTGCTCCTGCACTTCTGCTCCATAGAAAGGGGAGGGACAGCAAGTAGGCAGGCAGGTAGGTGGAGCAGCAGCAGCAGCTGAGGACGGTTGCAGGGCAGGCTCCCAGACTTCTGGCAGCATCGAGGCAGACGACCGTGGGGCAACCAGACTGCAGGCCCAGGGGTGCTCCCCGGAAGGTAGGTGGTCGTGGATATTCCTGGGGAGACACAAAACACGGGGTAGCTGCTGTGTGGTAGCAATCGCCATTGAAGAAATGCCAGTGTGCCGGTTGCAAAGGCCTGCAGGGAGAGAAATTAAACACAGCTGAGAGGTGTGAGACACATAGCATGGTCTGCGCTCCTTCCCTGGGTGTCAGGAGAACATGATCCTGTAAGGGAAAAGGGTCAAAGACAGAGAAGACAACAACACAACGTGTGGGTCACAACCATGGCAAACCTACCAATACTGACCTGTGAGTAGACCCTGTGGAGTAAAGGGGGGGGGGAACAGCTGGTGCCTACATAAGGCTAACGGTTCCACACTTGTGGCATTGTGTGCTCACATGACTACAGGCAGCAATCCAACACAACATTGGAAAAGAGGCATGTATCCTGTATATCATTGCTTTGCCGAGTAAGTTATGTGTTTCATCTTGGGAGGGATGTGTTTTCATCTTGGGTGGCCTTGCCGAGTAAGTTATGTGTTTCATCTTGGGAGGGAGCTTGGGGGAGGGGGAGGGTGCCACTATTAAGGTAGTGACGGGCCATGGAAGATATGGTGGTGGGGGTCAGACAAGCCGTTCCAGGAGAAGGAGAGTCCATCATAGACAGATTGTCTCTCCTTCTGGTCTCTCCCCCAACTCTTGGATGACTGGTACTCTTGGCAGTGACTCCCTGAATCTGAAGCTGCTGCTTTTGAATGCCAGGTCCGTTAATAATAAAACCAACCTCATCCGGGACTTGGTCCTGGATGAGAACGCCGACCTGGTATGTATTACGGAAACCTGGCTAGATGAGGCGGGAGGGGTAGGCCTCTCCCAGCTTTGTCCCCCAGGTTTCCAGGTGGTGCAGCAGCCACGACTACAGGGACGGGGAGGAGGAGTTGCAATGGTCTATCGTGAATCCATCTCCCTTACCTGGTGCCCCGTTCAGCAGTTCACTGGGTTTGAATGCCTCCATGTTGTGTTGAGAGGGCCGGACAGGACGGGGATTCTGTTGGTGTACTTGCTGCCTTGCTGCCCAACAGTCTCCCTGCCTGAGCTGACAGGGGTGATCTCAGCGTTGGCGCTGGAGTCCCCCCGCCTATTAGTGCTGGGGGACTTCAATGTTCATGCAGAGGCGCCCAAAGTTGGTGCGGCTCAGGACTTCATGGCCGCCATGACAACCATGGGCCTGTCCCAGAAGATCTTGGCCCTGACACATGAGGCGGGACATGTACTGGACCTGGTGTTTACAGCTGAGCAAGGGGGCGGTGATCTGGAAGTGGAGGAGATTGACATCACTCCGTTGTCATGGACAGATCATTTTCTGGTAAGGTTTAGGCTTGTTGCAGCTTCCCTCCTCTGCAAAGGCGGGGGACCGCATTCTATGGTCCGCCCCCGGAGGCTAATGGATCCAGAAGGTTTCCTGAGGGCTCTGGGGGACTTTCCCACTGCCAAGACTGGTGACTCGTCTGAGGCCCTGGTTGACCTCTGGAATGGGGAAATGGCCAGGGCAGTGGATGAGATTGCTCCTGAGCGACCTTTGCCACGCCGCAGACTCAGAGCGGCTCCTTGGTTTACTGAGGAGCTGCAAATGATGAAGCGACGGGGTAGATGTCTTGAGCGACGGTGGTGGAAAACTCGTGCCGAATCCGACGGGACACGGAGTAGGGCCCACTATAGAACTTACTCCGTGGCGGCGATAGCAGCGAAGAGAAATTTCTTCTCTGCTACCATTGCGTCTGCAAGCAATCTTCCAGCGGAGTTGTACCGTGTGGTGCGAAGCCTACTCCACCAGGCCGCCCCAATAGATCAGGAGGAACACACGGTGGCCCGCTTTGACATGTTTGCTAAACATTTTGCAGATAAAATCGATCGGATTCGCCATGACTTGGATGCCTCATTGACAATATCTGAGGATGTCCCCTTGGCATCTGCTTGTCCAGTGTTGTGGGACTCTTTTCAGCTTGTACAGCCTGAGGATGTGGACAGGCTCCTTTGGAGTGTGAGGCCGGCTGCATGCATGCTTGACCCTTGCCCGGCTTGGCTAATTAGATCTGCCCGGGAGGGACTGGCCGAGTGGACGGGGAGGGTGGTCAACTCTTCGTTGGTGGAGGGGGTGCTGCCGCTCGCTTTGAGGCGGGCGGTGGTTCGACCCCTTCTGAAGAAGCCCTCCCTTGACTCCACAGTAATGGACAACTACCGGCCAGTTTCAAACCTCCCGTTTTTGGGCAAGGTAATTGAGCGAGTGGTGGCGTCTCAACTCCAGAGGGTCCTGGATGAAGCTGATTATCTGGACCCCTTTCAATCTGGTTTCACGCCGGGCTTTGGGACGGAAACAGCCTTGGTCGCCTTGGTGGATGATCTACGCCGAGGACTGGACAGGGGGAGTGCGTCCCTGTTGGTTCTGCTGGACCTCTCAGCGGCTTTCGACACCATCGACCATGGTGTCCTTCTGGGCCGATTGGCCAAGCTGGGGGTCGGGGGCACCGTTCTGCGGTGGTTCTGCTCCTACTTGGCAGATAGGTCCCAGATGGTGGTGCTGGGGGACGCCTGTTCGGCACCCTGGCCCTTGAGGTGTGGGGTGCCACAGGGTTCCATCTTGTCCCCCATGCTATTTAACGTCTACATGAAACCGCTGGGAGAGGTCATCCGGGGATTTGGAGTGGGGTGCTATCAATATGCTGATGACACCCAGCTCTATCTCTCCTTTCCACCTGATTCCAGGGTGGCTGTTGAGGTTCTGGAGCGCTGCCTGGAGGCAGTGGGGACCTGGATGAGGGCTAATAAGCTGAAACTAAACCTGGACAAGACAGAGGTTCTCCTGGTCCGGAAATCCACGATGCAGGTGCTAGAGTATCGTCTTGCTCTGAATGGGGTTGCACTCCCTCTGAAGGAGCAGGTCCGCAGCTTGGGGGTCCGCCTGGATCGACAGCTGCTCCTGGATTCCCAGGTGGCGGCTGTGGCCAGGGGGGCCTTTGCCCAGCTTCGGCTGGTGCGCCAGCTGCGACCGTACTTGGATCATGCAGACCTGACCACGGTGATCCATGCCACGGTGACATCGCGATTAGATTATTGTAACGCGCTCTACGTGGGGCTGCCCTTGAAGATGGTTTGGAAACTGTAATTAGTGCAAAATGCGGCGGCCCGTGTGGTTACTGGGGGTAGGCGGTTCGACTCTGTCGGGCCGCTTCTTCAGCGGCTGCACTGGCTGCCGATTCGTTTCCGGGCCCAATTCAAGGTGCTGGTTTTGACCTTTAAAGCCCTATACGGCCTGGGGCCAGGATATCTGAGAGACCGCCTACTTCCATACATTCCGGCTTGTCTCCTTAGGTCATCAGAGAAGGCCCTTTTGAGGGTACCGTCGCCCAGGGAGGTGCGAGGGGCGGCGGCCAGAAATAGGGCCTTCTCAGTAGTGGCACCAACCCTATGGAATTCCCTCCCTCTTGATTTACGTATTGCTCCCTCCCTGGAGACCTTCCGGCGAGGCCTGAAAACATTCCTGTTTAAGGAGGCCTTCTGAGTCCTTGCCTTTTTAACATCCTGCACAGGTGGAGTGCTGCTGCTTTTTAATGCTTTTTTATGCTTCTGTTTTAATTGTAATTTGATGTGGTTTTATTAATTTTAGATGATGTTTTAGATGATGTTTTTACTAGCTTTTGTGGATTGTTTTTCTTGTTTTAAATGAGTGATTATTTGTTGTATCTGTTGTTGTGAGCCGCCTTGGGTCCCTTCAGGGAGAAAGGCGGGATAAAAATATTGTAAATAAATAAATAAATAAATTGCAGGTATTGCAGGCAGCTATGAGACAAGACATTGGTATAGAGGCATTTCAGAGAAGGCATTGCAGGCAGCTTTGAGACAAGACATTGGTATAGAGGCATTTCAGAGAAGGCATTGCAGGCAGCTATGAGACAAGACATTGGTAAAGCGTCATGTATCCTACCTATATTTCTCTATGCAAAGAGGCAGAAGTCAGAACACATGTCAGCACGTACCCTGCTCTTTTTGTCCACCCTTTCTGTCGACCTAAATTTTGTGCCTGAGTTGTGCTCGAGGGGGCGTGTCAGGGGCTCTCCAGTGTCTGGAACCGGAACAAGTTTCGTTACCGCCCCCGTGACGCCCACGGAACGCCCACTTTTAGGCCGCAGTTGTGCCGCAATTGTGCCGGCGCCCGTAGTGCGCATGCGCGCGGCGTCCGTCGTAAATTCGTCCTACGTCCGGCACAATTGCAGCACAAATTCGGCCTCTCCGGCACAATTCAGGCACAACTCGAGCATAAAGCGCTTAGGCTGCAATTGTGCCTGAATTGTGCCGCTGAGGCCTTAGGCTGGACTGGGCTGTAAGTGTTCCATCAATTGATTGAGTGCCCCCACAAGTCTTTGCCTGCCCACAGTATCAACAAGTAGAGAAAAACAGTTACAGTATCTGCCTGACAGCGCAATCCTGGGTAACTTTAGAATGGCAGAGCACATGCTCTGCCATTCTAAAGTGTCACAAACATGCCGTAAAGCACGTTTGCAACTACGTGAGAGCTAAGGAGGCCAGCACAAGGCTGGCCACCCTCACTCCGATGCTGGACCGAGGACACTGCCACCAGCATTAGCGTTCCCCCGGTGGCCAAGTGGGAGGTATGGTGGGTGAGGGAGGGGGGCCATTGGCCTAGCCAATGGCTTGAGAGGGGGCTGAGGATGGACATATCCCTGTCCCCACTGGGCGGCTAGGCCGTTACACGGCCTCCTTCAACTTCCGCCTCTGACAATTTAAGTGGCAGAAATCCGAGGAGGCCCATCCAACCAGCCCCGGTATACACCTGGGGAAGGGGACAAGTGTCCCGTTCCCCGAGTAGACCTCTGGTTCGCCGAACAACAGGCACCCTCGAGCACAGGATCCGGCGGGCGGCCCTGGGCCGACGGCCAGATCCTTACACAGGATTTTGCCCTGAGACTTATTAATTATACTAGTCATTCCTCCTCCCTCCCCAACACAGCAAGTCTTGAAAGAGAATACAATGTGGCACATTTGTGTATTGGTTCCATGACTCTTCTTTTTCAGACATGGCTGACTGTTTCACATGCCCCAGTGATCACTATCCAAACAAGGACCAGACTTCCTGCATTCCCAAAGTTGTCATCTTCTTGTCCTATGAAGAGCCTCTGGGTATCGGCTTAGCCATTTGTGCTCTTTCATGTTCTTTGGTGACGGTTCTGGTGCTAATATTGTTTATGAAGCATCACAACAGTCCCATAGTCAAAGTCAACAACCGGAGCCTCACCTATACACTTTTAATTTCTCTCTTTCTGTGCTTCCTTTGTCCGTTGCTACATATTGGTCGGCCCGAGAAGGTGGTATGTATCTTCCGCCAACTTGTCTTTGGCATCACATTCATAGTGACTATTTCTTCTGTGTTGGCCAAAACATGCACTGTTTTGCTAGCATTCACGGCCACAAGGCCAGGGTCCACTATGAAGAACTGGGTGGGGAAACGATTGGCCAGCTCCATTTTTCTTCCTTGCATTATGGTTGAAGCAGGCTTTTGTACTGCACGGCTGGCAACTTCTCCCGCATTCCCAAATGCTGACAGGTATTCACGTACTGAAGAAATCTTGTTGGAGTGTGGTGAGTCATCATCAACCCTGTTATTCAGCAAATTCTTCTTCTTAGGATTTCTCTGCATTGTCAGTATCACTGTGGCTTTCTTTGCTCGTAAGTTGCCAGATGCTTTTAATGAAGCCAAGTGTATCACTTTCAGCATGTTTATATTTTGCTGTGTTTGGTTGGCCTATATTGCGACCTACTTTACCACCAAGGGAAGAAAATTGATGGTTGTGGAGATCTTCTCTAACATATCCTCCACTGCTGCATTGCTGGTCTTTATGTTTTTCCCCAAATGCTACATTATTTTGTGGAGGCCTGAGCTGAACAGCAGGGAACAATTACGAAAGTTTAAATGCTGAAGAATTGAAGAAGTGTCTATTTCAGTCACTGCCTTCTGCTACTGTAGGTTTTGCAGTTTTATGTGCACCTTTGTGTTTTATATATCCCTTTATTTAAAAACGTTTTTAAACGTTTAAAAACCAAAACAGCTGCACCACAGAACCAAAATTACCAGAAGCCAACGCAGGAATGGAAACAATCAGTTAAGGATTCAATGAGACAAAGAGGTTGTTAAAAAGGTAAATGTTCCCCTTGCTCGAAAGCCAGTCATTATCGACTCACCACCCATTGTGTATCTAAATGTGACAATGCCTGAAAAAGTGCCATGTGCAGAGACTTGATGGAACGGGTTGATATATGGGAATATATTGTCCTTCAAGTTAACTAGGTCCCAGACCTTGAAGGACTTCATAACTACTATTGGTACTTTGACCTGTCCTCGGATGTGTCAACAGATGTGCAGATATGTTAACAGGCATGTGACATGATCATGACCCCTAGTGCCCATCAATGACCTTGCAGATGCTATCTTTACCAGTGTTCAAGTGGTCTTCCAGGCAGCTCAAAATTATTTTTTTCTACAGTAGTCCAATCTGGATATCATGAGAGCATGAATAATCCAACCCAGGTCTACCTTAATCAAAAAAGGATGCAGCTGGTGCACTACTCTCACCTATTTAAAGGTGCTCCCATCCATAGTCATCACCTGGGCATCCAGGTTCAAAGCTAGGTCTAGGACACTCACACACTGTGAACATGATTCATACCATATCCAACCATATCCGGACTGTCTTTTGGGGGGTTGACACTCCCTCCTAGCACTATCCTGTTGCCACTCCTGAATCACCTGCAGCAGCACTCTCCGAGAGACAGATGGCTTCCTCCCTCGGTGCAATGTAAGGTGTGTGCTCAAGAGCAATGTTGTTGCTCCATGTTTACAGTCAATAAGCCTCTGAAGTGAAGGAACGGAAGTCTGGGAAAGAGTATTGCTCTTTTGCTGCTTAGGCTGGGAGCGTGTGTTTTAAGGTTAATTTTAGTGTTGTAGATGGATGTTGTGGTTTCCTTCCAGGGTTGTAAACGGCTGACACACTTCCCTTGCTATCCGTACCTAATCCATTCCTGAAAACAGCCCTGATAATGAAAATCTGGCTGATGAGTACAATTATTTCATTAGTTTCGATGGGAAAAAAAAGTTCTAACCCATTCCAAATCCATTCCAAGCTCACCCAATAATTACCCTAAATGCCTAGCTGCATAACAATGAGGATGTATGGTAGGATGCAATAGAAAAATAACAATAACATTAGACAGTATCGATAAAAACAGCATCATTCCACCAATACTGATAAAATAATTGTGTCAGGAGGAGGAGGAAGAGTGGGAAGTGGGTGTCTGTGTCTGTGGTGGTGAGGGAGACAGTTGAAAGATAATGATCGATGAGGAAGACTGTGAATTCCACATTCCCTGTACACTTCACTTCCTGCAGCTATACCAGAAACCCTGTGCAGCTGGAAAAAATTTGCTGCCCACTCAGCTTGGATGGGATGAATGGTGGATTCTCTCCCTTGCTCTGCCTGCCTGCCTGCCTGCCTGCCTGCCTGCCTGCCTGCCTCTCTCTCTCTCTCTCTCTCTCTCTCTCTCTCTCTCTCTCTCTCTCTCTCTCTCTCTCTCTCTCAGCTTCTTTGCACTTTGTTGCATTCTGTTGGCTTCTCTTGCAAGAGCAATTCCAAAAAACCCTACACAGAGAAAGAGCGACAGTGCTCCGAAGTGCTGCACGTACTTATGAGTACAATTACAAGGAACTCTTCAGCTCAATGGACCACTCAAGAGCTCACTCAAGTAGCTTCATTCAAACAGAAAGAACATTCAGATGCCTTGTGTCATTATTTCTCTTATTTGCCAGCAGGAGTCACTATTGCTTTACCTAGTTCTTTTTGTTTGGAACTTTATAGTGGAAATCCACAAACAGATAATATAGGATTGGGCTGTGGGTGTCCTGTCAATCAACTGAGTGCCCCCACAAGTCTTGCCTGCCCACAGTGTCAACAAAGAGAGAAAAACAGTTACAGTATCTGCCTGAGACTTATTGGTTACAGTAGTCATTCCTCCTCCCTCCTCCACATAGTGAATCTTGAAAGAGACAATACGATGTGGCACATTTGTGCATTGCTTCCATGACTCTTCTTTTTCAGACATGGCTGACTGTTTCACATGCCCCAGTGATCACTATCCAAACAAGGACCAGACTTCCTGCAATCCCAAAGTTGTCGTCTTCTTGTCCTATGAAGAGCCTCTGGGTATCAGTATAGTCGTTTGTGCTCTTTCATGTTCTTTGGTCACGGTTCTGGTGCTACGATTGTTTATGAAGAATCATGACAGTCCCATAGTCAAAGTCAACAACCGGAGCCTCACCTACACAATTTTAATTTCTCTCTTTCTGTGCTTCCTTTGCCCACTGCTACATATTGGTCGGCCCGAAAAGGTGGTGTGTATCCTCCGCCAAGTTGTCTTTGGCATCACATACACAGTGGCTATTTCTTCTGTCTTGGCCAAAACACTGACAGTGGTGTTAGCATTCACGGCTACAAGGCCAGGGTCCACTATGAAGAACTGGGTGGGGAAAAGATTGGCCAACTCCATTATTCTTCCTTGCATTGTGATTGAAGCAGTCATTTGCACTATGCGATTGACAATCTCTCCCCCATTCCCAAATGCTGACATGCATTCAAGTACCAAAGAAATCATGTTGGAGTGTGATGATTCATCATCAACCCTGTTATTCAGTGAAATGATCTACTTCAGCTTTCTTGCCATTGTCAGCTTTATTTTGGCTTTCCTTGCTCGGAAGTTACCAGATGCTTTTAATGAAGCCAAGTGTATCACTTTCAGCATGTTTATATTTTGCTGTCTTTGGTTGGCCTTCATTCCAACCTACTTGACCACCAAGGGAAGAAAAATGGTAGTCATGGAGATCTTCTCTACCTTAGCCTCCAAAGCTGCGTTGCTGGTCTTCATGTTTTTCCCCAAATGCTACATTCTTTTGTTGAAGCCTCAGCTGAACAGCAGGGAACAATTACGGAAGTTTAAATGCTGAAGAAGTGAAGAAGTGTACTCCTTCAACATCCATCTGTAGGTTTTGCAGTTTTATGTGCACCTTTGTGTTTTATATATCCCTTTATTTAAAAACGTTTATATCCTGTCTTCCCAAGCCCTGACAGGCAGTTTCAGGTGGCTTACTAAAAGGAATATTTAGTCAAATTAAAAAAGATAAAACAATAACAAAGAAAACAGAAGGTGGTATGCTCAATGCCACGCATTGTCAAAGGCAAGAGATCAGATCACAATCCAAAACAGCTGCACCACAGAACCAAAATTACCGGAAGCCAACACAGGAAACAATCAGTTGAGGATTCCATGAGCCAAAGAGGTTGTTAAAAAGGTAAATGTTCCCCTTGCTCGAAAGCCAGTCGTTACCGACTCTAAGGGTGGTGCTTATCTCCGTTTCAAAGCTGAAGAGCCAGTGATTTCCGAAGATGCTTCCGTGGTCATGTGGCTGGCATGACTCAACGGCGAGGTGCATGGAATGCTGTTACACTCCATCAAAATGTGAGCACGATGAGACACCCCTGATTTCACTGGGAGTGCATCCCTTAAGCCAATCACCACCACCGAAAAGGCCCTGTTGTGAGTCACCACCCATTGTGTATCTAAATGTGACAATGCCTGAAAAAGTGCCATGTGCAGTAACTTGATGGGATGGAATTGAAACAATCAGTTAAGGATTCCATGAGCCAAAGAGGTTGTTAAAAAGGTAAACGTTCCCCTTGCTCGAAAGCCAGTCATTACCGACTCACCACCCATTGTGTATCTAAATGTGACAATGCCTGAAAAAGTGCCATGTGCAGAGACTTGATGGAACGGGTGGTCATATGGGAAGATATTGTCCTTCAAGTTAACTAGGTCCCAGACCTTGAAGGACTTCATAACTACTATTGGTACTTTGACCTGTCCTCGGATGTGTCAACAGATGTGCAGATATGTTAACAGGCATGTGACATGATCATGACCCCTAGTGCCCATCAATGACCTTGCAGATGCTATCTTTACCAGTGTTCAAGTGGTCTTCCAGGCAGCTCAAAATTATTTTTTTCTACAGTAGTCCAATCTGGATATCATGAGAGCATGAATAATCCAACCCAGGTCTACCTTAATCAAAAAAGGATGCAGCTGGTGCACTACTCTCACCTATTTAAAGGTGCTCCCATCCATAGTCATCACCTGGGCATCCAGGTTCAAAGCTAGGTCTAGGACACTCACACACTGTGAACATGATTCATACCATATCCAACCATATCCGGAATATCAGGTGGAGGAGGAAGAGTGGGAAGTGGGTGTCTATGGTTGTGGTGGTGAGCGAGACTGTTGAAAGATAATGATCGTTGAGGAAGACTGTGAATTCCACATATCCTGTACGCTTCACTTCCTGCAGCTATACCAGAAAACCTGTGCAGCTGGAAAAATGTTGCTGCCCACTCAACTTGGATGGGCTGAATAGTGGAGTCTCTCCCTTGCTCTGCCTGCCTGCCTGCCTGCCTGCCTGCCTGCCTGCCTGCCTGCCTCTCTCTCTCTCTCTCTCTCTCTCTCTCTCTCTCTCTCTCTCTCTCTCAGCACTCTGTCAGCTTCTTTGCTCTTTGTTGCACTCTGTTGGCTTCTCTTGCGAGAGCAATTCCAAAAAACCCGACACAGAGAAAGAGCGACAGTGCTCCGGAGTGCTGCACGTACTTATGAATAAAATTACAAGGAACTCTGCAGCTCAGTGGACCACACAAGAGCTCAAGTAGCTTCATCCAAACAGAAAGAACATTCAGATGCCTTGTGTCATTATCTCTCTTATTTGCCAGCGGGAGTCACTATTGCTTTACCTAGTTGTTTTTGTTTGGAACTTTATAGTGGAAATCCACAAACGGATAATATAGGATTGGGCTGTGGGTGTCCCGTCAATCGACTGAGTGCCCCCACAAGTCTTGCCTGCCCACAGTGTCAACAAAGAGAGAAAAACAGTTACAGTGGTCTTCTGTAGGTGAGGTCTTCAGTGAGACTTATTGGTTACAGTAGTCATTCCTCCTCCCTCCTCCACATAGTCAATCTTGAAAGAGACAATACGATGTGGCACATTTGTGCATTGCTTCCATGACTCTTCTTTTTCAGACATGGCTGACTGTTTCACATGCCCCAGTGATCACTATCCAAACAAGGACCAGACTTCCTGCAATCCCAAAGTTGTCGTCTTCTTGTCCTATGAAGAGCCTCTGGGTATCAGTATAGCCGTTTGTGCTCTTTCATGTTCTTTGGTCACGGTTCTGGTGCTACGATTGTTTATGAAGAATCATGACAGTCCCATAGTCAAAGTCAACAACCGGAGCCTCACCTACACAATTTTAATTTCTCTCTTTCTGTGCTTCCTTTGCCCACTGCTACATATTGGTCGTCCCGAGAAGGTGGTATGTATCCTCCGCCAACTTGTCTTTGGCATCATATTCACAGTGGTTATTTCTTCTGTCTTGGCCAAAACACTGACAGTGGTGTTAGCATTCACGGCTACAAGGCCAGGGTCCACTATGAAGAACTGGGTGGGGAAAAGATTGTCCAACTCCATTATTTTTCCATGCGTCATTATTGAAGCAGTCATCACTATTGTACGTCTGGAAATCTCTCCCCCATTCCCAAATGCTGACATGCATTCAAGTACCGAAGAGATCATGTTGGAGTGTGATGAGTCATCATCATCCCTATTATTCAGCGAAATTATCTTCTTCAGCTTTCTCAACATTGTCAGCATCACTGTGGCTTTCTTTGCTCGTAGGTTGCCAGATGCTTTTAATGAAGCCAAGTGTATCACTTTCAGCATGTTTATATTTTGCTGTCTTTGGTTTGCCTACATTCCAGTCTACTTGACCACCAAGGGAAGAAAATTGATGGTCATGGAGATCTTCTGCATTTTAGCCTCTTGTGCAGTACTGCTGGGTTTTATGTTTTTCCCCAAATGCTACATTATTTTGTGGAGGCCTGAGCTGAACTGCAGGGAACAATTACGAAAGTGCAAATGCTGAAGAAGTGAAGAAGTGTCCATTTCAGTCACTGCCTTCTGCTACTCCGACATCCATCTGTAGGTTTTGCAGTTGTATGTGCACCTTTGTTTATTCCCTTTATTTAAAAATGTTTATATCCTGTCTTCCCAAGCCCTGACAGGCAGTTTCAGGTGGCTTACTAAAAGGAATAGTTAATCAAATTAATAAAAGATAAAACAACCTCAGTGAAAACAGAAAGTGGCGTATGCAATGCCTAGCATTGTCAAAGGTAGATCAACCAAAACAGCTGCGCCATAGATCCAAAATTTCAATAAGTCAATGCAGAATAGGAGTGGCAGGAGGGTGGAAAGGGGAAGTGGGAGAGAGAACCTTCGCTGCCTCGATGGGTCCACTGGGATCTGCGTAAGCTACTTTGGTCCGAGTGAAACTGGGTAGGTGGATTGAGGTCAGGAAAGGGAGGTATATCAGGGGAGTTGCCAATACTGCCCCCTTCCTGACATTGACACACACCCCTAGACACACACCCCTACCTGCACTGCCCACCTCCCAAACACCACCCAACCCCCATGCCGAATTACTGGTGCCACGGCTTCTCCAGTAATGGTCACTTGCCGCATGCAGAAAGTGTATAGCTGCACTGAATGCTAGGTTGCACATCATGATGGCCATAATGCACACTCTCTTGAAAGAACATGTAGTAGGATTGGGCCATGCATTTTGTGAGACTTTGTGCAACTTAGTGGTGGTGGGAACAATGGAATTTTCCTGTATGCATGTGTGCATTTTATTATTTGACTCTGTGGCAGCTGCAGCAGTGTGGAAGATTTCAACAGCTCTTCCCAGTGGCCACCTCATACTGGCTACCTTTTTTCTCCCTGATATGAATGAGTTGGGAAATGATGCTACAATATGACAAACAGTGTGTTGACCTTAAAGCAATGAATCCCTGTGCTCTTCCAAGGAATTTGGAACCAATGAGAAGGCACTGATCTCAGGCAAAAAAGTAACTCTTTCCCCCAGAGATTGCATCAGTATATATGATTTTTTTTAAAAAAGAACATACTCTCCATTAGGCCAATGAAGAGTTTTATTCCATGCTGACTTATTGGATCCACATCTTTAATTGCTGGTCTCACTGTGTACCAGTACAATCAAACTTGCAGGGAGACAACAACATTATCGCTGCTATACAAAATGATGACTTCATTCCCCTGTAATTATCATGGGGACTGTAATTAATTCTGGTGCTTGCTGTATCCCCTCCCGCTGGAGTTCCAGTGGTCAATAACATAACGAACGATGGAATAAATATACCCTTCACCATCTGGGGACTAGGGACCAAGACATCTCCATCAGAACCGATTTCTATTACCTTACATTTTATATTCTTGGCTTCATCGAACATATCAGCAAATGGAGCTACCATACAAGTCAGCCTGTTGTAATAGTGAAGATTCCAATGATATTGCAATAGATGAAAATAGAAGATTTGGTGTTCAGAGAGCTGGTTGGCACTCAAGATGGTGATATTCGTCATGCTCGTTGTGGTGCTGTTGCCACATGCAGTTTGTGATGCCCAAATTGCTAATTGTAGGGCAATGGATCCCCACTTTGTTCATCACAAGTATTATCAGCCAGGAGATGTCAACATTGGAGGCATTGTCTTTCAGAACAAGTTCCGTTACAATAGAAGTACTTCCTACCAAAATCCTCCCCATCCTCAACTTGTCAGGTTTGAATAGATCCCCTCCATAATGTATCTCTATTCAGATGATATTCATTGGCAAACCAATCATATAAGAAGGTCTGGACTCTGTTGCATCTCTAGTAATCTATGTTGCTGGAACATAAATGAGATTTTGCTCCCAGGGGAGCCGCGGAAACCAGCCAGGGGAGCAGCAGATTACCACGGAATCCTGCTGGAAAACAGTGCAATGCCAATTGGCAGGAATCAACATAATGTCATGGGGCATTATGTTGGCATCAACATAATGCCAATGGTCGCCAATGGTCAAGGGAGCCACAGGTCAAAAATGTTTGGGAATTACTGTTCAGGATTTACGAAATAGAACAGTGTACTTTTCCTACCCAGACCCCAGCTCAGCAGTATAATTACACGTTGAACACATTAACTAGAATATCAAGGGAGAAGTAGAGTTGCACAGGGATCTCATGTTTTCTTGGAAAAGAAAAGGTTAAAGCCTTCCAACAGAGAGTGAATATGCTGGGTTAGCCAACATCAATGAAACAAATGGAGATGTCAGGAAATGAGCTCGTCTTTTTTTTTTTTTGATACAAAAAGCCACTTAGAATGCATTTTCTTGATTTATTTGTTGTTGAATAGCGAGAGGAAACCTTGTCCCATTCCATTCCGGGTGTAACTGGGCTCTACAAACTGAACTTTTCTTCCACCATCAAAAAATGGGGAAAAATGATTTATTCCAAAACTAAACCAAATTGACAACTTCACCCACTCTTGTGCCATGAATTAGATACAGTACAACATTCGTTGGAGTTCAATAACATTCCATTTCCCCCCACTAATGTGGAATAACTCGTGTGTGTGTGTGTGTGTGTGTGTGTGTGTGTGTGTGTGTGTGTGCGTGTGCGTGTGCGTGTGTGTGCATGTGTGTGTTGTGTGATCATGCAAAACAGAAATTTCTAATTTTTTTGCTAAGGATGGAAGACAGGATATACCGGAAAATGAGAATCCCTTTTAGTCATGTGCAATACTCCATATTGGGGCTATGTGTACCCTATTCTAAATACATTCCTATATTGAAATGGGAGATCAGGTATCACGTATCCTTAAGGTTGGTTTTGGTTGTACATTGATATGGTTTATTGGTCCTACTCCTAACCCATCCTGATTTACATAGTAAAACATAGTACTGTTTTACATGTACTGTTTTACATAGTAAAACATAAACATATTAACAATAGCAATAACAGTAGTAGATTCTTAATAATAGGCAGGAAGTTTGGTCTGGAGAGCGACCTGCCACCTTGCCTGAAGAAGCTAAGCAGGGTCAGCCCTAGTCTCGCTTTGGAAGGGCAATGAATGCCACTGATGGCTGACGGAGCTTCATGTAGGAATGTGGAGGAGTGTAGACTATGGAGGTATCTGCAGGCAATAAATGGATAATAGTTTGTTAACTCATCTGAGCCTTGATATGCGGTTGCCTGTGGAAGTTTAGAAGGCAAGAGCTGTGCAGTCAGAACGTTAACTGCACTATGAAGGGAAACGTCTTGAGAAATGGAGGGTTTGAAAAAAAAACTCATTTTTTTTAAATGTTTTATGGTCTAGGTAAACCTCCATGATTCTATGAGAAAGGCGGTATGTAAATACTGTAATAAATAAATAAATAAAATAATATAGTGGCAATGATTTAAAAAAGCTCAGAATATGCCTCTGATCCAAAATGCAAATCTCTTTGTAGCATGTTTACTCAGAACTACCAACATGTCCTGGCTTTGGAATTTGCTGTAAAGGAGATCAATGAAAATCGACAGTTGCTGCCCAATATTACTCTGGGATTCCGCATCTATGACAGCTATTTGGAGGCAAAGTGGACCTATCATGCCACATTGCAACTTATTTCCCCGAAGGACAGATTTGTGCCCAACTACAAGTGTGACATCCAGGGCAATCTAATGGCAGTCACTGAAGAATTCAACTCTGACCTCTCCCATCAAGTACCAGAAGTTTTGGGCAGCTACAAGATTCCACAGGTAGGATGTGTGTGGAGGTAAACAATAATAAACAATTTTCATGAGCATTTTCCTTTGAGATACTTTGATTGTACCCAAAGCCAACTGACACAATCTACGACACCTGTTCAGTGATGAGTAGAACACTTCCCCAGGTTCCTGCAGTAAAGCTGTGAAAAATCCAGACAATTTGATGGCACTGGCAAGATGCAACTTTTTCACTGCTCTATCAAAATTTTCATTGCTCACATCAGTTTCTAATGTTGTTGTCCAAAACGTTAGTAGCAAAAAGTTGCAAGTGTGTCCACTCTTTTATCAAGTAGGTCTAAGTGGATATCGATTTCCTCCCACACAGGATAGGTTACTGTTTAAGAACATACAAATAATGCATGTGTGAATGTAATCTCTCTGTGAGATGTCTGCATGTCCTCTGTACATGTACTTATTCAAGAATGGTCCTTGTTTTGATGCGTGTAGACTATTGCTAATCCCTGTATGAGTTGTGTGTGTGTGTGCGTGTGTGTATGTGGATTAATCAATTAATTAATTAGCTAATTAATCATTAAAAATAAAAAGTATTATTTTTAAATTTTCTTATTTAACTCTCTGTGTGTGCACGTGCTTGTGTGTGTGTGTGTGTGTGTGTGTGTGTGTGTGAGAGAGAGAGAGAGAGAGAGAGAGAGAGAGAGGGAGAGAGAGAGAGACATGTTCTCATGCCTTCCCAAGCATGCAGCAATGAGAGAAGCTGATACCTACCTTTACTAGAGGGACATCGTGAAGGCGGAGCTCTGTCACGGCCCAATTCTGTGTAATGTCTGTGCCAGGGCAGCTTATGCTGCCCCGGCGCAGGGTGTCACAAAAGTGACGTAAGGCACTTCCGCAACACCCAGCAAGCAAGCAGTGCCAGCGCTGTGGCCAGCGCTGCTCAATCCACTGTCTCCCTGGCCTAGCACTGACCAGCACAGGTAAGCCCTATGCCGGTCGGAGCAGGGGCGGGGGGAGGGTGGCCAGGGAGGCGAGGGAGGCCTGGAGGGGACAGGGATACCGGGGGCTGAAACTCCCAGTATCCTGAGCTTCCTCCAGGCCCCAGATACACTGACATGGTCAGCGTTATTGTGTTCGAGCTCTAGAGCTCACACACATGTGAGTAGGCCCATTGGGCCTACCGCCGCCAACACCGGGGAAGAAGATGATTGTCCCCTTCTCCCGAGTTGTTGGGCAGCCTGGGAACTCGATAGGATACGGCGGCCATCCCTTTCGGCCGGCCACTGTGTCCTACACAGTGTTGGGTTGTTAGCTGCTTGAGCTGTTCTCTGCTTGCAGACTCTTGTCCTGGGGAAAGATAGGCCAAAAAAACAGAGAGTCTGAAAACTGAGGATGCCAAAAATATGCATGATATTCTACTCCTGAAGTGAATCCTCTATCTCGGCTTTTTTGGATAAGTTTCCAATGCAAGAAGTGGAATCTGTGTTTGAAGGGGGGGGGGAACAGTGGCTTAATTGCTGCATTTTCTGACACTATCACTGTCACATTTGCATGCACATATATTGTGACATGATATTCATACGTAAAAAATTGTTCTTTGAATGCAGATTTCAAGAAGCAGTGAAATTTGAATCTTTTATTCTTATTCATGAATCAGAACCCGTACTGTTCAGATCAGCATAGTTGATTACAATTTTCAAAATACACCAAAATACTCTCTCTCTCTCTCTCTCTCTCTCTCTCTCTCTCTCTCTCTCTCTCTCTCTCTCTCTCCCCCCTTTCTGCTTATGCCCTCCATCTCTATTTAGCTGCTGTATGGTTCTGCTGCAGTTTTAATGGATAAGAATCAAGCCCTTTTTTTCTACTGGGTAGAACCAAATGGAAAACACCAATACAGAGGGATTCTCCAGTTACTTCTTCATTTCAAGTGGACATGGATTGGATTCATTGCTGCCGATGAGCTGAATCTACAATGGTTCATGGAGGTCATGTTCCCAGAATTTTCAAAACATGGCATCTGCTTTGCCATCCTGGAATCCTTCAGCAGTGTAGCTAATGACATTAGCATGGGGAAATCTGGACTCAGATTTTATAATAAAGTCCTGAACCACAACGTCAACGTATTGGTCTTCTATGGAGACTTTCGTTGCATGCTGTTTTTGACATGGCTATTAGGTCCAGAAATAACAGGCACAAATCACAAGCCAAGAGGTAAAGTCTGTATTCTGACAGCACAGATGCAGTTGAAATATTCTGCCAACTACACTGTTTGGGATATGCAAGACTTTCACGGTTCTTTATCATTTGAAACACACTCCAAAGAACTCCAAGGATTCCAACTATTTGTTCAAAACAGAAACCTTTCCACTAATAAAGAAGATGGTTTTATCAAGGATTTCTGGGAAAATGCATTTCGGTGCACCTTCTCAAGTTCTCCACCAGGTAACAAAGTAGGTCCTACCTGCACTGGTGAGGAGAGGATGGAGACCATTCCTGAGTATATCTTTCCAATGAATGTAACAGGTCAAAGCTACGCCATCTACAATGCTGTGTATGCTGTGGCTCATGCTCTACATGCCATGCATTTGTCCAAATCCGAAAACATGGGAAAGATGGAGGGAGAGAGAAGGAAGCTTCAGAACCAGCAGCCATGGCAGGTAACATCTAAGCTGGTGTCACACCCATTCATTACCTGCAGCAGTGTGAGGACTAATGAGTGTTCCCATTAGAAGAGAAGAGTCAATTGCGGAAATTAAAGCCATGATGAGTTAAAAGCCTTTTATTGGCTAAAACACAGTTTAAACACATGTATTAAAGGCCATATATTAGTTAGGATTGAAACAACAAGGATTGATTTCAATCCTAACAGTATTATATGGCCTTTAATATGTATGTTTAAACCATGTTTTAGTCAATAAAAGGTGTTTAACTCATCATGGCTTTAATTCCCGCAATTGACTCTTCTCTTATAATAGCTGGCTATGAAAATCTTAAATCTTATTTGTTCCCATTATATTGGTATATAATATTGGCATTATAATGCCTGAAAAAAGTGGTTCAGGTAGAAGTGAATTGTGATGTGGTTACGTTCATATCTGTAGTTTCTGTCCTTGGCCACTGCTAGTAGTGTATGAACCAGCTCTGGTACCAGGCAGTTTCACCTCTGTGAGTAAAATAAGACTATTTTGTCTGATTGAACGAATGGAAGCCAAGAGAGAAACCTCAGGCAGTTTACAAAGGAAACTAAGATCTTGAGCTTTGGACCTGCTCCTACTCACCTGCATTGACACTGGGACTTGATGAGTAGTGGTTATATAGGATCAGGGCAAAAGACTCAGAAAAGCAAAGAAATGGTCATCTGGCTGCTGAAGGCTGCACCACTGATGGGTCCACGTGGGAGGAGGAAGCAGGCACCAGCACAGCACACCAGCCAGAGGCAGGAAAGAAGGGCTGCTTCCTGCTCCCATTGTAAGCCCTCATAGGCTCTCCTTGGTGCAATAGCTCAACGTGAGAGCACTCTATAGCACCAGTTCCCAGTTCTCTCCTCCACCGTTGACTCCTCCTTTCTGAACTGACCCTTGACTTCAGTCTCCTATGGTGACTGCTGTAAAATGGACATAAAGCATGCTCTGGCAGCCAAGTCGTGCACCGCCAGAGTGCTGTTGGGAAGACCAGAGCCATCCTGTGCACTTCGGCAGATCCCGGCGGCCTGCTAAAACCATACAGTGGAGGGGAGGTCAGAGGAGCAGGAGGAGGGCAGAACAGAGGGGGGGGGGCAAAACCAGGAGGGGATGGGAGTGTAACAAGGGTAAGGAGGTGGAGGGAGGGGGTGGATCTCAAGGTGATGGAGTGCACTGGATCCTATTTCCCTTTTCTGCAGCCTCCCTGCCCCCTTTCTCTCTTTGGATTTCCGCTAGTGAAATCGCTAGTGCAGGTCCGAGGGGACCCATTGCGGAGCGGGAAGCTTATGAAGGTGTAAGAAGATTTAAATCCCCTTTCGTCTCCAATGCTTCCTGATCCACCCCGCCCTGCCCCGCCCCGCCCCCACTGGACACACCACACCCGTTTTTTGGGGTTGCTGCACCAGTGGGGGTGGGAACAGTTAGGATTGGGCTGTAAGTCTAGTTCCCTGCTATACTTGTTCTCCAGTCTGAATCTTCAGCCTCCTGCTCTGACTTTGGTTCCCATCTTGATCCAGACTCGACGTACTGAGCCTCAGGCATCCAACGTCACTTTCCTTGGCAGGCTGGAAATAACAGCTAATCAGCTATATTCTGCACTAAAAGAACATAATATCCATCAAAGATACATTTTCTGTCTCAGAGGGGAAGACTCACATCTTCATGGTCCAGATGCCTCTTTTTGTTCAAAATTTCTTCTTTCCCTTTTTAATTTAGCTCCACCACTTCCTGAAAACGGTGTCATTTAACAACAGCGCTGGAGACCAGATTTCCTTTGATCAGAATGGGGAATTAGTTGCTGGGTTTGACATTATAAACTGGGTCATTTTCCCAAACCAAACAGTTACTAAAGTCAAAGTGGGACATCTAAATCCTCAGGCTCCTCCAGATGAAGCCATCACCATTAACGAGGATGCCATTGTATGGCACAGTGGATTCAACCAGGTAGGACTTAAATATAGGCAGTTTGGGGAGAATTCCCTTAGGCAATGTGTAGGTTGCTAAACCTTGAGTACAGCAAATACTCACTTAAAGTTGTTTAGTTTAAAATCGTTTCGTTTGAAAGTTGATGGGGAAATGCCAATAGGAACGTTTATGCTTATCAATTAGCCTATGGTAAAATTGGTTTCATTATAAGTCATTGGGCTTAAAGTAGTAGTTTCCAGGAAGAACATATCAACAACTTTAAGTGAGGACTTGCTGTATTGGCCTGGAGTCTCCAGGAATCAGCCTCAAACATCAAGTGACCCCTGAAAGCAATTCTGGAGATATTGACCTGGTGGTTGGAAACCTACAAGTGTCTTTAATCCTCTTGGTTTAAGCTTCTTATACCTCACAATTAGAGGTGTTTCTACAGTGCAGGCGGTACTGTAAGTTGCACCCCATCCTAGTCCCCGTTTACAACCTGGAATGAGGAGGCCCTCACCATTGGAGCCATTCTGTGCGGCGAAAGCAACGGGCAGGGAGTCTCCTGCCGTTGCATTCACCGCACGGAATGGCTCCGATGGGGAGGGGGAGGGGCCTCCATGATCTGGGTTGTAAACAGGGACTAGGATGGAGAGCAACTTAAAGTACCACCCCCACCGTAGAATCGCCTCTGCTCACAATAGGGTTTGAAAGTATATTAAACTACATCTGAGTTACATATATAGTTACATACAAACTACATATATAGCCTCCTAACTCCCCCTAACAATATCTATCTATCTATCTATCTATCTATCTATCTATCTATCTATCTATCTATCTATCTATCTATCTATCTATCTATCTATCTATCTATCTATGCAATCCTTACTCTCATGTCAGCTGATATCTTAGTCAGGACATATTAGTCTCAGTGCAATTGCCACGTTTGCTTCTATCTTTATCACACACATAGATATACAGCCCAATCCTATGCATGCCTTCTCAGAAGTAAGCCCCATTGTGTTCAGTGGGGCTTACTCCCAGGTCAGTGTGCATAGGAATGCAGCCTCAGTGATGTGCAAGCCATGCTTAGAAAACCAGCAGCATCATATTGCAAACCATTTTGCGTCTTTAAGAATCCAAGTTCATTCTTCTGAAGCTTAATGTTAATCCACCTCTTTCATTTTTGGATTAGTCTCAGCCCCTTTCTGTGTGTAATGACAACTGCTATCCTGGATATAGCAAGAAAAAGAAGGAAGGGGAACCCTTCTGTTGCTATGATTGCATCCCATGTCCAGAAGGGAAGGTCTCTGACCGGAAAGGTGAGTGTTGTAGTGTACAGATTTATTGAAAAAACTGGTTGTAATTCAGAGGAACGGGAATGAATGATCTATGGACAGATTGAGTTTGTTGGGTCGTTTCTCTAATGTAACCAATCTTCATTGTTTTAATGTGTGTCCCAATTCCGTAGGTTTTGTGTGTGACAGCCCAGTACTTTCCTTAGCCAGCAAACAATGTGCAGTGATGCTGGCATCGCCTCCCTTGCATGTTGTGGGCTGGCTAGGAACCATGATGTGATGGAAAGATAAGGAAAAGAAAACGTTACTTATCTACTCTGCGGCGGCACGGTCCTCAGTAGGTCTACTTAGATCTGTACCATCTTCTTGAGTTATCACGTATACCTGCCCCCTAACTCCCCCACCCCAGTAGGCCCCAATCTCCTCCCCAATCCTCCCCATCCCTGCACACTGTCCACTCTCACTGCCAACTTACCTCCTCTGACATTGGCTGGGTGCACAGTTGTCACGGCCCAAGGTCATGGATTTTCTATGAAGCCAGAGCACTCTTTGAGCTGTCCCCCCAAAATAGCTGATGTACCAGGATCCTAAAACCTAGCATATGCCAGAACAACATCACAGTTTCTTTTACCCTTACACCCCCCAAATAAGTACGCCAGACAATGCTTCTTTGGAGAATTGGTCACTTTATTGAATAACATAAAGACCTGCAAAAGGCAACAAATAACTATGGGCATCTCTCCACCCTCCAAAGGCGTGCAGGCACTGGTTGGGGGAAAACAGCACTAGCCATCTTAATTCCCCCGGCTTAACTGGCCTAAACACCCTGGCCCCCTCGGTCACTGCCTGAGGGAGCCTATCATGGCCAACCCATAAAGGTCGAGACAGCAGAGCAGTTCAGGTGACCATACTATCTATGCCATTGATGGTACCTCCCTGCTCCAGCCAGGTGGTTTGCCAGCCAGCCTCACCGACCTGGTTAACTGTCGTTATGAGTGGTCCTGGCTTACCTCCTGACCTTGCCGAACTCAAGGTGCACGCCAAGGCCCTAGCATCCTACCTGCCCATTCCCGCACGCCACCTGCCTGCCAGGTGACCCACTGGCTAAAACCCCCTCCCCAAAACACAGTCCGAGGTAGGGGAAAAGACCACCAAAAGCGTGCCAATTAATTGATGGCCAAAAATTCCTACCTGGCCCCCCAGAGGGCAACCGGCTAATCCCGGACTACGCATAGGGAGGGCGGGAAGGTGTCGCTTCCCGGACGCCGACTGAGGGAGCCGCAATAACGTGCAGCGTTCCCTCCGGCCGGCGTCCACCCACGTGACCTGGCCAGCTAATCAGCTGGCCAGGCCTATGAGCCTTGGAGCGTCGCTGGACACACCTCCCCTGGGGGCAGGGTAAATGCTCCGGGGATGCGAGGTGCTTGCATTAATCAAAATTATTAATACCACAACTTCCCTATCTCCTGCTGACATCATAACAATGTGAACTTCTCCCCAGCTAATGCACATAGTTCGCAATTTTATGCGGCCCCAGCAAAACTCCAAGTGTGCTCATGTCAGGACACAGAGTACATTGTGTAAGACATGGGGGAAGAAAGGGAAAAGCTCTTCTTTTCTGTGGAAATTTCGTAGGTTTTGTCATGCTTGAGTGTCCCGTCAGCAGTCTGAGGGCCCCCAGCATTGATTGGTAGTAACTCTCTCCTTCCCCTGCCACAAAGCAAGTTTTGAAAGACAATACAATGTGGCACATTTGTGCATTGCTTCCATGACTCTTCTTTTTCAGACATGGCTGACTGTTTCACATGCCCCAGTGATCACTATCCAAACAAGGACCAGACTTCCTGCATTCCCAAAGTTGTCGTCTTCTTGTCCTATGAGGAGCCTCTGGGTATCAGTGTAGCTGTTTGTGCTCTTTCATTTTCTTTGGTCACATCTCTGGTGCTAAGTTTGTTTATGAAGCATCACAACAGTCCCATAGTCAAAGTCAACAACCGGAGCTTCACCTATGCACTTTTAGTTTCTCTCATGCTTTGCTTCCTTTGTCCGTTGCTACATATTGGCCGACCCGAGAAGGTGATATGTGTCATCCGCCATACTGTGTTTGGCATTGCCTTCACGATGGCTATTTCATCTGTGTTGGCGAAAACAGTGACAGTGGTGCTAGCATTCACAGTCACATGGCCAGGATCCACTATGAAGAACTGGGTGGGGAAACGATTGGCCAACTCCATATTTCTTCTTTGCTCTGTTATTCAAGCAGGCATTTGTATTCTATGTCTCACAATCTTTCCACCATTCCCAGATGCCGACATGCATTCAAGTACTGAAGAAATCATTTTGAAATGCAATGCATCATCACTAACCATAGTTTACTGTGAAATGACCTTTGTGGGCTTTCTCATCATTGTCAGCTTTATTTTGGCTTTCCTTGCTCGGAAGTTGCCAGATGCTTTTAATGAAGCCAAGTTTATCACTTTCAGCATGGCTGTGTTTTTCAGCGTTTGGTTAGGCTTTGCTCCAACCTACTTGACAAATATGACCAAGGGAAGAAAATGGGTAGCCACAGAGGGCTTCTGCATCTTAGCCTCCTGTGCTGCACTGCTGGGCTTTATGTTCTTCCCCAAATGCTACATTATCTTGTGGAGGCCTCAGCTGAACAGCAAGGTACAGTTAAGAAAGCGGAAACACTGAAGAAGTGAAGAAGCAACATAGCTGGCAGAAATCTGATGAGGCCTATCAGCCCCAGCCGCCATTACACTCATGGAAGGGGACGAGCATCCCCTTCGCCGAGTACACTTTCTGCCGCTGACTGCCTGCTGCAGGCTGCCCATGACAGAGCACTGAATCGGGCAGATTCACCCGGTCTGTACATAGGTCTTTGCATAGATTCACTCGGCCGCCCACCCGGTCTTTACATAGGATTGGGCTGTAAGGGCAATAACCAGCACCTTGCATTGTGCTCAGAAACAAATTGGCAATCAAAATGACTTGCAGGCTATGTTCCAAAAGCTGAACATATATCAGAACCTCACAGTTGCCTTTTGTACCAATTGACATTTCTATAGGGTCTTCCAGGAAGGCCTCACATGTTGCATCTTGCAGGAAACGAATCAACTGTTACTACAACTTTTCTTTCTGCTAACGTCATGACAACATGACTTTTCCTCTCCTGTTACTATACATAACTGGCTTTTTCTGTGGGACCCAAGCAAATTCCAAGTGTGTTCATGTCAGGCCACAGAGTATATTGTACGAGAGATGGAGAGGGGTGGGGAGAAACCTGAGACAATATCTTGCACTCCTTAGCAATTGCTTAGTCTTTGATAGGTCTGAGTGTCCTGTCAATTGACTGAGTTCCCCCAGAGGTTCCCCCAGACTTTAAGCAAAACGACTTATAGTGAAACCAATTTTAACATAGGCTAATTGATAAACATAAACATTCATATGGCATATTCCAATCAACTTCAAATAAAAAGACTTTAAATGAAAATTAAGCAAAATGACTTATAGTGAAACCAATTTTAACATAGGCTAATTGATAAACAGAAACATTCATATGGCATTTTCCAATCAACTTTAAATATAACGACTTTAAATGAAAATACATTCAGTGAGGATTTGCTGTATTGCCTTGCCCACAGTTTCAACAAATAGAGAAAAATGGTTACAATATCTTGCTTGAGACTTATTGATTACAGTAGTCATTCCTCCTCCCTCCCCCCACAAAGCAAGTCTTGGAAGAGGCAATACAATGTGGAACATTTGTGTATCAGTTCCATGACTCTTCTTTTTCAGACATGGCTGACTGTTTCACATGCCCCAGTGATCACTATCCAAACAAGGACCAGACTTCCTGCAATCCCAAAGTTGTCGTCTTCTTGTCCTATGAGGAGCCTCTGGGTATCAGTGTAGCCGTTTGTGTTCTTTCATGTTCTTTGGTCACGGTTCTGGTGCTACAATTGTTTATGAAACATCACAACAGTCCCATAGTCAAAGTCAACAACCGGAGCATCACCGGAGCATACTTTTAATTTCTCTCTTGTTGTGCTTCCTTTGTCCGTTGGTACATATTGGCCGACCCGAGAAGGTGATATGTATCCTCCGCCATACTGTCTATGGCATCGCCTCCGCGATGGCTATTTCTTCTGTTTTGGCAAAAACATTCACAGTGGTGCTAGCATTCACAGCCACACAGCCAGGATCCACTCTGAAGAACTGGGTGGGGAAAAGATTGGCTTATTGCATTCTTCTTCCTTGCTCTGTTATTCAAGCAGGCATTTGTATTGTATTTCTGGCAATCTTTCCTCCATTTCCAGATGCTGACATGCATTCAAGTAGGGAAGAAATCGTATTGAAATGCAATGCGTCATCACCAATCATGAGGAAACAAATCAACTGTTGCAGGAAACAAATCAACTGTTACTACAACATTTCTCTCTGCTAACGTCATGACAACATGACTTTTCCTCTCCTGTTACTATACATAACTGGCTTTTTCTGTGGGACACAAGCAAATTCCAAGTGTGTTTATGTCAGGCCACAGAGTATATTGTACGAGAGATGGAGAGGGGTGGGGAGAAACGGTCTTGCACTCCTTAGCAATTGCTTAGTCTTTGATAGGTCTGAGTGTCCTGTCAATTGACTGAGTTCCCTCAGAGGTAAACAAGTCCTCACTTAAAATTGTCAATAGGTTCTTCTTGAAAACCGTGACTTTAAACAAAACGACTTATAGTGAAACCAATTTTAACATAGGCTAATTGATAAACATAAACATTCATATGGCATTTTCCCATCAATTTTATATAAAAAGACTTTAAATGAAAAATACAATCAGTGAGGATTGGCTGTGTTGCCTTGCCCACAGTGTCAACAAATAGAGAAAAACAGTTACAGTATCATGCTTGAGACTTATGGATTACAGTAGTCATTCTTCCTCCCGCCCCCACAAAGTAAGTCTTGGAAGAGGCAATACAATGTGGAACATTTTAATATCCGTTCCATGACTCTTCTTTTTCAGACATGGCTGACTGTTTCACATGCCCCAGTGATCACTATCCAAACAAGGACCAGACTTCCTGCAATCCCAAAGTTGTCGTCTTCTTGTCCTATGCAGAGCCTCTGGGTATCGGTTTAGCCATTTGTGCACTTTCATGTTCTTTCATCACAGTTCTGGTGCTAACATTGTTTATGAAGCATCACAACAGTCCCATAGTCAAAGTCAACAACCGGAGCCTCACCTATACACTTTTAATTTCTCTCTTTCTGTGCTTCCTTTGTCCGTTGCTATATATTGGCCGACCTACGAAGGTGATGTGTATCTTCCGCCAAACTACTTTTGGCATTGCCTTCACGATGGCTATTTCTTCTGTGTTGGCAAAAACAGTGACGGTGGTGCTAGCATTCACAGCCACACGGCCAGGATCCACTATGAAGAACTGGGTGGGGAAAAGATTGGCTTATTGCATTCTTCTTCCTTGCTCTGTTATTCAAGCTGGCATTTATATTGTATTTCTGGCAATCTTTCCGCCATTCCCAGTTGCTGACATGAACTCAAGTACTGAAGAAATCATTTTGGAATGTAATGTGTCATCACTAATCATAGTTTACAGTGAAATGACCTTTTTGAGCTTTCTTGTCATTGTCAGCTTTATTTTGGCTTTCCTTGCTCGGAAGTTGCCAGATGATTTTAATGAAGCCAAGTTTATCACGTTCAGCATGTTCGTGTTTTGCTGCGTTTGGTTGTACTTTATTCCAGTACACTTTATTGCCAAGGGAAAAACCAGGTTCACCGTAGAGAACTTCTCTGACTTAGCCTCCTGTTCAGCACTGCTGGGCTTTATGTTTTTCCCCAAATGCTACATTATCTTGTGGAGGCCTCAGCTGAACAGCAAGGAACAGTTAAGAAAGCGGAAACACTGAAAAAGTGCTCAGTACCTCTCTTCTACCAAAACTTCAACACAACTGTCTGAAACCGTTCCAGTTTTAAGTGGAGCAGATGATTCACATGAAAGAGGATGGTTCTTAAGATATCCCGCCCCAAACCCTGAAGAGCTTAAGGGCAATAACCAGCACCTTGCATTGTGCTCAGAAACAAATTGGCAGTCAAAACAATAGGCAGGCTATGTGCCAAAAGCCGAACGTATGTCAGAAACTCACAGTTGACTTTAGTACCGATTGACATTTCTAAAGGGTCTTCCTTAAAGGCCACACAGATTCATCTTTCAAAAACGAATCAACTATTACAACAACTTCTCTATCTGCTGACATCTTAACAACATGACTTTTGCTTCTGCTACTGCACATAACTGGCTATTTCTGAAGGACAGAGGGAAATACCATGTGTGTTCATGTCAGGCCACAGAGTACCTTGCACGAGAGATGGGGAAGGGGCGGGAACCTGAGTCAACCTTTTGCATTCCTTTGACATTTCTTACAGCACAACCCTACCCAGCTCCTCCACTGGTGCAGCTGTGGTGGAGGGAGAACGGAAGGTTTCGGGAGGGAAAGGGGATTTTAAATCCCTTTTCAAGGGGGATGTAAATGGGATTTAAATCCGCTTACCCTTCCAAAGCCTCCCGTTCTGCACAGATTGTGATCTGTGTCTTTGTTAGGCCTGAGTGTCCCATCAATTGACTGAGTCCCCCCACAGGTACAGTAAGTCCTCGCTTAAGTTGTCAAGTGGTTCTTGGAAACTGCGACTTTAAGCGAAATGACTTATAATGAAACCAATTTTAACATAGACTGATGATAGACTGACTCCCCGAATTAGTCAACACCTCCGATTTCACAGCCCCAGCAGATAAAGATGGAGAAAGAAAGCAAACAAAAAAACAATCCGGATTGACCAAAACTCCCACAGATGACAGCTCTGGAGTTAATCAGGTAAACCAGATGCTCCCCCTGCTGGGAGAACATTGCCTAATTACAGGGAGAACACTTTTGGTTATTTTTAACAAATTGAACCAGGTTTCAGACCAATTGTCTATTATCCGAGAATCAAGAGCTTCCTGTGGGAGGAAGATGGGAACTTCCCCCCAGCGAGTTCATGATAATAGCATTATAAAGAGCCCTGGAAACAAACTGGTACAGGGAAACAATGAAAATACTGTTATATCTAGACGTCTCCAAACAAATCAAGTCTCTTTGGATGTGATCCTGAATGTTATGAACAGGGGGAGGTGAGAAAGCAGGCAGAGAGTATTGTACTCTCTTAGCAATCTTATGTGGATTGAAACAAAGCTGATAGATCTAATTCGTGTGGAATGGTTGCCAAGCTCTACATATAAGAGCTGGCTGGTGCTGAGTTTTCATAGTTCAACTATTCCATCAATGTTGCTTAAAATGAGGAGTTTGCTAGGGTCATTTAATATATTTGCTAGGAGAGTCTTTAAAGACTTTGGCTATAGGCCTCTTATTTCAGCTGTACAGAAGCAGCAGACTCCGCAGATTAAAACTCCTTTAAGGTTAGAACATCTGGGCTCGCAGCCAATAAAAGAAACTGCAACTGATATACTCTTGAGTTTACCAGAAACTGACCAAGATAACATACAACCCAGTAAAAATCAGAGCAAATTGATGGAAACAACAATTATAGAACTGCAAAGACTGAACACAAGTTTGGAAAATATGTTAGTTAAGCTAAACCTGACACATGAAAATCATGGGGACCGAATCGATGACTTGATTGCATCCACTGGGAAACTGAGACCAAGAGACCATTGCTTAATACCAACACAATATGTGGACCCCGGTGGGAACAAGAACCTGATACAGGATGACCCTCAAACTCCCCCCCCTGAAGCTTTCTACCTTGACAAGTTCACAGGTTATTCCAGCCTCCACTCCTTTGCGAATTTTGTCTGCTGCAGAAATAACTGTTGCCACTGACCCAGATGAAGAATCTAGAGACAACAATAGACAGGCTCCTATTCAAGTTGATACCTCAAATGGAAATACTGGTACTCTGTTGGAGGCCTGACTCACAGGCCCTATTTTAGTGCAAGAGAGGAACTTGCAGGTAGAGACCTCTCACCGGAATATTTTGGTCAAAAACAAGAAACCTACTGTTAACAAAGCTGCAGCGAACAGCAAAACCTTCCCCGACCACCTTAAAGTGCTCTCCTGGAATATCGCTGGCTAGATTAAAAAGTCACGGGATGTGGATTTTACTAAATTACTTAGAAGCTATGATGTCATCCTTCTACAAGAAACATGGGCTATACATCCACCCGAATTTGAAGGATATAATGTTATCTCATTACCAGCCTGTAAGACCAACCCTAAGGGTCGTGCATCTGGGGGGTTGGCAGTATTGTTAAAATCCTATTTGCTTTATGATTTGATATTTATGGCAGACAGTTGTTGTAAAATCCAAGATATTAGGCTCCAGCTTACATCTTATGCCATTCTGATTGTTAATGACTATATTCCCCCATCAAAGAACAAGCTGACTAGTGATCAGCAATGGGAATATATGAGCTGTATTATTGAAGATCTGCTTCAGAAGTTTCTTCAACCTTGGTTACTGATTGCGGGGGATTTTAATGTACGAGTGGGCCAGAATTGGAATGTTTTTTTTATCAAGTATGGGATACCCCAGTGGATGTCTCCTTACCTGAGCATTGTTTTCTCCCAAGACATTCCAAGGATAAGGTAATTAATGCAACTGGGTCTTTATTAGCCAAGTTCTGTATCGTTAATGGTTTTATATGGCTAAATGGCCTTGATGATTTGAAGGATGAAGGGGACTTCACATATCTCTCTGGTCAAGGTGCAAGTTTGATCAATTATATCATGGTTTCTGCTGATTTCCTTCCATTTTTAGTGGACTTTAAAGTTGGCTTTCCACTCCATAGTGACCATCTGCCTTTATCATGCAAATTAGCTTGCTCTTTAAATCCATCTCTTCAGCCCCCTATCCAGGAGTTAAATAGTCATAGAGTTACCCCTATTAGAATTAAATGGGATAACAGTACTAAAGAACTTTTTGGACTATTGACCCAGGAAAATGTAAAAGAGCTAGTGTCATCAAAATCTCTGATTGTAGTAGACCAGACAGATAGTGTGCTTATTTTTTAGGAAATAGTTAAGATCTTAACTAGTGTATTAGGGAAAACTCCTTCACCTCAGCTGGTGTCCCAACCTAATGATGACCCCCCCCCAGAGATTGACTCGTATTGTTTGACATTAAAATCAGCCATTCAAAGGGTCTACAAGGAATACAGAAAGTCTAGTAGTCCATCAAGTTTGTCCAGTTATTCTGCTCTTTCTTCTCAATTAAAAGAAGCCCTTACACAATGTAAGCATTATACTGCAACTAAAAGATGGACTCATTTGATTAGCGCCGTTAACACTAAAAACACCAAGTCCTTCTGGAATATTGTTGCTGGCTTCTTTCGTAAAAACACGACTATTAACTCCCCGATCTCTATCTCTTCATGGGAAATATATTTTAGATCATTGCTCCTAGATGAGACAAAATCATCTCCTCTAATTGACTCATCTTCCTTTGCAGAACTCCTCCAGAGTTATTTAAAACTGCTCCCGACTGGTGGGCGCCCCCTCTGGCCGATCTTTTTACTGCAGCAGATAAACTTGGCAAAATTCCAAAATCTTGGACCCAATCTACCCTGGTGCTCATCTACAAGAAAGGGGACAAGAAAAGCCCCAGTAACTATAGACCAATTAGTCTTTTATCTGTGGTGGGTAAGCTTTATGCAAATCATCTTCTTTATAAACTTAATGCATGGATCCTTGAAAATAACATATTAGGCCCTGAACAAGCCGGCTTTAGGCCAGGTAAATCAACAATAGACCATTGCTTGATATTATCACATCTTATTACAAAGCAATTACATCAGCATAACGCCCGTCTCTATGTGGCATTTTTAGATCTCAGGGCTGCATTTGACTCTGTTGATAGGGATTTGCTATGGGATAAGTTGGGGAAAATAGGGCTTGAAAAAAGGTTGCTCCTACTAATACAAACACTTTACTGTAACACTTCTTGCCAGATTATTATTATTATTATTATTATTATTATTATTATTATTATTATTATTATTATTAACAGTATTTATATACCGCCTTTCAACAAAAAGTTGACAAAGTGGTTTACAGACAAAATCAAATGATTAACTGGCTCCCTGTCCCAAAAGGGCTCACAATCTAAAAAAGATGCAGAACACCACCAGCAAACAGCCACCGGAAAAGACACTGTGCTGGGGTGGAAAGGGGGGCAGTTACTCTCCCCCTGCTAAATATAAGAGGAGCACCAATTGAAAAAGTGCCTCTTGCCCAGTTAGCAGGGAGATCAAGGTATCATCTCAGGGAGATCTTTCTGAACTTGTACCAACCAATAGGGGTGTTAAACAAGGTTGTGTGTTGGCTCCTACATTATTTAATCTATTCATTAATGATTTAGCCCCATTTTTAACCAACTTGGATGCCCACTATCCCAAATTAGGTTCTTTAGGAATCCCGCTGCTGCTTTATGCAGATGATATGATGCTAATATCTCGCACCAAAATTGGATTGAAGCGGTTAATTAAAGGTTGCATTGAATATTTATCCCAGAATAACCTTCATCTTAACTGTGAGAAATCAAAAATTATAGTGTTTGGGAAAACATGGAAACCTCATTCTTGGCAGTTCAATGGGAAGATGATCCAGCAGGTCAAAGAATTCAAATATCTTGGCCTATGGTTTAATTTCAGACATTCATGGGTTTCCCATCATAACACAGT
This sequence comes from Plestiodon gilberti rubricaudatus, assembly GCA_026170595.1. Classification (NCBI taxonomy): domain Eukaryota; kingdom Metazoa; phylum Chordata; class Lepidosauria; order Squamata; family Scincidae; genus Plestiodon; species Plestiodon gilberti. The sequence continues at coordinate 31,450,543 of JANXHW010000006.1, read as the reverse complement.
GATCAACTCAGTTAAACCATCTATTCAAGCCATTACTCGTTTCTTCTTTAAATGGGGTAATTCATTTATACCAGCTGCCTTACAGATTTTCAACACCAAAATAATTTCCCAACTCCTATATGGCATCCCTATATGGATGACAGCTTATAACAACATGGTTGAAAAGACACAGGCAACCTTTTTGTATAAGATATTAGCTGTCCCTCATTGCATCTCTTATGCAGCCCTATGCCTAGAAGCAGGCCAACATAGACTAGGTTTTTAAAATACTGGACCAGAATATGTTTTGTTGCTGACTATGATCCCCTTCTTAAGGGTGTTCTCAATGATTCAATAATTACTCCTGGCCTGGCTTTGTACTATAAAAAAATCCAAAAACTGGGTCTGTCAGTCGATCTATTGGGGGCTGGATCATTGGCCACAGCTTGGAAGATAATACTCACTAGGTTGGTGGATATAGATAGCTAGGAGACCCTGGCAGCGGCACATAGAATCTGCTCCCCACTGAACTTTCAACTACTGATCAACTATGGCAGCAGACCTAGATATCTGCTCTTTTTAGACAGTTCTCAAGAAAGGCAGGCATTTACGCTAGCACGCTGTAATGCTCTGCCCTCTAAAGTTCTTCTAGGCAGATTTAGAGGCCTGCCTGCTGAGGACCGCCGTTGCACTTGTAACTTAGGGGGGCTGGAATCCCTACCCCATATCTTGCTCCACTGTACCTGGTTTCAAGATTTGCGTGCCCAATTTCTTAAACCATTGCTGTCGGATATAATATGTCAGTCAGATAACGATGCTATCCAATACCTATTAGCAGGGAATGATGAGACACGTACTAGGCAGGTGGCCACGTTTCTAAGTCTATTTGTTCAGAAACGCCTAACCATGCCGTTTTTTGACAACTAATCTGAGGACAATTAGTTGTCCTCAGATGTTTGCACATAGGGGACTGATTGATATATATACATAGACTGATTGATAAAACACAAGTGTTTCTACGGCATTTTCCCATCAACTTTAAAACAAAATGACTTGCTGTATTGCCTGCTCACAGTGTCAAGAAAAGAGAGAAAAAAACTGTGACAGTATCTTGCTTGAGACTTATTGATTATAGTAGTCATTCCTCCTTGCTCCCTCACACAACAAGTCTTGAAAGAGAATACAATGTGGCAAATGTGTGTATTGGTTCCTTCTTTTTCAGACATGGCAGACTGTTTCACATGCCCCAGTGATCGCTATCCAAACAAGGACCAGACTTCCTGTAATCCCAGAGTTGTCGTCTTCTTGTCTTATGAAGAGCCTCTGGGTATCGGCTTAGCCATTTGTGCACTTTCATGTTCTTTCATCACAGTTCTGGTGCTAAGATTGTTTATGAAGCATCACGACAGCCCGATAGTCAAAGTCAACAACCGGAGCCTCACCTATACACTTTTAGTTTCTCTCTTGCTTTGCTTCCTTTGCCCATTGCTACATATTGGCCGACCTGAGAAGCTGATATGTATGCTCCGCCCAATTGTCTTTGGCATGACATTCATAGTGGCTATTTCTTCTGTGTTGGCAAAAACTTTCACAGTGGTGCTAGCATTCACGGCTACAAGGCCAGGGTCCACTATGAAGAACTGGGTGGGGAAAAGATTGGCCAGATCCATTCTTCTTCCTTGCATCACGATTGAAGCAGTCCTTTGTACTGTGCGGTTGGCAATCTTTCCCCCATTCCCAGATGCTGACATGCTTTCAAGAGTTCAAGAAATCATTTTGGAATGTAATGAGTCATCACTAGTCATATTTTCCTGTGAAATGATCTATATGGGGATTCTAGCCACTGTCAACTTCATTGTGGCTTTCCTTGCTCGGAAGTTGCCATGTGCTTTCAATGAAGCCAAATTTATCACTTTCAGCATGATTGCGTATACCTTTGTTTGGTTGACATTTATTCCGGAGTACTTAACCATCAAGGGAAAAAACACGGTAACTATGGAGATCTTCTCCATGTTAGCCTCTTGTGCAGCAATGCTAGTCTTTATGTTGTTCCCCAAATGCTACATTATTTTGTGGAGGCCTGAGCTGAACAGCAGGGAACAATTTAGAAGGAGTACATGCAGACCAAAGTGAAGTGTCACTTTCAGCTCCTCCTAGTACTGTACTGTCTTGCACATCACCAAAACTTCACAAAATGTGGAGCAAACTCCACAATGTTTGCACTTCACAAGTACAAACAAAGCGAAGTGCAAAGAAGTGAAGGTTGCAAGCAGCCAGGAGGCTACAAACAACAAAGGCTGAAAATAACAATGAGGCTGCAAACAAGGAGTTTGGTGAGTTCCCCTGTAGCTCTAAGATTGCCCCGTTTCCCTTCCCAGCAGGGCTTTTGTGCTCTTACTGTATTTTAGAAATCCACACCAAGCAGAAACTTAGCAGGGGAATGAAGCTTTTTCTGGCATGGAGATAACAGTGAGTGATAGTCAAAGCTTTGCCTGCTGAATTTCTGCCTGCCAAGCCACTGCTTAGTAATAAGATCCTTGCCAACAAATAAAAAAAAAACATTGCAGAAGGGTTGCACTGTTTGTTGGTGTTTCTGCTACAGGCTATGGGTGTGTTCAGATATGATGCTAAACTCTGGTGTTAGGAGCATCAACAACAGGGCTCTCCCAGTAGCTTACAATAATGCATTGCAACTACAGTAGTTTAGTAGTTGGTGGTACAGGTGGGGGTGCTGCTGTTTTTATGCTCCTGCTTTAATTGTAGCCATGATCTTTTTAATTGATTTTTAGATACTGTTTTTATTAATTTTCATTAATTGTTTTTTACTTTTTAAAAATGTGATTATTTCTATATTTTTTGTATGTATTTTCCTTTTTGTTGTAAGCCGCCTTGGGTCCCTTCGGGGAGAAAGGCAGGATAAAAATACTGTAAATAAAAATAAATAAATAAATAAATAAATAAATAAATAAATAAATAGCCCCGGGCTATCACACAGTCAATAGACTTCAAGGTAGGATTTAGGTTCACAATGTTCATATAATGTAGGGTCCCCTGGAACCTAACCGCATTTTTTCCATAGACTCAACGTTTCGGTATCCGCTAATTCGTTTTCCACTAGTTTTTCAGGAACTTAACCTAGCAGATAATGAGAACTGACTGTAAATTGTCCTTACACACATTCCCAATAAGCATGCAAGAAATGTAGTTTGGAAGATGAATCAGGACACATTTCGTGAATAAAGCCAATCATAACACAGAAAGGAACTCAGCAGTTAGTTCTAACTCTCAACTCCACCGTCCTTCAGTGCAAGCAGCTAACCTTGAACTCACATATTGCACATTGCATGAAACTAATCAACTATTACTACAACTTCTCTATCTGCTTACATCATAATAACATGCCTTTCTCTCCTGCTACTGCACATAACTGGCTATTTCTGTGGGGCAGAGAAAATTGCCATTTGTGTTCATGTCAGGCCACAGACTATATTGTACGGGGGATGGGGAAGGGAGGGGGAACCTGAGACAAATGGTTGCATTCTTTTGAAATGTCTTAGTCTTTGCTAAGCCTAAGTGTCCTGTCAATTGACTCAGCGCCCACACAAGTGTTGTCTGACCACAGTGTTAACAAATGGAGAGGGAAAAACGTCCAGTTGCAGTATTCTCTTAGACTTATTGATTATAGTAGTCATTCTCCTCCCTCCCCCTCAAAGCAAGCCTTGAAAGACAATGCAGTGTGGCACATTTGTGCATTGCTTCCATGACTCTTGTTTTTCAGACATGGCTGACTGTTTCACATGCCCCAGTGTTCGCTATCCAAGCAAGGACCAGACATCCTGCATTCCCAAAGTTGTCGTCTTCTTGTCTTATGAAGAACCTCTGGGTACAAGTGTAGCCCTTTGTGCTCTTTCATGTTCTTTGGTCACGGTTTTGGTGCTAGGATTGTTTATGAAGAATCATGACAGTCCCATAGTCAAAGTCAACAATCGGAGCCTCACCTACACAATTTTAATTTCTCTCTTTCTGTGCTTCCTTTGCCCACTGCTACATATTGGTCGGCCCGAGAAGGTGGTATGTATCCTCCGCCAACTTGTCTTTGGCATCATATTCACAGTGGTTATTTCTTCTGTCTTGGCCAAAACAGTGACAGTGGTGCTAGCATTCACGGCTACAAGGCCAGGGTCCACTATGAAGAACTGGGTGGGGAAAAGATTGGCCAACTCCATTATTTTTCCATGCGTCATTATAGAAGCAGTCATCAGTATTCTATGTCTGGCAATCTCTCCCCCATTCTCAAATGCTGACATGCATTCAAGTACCGAAGAAATCATTTTGGAATGTGATGTGTCATCATCATCCCTATTTTTCAGCGAAATTATCTACTTCAGCTTTCTCAACATTGTCAGCATCACTGTGGCTTTCTTTGCTCGGAAGTTGCCAGATGCTTTTAATGAAGCCAAGTGTATCACTTTCAGCATGTTTATATTTTGCTGTCTTTGGTTTGCCTACATTCCAGTCTACTTGACCACCAAGGGAAGAAAATTGATGGTCATGGAGATCTTCTGCATTTTAGCCTCTTGTGCAGTACTGCTGGGTTTTATGTTTTTCCCCAAATGCTACATTCTTTTGTGGAGGCCTGAGCTGAATAGCAGGGAACAATTACGAAAGTGTAAATGCTGAAGAAGTGAAGAAGTGTCCATTACAGTCACTGCCTTCTGCTACTCCTTCAACGTCCATCTGTAGGTTTTGCAGTTGTATGTGCACCTCTGTGTTTTATGTATCCATTATATAGCTGAGACAACCTCTTGCATTATATATATGCAAGACACACACACACACACACACACACACACATTACACACACACACACACACATAGATACAGTGAAACCTTGGATTGCGAGTAACTTGGTTTGCGAGTGCTTTGCAAGAGGAGCAAAATTGTTTTCTAAATTTTGACTTGATAGACGAGCAATGTCTTGCAATACGAGTACATTGTGTTCTCCAAGGTATCTCTCTGTGTGTTTGCAGAGTAACAATAGCATCTCCTGGGCAACAAACTGCCCTGATTAACTGCTCATTAACACTCTGTTCTCCCTCTGCTAAAGGCTCCGTTTGTGCAGAATAGCAGCTCAGACTTTGCTTCTGTCTTGCAGATCTCATTAACAAGCTGTTTTCCCCTCCCCCATCTGCCTCTAGCAAAGACTCTGCAGAACAAGGCTCAGGTTTTGCATATCAGACAGTTGCAAAGTGAGCTACAGTTTGCAAAGAGCAAAGGCAGGGTAGCTTCTTAATTAGCTGAGCCCAGGAGATAATGCAGACACACACAAAGATCTCTTGCAGAAGAACAAATCATCTGAGTTTCCATTATTTCTTATGGGAAAATTTGCTTTGATATATGAGTGCTTTGGATTACAAGCACGTTTCTGGAACCAATTATGCTCACAATCCAAGGTTCCACTGTATAGGTATAGATATAGTCATTTTATAGACTCCTGGAGGCGCGTCAGCCTACTGCCGCATCACCCTTTCCCGTCATGCAAATGCATTAAAACGGATTTTAAAAGTATTTATATCCTGCCTTTCTAAGCCCTGACAGGCAGTTTCTGGTGGCTTGTCAAGAAGAAGCATAAAGCATTATAAGAAAAAAATAAATTCCAACCACCAAAAACAGCAACATAGCCCAGCCAAAGCAGAAAGGAGCGAACAAAAAGAAAGGGGGGTGAATCAAACTTTCACAGCCTGGTCCTGCATAGGTCCTAGAGAGGCGGAGTGAGAGCTCCACTACTTTAGGCCATCACAACTAATTCAGAAAGCACGTTTGCGACAACTCTGAAATAAGGGCCACTGGTGCGAAGACCGGCAGCTCTTACTCTGCAACCCTCCATAACCTGAGACCCCCAGTGAAGGGGCAAGATGGGGGGGGATAGCGGGCAGGGTCTTGGAGGGAGGGTGCCATTGGCCTAACCGGGCCAGGAGAGGGCGGGGATATTGGTGAGATGGTCCGCTGATATCCCTGGCCCTTTCTCAGCCTGGTTTGGCCTCACCCCGCCACCTCGGATGTACGTCAGCTTCAGAGTACATCAGCTTTGCAAACATGCCCATAGACCCTGGGCAGCCTTACACCTGGGGAAAGGGATGAGTGCTCCCTTCTCCCAAGGTGTTCCCAGACCACACCAGTGCTCAGGATTCAGCGGCTGGGCCTTTAGGCCGGTCATGGAACTTTCAGCAGGATTGCGCTGTTCATGAATCAAAAATGGTTTATACCCTTTCAAAATGTCAGTAAAGAGGAGTGAACAATGTCTGTAGATTCTGTTCTCAAATATCTTGATTGAATCTTATGATACACAAACATATGAAGGAAAGCAAAAATTTAGATAGTATTCAATCAGCCATTATTTTATCTGACAACTAGCAAATTTGGCTTTATTCTATTTTGAATGGGTGAGCAATTTTAATGACTCCTGGATAATTTCTACATTTTGTGAGTGGTGGGACACTGTCAAAATGGTGGTGGTGGGAGCAATGGCGTTTTTCCGTGTGCCTGGGTGTATTTTATTACTTGAAGCCATGGCTCTTCGTTTGACAGCTACAGCAGAGATGAAGGCATCACAGTCTTCCTAGTGGCCAACTTGTACTGGCTGTTTGTTTTTTTCCCCACCGAACGTGAATGAGTTCATAATTGATGCTACAACATGAGAAATAGTGCTTTGATCTTAAGGCAATGAATCTGTGTGCTCTTCCAAGGAATGAGGAAACAACAACAAGGCACTCAACTCAGGGGAAAATGGTCTCTCTCTCTCTCTCTCTCTCTCTCCCCCCCCCCCGGTTCTGTCTTTAAATTAAAAAAAATGGGCCAATCTAAGAATTGTAATCCCTCCTTAGCTCTAAGATGTACGTATTTAATTTTTGGTCTTGCTCTGCATCAGTGCGATCAAACTTTCAGGCATTCAACAACAGTGACACATACATAATGCTGACAACTATACATAATGCTGACTTCAGTTCCCTGTAATTTCCAGAAGGACTGTAATTAATTCTGCTGCTTGCATGCATCCCCCCTGGAGTTCCAATGGTCAATAACACAGTGAACGATGGAATAAATATACCCATTACCATCTGGGGACCAGGGACTAAAGGAAGATTTATGTCACTTTGCATTTTATATGCTTGGTTTCATGAAGCCTACAAGCAAATGGAGCAACCATTCAAGTCAGCCTGTTGTCATTACGGAGACTGTAATGATATTTCAGTAGATGCAAGTAGAAGGACCAGTGTTCAGAGAGCAGGATGGCACTCAAGATGGTGATATTCATCTTGCTCATTGTGGTGCTGTTGCCTTGTGCAGTTTGTGGTGCTCAGATTGATAATTGTGGGGTGTTGAACTCCCGGCTTGTTCAACACAAGTATTATCAACCAGGAGATCTCATCATTGGAGGCATTGTCTTTCAGAACTTGTTTCTTATCCATCCAGATTATACTTTCAACCAAACTCCTCCTCAGCCTCTGCTTGACAGGTGTGAATAAAGATTGCTTTCCCCATTATAAAATGCCTCTATCCAGATTATATTCTCTGGCAAACCAATTCGCATGGGAAGGTGTGGACAGAGCTACATTTGCAGTAATCTCTATTGCTAGAACTTAAACCAGATTCAACTTGTGCACCTCCATTCCAATCTGTTAGGCATTTATGAAATAAGTTTCTACCTCTGCAACCCAGACTACAACTCAGCAATATAATTGCACTTTCACTACATTAATTAGAATAGTGTTTCTCACACTGTGGGTGGGGATCCACTTGGTGGGTCTCGAACTGATTTCTGGTGGATCCCACAGAGCTTCCAATGAAAACACAGGTGATGGAAAGATCAGATAAATAATTGCCTCAAGCCCTGAGGCTATTCAAACATCAGATGGCTGCTAATCTGCCCTGCAAGCAGCTGAGTTCCTGCAGTTTGCAAGCTTGTGTAAAGACAGCTGGAGGCAGGTGAAGGCTGTGTCGTGTAACTAAGCCTCTCAAGCCTTGAGGCTATTCATTTGGGCTGCCTCATTATTTACGACAATAAATAAAATATTACTTGTAAATAAATAAATATATTATTTCTTTCTAGATCATGTTTTTTAACGTTTCATAAAGCTAGGTGGGTCCCGATAGAGTGTCATTTTAAAACGTGGGTCCTGGTACTAAAACGTTTTGGAACTACTGAACTAGAATGTCAAGGAAGATTAGAATGCCGAATCTGCAGAGGGATCTGCACAGGGATCTCAGGTTTTCATTGTAAATAAAGGATCAAACCTCCCAACCCAGACCAAATATGTTGAGTAGGCCAACATCCATGAAACAAATGGAGATGGCTAGGAACAAGCTCCTTTTTTTCTACACAAAAAGCCACTTAGAATTGTATGTTCTTGATTTATTTGGTGTTGACTTTACTCTTCCTTTTGTTGTGTAACTGGCCACTATGAACTGAACTATTCCCCCACCATTAAATAAAAATGAAAATAATTGTTTTTGTTCCAAAACCTGTAACAAAAGACATAAGTGTCTGTTGTACCATGAACGACATGATGAGTTCAATGGGATTCCAAACTCCTTTCCCGCCATCATGTGTCTCGCTCCTGTTTCCGTACCATGCAAATATTAAATAACACTTCATGTGTGTGTGTGTGATCATGCAACACAGCCCTATCTAATATTTTGCTAAAGATGGGAGAGGGATGTGCATCAGGAACCCGAGCATCCCTTTTATTCATGTGCATTTCTCTGTGTTTTGGGCTGTCCATATGTTACCGTATTTCTTCCATTCTAAGGCGCCATCAATTCTAAGGCGCACCTTTAATTTTGCTACCACCAGCAGGGAAACATTTTTCCCCAAGGATTTATATGCAAATTGTACCCGCAAAATGCCACTTTTTTACTTATTACTGGGGCTTGTGGGGGCTTCAGGGAGGCTTGCGTGACCCTCTGCAGGCCTTCCTGATAAGAACATAAGAAGAGCCCTGCTGGATCAGGCCAAAAGCCCATCTAGTCCAGCTTCCTGTATCACACAGTGGCCCCACCAGATGCCCCAGGGAGCACAAGACAACAAGATAACCTGTTTCCCGTTGTCACTCGCTTGCACCTGGCACAAAGAAAACCCACTTCTAGAACCAGGAGGTTGCTTATGGCTTGTAACCTGTGATGGTCTTTTCCTCCATGAATCTGTCCAAACCCCTTTTAAAGGCATCTAGGCCATGTGCCATCACCACATCCTGTGGCAAGGAGTTCCACAGATGAATTACACGCCAGGTAAAGAAATATTTTCTGTTGTCTGTTCTAACTCTCCCTCCACTCAATTTTAGTGTGTGTCCCCTGGTTCTGGTGTTGTGCGAGAGGGAGAAGAATTTCCCTCAATCCACTCTCTCCATCCCATGCATAATTTTATACGTCTCAAACATGTCCCCCCTCAGGTGCCTTTTTTCTAGACTGAAAAGCCCCACACTCTGTAGCCTTTCCTCATAAGGGATCTTCAGTTCGGCAAAAAAACAGCTATTTTTGGGCACTTCCAGTTTTCGCGAAAACCAGAAATGGCTGAAAACAGCTGTTTTTCGCCGAACTGAAGATTGCGGAGGCCTGCAGAGGGACGTGCAGGCCTCCCCGAAGCCCCCACCAGCCCCGGTAAGTAAGAAGGTGGCATTTTGGGTGTGCAATTTGAACATCGATTCTAAGACGTACCCCCTTTTTTGAATTGGTAAATTTAGAAAAAACGTGTGTCTTAGAATCGAAGAAATACAGTATTTGAAATAGATCTCCATATTGAGATGGGAGATCAGGTGTCACATATTCCTTCAGCTGATATGGTGTTTACCTTGATACAATTTGCTTTATTTCTCTGCTGCCCTGATTGACAGGTTGCCTTTTCAAAAAAATGTACGAATGCATCATCATCATTATTCATGGTGGTATTATTATTGAAGATAGTGCTATTACAAGCAAATATAGACACAGGATATAGTGACAGTAATTTCATAAAGTGCAGAATAGCCTGTGACTCAAAATGTAATTTTATTTGAAGAACATTTATTCAGAACTACCAGCATGTCCTGGCTTTGGAATTTGCTGTGAAGGAGATTAATGAAAACCGACAGTTGTTGCCCAATATTACACTAGGATTTAGCATTTATGACAACTATTTGGAGGAACTGTGGTTGTACCGTGCCACATTGCAACTTGTTTCCTCAAAGGACAGATTTGTTCCTAACTACAGGTGTGACATGCAGGGCAATCTAATGGCAGTCACTGAAGAAGTGTCCTCTGAAGTCGCCAACCAACTACCAAGTGTTTTGGACATCTATAAGATTCCACAGGTAGGATATGTGTGTGAGTAAACAATAGTGCACAATTTGCATGGACAAGCTACCATTCAAGACCCCCCCACACACACACACACTGTAGGCTCAATCCTATTGAACATTCCAGCACTGATGCAGCTTCAATGCAGCCCCAAGGTAAGGAAACAAATGTTTCCTCAACTTGAGGAGGCCTCCATGAATGCACCCCCACTGCAGGATACAGCACACTTCCAGTTGCTACGGCTGCATTGTGGCTAGTAATTTGGATAGGATTGGGCCCTGTGCGTGTGTGTGTGTAATCTCTCTTTGCGATGAAAGCATACCCCTTTTCTATTGATTCAAGAATTCTCCTTATTTTGCTGTGTAAATTATGACCCATCCCCTAGGCACCCCATGCTGGACAGAAGCAGACCGTGTAGCATACCCTCCCAAACATGTGGACAATGCCTTTTATTGGAATGGTGCCTTTTATTGGAGGGACAGTGAGAGTCATCATCTGTGCCTCTCTATTTAGAGTCTCAGCTTCGTTTGAAATAGTGATGCTGCTTGTTCTTCCAGGAAATCGGTCTGACATTAGCCAGTTGCCTGTAAGGGGGGGGGGGGGAAGGAAAGTGTTTATTTGACCTATCCCAGACTAAAGGAAAGAATCAGAATTCTTCACTGGCAGGTTAGCAGTGCAGTTACTCAGTAAGTCCTGCTCTGTCCAGTGAGACACACGACCCAAGCTTATCCGGACCTTGCGCAGACAGAACTTGAGCAAATGACTGGCGAATGGCTGGTGACCCTGCCAATCAACCAGCTACAGCCAAATTCAGATTCTTTATTGGCATAATTAACAACATACATAACATACAACATAAACATATAACAGGCACATAAAAACAGTAACCATAAATAGGGGTGAAGAGTCCTAAATCTAGCATGCACTACCCATATGCCAATAAGTTGGGGGTGGGGGTGGGAGGGAGAGGATTGGGTTGAGAACTGTGGGAGGCTAGGGCATGTCAGGAATGGATGGATATCAGCGGTGGATATCAGTGGATATCATGCTCCCTTTCCAGGCCTTAACATGCCCCTTTGTCCAGTCGGACTTGTGCCTACCAAAGGGCTCGCACAGACCCAAGACTATTGGAGAACATGGCATGGCAGCATAGGTAAGTAAAAATTATTTTACTTACCTCTAAGCTGTGGCATGGTCTCCTCCTGGCCCACAGCATTCTGTGGAGCCTGCTCTGGCGCAGCTGCAGTCTATGGGCTGACTGAGGTTAGGATTGGGCTGTTAATCCAGGAAAGTGTGCATAGGATTGCAGCCATCATATGATAGGGGAGGCTAAGAGAAGGATTTGGGTGTGTACTCTAAGGCAGGTAGATTTATCAATGCAGGCACCAGTACCTATTTGGTCCAGCTTGGAATGGATGGTGCAACTTTGAATAGCCATGAGTAAGTCAATGAACATACTACAAGGTGGTCACATACAGGCTTAAATAGCTTCAATGCAAAATCCACACAATTCCATGCGTAGGGACTTTGTAGTCAGAGTGTGTATTAGCGTACAGGAAATATAATCACAATTTTAAAAAAAATCCACCAAGGTACAACTGGTCTTGCTCTCTCTGTCCTTCTCTTTGTTGACCTCCTCTTTCACACACAGAAACTAATATTTGACATTTTGAAAAATCTTTCTGTCTGTGCCCTCCAACTATATTTAGCTGGTGTATGGTTCTACTGCAGTTTTAATGGAAAAAAATCAAGCAATTTCTGTCTACAAAAGGGAACCAAATAGAGTTCATCAGTACAGGGGAATTCTCCAGTTACTTCTCCATTTCAAGTGGACATGGATTGGACTCATTGCTGCCGATGAGATGAATTTAGGATGGTTCAAGGAGGTCATGTTCCAGGAATTTTCCAAAATGAGCATCTGTTTTGCCATCATGGAATCCTTCACCAGTATATCTTATGAAACGGACGAGAAAGACTATATAAAAACTGGTATGGAATTTTTTCATAAAATAATGAACAGTACAGTCAATGTAGTGGTCATCTATGGAGACATGGATTCCATATTATGCTTGTCATGGTTATTCAGCCAAGAAATTAAAGGCCAAGATCATATACTGAAAGGTAAAGTCTGGATTCTGACAGCAGAGATGGAGTTCAAATATTCTGCCAGTGCCAGCAACCCACGTTGGGGTAGAGTTCAAGACTTTCATGGTACTTTATCATTTGCAACTCACTCCAATGAACTTCAAGGATTCCAACCATTTCTTCGGAGTAGAAACCTTTCCAGCAATAACAAAGATCGTTTTCTCAAGGATTTCTGGGAAAATGCATTTCAATGCACATTCTCCAGTTCTCTGAAAACAGATGGCATTATGTGCACTGGCCAAGAGAGGTTGGAGATCCTTCCGGAGTACGTTTTTCCAATGAGCATAACAAGCCAAAGCTACACCGTCTACAATTTGGTCTATGCTGTGGCTCATGCTCTACATTCCATGTATGTGTCCAAATCCAAAACTAGGGTAAAGATGGAGGGAGAGAGAAGGAAGCTTCAGAATCATCAACCATGGCAGGTGAGTAATGACCACAACATCTAAACTGGTGGCTGATTCTGAAGCTTCCATGTCTCTGGTATTGCAATTAATTCCCCCAACCAGTTAGTATCAGTCTAATCACTGTGTGCAGATAAGATACTTCCATCTGTGTAGAAAGAATGAAACACAGGAGAGGATACTGTAGTAGATTCCATCAAGATTAAATTGCCCAAAGTATTTAGACATGAATGTTTTGTTAGGATTGAACTTAAATAGCAATAGAGGGGAGAAAAAGAATTAAAAAAGACTGTACCAAAGTCAGAACTGCCCCATCAGTGCAATAAAGACAGAACAAAATGGAAATAATGAAAATTGAAAACGTATATACAGTGTGTTCAACTCAACAGACCTCAGAAATCATATACAGTTCCTGATGCCCACAGAGGTACATTACACTACATTCCAGAGCTCCTTCAGCAGTGCCAAGTGTCTCCAAGACACAGTGCTGGTGCTCCTACTCCACACTCTAGGAATTGAGATGTTTCTCCAATCCTTAGGCTGCTCTAGAAATAGAAAGTACCTAGTTCTCCATTTCTAGAGTACCCTGTTCTAGCGTGTAGTCCAAGAGCACCAGCAATGAAAACACTTGGGAAGATTGGTGTGACTGCCCCCAAATCCCTTATGACTATGTTCACTCATCACTGCTATTCTGCTCTCTATCAGGGCCTCTCAGAATGAAGATATTCCTCCATTCTTAGATTGACCTTGTGGAGAATGAAGCAGAGTTTTACCATCAAGGAAGCTTTTCAGTTAGCCTAAACCTATGTTGGCCTTACGATGCCGGAACTAGCATCCCAGTGGCGTAAGGTTCTTTATGAGTGTTGTAAAACATGACATGCCATTTGGACCAGCCTGTATGCCCACCGCGAGCACAAGGTTGTGAGAGAGGCAGAGAGGGTGCGGAACGAGGCAGGGATGGGGCAGAACGGGGAGGAGACGGGGTGGAACAGATATGGAACGAGGGCAGGAAGGGGGCGGAATTGGTGGCAGTGGCACCACCGATATCTTATCCTCCTTCAAAGCCATGATCCTCCATCCTGGGTGGTGCAAGGTCAAGTAGAACCATGCTGGCCAGTGGCATCGCTGTAGGTGGGGCGGAACGCTAAGTTCCGCACTGCGTTGACCTCCATTACTCACCGGCACGAGGTTGCCCTGCCCCTTGCCTTCGAAGCTATTCAGCGGGGCAAAGGCAACATGCAGGAGACTCCCCACTGAATGGCTTCGAAGGTGAGGGGGTGGGGCCTCACTCACTGGCGTCACTACAGGGGGGCGGATCTCTAAGTGCTGCTGAAATCCGAGCCTCCTTTACACAGACGAACAAAGCAGCCCCGCCCCCTCATGCTCGGAGCCTTTCAGGGAAGCGAAAGCAACATGCAGGGAGTCTCCTGCGTGAGGGGGCGGGGCCGCTTCGTTAATCTGTGTAAAGGAGGCTTGGATTTCAGCAGCACTTCGAGATCTGCTCCCCCCCCCCCCTGTAGTGACGCCAGTGGCCTCACTGAATGGCTTCGAAGGTGGGGGGTAGGGTTGCCTCATGCCGGTGAGTAATGGAGGTCAACGTGGTGCGGAACATAGCATTCTGTCCCACCTATAGTGACGCCACTGATGCTGGCACCAGAGGTTAACCCCCAGGTAAGGGAACAAATGTTTCCTTACCAAGAGGAGACCTCCAGGACCACCCAATCACCACAAGATGCACAGTTAGTTCTTCAGTACTACGACTGCATTGGTGAGGGAGGCGAAGGATCGGGGTTGGGGCCTAAGGTAAAGTTCACCTAACTCTGTTCTGACTTTGAATCCTACCTTGACCCGGACTACTGAGCATCAGGCATGCAATGTCGCTCTGCTTGACTGGATGGAAGGAACAGCTAATCAGCTGTATTCTGGATTATTAAAAGGATTAATCAAGCTTTCTGGATCCATCAAGCATTCATTTTCTCTCTTCATGAAAAAGATTCAAGTCCTCATTGTCAGGTTCATCATTTTCTTCAAAATTTCTTCTTTCCCATTTTAATGTAGCTCCACCACTTCCTGAAAACGGTGTCATTTAACAACAGCCCTGGAGAACAGATCTCCTTTAACCAGAATGGAGAATTCATTACCGGCTTTGACATTATAAACTGGGTCACATTCCCAAACCAAACGTTCATTAAAGTCAAAGTGGGAAGGCTGGATCCCCAGGCTCCTCCAGATGAAGCCATAACCATTAATGAGGACGCCATTGTATGGCACAGCTGGTTCAACCAGGTACGATTCAAATGTACATAAGGGGAGATTCCCTTTTGTAATATGTAAGGTTGCCTTGCTGGATCGAGCCGGGAGGGGTGGGTTCGCCGTATTATATCCCCCTTTCTGGGACTGACCTGCCGACATGGGTCAACACGGACTTGCTCCAGCTATATCACTGGTGCAGGTCCACATTGACCCAATGTGCATGCTGGGGTTTACACCGGGGCAGGGGACAAATGTCTCCTTTCCCAAAGGAGGCCTCCAGCATGCTAAACTCCCCCGTAGGATGCAGCATAGTCCTATTGGCACTGGGGAGTGTAGTTAGGATTTAGTTAGGATTGGGCTGCTAGAATCTGTTTTCATTCAAGGAAAACATGTTTGCTAATGTTTTTGCTTATCTATGTAATGCTTCATGTAATCCATATTCCTTCATGTCAGCTGGTATCTTAGTCAGGACCTGCGCCAGTGATGCCCACTGCTTGACTTAGTCTCAGTCCAACAGCCATCGTTGCTTCTAAGGTTTTCAAACATATATAAGACTCAGGCCCCAATCCTCTTCAAACCACCATCACCCTCCGATACACCAAAACATGAGCCAAAACGGTGCATGGTGCATCCAATAGTCGGTGGGTGATGGTCAACCGCAGGAGGTATGTACGAACATTTTCCACTTACATCCTGGTGGGCTGATTGAACACCAATAGGTCTCCTTGGAGATACCTCACCTAAATGGCATACCTCTGAGGAGAGATAAAGGGCAGTGGATGGGGTGAAAAGGTAGGAATAAGATCTATGCATACAGCATTGCCACCAGATCCACCCCCTCCAGCCTCCTCCCCGCCCTCAGTCCTTTCCCTCCTCCTCCCCACCCCCTGCCCACTGCCCACTGCTGACTTACATCCCATTACTGGATGGAAGCCTGAGATGTGCTGGCGGTCTTGCTGCACTTTCCAACCGCAGCAGTGAAAGCGACAACATTTCTCAATGCACGCCAAGATCCAGGGACTTCTACTTGGATCCTGGTGTTTCCGCTGGCAGAACATGTGTTCCGTCAGCAGAAGCCAGCACACAGGATTGAGCTGTCAGTATTGTGCATGCCATGGTTTGAACACCATCAGTGTCATATTGCAAAACAGTTTCTCACCTGCATCTTCAAGAGCCCAGGTTTGTTTTTCTGAAGCTTAACATTCTCCTCTTTTCAACTTTAGAAATTCCCAATCATTTTTCTTTCTGATGAAGAACATTCTCTTTCATTTGTGGATTAGGTGCAGCCCCTTTCTGTGTGTAATGACAACTGCTACCCTGGATACAGAAAGAGAAAGAAGGAAGGGGAACCCTTCTGTTGCTATGATTGCATCCCATGTCCAGAAGGGAAGGTATCCAACCAGGAAGGTGAGGGGTGTATTGAACTGAGTTATTGAAAAGATTGGCTGTAATTCAGAGGAACTGTAAAGACCAATCAATGAGTCATTTCTGTCATATAAACAATCTTCATTATTTGAAATGTGTTTTTGGATTCTGTAGGTCTTTTGTGTGTGTTTCAGCCCAATCCTATCCCCCTTCCCCTGTGTTGGTGCAGCCGCACCAAAAATGGGCATGCTGCATCAAAACTCCTCCATTGACAAACTGCAGAGGCGTCGCTCAGGTAGGGGCGGGGCTGTAAGTATCGCTGCGGTCATAGTCATAGAGACCCTGCCTGCTGCTTTCTCCGTAGGGGACTGGCTCCGACAGTGAGTGGGCGGGGCTGCCTCCTCCTCGCTCGGTAAAGAGACTATGACCGCAGCGATACTTACAGCCCCGCCCCTACCGGAGCGACGCTTCTGACAAACTGTCGTTTGCTGTGGACATTTCTTAGTCTTTGTTAAACTTGAGTGTCCCGCCAGAGGTCTGTATGCCCCCAGCATTGAAGCCTGAGCACAGTTATGATATCTGGGTGAGAGTTATTGATCATGGAAGTCACTCCCTTCCTCACAATGCAAGTCTTGAAAGAGACAATTGAAACTCCCCCATAAGATGCAGCGTGTGCCTCTTGGCGTGGCTACATTGGTGCTGGAAAAATTACATTCAACTGGGCAGCCTTTTAAGCCTGACAGCACAATCCTTTGTAGTCCTAGCCCAAGTGCCCATGGTGCCACGCAAGTACCGTAAAGCACTTGTGCGACAACCGGTAAGCAAGCAGCGCCAGCACTGTGGCCTGTGCTGCTCGCTCCACTGTCTCCCCGTCCCTGCACCACCTGGAGCAGGTCAGTCACTTGCGCTGCCCGTGTCCTGTAAATGGACTAGGTGCCCCCACAAGTGTTGCCTGAGAAAGGGACATTATCTGATGGAGAGTTATTGACTGTGACAAAGCAAGTCTTGAAAGACAATGCAATGTGGCGCATTTGAGCATTAGTTCCATGACTCTTCTTTTTCAGACATGGCTGACTGTTTCACATGCCCCAGTGATCGCTATCCAAACAAGCACCAGACTTCCTGCATTCCCAAAGTTGTCGTCTTCTTGACATATGAGGAACCTCTGGGTACAAGTGTAGCCATTTGTGCTCTTTCATTTTCATTGATCACAGCTTTAGTGCTAAGATTGTTTATCAAGCATCACGACAGCCCCATAGTCAAAGTCAACAACCGGAGCCTCACCTATACACTTTTAGTTTCTCTCTTGCTTTCCTTCCTTTGTCCGTTGCTATATATTGGCCGACCTACGAAGGTGAGGTGTATCTTCCACCAAATTGCTTTTGGCATCACATTCGCAGTGAATATTTCTTCTATGTTGGCCAAAACAGTGACGGTGGTGCTAGCATTCACAGCCACACGGCCAGGATCCACTCTGAAGAACTGGGTGGGGAAAAGGTTGGCCTATTGCATTCTTCTTCCTTGTTCTGGTATTCAAGCAGTCATTTATATTGTATGTCTGGCAATCTTTCCCCCATTCCCAGATGCTGACATGCATTCAAGTAGGGAAGAAATCGTTTTGAAATGCAATGAGTCATCCCCAATCATATTTAACTGTGAGATGGTATACTTGGGTTTTCTTGCCTACGTCAGCCTTTTTTTGGCTTTCTTTGCTCGGAAGTTGCCAGATGCTTTTAATGAAGCCAAGCTTATCACGTTCAGCATGTTCGTGTTTTGCTGTGTTTGGTTGTCCTTTATTCCAGTACACTTGACTGCCAAGGGAGAAACTATGGTCACGGTGGAGTGCTTCTCTGTCTTAGCCTCCTGTGCAGCAGTGCTGGGCTTTATGTTTTTCCCCAAATGCTACATTATGTTGTGGAAGCCTGAGCTGAATAGCAGCGAACAGTTACGAAATTGGAAATGCTGAAGTGAAGAGTTGTCCCTTTCAGTATCTGTACCACTCATTCAATAAACCTCTTAATCTTTTTCAGTTTTAATTACACCTCAGTGTTTTTATTTCTATTCATTTAAAAGCATTTATAGCCTGACTTTTTTTTTATGAAGACATTCAGATTTATTTGCAACATAAACGCTTGAGGACTGCTGAGGCCAAGCTATGGAAACATTGTAAGAGGAAGAGTGACATACCTGCGTTGGACACAAGGGGGCAGCCAACTCCCAGGTGACATTTGAAAGCTTGGCAAGGAACCAGTGTAGAAATCATCCTGAGTCGCACCTCGCATCTTGGGAGCTTTGCCCTGCCCCCACGAGGTGTGCCGCGAGGTGATCAGAGGTCCAGCCTCCTGATTGGCTGGGCGGGTCACATGGGGATTGGCGGCGCCTGAGGGAACGAGGCTGCACATTTTCGGCCCCATCAGTCGCCACCTGGGAAGCAACAGAGCAGGATGCATTCGGCTGAGCTCCTGAGTCGAGCATACTGTGATATGGGTATGTCGCCCGGGGGCCATTTGGCCCTTGCAGTCAAAGAAAAAATCTGGAGGGGTGAGTATGTTGACGTGTTTAGCCTCCTCCAAGCTGAGCCGGAGCCTGTGCAAAGTGTGGGTGAGCCGGAGCCTGTGCAAAGTGTGGGTGAACCGGCCAGGGACCAGGAGGTGGTAAGGCGGAGGAAAGTGGACAGAAATTGGCCTAACTGGTTCACCGGTTATGCCATTTATATGTCCCTGGTAATACAAATGCACCCTAAGAAGGCACAGGCCCTAATTAAGCACATTGATACTGTCCATAATGCCTCCAGAGAGTATGGGGGAAATGGCTCGCTTGAGTATGATGAGAATCTAAGGATTCGAGCATCACATGACCCTGCCATAGACTTAAGGGCACCCCAGTGGGAGATCTGGAACCACGCAGTGGTCCCGGGTGGGGCAATAAAAGGGGATCAATTCATCTCATCATTAGGAACCAGGGCAGCCAGGCCAAAGCTGGCTCTGGCAACCAGGGGTTCAACCCCCCGGCCCTGTTTTGAATTTAACACGGCAGGGCGGTGCAATAGGCAAGCCTGTATGTACACCCACGTCTGTGTCCTGTGTGGTTCCAGACACACAATTTTCAACTAACCCTGCATGGCGGGAGAGAAGGCTGGCCCACAAGGTACGGCAGGCTTCTCCAAGGAAGGGGTGAGCGGCCCCGGTCAGCAGGGAAAAGGGGCCAACGCCGATCAGGCTTGATCCCTTGTTAAAGGTTCTGCATTCCTACCTGGATCGGGGAGCTGCAGAGCTCCTCGCAAATGGTTTTGCTGAAGGCTTTCGGATCGCCTCACCTCTCCCTCAATCACCATTGTGGGCCGAAAACCTCTGTTCGGTGAGGGGACTGGAGGTTCGAAAGAAGCTAGACAAGGAATGAACGGCAGGGAGGATTGTGGGACCGTTCGAGGTCCTCCTCATCGCCAACCTACGTGTTTCACCGTTAGGCGTGGTACTGAAGAAGGCGCCGGGTGAATACAGATTGATTCACCATTTGTCTTTCCCACATGGTGCCTCGGTCAACGATGGAATTCCCCATGAGCTATGATCTGTCAAATACACGTCCTTGGACGAAACAGTGGCGATTTTATGCAGCTGGGGTAAGGGCAGTGGTAACAATGGTAAGGACCATTGTTTCCAATTCTAGGGCAGGTATTACTATGACAGATGCCTACCTATGGGCTCTTGTCTTCCTCGTGTTCGTTATTTGAAGTTTTCAGTTCCATGCTAGAGCATGTAGTCAGGAGCAGGGCTGGCCTCCACTACACAGCACATTATTTGGACGACTTCCTTTTTATTGGAAGGAAGGGGTCCATGGAATGCCAACAGCTTTTGCAAACTTTTGTATCCCTTTGTGATGAGCTTGGTGTGCCCCTAGCAGCAGGGAAGCTGGAGGGACCTGCTTCCATTTCTGGGGGTGGAACTTGAATCTGAGGCAGCATGCAGCCGACTGCCAGAGGACAAGTTGCACAACCTGGTACACCTGCTTGAGCAGGCCATCCTTGCAAGGAAAATGACCCTGAGGGAGCTGCAGGTGTTGGTTGGGCACCTGAACTTTGCCTACAGGGTTGTTGCTCCTGGCCACACCTTCCTTCGGCGTCTGTGTGACGCCATGGCTGGTATCCAGCCACATGCGCGAGGACATGTGCATGTGGTTGGAGTTTCTCAAAGTCTTTAATGGTGTCTCGTTTTGGAGGGCAGAATGCACCCTCAACGCAGCTTTGGAGGTGCATTCTGACACTGCAGGTAGTGCAGGCTTCGGCGTGTACTTCAAGGGGTGTTGGTGCGCAGCCCCTTGGCCCAAGGAGTGGGCAGAGTGTGCAGTAGTGCGTGACCTCACCTTTTTGGAATTATTTCCGATTGTGGTGGCGACACACATCTTGGCTGAGGAATTTCATAACGCGAAATCACACCGAGATATGCGCCTGGTTAGGGCATTTGTCCTACAATGTTTAAGGATGGTCCAAAACGGACCAGAGGGCTAAAGTACAAGTAGTCTGATTACAAAGGGTACCTGGGTTACTCATCTGCCCGGTGGCTGCGTTCAAAGCCTTTGTGGCACTTTCGGGTCAGCACTCGGGTTGGCTGTTTAGGCATGTTGACGCCACCCCTCTGACTTTGTTTCCAATTCCGGGCAGTTTTTTAATGACTGCTGGGCATTGCACAGAGCGAGTATGGCTTACACTCTTTTCGCATTGGGGCGGCATCCGCCGCTGCTGCCCTCGGACTGTCTGCAACGGCCATTCAAGGGATTGGCCGTTGGCATTCAGGAACCTTTAATTGCTATATTAGAAAATAACCGGCTGGGCGGTGGAGCCCGTTATGGCCGCAGTAACTCCTCCCTCTGCCACGTGGTCTGGGTGCCCAGTGAGGGGCAAGAGACCCAGTGTGGGGGAGGCAGTTATGCCAGTTGGTATCGGTGTTGTGGCCCTTGGGGCCCATGTGTTCAAGAAGTTTGGGGGATAGGTTCGAGGGAATTCACGTGTTCTGTTTTTTTCCTTTTACAATGGAGGTTTACAGTCCTGCCCCTGTGAGAATCCTCATGCTCGGCCATTCCATCCTCTTCTGGGCCAGGACGAAGGCTGCTGCCTCCAGTGATGGTGATCAACTGGGGCTCGGCAACTTCGTCACTGTGTGGTGGGCTGCCAGGAGAGGCTTGTGATGCAGCCAACTCCTGCCGCTGCTACGTCAGTTCTTGGACGTCCATCCACCGCCCCAGGTTTTAGTCCTGCATTTGGGTGAGAATGATGTATGCCAGAGGTCTTTGATGTACTTGAGGCTGCAGATCCGTAAGGACTTGAGGAATATTAGTGGATGGATTCCAAGAATTAGGTTCCTGTGGTCCAACATGTTGCCCCCTAGGGTTTGGCGGGGGGGGAAGCTATTCACCGTAGGGCCATGCATACCTGGGGTGGATGGTCTGTAGGAATGGTGGAGCAATCATTGCTCACCCACGCATCACCTACGATGCGGTGGCGCTGTTCAGAGGTGATGGTGTCCACCTTTCAAATCAAGGGGCAGACTTGTTTTTGTCGGACCTGCAGAGAGCTTTGTTAAACTGTTTGATCCAGTGGGGCTGGGTGATCAAGCGCTAGGCTAATCACCCAGTATGGCAGGTGGGAAAGGGTAGGTAGCATGGTAGGGTCCCGGCGGCAGTGGCAAAGTCAGGAGGTGAGCCAGAACCGCTCATAACCACTCATAATGACACTTGACCGGGTCGGTGAGGTGGTTGGCAAGCCCCCTGGCCGGAGCGGGTAAAGCCCATCAATGGTGTAGCTAGTATGGGTACCTGACCTGCTCCACTGCCTTGACCCCTTATGGGGGTTGGCTGTAATAGGCTCCCCTGGACAGTGTCCGAGGGGACCTGGAGCCAGGATGTTTGACTCCAGATAAGTCGGGGGAGGTAATTAGCGCCGTTTTCCCCAACCAGTACCCACACGCCTTGGGGGAGGTTATGTTACCCCTAGTTATGTTGCCTCTGCAGGTCTTTTGTAAATAAGTATAAAAAAATGACTATTCTCATTAAGAACATTGTCTGGCGTATTTATTTCAGGGGTGTAAGGGTCAAATTTTAACACTTCGTCAAAATGTCAGCAACGAGGAGACAGTCATGCATTCCTAGGCTAGGCATCACCACAGAAAAGGTAAGAAGACAGCACAAACCTAACTAACTTACACCGCCAGTGTAACCAGTGACAGGAGGGCAGGGCGGGAGGGTGGCTGGAGGGCAGGGTGGGAGGCTTTGGAGGGGAGGGGAGATTTTAATCCCCTTTGAATCCCCCTTTGGAGTGGATTTCAATCCCCTTTTTGTTCTGGGGCCTCCTGTTATTGGTGCACCACTGCTTACACCAGTGGTGGAAGTAGGATAGGATTGTGCTGTCAGTCACTGCCCATTGTTTATCTAAAGGTGATGATTCCTGCAAAATGTCATATGCAGTGACTTGATGGACAGACTTCCGAGAAGGGATTGACTTTTAATTTACTTAGGGCTCAGTCCAGCCCAACTCAGGCACAGTTGAGGCCCAATTGTGGCACAATTGGGGCCCAAAATAGGACCGAGTTAGGCTTCAACTGTGCCTGAGTTAGGCAGGAGGCAACAGCAGTGGGCCAGGATCGAGGCAAAACTTACTGCAAAGGCAGGCAGGCTCCTGTGGGGAGGTGTCCCTCTTGTGGAAGCGAAGAGCCCCCTCCTGAGCTCGTCTGTGTGCACCTACCACAGCTGCTGCAGCGTTCACAGTAGATGGGCAGCCACAGGTGGGCCTGCAGGCACTGGGCGTGCAACAGGCAGCGGAAGGGCAGAGGTTGTGCCACTGCCAGCCGCCCCAGGGCACCCTGGGCATTAGCCACCTGCCACAGGGGGGAGTGCCACTGCCCTCCCTCCTGCAGAAGGCAATGCCACCCCCAAGCCACGGTGAGGCTGCACGTGGGAGTCATGGGGGGGGAGCGGGGGAGAGAAGGGAAGGAGGGGGTGGGAACGGCACGCACAAGGGGGGTCTCATGAAGTCCGGAACCGCCTCTGCCAGGACATGCCCGTGCGCTGCCTGAAGCCCTGGGCCTCCAGGGCCGTGGCAATGCCCACAAAGAAGGCATCCCAGCATGCCTTCTGCTCCGTGCCCGGCCAAGACCGAGAGATGCCTTGGGCTTGTCTGCTGCGAGCGGGAAGGGCTCACGCAGCTCATCACACCCCCAGATGGGGCAACGTCGGCGCCTCGCGGCAGGCGCTCTGGCGGCATGGGGGGTGCCAGCGTCCATCATCAGGGAGTGGGAGGGGAGGCAGGCACACTGACAGGGGGTGCTGGGGAGGGGCACGGGTGGGTCAGAAACAGACAGACAACAAGGCTGGTGGGAGAGGGATACAGGGAGAGGGGTCTGCAGAAACCAATAGGGACACAGGGGTCACTTCGCAGATGGAGGCAATGCAGGAATGGGCGCCTCTCATGCAGACGGACCGAGGGCAGAAACGGACGCCGCTGACAGGCGGAAACGGACGCCGTTGATGGGCGGACTGAGGGCGGAAACGGACGCCGTTGACAGGCAGAAACGGACGCCGTTGACGGGCGGACCGAGGGTGGGTGAGAGCCCCGGTTGCTGAAAGGGCTCTTCACGGACATGGCAGACGTGCGCCATGTCGCCTGTCACTGTTTGCCTGCCTGAGAGGCCCCCCCAACGCCCCCTCCCCTCTGAGCCCTGAGGGTCTGGCAGCCCCCCTGCTGTGTTCTCCCTGGGCTGGCTGTGGCAGGCCCTGGCTGGGATTCATGCAGGGCCTTGTGTGCTGGGCGCTGTCTCTGTGTGTGGGGGGCAGTGCTTGTGTAACATTGGGGTCATGTTGTTCAAGGGGCCTTTGCCCAAGGGGCATCTTTATTGTTCTGGAACATTGGCAGAGATGGCCAGGCGAGGCTGCCAGGGGTAGGCACAGCAGCCACTCAGAACGTAGCAGCAGCAGCAGCAGGCGTGCCCCGTGGACCTGGAGATGCGGGCTCTTCCCCTGTGGAACCACAGCCTGCTCCATAGAAAGGGGAGGGACAGCAAGTAGGCAGCCAGGGAGGTGGAGCAGCAGCAGCAGCTGAGGAGGGTTGCAGGGCAGGCTCCCAGACCTCTGGCAGCATCGAGGCAGACGACCGTGGGGCAACCAGACTGCAGGCCCAGGGGTGCTCCCCGGATGGTTGGTGGTAGTGGGCATTCCTGGGGGGACGACCAACATGGGGGTGTTCCATGGCAGCTGCTGTGTGGTAGCAATCGCCATTGAAGGAATGCCAGTGTGCCGGTTGCAAAGGCCTGCAGGGAGAGAAATCATACACAGCTGAGTGGTGTGAGACACGTGGCATGGTCTGCGCTCCTTCCCTAGTTGTAAGGTGAGCATGATCCTGTAAGGGAAAGGGGTCAAAGAGAGAGACAACAACACAACTTGGGGGTCACAACCATGGCACTCCTAGCAATACTGACCTGTCAGTAGACCCTGTGGAGAAATGAGGGGGGGGGGACAGCTGGTGTCTACATATGGGTTACAGTTCCACACTCATGGCATTGTGTGCTCACATTAATACAGGCAGCTATGAGACAAGACATTGGTAAAGAGGCATATCATGGCAGGCATTGCAGGCAGCTATGAGACAAGACATTGGTAAAGAGGCATATCATGGCAGGCATTGCAGGCAGCTATGAGACAAGACATTGGTAAAGAGGCATATCATGGCAGGCATTGCAGGCAGCTATTGGACAAGACATTGGTATAGAGGCATGTATCCTACCTATATTTCTCTATGCACAGAGGCAGAAGTCAGACCACATGACAGCACGAACCCTGCACTTACCTGCACTTACCTGCTGGTGTTGTTGCCTGTGGGGGGGGGAGAGAGGGGCTGGGAGAAAGACATGGGTTAGCAAACACTTGCATGGAGACAGCTGCCCAGGCACAGCAGTAAACAGTTTGGCCACAGGCAGAACAGCCCTCTCTGCCCTAGAGGGGGGCAGAGAGGAGAGAGGAGAAGAGAAGAGAGAAGTGGGGTGTTAGAAAAGTTTTCAAAGTCCCACTTTGTGGCTGCTGGGGGACAGAACCCCACGCCACGTGCTCAGAGAGAGAGAGAGAGAGAGAGTGGAGGGCTGGGGCTGGGCTTTTGTGGGAAAGAGGGTGGGTGGGGCTGGGTGCTGATAGGGTAACTATTTGGTCCGGTTCCAGAGTTAGGCCACAACTGTTCGGTCCTAACTCAGGCCCAACTCGGGCCCAGGGTGTTAGAACTTTTCAGGAGAGGGCTGGTGTGGGTAAGGTAAAATGGCTCCTATGGGTCTCCTCACATTTGGGTCCACCCTTTTTGCTGGCCCAAATTTTGGGCCTGAGTTGGGCTCGAGGGGGCGTGTCAGGGGCTCTCCAGCGTCTGGAACCGGACCAAAATTCGTAACCGCCCCCGTCACACCCCCGACACGCCCCCGACACGCCCACTTTTAGGCTGCAATTGTGCCTGAATTGTGCAGTTGTGCCTGAATTGTGCCGGAACCCAATTCAGTCACAATTGCAGCCCAACTCAGGCACAATTCAGGCACAACTTGGGCCTAAAGCACTTGGGCTGCAATTGTGCCTGAATTGTACCGCAGTTGCCTTGGGCTGGACCGGGCTGTTAGTGTCCGGGTTCGGCATTACACTTAGGTCCTATGCCTTGAACTAATTTTTAGGTCATCATCAGTACTTTGAATTGTGCTCAGAACTGTAGAGACAACCAGTGCAGATATATTAACAGGTACATGACATGGTCGTTACCCTGGCACCTGTCAATGGACTTGCAGCTGCATTCTTTACAAGTGTTCAAGTGGTCTTCCATGAATCCTATCTCTACTAATCTGTGGCCTAGTTTGATCCACACTTCTGTCTGGTGTGTTTATTGGGAATGAGAAAGGAATGTTTTCAGAATATATTTCTGTGTTGTCCCTTTAATTATTGAACCTGGTTCTTTTTCTCGAATGCTTCTTTTTCTTTTCAAAATAATTTGGGTAGTAAATAAAGAATCCTTTTCTGCACCTGTAATCTAAAGCCTCTTTTTTGATCCTGTTATCGCCCATTTTACAAACACAATGTTAGGCTCCAATTCATGTGGTAGCACTTAATATTATTCTGGATGCGAAGCTATCATACGTTATGTCCCCACATACAGAAATGTAAAAGGGCTCATGCTGAGTGCTATAGGTAGGCGACCAGAAGGCCAATAAGTGGAATTCTTCACCCTCGTAGGCCTTCTGGTCACCTATGAGACTTCTTGGACCCACGCCAGCTATGTAAGAAAAGAAAATATTTCTTTACCCAGCATGTAATTCATCTGTGGAACTCCTTGCCACAGGATGTGGTGATGGCATCTGGCCTAGATGCCTTTAAAAGGGGTTTGGACAGATTCATGGAGGAAAAGACCATCATAGGTTACAAGCCATAAGCAACCTCCTGGTTTTTAGAAGTGGGTTTTCTCTGTGCCAGGTGCAAGGGAGTGTCAACGGGAAACAGGTTATCTTGTTGTCTTGTGCTCCCTGAGGCATCTGGTGGGGCCACTGTGTGACACAGGAAGCTGGACTAGATGGGCTTTTGGCCTGATCCAGCAGGGCTCTTCTTATGTTCTTATGTTCTTATGTTATGTATGTAGCTGGCATACGTACAAGGAGTGGAAGGGGCAGAGCAGGTTGGAAAATGGGGGATAGGATCTGGCACACAGTTTTGCCAGTGAGATCCACGTCCTCAAGTCTGCTCCCTGCCCCGGCCTTCCCCCTCCCTGCCGCAACCTTCTACCAAAGCACCCACCAAAACATCTCCATCATCACCTTACCAGGGACCAGTGGAGCGTCTAGGAATTTCTGGAGACCACAGAGAACTACGGATCCTTTCTCATGGTAGTTTCCTCCTGCTCGGCAGTGGCGTACCATTGACAGTGACATTGTGCTTTGTACAACTGTAGTTCAGCCGTCATATCTTCATGATAGGATTGGGATGTTATTGCATAAAGACAATAATATGGGGCTGTCGTAAAAACCACACAGCTCTGTGCATTTCTGGAGGGCTGTTTATGATGGCCATAAAGCCCTTCACATTATCAGAATAGAGGGGGAAGTATTGATCTCACTGAGTGTACATTCCCTTAACCCAGCGTCACCACCAAAGAGAAGGTTCTGTACTGAGTCACATTCCCTGTAAGGTTCACTACCTTCAGCAATATGGGAAGCCCTATGAAGTTGAAAAGCATTGCTGAGCAATTGGGCTTGGATGGGTTGAATCCTGTAGGCGGCAGTACCTCTCCCTTTGCTCTTGCTCTCCCTAGCAGTACTATTGTAAGAGCAAAGGGCAGAGATGGAGGCAGCGATGGGGCAGGGGGATGGGCGTCCCCCGTGCAGCACACAGGGGGTGCACAAGTCGCTGCATCGACGGCAGACAAACAGCCACGTGGTTTGCGGTGTCTGGAAGGATTGGCCCGCATGACCGGGCCGTCAACAGCCTTTTGCCACCATCTTTCAGACGGGGGGGGGGGGCATGGTAGCTGCTGTAACACAGCCGGGGTGATGTCACTAGCGGGGGTGGGGCAGGGCTAGCGGCATTACGGGGGGGTACAGCAGAGGCTAACTATGCCTCTGGCAAAGGGAGAGACGTCCACAGAGCCTGTTGTCATCAAACCTATCAGGGGTGAATCGTTGATGGAAATAGGGCCTACTCCAGAATTTGCAACAGCAAATGCATTGGCATTGATTTCAGTATCTGTGGTACAGTTTTTACACAAAATCTTTCCTTGTATCTTTATTGAATTTCAACATTTTGTGGGGTGTACTGCAACATTCTGGTGGTGGGAGCAACAATGTTTTCCTGTTCCCATGTGTATTTTATTATTTGATGTGATGTCTCTGTAGCAATTGCAGCAGAGCTGATGCCAAATGTCTGTCTGTTGGCCATTTACTAGGTAAAGGTAAAGGTATCCCCTGACAATTAAGTTCAGTCGTGTCCGACTCTAGGGTGTGGTGCTCATCTCCATTTCAAAGCCGAAGAGCCAGCGTTGTCCGAAGACGCCTCCATGGTCATGTGGCCGGCATGACTCTCCTTGCCGCAGCGCGTAGCATGCGGCTGGAACACGGAGCACTGTTTACCTTCCCGCAAGCGGTACCTATTTATCTACTTGCATTGACATGCTTTGGAACTGCTAGGTTGGCAGGAGCTGGCCAAGCAACGAGCGCTCACCCCATCGCGGGAATTGAACTGCTGACCTTTCGATCGACAGCTTTTGTTCAGCGGTTTAACCCGCTGCGCCACCCGCTGGCCTACTACTACAACCATTTACTACTGGTTGCTTTTCCCCCCCTGTTATGAATGAATTGGGAAATGATGCTACTACAAGGTGACAGTAAGGCCTCTACCCTTAATACAATGAATCTCTGTGGTCTTTCAAGGAATGTGGAAGAAATGAGAAGGCACTGAGCTCAGGCAAAAAACAGGCAATTTCCTTTTCCCGAAATTAATCTATAGTTTTTTAAAGTCATAATCTCAATCAATCCAATCATATGACCCAAGAGTTTTATTCCCTGCTGAGCTCCTGGTTCCATATCTTTAATTGCAGGTCTTGCTGTGCATCAATGTGATCAAAGTATCAGGGAGATGATGGCAATATCACCACCATTCGGATTGTTGATTTCAGTCCCTTGTAATTATCACTGTAACTAATTCTGCTGCTTGCTGCACCAGCCCCCCCCCCCCACGGAATTCCAGTGGTCAATAACAGAGTGAACGGTGGAATAAATCTACCCCTTATCATCTGGGGTCTAGGGACTAAGAAGGCTCCATAAAGACTGATTTCTCTTACTTTACGTGTTATTTTCTTGGCTTCGTCAAGCCTTGCAGCAAATGGAGCTACCACACAAGTCAGCCAGTTGTAATCATGGAGATTGTAATGATATTGCAATAAATGCAAATAGAAGTCTCTGTGTTCAGCGAGCTGGTTGGCACGCAAGATGGTGATATTCGTCATGCTCATCGTGGTGCTGTTGCCACATGCAGTTTGTGATGCCCAGATTGTTAATTGTGGGATGTCGGATCCCCAGTTTGTTCATCACAAGTATTATCAGCCAGGAGATCTCATCATTGGAGGCATTGTCTTTCAGAATATGTTGCTTGTCTATTCAGATTATACTTTCAACCAAGATCCTCCTCAGCCTCTGCTTGACAGGTTTGAATTAGGATTGTTTTCCCCATTACAAAATGCCTCTTTCCAGATTATATTCTCTGGCAACCCAATCACGTGGGAAGGTGTGGACAGAGCCACATCTGCAGTAATCTCTACTGCTAGAACATAAACCAGATTCAACTTGTGCACCTCCATTCCAATCTGTTAGGCATTTAGGAAATAGAAGTTTCTACAACTGCAACCCAGACTACAACTCAGCAATATAATTGCACTTTGAACACATTAACTAGAATAGTATTTATCAAACTGTGGGTGGGAATCCACTTGGTGGGTTTCGAACTGATTTCTGGTGGGTCCCACAATGCTTACAATGAAAACACAGGATATGGAAAGATCAGATAGCTAATTACCTCAAGCCCTGAGGCTATTCAAACATGAGATGGCTGCTAATCTGCCCTGCAAGCAGCTGAGTTCCTGCAGTTTCCAAGCCTGTATAAATATAGGGAGATACATGTTTGGGTGTCTTATTTTTGGTGTGCTTTCTCCAAGTCTGTGAAAGACAGGTGGAGGCAGGTGAAGGTGGACTGAGTTTTTTCCCCGCAAATAAATATTACTTGTAAATAAATAAATATATTATTTCTTTCTAGATCACCTTCTTTAAGTTTCATGAAGCTAGGTGGGTCCCGATAGAGTGTCTTTTTAAAACGTGGGTCCTGGTATTAAAAAGTCTTGGAATCACTGAACTAGAATGTCAAGGATGATTAGAATGCAGGAACTGCACAGGGATCTCAGGTTTAAGCCTGCCAACCAGGATCAAATATTTTGAGTTGGCCAACATCCATGAAACAAATGGAGATGGCTACAAACAAGCTCCTTTTTTCTACACAAAAAGTCACTGAGGGTGCAATTCAGTTGTATTCTAGGGCGGCAGAATGAGTGTTCCGCCACCATTGTTGTTGTTTTTCAGTCGTTAAGTCGTGTCTGACCCTTCGTGATCCCATGAACCACATCCCGCCAGGCCTTCCTGTCCTCCACTATCTTCCTGAGTTCGCCCATTTTCATTCTCGTTGCATCGGTGATGCCCTCTAACCATCTCATCCTCTGTCTTCCCCTTCTCCTTTTACATTCAATCTTTCCCAGCATCAGAGTCTTCTCCAGAGAGTCCTCTCTTCGCATTAGGTGGCCAAAATATTTGAGCTTCAGCCTCAGTACCTGTCCTTCCAGGGAACAGTCAGGGTTGATTTCATTTAGGATTGAATTATTTGAAACGTAAGCCATTGCAAAGGTGCAGTAAAGCACTGTCGCGACAACTCACGTGCAGGGAAGGCCGGCACAACGCCGGCCTCCGCTGCTCCGCCACCCAGACCATCTCTCGCTTGCCGCCAGACCCAGGTAAGGATCCAGCGAAGGGGGGGGGAGGTTCTGCAACAAACGGCAGGGGCAGATAGGCCCAGCCACTCCGGGAGGGGGCGTGGATCAGCCTAGGTCGATTCTTGTCCCCTGCAAAGGGCGGCTGAGCCGTTACACGGCCTCCTCCGACTTCCGCCAGCAAAACAGCTGGCAGAATTCTGAGGAGGCCTATCGACCCCAGTGCCCTATACACTCGGGGAAGGGGACGAGCATCGGAGCACGGGATCCTTAAGTAGGATTGTGCTGCCCGAATTGTAGTTTCTTGATTTATTTGGTGTTGACTTTCCTCTTCCTTTCGTTGTGTAACTGACTCTACAAACTGAACTATTCCCCCACCATTAAAAAAAAATGAAAATAATTTGTTTTGTTCCAAAACCTGTCTGTTGTACCATCAATGACATGATGAATTCAATGGGATCCCAAACTCCTTTCCCTCCAACATGTGTCTCGCTCCTGTTTCCGTTCTATGCAAATATTAAATAACACTTCATGTGTGCGTGTGATCATGCAACACAGCTCTTTCTAATGTTTTGCTGAAGATGGGAGGGGGATGTGCATCAGGAAACTGAGCATCCCCTTTATTCATGTGCATTTCTCTGTGTTTTGGGCTGTCCATATGTTATTTTAAATAGATCTCCATATTGAGATGTGAGATCAGGTGTCACATATTCCTTCAGCTGATATGGTGTTTACCTTGATACAGTTTGCTTTATTTCTCTGCTGGCCTGGTTGACAGGTTGCCTTATCAAAAAAGTGTACCAATGAATCATCATCATCATTATTCATGGTGGTATTATTATTGATGATAGTACTATTACAAGTGATTATAGATACATGATATATTGATAGTAATTTCATAAAGTGCAGAATAGCCTGTGACTGAAAATGCAAATTTCTTTGAAGAACATTTATTCAGAACTACCAGCATGTCCTGGCTTTGGAATTTGCTGTGAAGGAGATTAATGAAAATCGACTGTTGTTGCCCAATATTACACTAGGATTTAGCATTTACGACAGCTATCTGGAGGCACAATGGTTGTACCATGCCACATTTGAACTTATTTCCTCAAAGGACAGATTTGTTCCTAACTACAGGTGTGACATCCAGGGCAATCTAATGGCAATCACTGAAGAATTGCCCTCTGAATTCGCCCACCAACTACCAAGTGTTTTGGACATCTATAAGATTCCACAGGTAGGATATGTGTGTGAGTGAGCAATAGTGCACAATTTGCATGGACAAGCTATCATTCAAGACTCCCCCAAACTCTTAGTGATGAAAGCATGCCCATGATCTATTGAATCAAGGTTCCTTTTTTTTGCTGTTTAAATTATGACCCATCCCCTAGTCACCCCATGTGTGACAGACCTTGTATCATACCCTCCCAAATATGTGGCCAGGAGAGAAAGTGGTGCCTTTTATTGGAAGTCTTCCTCTCTCTGTCATTGTCTTCTGCTGACCTCCTCTTTCACACACAGAAACTAATATTTGACATTTTTTGAAAAAATCTTTCTGTCTATGCCCTCCAACTGTTTTTAGCTGGTGTATGGTTCTACTGCAGTGTTAATGGATAAATGTCAAGCAATTTCTGTCTACATAAGGGAACCAAATAGAGTTAATCAGTACAGGGGGATTCTCCAGTTACTTCTCCATTTCAAGTGGACATGGATTGGACTCATTGCTGCCGATGAGATGAATCTAGGATGGTTCAGGAAGGTCATGTTCCAGGAATTTTCCAAAATGAGCATCTGTTTTGCCATCATGGAATCCTTCAGCAGTATGGATTATGACACTGACAAGAAAAACAATATGAAATCTGGGATGGAATTTCGTGATAAAATCATGAACAGTAAAGTCAATGTAGTGGTCATCTATGGAGACACTGATTCAATATTATGCTTGACATGGTTGTTAAGTCTAGAAATAAAAGGCAGAGATCATATGCTGAAAGGTAAAGTCTGGATTCTGACAGCAGAGATGGAGTTCAAATATTCTGCCAGCAACCAAGTTTGGGGTAATATTCAAGACTTTCATGGCACTTTATCGTTTGCAACTCACTCCAATGAACTTCGAGGATTCCAACCATTTCTCCGGAGTAGAAACCTTTCCAGCAATAATGAAGATGGTTTTCTCAAGGATTTCTGGGAAAATGCATTTCAATGCACATCCTCCAGTTCTCTGAAAACAGATGGCATTATGTGCACTGGCCAAGAGAGGTTGGAGATCCTTCCGGAGTACGTTTTTCCAATGAGCATAACAAGCCAAAGCTACACCGTCTACAATTTGGTCTATGCTGTGGCTCATGCTCTACATTCCATGTATGTGTCCAAATCCAAAACTAGGGCAAAGATGGAGGGAGAGAGAAGGAAGCTTCAGAATCATCAACCATGGCAGGTAAGTAAAGACCTGAACATCTAAGCTGATGACTGATTCTGAAGCTTCCATGTGTCTGCTATTGCAATTAATTCCCCCAACCAGTTAGAGTATCAGTCTATACAGTATCTTACACTGTGTCTCTATCAGTATCTTACACTGTGTGCAAATAAGACACTCCCATCTTTGTAGAAAGAGTGAAACACAGGAGATGATACTGAAGTAGATTCCAACAGAGGGCATCTCATCAACTTTAAAGTATTTAGACAGGCATTTTTTTTAATTAGGAATGAACTTAAACTGAAATAGAGGGGTTAAAAAAGACTATACCAACGTCAGAACTGCCCCACCAGTCCATGAAAGACATGACTGACAGAGAACAAAATGGAAATAATGAAAAACAAATTATAAACGTATATACAGTGTGTTCAACTCAACAGACCTCAGAAATCATAGACAGTTACTGATGTCCATAGAGGTACATTACGCTACATTTCAGAGCTCCTTCAGCTGTGCCAAGACTCACTGCTGGTGCTCCTACTCCACACTCTAGGAATTGAGAGTTTCTCCAATCCAAAGGCTGCTCTAGGAATAGAAAGTTCCTAGTTCTCCATTTCTAGACTACCCAGTTCTAGAGGGTAGTCCAAGAGCACCAGCAATGAAAACACTTGGGAAGATCGGTGTGACTGCCCCCAAATCAAATGATGACTACGTTCACTCATCACTGCTATTCTGCTCACTGTCAGGGCCTCTCAGAATGAAGATATTCCTCCATTCCTAGACTGACCTTGTGGAGAATGAAGCAGAGTTGTAACATCAAGAAAGCTTTTTAGTTCGCCTAAATCTATGTTGGCCTTTCAATGCCGGAACTAGCATTCCAGTGGCATAAGGTTCTTTATGAGTGTTGGAAAACACAACATGCCATTGGACCAGCCTGTATGCCCACAGCAAGCACAAGGGCATGGAATAAAGGCAGTAAGGGGGCGGTAATTGTTGCGGTGGCACCACCGATATCCTATCCTCCTTCAAAGTCTTGATCCTCCATACCGCGTGGTACAGGGCCAACTTGAACTATGCTGTCAACAGAGGTTAACGCCCAGGTTATGGAACAAATGTTTCCTTACCAAGAGTAGACCTCCAGGACGGCCCCATCACCACACGATGCACCATACGTTCTTCAGTACTACGGCTGCATTGGTGAGGAGAGGGGAAGGATCGGGGTTGGGTACTAAGGTAAAGTTCACCTAACTCTGCTCTGACTTTGAATCCTACCTTGACCCAGACTATTGAGCATCAGACATACAACGTCTCTCTCCTTGACTTTCTGGAAAGAACAGCTAATCAGCTGTATTCTGGATTAAAAGGCTTCATCAAGCATTCTGGATTCATCAAGTGTTCATTTTCTCTCTCCATGAGGAAGTTTCAAGTTCTCATTGTCAGTTTTATCTTTTTCTTCAAAAATTTTCTTCTTTCCCTTTTTAATTTAGCTCCACCACTTCCTGAAAACGGTATCATTTAACAACAGCGCTGGAGACCAGATTTCCTTTGACCAGAATGGAGAATTCATTACTGGCTTTGACATTATAAACTGGGTCACATTCCCAAACCAATCGTTCATTAAAGTCAAAGTGGGAAGGCTTGATCCTCAGGCTCCTCCAGATGAAGCCATCACCATTAATGAGGATGCCATTGTATGGCACAGCTGGTTCAACCAGGTAGGATTCAAATGTACATAAGGGGATATTCCCTTTTGCAATACGTAAGGTTGCCTTGCTGTATGGCGCCGGGAGGGACGGGTTCAGCAGCGCTGGCACACGCCATATTCTATCCCCCTTCCTGGGCCTGATCCACCGACACGGGTCAACACGGACTTGCTCCAGCTATATCACTGGTGCAGGTCCAAATTGACCCATTGTGCATGCTGGGGTTTACCCCGGGGCAAGGGGACAAATGTCTCCTTTCCCCAAGGAGGACTCCAGCATGCTAAATTCCCCCGTAGGATACAGCATAGCCCTATTGGCACTGGGGAGCGTAGCTAGGATGTAGTTAGGATTTGGCTGCTAGAGTCTGTTTTCATTCAAGGAAAACACGTTTGCGAATGTTTTTGCTTATCCATGTAATGCTTCAAGTAATCCATATTCCTTCATGTCATTTGGTAACTTAGTCAGGATATATTAGCCTCACTCCAACTGCCACCTTTCCTTCTATCTTTTTCACACAGATATAATCCTCTTCAAACCACCACCACCATCCGATGCACATGAGCCAAAAACGTGCATGGTGCATCCGATAGTCGGTGGGTGATGGACAACCGCAGGAGGTAAGTACGAACATTTTGTACTTACATCCTGGTGGGCTGCTTGAGCACCAATGGGTCTCCTTGGAGATACCTCACCTAAATGGCATACATCTGAGGAGAGAAAAAGGGCAGTGGATGGGGTGAAATGGTGGCAATAAGATCTATGCATACACCATTGCCACCAGATCCACCCCCTCCAGCCTCCTCCCCGCCCTCAGTCCTTTCCCTCCTCCTCCCCACCCACTGCCCACTGCTGACATACGTCCCATTACTGGATGGAGGCCTGAGATGTGCTGGCGGCCTTGCTGCACTTTCCAGCCACAGCAGTGAAAGCAACAACAGTTCTCAATGCACGCCAAGATCCTGGGACTTCTTCTTGGATCCTGGTGTTTCCACTGACAGAACATGTGTTCCATCAGCAGAAGCCAGCAGACAGGATTGGGCTGTCAGTTTTGTGCATGCCAAGATTCCCAAACATTTTTTCTGAGGAAGAACATTCTTTCATTTGTGGATTAGGTGCAGCCCCTTTCTGTGTGTAATGACAACTGCTACCCTGGATACAGAAAGAGAAAGAAGGAAGGGGAACCCTTCTGTTGCTATGATTGCATCCCATGTCCAGAAGGGAAGGTATCCGACCAGAAAGGTGAGGGTTGTATTGAACAGAGTTATTGAAAAGATTGGCTGTAATTCAGAGGAACTGTAAAGAACAATCAATACACAGATTGAGATTATTGAGTCATTTCTGTAGTGTTAACAATCTTTATCATTTGAAATGTGTTTTTGGATTCTGTAGGTCTTTTGTGTGTGTTTCAGCCCAATCCTACCCCTCTTCCCCTGTGTTGGTTCAGCCACACCAAAAATGGGCATGTTGCTGGCTGTGGACATTTCTTAGTCTTTGTTAAACCTGAGTGTCCCGCCAGCGGTTTGAGTGCCCCCAGCATTGAAGCCTGAGCACAGTTATGATATCTGGGTGAGAGTTATTGATCATGGAAGTCACTCCCTTCCTCACAATGCAAATCTTGAAAGAGACAATTGAAACTCCCCCATAAGATGCAGCGTGTGCCTCTTGGTGTGGCTACATTGGTGCTGGAAAAATTTCATTCAATTGGGCAGCCTTTTAAGCCTGACGGCGCAATCCTTTGTAGTCCTAGCCCAAGTGCCCATGGTGCCGAGCAAGTACCGTAAAGCGCTTGTGCGCTGTGGCCTGTGCTGCTCGCTCCACTGTCTCCCCGGCCCTGCGCCGCATGGAGCAGGTCAGTCACTTGCGCTGCCCGTGTCCTGTAAATGGTCTGGGTGCCCCCACAAGTGTTGCCTGAGCAGAGGGACAGTATGTGATGGAGAGTTATTGACTATGACAAAGCAAGTCTTGAAAGACAATGCAATGTGGCGCATTTGAGCATTGGTTCCATGACTCTTCTTTTTCAGACATGGCTGACTGTTTCACATGCCCCAGTGATCGCTATCCAAACAAGCACCATACTTCCTGCATTCCCAAAGTTGTCGACTTCTTGACATATGAGGAACCTCTGGGTAGAAGTGTAGCGGTTTGTGCTCTTTCATTTTCATTGATCACAGCTTTGGTGCTAAGATTGTTTATCAAGCATCACAACAGTCCCATTGTCAAAGTCAACAACCGGAGCCTCACCTACACAATTTTAGTTTCTCTCTTGCTTTGCTTCCTTTGTTCTTTGCTGTATATTGGCCAACCTACGATGGTGATGTGCATCTTCCGCCAAATTGCTTTTGGCAGCACATTCACAGTGGCTATTTCTTCTGTGTTGGCAAAAACAGTGATGGTGGTGCTGGCATTCACAGCCACACGGCCAGGATCCACTCTGAAGAACTGGGTGGGGAAAAGATTGGCTTATTGCATTCTTCTTCCTTGCTCTGTTATTCAAGCAGGCATTTGTATTGTATGTCTGGCAATCTTTCCCCCATTCCCAGATGCTGACATGCATTCAAGTAGGGAAGAAATCATTTTGAAATGTAATGCGTCATCACCAATCATATTTTACTCTGAACTGATGTACTTGGGGTTTCTCACCATTGTCAGCTTTATTTTGGCTTTCTTTGCTCGGACGTTGCCAGATGCTTTTAATGAAGCCAAGTTTATCACGTTCAGCATGTTTGTATTTTGCTGCGTTTGGTTGTCCTTTATTCCAGTACACTTGACTGCCAAGGGAAAAACCAGGGTCGCCTTAGAGAGCTTCTCTGTCTTAGCCTCCAGTGCAGCATTGCTGGGCTTTATGTTTTTCCTAAAATGCTACATTATCTTGTGGAAGCCTGAGCTGAATAGCAGGGAGCAGTTACAAAAGTGGAAATGCTGAAGTGAAGGGTTGTCCCTTTCAGTATCTGCCGCCGAGATATATATATACCCATTTCAAAGCCGAAGAGCCAGCGTTGTCCGAAGACGCCTCCGTGGTCATGTGGCTGGCATGACTCTCCTTGCCGCAGCGCGTAGCATGCAGCTGGAACACGGAGCGCTGTTTACCTATATATATATAAAGCATTTATAGCCTGACTTTTGAAATCTTGGCAAAGAGCCAATGCAGGAAAGAAAGAAATATTTTCAAGTCTCCATAAGACAAAAAATTTTAACACTTTGTCAAAATGTCCTTTCCATTCTGGGGCCTCCCGTTCTTGCTGAACCGCTGGTTACACTTGTGGTGTAAGTAGGATAGGATTGCGTTGTCAGAAAAGGACCATTTCTATGGTGGTGCCTGGCCCAAGCATCTTTACTAATCCGTGGCCTAGTTTGATCCACACTCCCATCTGGTGTGTTTATTGGGAATGGAAAAGGAAAGTTTTCAGAATATATTTCTGTGTTGACCCTGTAATTATTGAACCTTGTTCTGTTTTCTTTTCAAAATAATTTGTGTAGTTAGGCCTCGGTAAATAATTTGTGTAGTTAGGCCTCGGTGAGAGGGATGCCTAGGGGGGACAAGTGGGACCTCTGCACCAGTGAGAGGGGGGCAAGGGGTGTGGGGTGTAGTGACCCGAGCCTCTGTGAGAGCGAGGCGGGGTATGCGGGACAGGAGTGGTTGGGGTTTGGATGAAGCGCTTTTAGATAGTGGATTGTGGATTGACTGGGGAGTGTGGTAGTGATTGAGAGTGGTGTGGAGTGTGTGAGTTTTCTAGGTTGTGTGGTTAGGAAGGAGGCTCCGCTGAAGGGCTATGTGTTTGACACCTCGAGGGAGTCTGGGGGAGGGGCGGGCAGCCACTATTAGCAGAGTGACGGCTCACGGAAGATATGGCGGTGGGGGTTGGGCAGGCCGTTTCAGGAGAACGAGGGTCAGTCACAGACAGACTGTCCCCCTTTCTGGCCCTTCTCCCATCCCTCTGACCCTTGGCGATCTGGGCAACAGTCTGCTGAGTCTGAAACTGCTGCTCTTGAACGCCAGGTCGGTCAACAATAAAATCTGCCTAGTCCAGGATTTAATCCTGGATGAAGGCGCTGACCTGGTGTGTATTACGGAGACCTGGCTGGATGAGTCAGGAGGGGTAAGTCTCTCCCAGATGTGCCCGCCGGGTTTCCAGGTATTGCAGCAGCCACGACTACAGGGGCGGGGAGGTGGAGTGGCGATAGTCTATCGTGATACCATCCATCTCACTGGGTACCCTGTCCCGCGGTCCACTGGGTTTGAGTGCCTCCATGTCATGTTGGAAGGGTGAGACAGAACAGGGATTCTGTTGGTGTACCGCCCACCATGCTGCCCAACAGTCTCCCTGCCTGAGCTGACCGGGGTGGTCTCGGTGGTGGCGTTGGAGTGCCCTCGCCTATTGGTGTTGGGGGACTTTAATGTCCACGCTGAGGCCCCGAGGACAGTTGCGGCTCAGGACTTCATGGCCGCCATGGCAACCATGGGTCTGTCTCAGAGAATATCTGCCCCAACGCACGATGTGGGACACACGCTGGACCTGGTGTTTACTGCTGGACAGGTGGATGGTGATCTGGATGTGGAGGAAATTAACATCACTCCTTTGTCATGGACAGATCACTTCCTGGTGGGATTTAGGCTTATCGCAACTTGTCGCCTCCGCAGTGGTGGGGGACCTAATTCTATGGTCCGCCCCCGGAGGATGATGGATCCGGATGGATTCCTGAGGGCTCTGGGGGACTTTCCTGTTGCCAGAGTCGGTGACTCACCCAGCGCTCTGGTTGACCTCTGGAATGGGGAAATGACCAGGGCCCTGGATCTGATCGCTCCTGAGCGTCCTCGACCTAGCCGCAGAGTCAGAGCGGCCCCTTGGTTTACTGAGGAGCTGCGGACGATGAAGCGGCAGGGTAGAGGCCTAGAGCCACGGTGGCAGAAAACATGTGCTGACTCCAACCGGGCACGGTCTAGAGCTCACTTCAGAGCCTATTCCGTGGCGGTGGCGGCAGCGAAGAGGGCTTTCTTTTCTGCCGGCATCGCGTCTGCGGAGAACCGTCCAGCTGAGCTTTTCCGTGTGGTCCGGGGCCTGCTCCATCTGGCCCCCCCAGTAGATGGGGTGGAACACACGGTGGCTCGCTGTGATGAGTTTGCAAAGCGCTTCGTGGACAAAGTCGATCGGATTCGGCATGACTTGGACGCTGCATTAGCAGTATCTAATGATGTCCCTGAGGCACCTGTCTGTTCGTCTTTCTGGGATTCTTTTCAGCTTGTAGAACCTGAGGATGTGGACAGGATTCTTTGGAGTGTGAAACCGTCTGCTTGCCCGCTTGACCCTTGTCCGGCATGGCTGATTAGAGCTGCCCGGGCGGGGCTGGCCGAGTGGACAGGGAGGGTGGTAAATTCATCTCTGAGGGAGGGGGTGGTGCCGCCGTCTTTGAAGCAGGCGGTGGTGCGCCCCCTCCTGAAGAAACCCTCCCTGGATCCCACTATTTTGAACAACTTTCGGCAAGTCTCAAATATCCCGTTTCTGGGCAAGGTGATCGAGCGGGTAGTGGCGTCTCAGCTCCAGAGGGTCCTGGAGGAAGCTGATTATCTGGATCCATTCCAGTCTGTCTTCAGGCCGGGGTTCGGGATAGAGACGGCCTTGATCGCCTTGATGGATGACCTGCGCCGGGGACTGGACAGGGGGAGTGCGTCCCTGTTGGTCCTGCTGGACCTCTCGGCGGCTTTTGACACCATTGACCATGGTGTCCTCCTGGGTCGGTTGGCTGGGTTGGGGCTTGGAGGCACCGTTTTGAGGTGGTTCCGCTCCTTCCTGGCTGACAGATCCCAGAAGGTGGTGCTGGGGGATGCTTGTTCGGCACCCTTGCCCTTGAGGTGTGGGGTGCCACAAGGGTCAATTCTATCCCCCATTCTATCCCCCATGTTTAATATCTATATGAAGCCGCTGGGAGAGGTCATCCGGGGGTTTGGGGTAGGGAGTCATCAGTATGCGGATGACACCCAGCTCTTTCTCTCCTTTCGACCCGACTCCAAGGGGGCGGTTGATGTCCTGAATCGTTGTCTGGAGGCAGTTGCGAGCTGGATGGGGGCAAACAAGCTGAAATTAAATCCTGATAAGACAGAGGTTCTTCTGGTCCAGAAGTCTACGACTCAGGTACTGGATCATCGTCCTGCTCTGAATGGGGTTCTACTCCCTCTGAAGGAGCAGGTCCGCAGCTTGGGGGTTCTCCTGGATGCGCAGCTGCTCCTGGATTCTCAGGTGGCAGCTGTGGCCAGGGGGGCTTTTGCCCAGCTTCGGCTGGTGCGCCAGCTGCGACCGTACTTGGATCGTGCAGACCTGGCCACAGTGACCCATGCCCTAGTGACATCTAGACTAGATTACTGCAATGCGCTCTACGTGGGGCTGCCTTTGAAGACTGTTCGGAAACTGCAATTAGTGCAGAATGCGGCGGCCCGGGTGGTTGCCGGGGCCTGTTGGTTCGACTCAGTCGGACCGTTGCTTCGGCGGCTACACTGGCTGCCGGTTCGTTTCCGGGCACAATTCAAAGTGCTAGTTTGGACTTTTAAAGCCCTTAACGTCTCGGGTCCAGGGTATTTGAGGGACCGCCTCCTTCCTTATAATCCGACCCGTACTCTGAGGTCATCAGGGGGAGCCCTGTTAACCATGCCGCCATTGACGGAAGTGAGGGGGATGGCGGCACGGAACAGGTCCTTCTCAGCAGTGGCGCCCCAATTATGGAATTCCCTCCCCCTGGAATTAAGAATGGCTCCTTCCTTAGAGACCTTTCGGCGGGGCCTCAAGTCTTTTTATTTAGGTTGGCATTTGATGACTGATGGTACACTGGCTTTTTAACAAATGGCTTTTAACAAATGTAATTATAGGTGACCCACTGGGGTTGTCTGTTTTAACTGTTTTAATTACTTGTTTTTAATTATTTTTTATTGTGTACTATGTATTTTAACATGTTCTTAACTGTAAGCCGCCTTGATTGCCCTTATTGGGAGAAAGGCGGGGTAGAAATCCATTAAATAATAATAATAATAATAGTAATAATAGTAATAATAATAATAATAATAATAATAATAATAATAATAATAATAATAGTAGTAGTAGTAGTAGTAGTAAATAAAGAATCCTTTTCTGCATCTGCATCTGTAATCTGGAGCCTCTTTTTTGATCCTTTTATCTCCCATTTTACAAAAACAATGTTAGACTCCAATTCATGCGGTATATCAGAGTTCAGCCCCAGAATTCCATTTTAAATAATATTGAGGACACACGTGGGTTGCTTTCCAATATTTACTAGATAGTTCAGTCATACATACATAAACAAAACCAATCACACTCAAAATACAAAGCTAGGAAACTTATAGCCCGGTCCAGCCCAAGGCAACTGCGGTACAATTCAGGCACAATTGCAGCCCAAGTGCTTTAGGCCCGAGTTGTGCCTGAATTGTGCCTGAGTTGGGCTGCAATTGTGACTGAATTGCAGCCCGGTCCAGCCCAAGGCAACTGCGGTACAATTCAGGCACAATTGCACAATTCAGGCACAATTGCAGCCTAAAAGTGGGTGTGTTGGGGGCGTGTCGGGGGTGTGACGGGGGCGGTTACGAATTTTGGTCCGGTTCCAGACACTGGAGAGCCACTGACACGCCCCCTCGAGCCCAACTCAGGCCCAAAATTTGGGCCAGCAAAAAGGGTGGACCCAAATGTGAGGAGACCCATAGGAGCCATTTTACCTTACCCACACCAGCCCTCTCCTGAAAAGTTCTAACACCCTGGTCCCGAGTTGGGCCTGAGTTAGGACCGAACAGGTGTGGCCTAACTCTGGACATGGACCCAAATAGTTACCCTATCAGCACCCAGCCCCACCCAGCCTCTTTCCCACAAAAGCCCAGCCCCAGCCCTCCACTCTCTCTCTCTCTCTCTCTGAGCACGTGGCGTGGGGTTCTGTCCCCCAGCAGCCACAAAGTGGGACTTTGAAAACTTTTCTAACACCCCACTTCTCTCTTCTCCTCTCTCCTCTCTGCCCCCCTCTAGGGCAGAGAGGGCTGTTCTGCCTGTGGCCAAACTGTTTACTGCTGTGCCTGGGCAGCTGTCTCCATGCAAGTTTTTGCTAACCCATGTCTTTCTCCCAGCCCCTCTCTCCCCCCCCCCATACAGGCAACAACACCAGCAGGTAAGTGCAGGGTTTGTGCTGACATGTGGTCTGACGTCTGCCTCTTTGCATAGAGAAAAATAGGTAGGATACATGCCTCTATACCAATGTCTTGTCTCATAGCTGCCTGCATAGCCTGCCATGATATGCCTCTATACCAATGTCTTGTCTCATAGCTGCCTGCATAGCCTGCCATGATATGCCTCTATACCAATGTCTTCTTGTCTCATAGCTGCCTGTATTAATGTGAGCACACAATGCCATGAGTGTGGAACTGTAACCCATATGTAGACACCAGCTGTTCCCCCCCCCTCTTTTCTCCACAGGGTCTACCGACAGGTCAGTATTGCTAGGATTGCCATGGTTGTGACCCCCAAGTTGTGTTGTTGTCTCTCTCTTTGACCCCTTTCCCTTACAGGATCATGCTCACCGTACACCCAGGGAAGGAGCGCAGAC
Source organism: Plestiodon gilberti rubricaudatus (assembly GCA_026170595.1). Lineage (NCBI taxonomy): Eukaryota > Metazoa > Chordata > Lepidosauria > Squamata > Scincidae > Plestiodon > Plestiodon gilberti. The sequence continues at coordinate 31,406,836 of JANXHW010000006.1, read as the reverse complement.
CAGGCTATGTGTCTCACACCACTCAGCTGTGTTTGATTTCTCTCCCTGCAGACCTTTGCAACTGGCACACTGGCTCCTCTTCAATGGCGATTGCTACCACGCAGCAGCTGCCATGGAACACCCCCATGTTGTTCGTCCCCCCAGGAATGCCCACTACCACAAACTGTTCGGGGAGCACCCCTGGGCCTGCAGTCTGGTTGCCCCACGGTCACCTGCCTTGATGCTGCCAGAGAGGTCTGGGAGCCTGCCCTGCAACCCACCTCAGCTGCTGCTGCTGCCCCACCGCCCTGGCTGCCTACTTGCTGTCCCTCCCCTTTCTATGGAGCAGGCCGTGGTTCCACAGGGGAAGAGCCCGCATCTCCAGGTCCATGGGGCTCGCCTGATGCTGCTGCTGTGGTCCTAGAGGCTGCTGTGCCTACCCCTGGCAGCCACGCCCGGCCATCTCTGCCACTGTTCCAGAACAATAAAGATGCCCCTGGAAACACATGTCCCCAATGTTGCACAAGCACTGCCCCACACACCCACACAGGCAGGCCCCAGCACACAAGCCTCTGCATGAATCCCAGCCAGGGTCCGCCACAGCCATCCCTGGGAGAACACAGCAGGGGGGCTGCCGGACCCTCTGGGACCAGAGGGGAGGGGGGAGTTGGGGGGCCTGTCAGGCAGGCAAACACTGACGGGCACTGTGGCGCACGTCCGCCACGTCCGTGAAGAGCCCTTTCAGCAACCGGGGCTCTCACCCACCCTCGGTCCGCCCATCACCGGCGTCCGTGTCCGCCCGTCACCGGCGTCCATTTCCGCCCTCTGTCCGCCCGTCACCAGCGTCCGTTTCCGCCCATCAACGGCGTCCGTGTCCGCCCTCGGTCCGTCTGCATGAGAGGCGCCCGTTCCTGCATTGCCTCCATCTGCAAAGTGCCCCCTGTGCCCCTATCGGTCTCTGCAGACCCCTCTCCCTGTATCCCTCTCCCACCAGCCGTGTTGTCTGTCTGTTTCTGACCCACCCGTGTCCCTCCCCAGCACCCCCTGTCAGTGTGCCTGCCTCCCCTCCCACTCCCTGATGATGGACGCTGGCACCCCCCATGCCGCCAGAGCGCCTGCCGCAAGGTGCCGACGTTGCCCCATCTGGGGGTGTGATGAGCTGCGTGAGCCCTTCCCGCTCGCAGCAGACAAGCCCACGGCATCTCTCGGTCTTGGCCGGGGCACGGAGCAGAAGGCATGCTGGGATGCCTTCTTTGTGGGCATTGCCACGGCCCTTGAGGCCCAGGGCTTCAGGCAGCGCACGGGCATGTCCTGGCGGAGGCGGTTCCAGACCTCATGAGACCCCCCCCTTGTGCGTGCCGTTCCCACCCCCTCCTTCCCTTCTCTCCCCCGCTCACCCCCCCATGACTCCCACGTGCAGCCTCACCGTGGCTTGGGGGTGGCATCGCAGTCTGCAGGAGGGAGGGCAGTCGCACTCCCCCTGCGGCAGGTGGCTGATGCCCAGGGTGCCCTGGGGCAGCTGGCACTGGCACAACCTCTGCCCTTCAGCTGACTGTCAAACGCGCAGTGCCTGCAGGCCCGCCTGTGGCTGCCCATCTGCTGCAACCGCTGCAGCAGGTGTGGTAGGTGCACGCAGACGGGCTGAGGAGGGGGCTCTTCGCTTCCACAAGACTGACAGCTCCCCACAGGAGCCTGCCTGCCTCTGCGGTAAGTTTTGCCGCGATCCTGGCCCAATGCTGTTGCCTCCAGCCTAACTCAGGCACAGTTGCAGCCTAACTCGGTCCTAGTTTGGGCCACAATTGGGCCACAATTGGGCCTCAACTGTGCCTGAGTTAGGCTGGACTGAGCCCTTAGATAGAATGGTACAGAGATTTAGCAGGTTTCATTGATTTGCACATGGGTGATAATTACCAGTGCTGCAGAGGGTGTCCTTGGCTGCAATGCTGTATAAGAGTAATAGGAGGGTAGTAATGGCATAATAGCAAGGAGAAGGAAAGAAACCTGATCAGGCTCAGAAGCCTGTAGAGTGACTGAGAAGTAAAGTTAAGGGGGGATGGGGGAAGCCAGAGAGTACAAGCTCATGAGGCCATCAGGATGAGAGCAAGAGAGAGTTAGAGCTAACTGGCAACCTGCCTTTTTATGCATATCTTACGCAAAAAGGAGGGGTTAGTATGGCTACTACGCTGAAAAAGGAAGTTGCCTTGTTTGGGCTGGCCGTATACCTTTTTTTGGGGGGGGTGAAGACACAAACACTGGGGGAAGGGGATAAGGGTAGATGACTTCCATTGTTGCAGGAAATGTAGTTGGGCCTTCCCAGGGCGAGACGTTGGTGTTAGCATATCTTTGTGGATTTGTCTTCTTGTTGCCAGACTGGTCACTTCGCAAGTCGTTAGGACTATGTCCGTGGAGAGGGGGAAGGAATGTGCTTATGTGCTTGGAAGCATTTTGGTTCATGGCATCAGAAATGCTGAATGCTGATCAGACGTTTCCCTTGGCATAACTCATGGCTTGGGAATCCCTTTTACAGCATGGCTCCACACACCCATGGCGCAGGAACAGAAACGCGGTGTGGCCCTCGGGTTGCGTCATAATACAGTCTTGGTCATGCACATGTTCCATTCTAGTTCACAAGTCATTGGCATCAAACATATTTTAAAAGTCTCTTGGCAAAATTCTCATTTTAAAAGGTCATGGGGCAACAGACCAGAAGGCCAATAAGAGGTATTTTTCACTTACCGCTCGTAGGCCTTCTGCTCACTTAGGAGACTTCTTGGACCCACGCCAGTTATGTAGCTGGCATACATCCAAGGAGTGGAAAGGGGGGAGCAGGTTGGAAAATGTGGGATAGGATCTGGCACACAGTTTTGCACTGAGATCCATGCCCTCCAGCCTCCTCCCCGCCCCTGCCTTCCCCCTCCCTGCCTCAAGCTTCTATCAAAGCACCCACAAAAAGCCTTACCTGGGACCAGTGGAACGTTCAGAAATTTCTGGAGATCACAGAGAGCTGCTGGCCCTTTCTGTTGGTAGTTTCCTCCTGTTCAGGAATGGCATACCATTTACAGTGACATTGTGCCTTGCACAACTGGAGTTCTGCTGTCATATCTTCATGATAGGATTGGGATGTTATTGAATAAATCCAGTAACATGGCAATGACATAAAAACCACACAGCTCTGAGCATTTCTGGAGGGCTGTTTATGATGGCCATAAAGCCCTTTCAATTATCAGCAGTACTGATATCACTGAATGTACATTCTCTTGACCCAGCGCCACCACCAAAGAGAAGGTTCCGTACTGAGTCAAGTTCCCTGTAAGGTTCACTGCCTTCAGCAATATAAGAAGCCCTGTGCAGTTGAAAAGCATTGCTGAGCAATTGGGCTTGGATGGGTTGAATCCTGTAGGCGGCAGTACCTCTCCCTTTGCTATTGCTCTCCCTCGCAGCACTCTTGCAAAGGGCAGAGACGGAGGCAGCGATGGGGTGGGGGGTGACCCACCCCTGTGCAGCACCTGCGAAGTGCACAAGCCACCGCATCGAGGGTCGAGAAACAGCCACGTGGTTTGCAGTGTCTGGAAGGATTGGCCTGCCTGCCCGGGCCGTCAGTAGCCTATTGCCAGCGTCTTTTCCACGGGGGGGGGGCATGGTTGAGGCTGTACGGGGGGCAGCAGGGGGGGGAAGCAGAGGCTAGCTATGCTTCTGGCAAAGGGAGAGACACCGACAGAGCTTGTTGTCATCAAACCTATCAGGGGTGAATCGGTGATGGAAATAGGGCCCACTCCAGAATTTGCAACAGCAAATGCATTGGCATTGATTTCAGTATCTCTGGTACAGTTGTAACACAGGACCTTTCCTTGTACGTTTATTGGAGGGGGACATGGGAAATGTAAATAAATGCACCGTTGTGGGGTGTGGGAAGCGGGTTTTTTCCATATTGGGGGTGCTCACAGGGGCAGAAGTGAATGGGTGAAGAATGTTAATGACTCTTGGCGACTTTCAACATTCATGTGTGTGTTGGGAACAACCGTGTTTTCCTATTTCCATGTGTGTATTTTATTATTTGCTGTGATGTTTCTATAGCAGTTGCATCAGAGCTGAAGATGCCAATAGTATTTCTGTTGGCCACTTACTACTCATTGCCTTTCCCCCCCCCCCCCAATATGAATGAGTTGGGAAATGATGCTACTACAAGGCGACAATCAGGCCTTTGCCCTTAAAGCAATGAATCTCTGTGGTCTTCCAAGGAATATGGAAGTAATGAGAAGGCACTGAGCTCAGGCAAAAAGGCAATTTCCTTTTCCAGAAATTCATCTATAGTTTCATAATCTCAATCAGTCCAATCATATGACCCAAGAGTTTTATTCCCTGCTGAATTCCTGGTTCCATAGCTTTAATTGCTGGTCTCGCTGTGCATCATTGCGATCAAAGTATCAGGGAGATAATGGCTATATCATCACCATTCGGAATGTTGATTTCAGTCCCCTGTAATTATCAAAGTAACTGTAATGAATTCTGATGATTGCTGCATCCCCCCCTCTCGGGAATTCCAGTGGTCAATAACAGAGTGAATGGTGGAATAAATATACCCCTTACCATCTGGGGACTAGCAACTCAAGGAGGATTTATGTTACTTTGCATTTTATATACTTGGTTTCATGGATGCTCCAGCAATGGAGCAACCATTCAAGTCAGCCTATTTTCATTACGGAGACTGTAATGATATTTCAGTAGATGCAAGTAGAAGAACCTGTTTTCAGAGAGCAGGATGGCACTCAAGATGGTGATATTCATCACTCTCATTGTGGTGATGTTGCCTTGTGCAGTTTGTGGTGTCCAGATTGTTAATTGTGGGGTGTCAGATCCCCAACTTGTTCATCACAAGTATTATCAACCAGGAGATCTCATCATTGGAGGCATTGTCTTTCAGAACATGTGGCTTTTCTATTCATATTATACTTTCAACCAAACTCCTCCTCAGCCTCTGCTTGACAGGTTTGAAAAAGATTGTTTTCCCCATTATAAAATACCCCTATCCAGATTATATTCTCTGGCAAACCAATCACATGGGAAGGTGTTGACAGAGCCACATTTCCAGTAATCTCTATTGCTAGAACATAAACCAGATTCAACTTGTGGACCTCCATTCCCATCTGTGAGGCATTTATGAAATAAAATTGTCTACCTCTGCCACCCAGACTACAACTCAGCAATATGATTGCACTTTCACAACAATAACTAGAATAGTGTTTCTCAAACATTAGGTGGGGTTCCACATGATGGGTCTCGAACTGATTTCTGATGGTTCCCACAGAGCTTCCAATGTAAACACAGATGATGGAAAGATCAGATAATTATGGAAAGATCAGATAATTGCCTCAAGCCCTGAGGTTATTCAAGCGTCAGATTGCTGTTAATCTGCCCTGCGAACAGCTGAGTTTCTGCAGTTTGCAACCTTGTGTAAATCTAGGGAGATAAATGTTTCGGTGTCTTATTTTTGGTGTGTTTCTTCCAAGTCTGTCAAAGACAGGTGAAGGCAAGTGAAGCCTGTGTCGCAAAACTAAGCCTCTCAAGCCTTGAGGCTATTCATTAGGGCTGCCTCATTATGAAAAATGGATTGAGGTTTTTTTTCCCGCAAATAAATAAAATATTAATTGTAAATAAATAAATATTATTTCCAGATCACCTTTTTAAGTTTCATAAGGCTAGGTGGGTCCCGATAGAGTATCATTTTAAAACGTGGGTCCTGGTACTAAAAAGATTTGGAACCACTGAACTAGAATGCCAAGGATGATTAGAATGCAGAATCTGCACAGGGATCTCAGGTTTTCCTTGAAAACAAAGGATCAAACCTCCCAACCCAGACCGAATATGTTGAGTTGGCCACGTCCATGAATCAAATGGAGATGGCTAGAAACAAGCTCCTTTTTTCTACACAAAAACTCACTTAGAATTGGATTTTCTTGATTTATTTGGTGTTGACTTTCCTCTTCCTTTCGTTGTGTAGCTGGTCTCTACGAACTGAACTATTCCCGACCATTAAATAAAAATGAAAACAATTGGTTTTGTTCCAAAACCTGTAACAAGACATAAGTGTCTGTTGTACCATGAATGACATGCTTTTTATTTATTTTTTTATTTTTCACGTTTTTATACCAGCCTTCCTCCAAGGAGCTCAGAGTAGAGTACATATTTCCTCCACTCCTTTTTGTCCTCACAACAACCCTGTGAGGTAGGTGGGGCTGAGAGATAGTGACTGGCCCAAGGTCACCCAGGAAGCTTCGTGGCTGAGTGGGGATTTGAACATGGATCTTCCAGGTCTAAGTCCAACTCCCAAACCACTACACCATCCTGAACATGATGAGTTCAATGGGATTCCAAACTCCTTTCCCTCCATCATGTGTCTCGCTCCTGTTTCCGTAACATGCAAATATTAAATAACACTTCATGTGTGTGTGTGATCATGCAACACAGCTCTTTCTAACATTTTTGCTGCAGATGGGAGAGGGATGTGCATCAGTAACCCGAGCATCCGTTTAATTCATGAGCATTTCTCTGTGTTTTGGGCTGTCCATATGTTCTTTGAAATAGATCACCATATTGAGATGGGAGATCAGGTGTCACCTATTCCTTCGGCTGATATGGTGTTTAGCTTCATACAGTTTGCTTTATTTCTCTGCTGCCCTGATTGACTGGTTGCCTTATCAAAAAAGTGTACGAATGCATCATCATCATTATTCATGGTGGTATTATTATTGATGATAGTACTATTACAAGCAATTATAGATACAGGATATAGTGACAGTAATTTCATGAAGTGCAGAATAGCCTGTGACTCAAAATGCAAATTTCTTTGAAGAACTTTTATTCAGAACTACCAGCATGTCCTGGCTTTGGAATTTGCTGTGAAGGAGATTAATAAAAATCGACAGTTTTTGCCCAATATTACACTAGGATTTAGCATTCATGACAACTATCTGGAGGCACAGTGGGTGTACCGTGCCACATTGCAACTTGTTTCCTCAAAGGACAGATTTGTTCCTAACTACAGGTGTGACATCCAGGGCAATCTAATGGCAGTCACTGAAGAACTGCCCTCTGAAGTCGCCCACCAACTACCAAGTTTTTTGGACATCTATAAGTTTCCACAGGTAGGATATGTGTGTGAGTGAACAATAGTGCACAATTTGCATGGACAAGCTACCATTCAAGATCTCCCCACTCACACACTCGTGTGTGTGTGTGTGTGTGTGTGTGTGTGTGTGTGTGTGTGTGTGTGTGTGTGTGTGTGTGTGTGTGTGTATGTGTGTGTGTTCTCTCTTGGTGATAACAGCATACCCCTGTTCTATTGATTCTAGAACTCTCCTCGTTTAGCTGTGTAAATTATGACCCATCCCCTAGGCACCCGATGCGGGACAGACCTTGTATCATACCCTCCTAAACATGTAGACAGGAGAGAAAGTGGTTCCTTTTATTGGAGGGACATTAAGGAGATGTGTTAGCTGCTCCATCTGTGCCTCTCTATTTAAAGTCTCAGCTTCGTTTGAAATAGCGATGCTGCTTGTTCATCCCGGAAATTGGTCTGACATTAGCCAGTTACCTGTAGGTAGGGGGCAAAGACAAAGAGTTTATTTGACCTATCCCAGACTAAAGGAAAGAATCAGATTTCCTCACTGGCAGGTTAGCAGTACAGTTACTCAGTAAGTCCTGCGCTGTCCAATGAGACAAACAGCCCAATCATATCCAGACCTTGCGCTGACAGAACTTGAGCAAATGACTGGCGAATGGCTGGTGACCCTAATAATCACCCAGCTACTGCCAGTGCCAGTAAGTTGGGGGTGGGGGTGGGAGGGAGAGAATCGGGATGAGGACTGTGGGAAGTTGGGGCATGTCAGGGATGGATGCATGAATATCAGCGGTGGATATCGGTGAATATTCTATGGTCCCTTTCCAGGCCCTAACATGCCCCCTTGGTCCAGTCGGACTTGCACCAAGCAAAAGACTCGCACAGACCCAAGACTATTGGGGAACACAGCGTTGCATCATAGGTAAGTAAAAATTATTTTACTTACCTGTCTGCTGTGGCATAGTCTCCTCCTGGCCCATAGCATCCTGCGGAGCCTGCTCTGGTGCAGCTGCAGTCTATGGGCCGACCGAGGTTAGAATTGGGCTGTTAATCCAGGAAACTGTGCATAGGATTGCTGCCACCATGAGACAGGGGAGGTTAAGAGAAGGATTTTGGTGTGTACTCTAAGGCAGGTAGGTTTATCAATGCAGTCACCAGTACCTATTTGGTCCAGCTTGGAATGGATGGTGCAACTTTGAATAGCCATGAGTAAGTCAATGATCATACTACAAGGTGGCCGCATGTAGGCTTAAATAGCTTCAATGCAAAATCAACACAATTCCATGCGTAGGGACTGTGTGGTCAAAGTGTGTATTAGCATACAGGAAATATAATCACAATTTTAAAAATCCACCAAGGCAACTGGTTTGCTCTCTCTGTCCATCTCTTAACTTTCCCAGAAGAGCCCGGGATAGCAAGCCTCCGTCTGCTGCTGCTGGACGGGGCCAGGCAACAGCAGGAGACGCTACAAGGTGCGTCACCCCCTTTCTGTTGACTTTCACACACAGAAACTAATATTTGCCATTTTGAAAAATCTCTCTATGCCCTTCAACTATATTTAGCTGGTGTATGGTCCAACTGCAGTTTTAATGGATAAAAATCAAGCAATTTCTGTCTACAAAAGGGAACCAAATAGAGTTCATCAGTACAGGGGAATTCTCCAGTTACTTCTCCATTTCAAGTGGACATGGATTGGACTCATTGCTGCCGATGAGATGAATCTAGGATGGTTCAGGAAGGTCATGTTCCAGGAATTTTCCAAAATGAGCATCTGTTTTGCCATCATGGAATCATTCAGCAGTATAGCTTATGACACTGACGGTAAAGACTATATAAAAACTGGTATCGAATTTTTTGATAAAATCATGAACAGTAAAGTCAATGTAGTGGTCATCTATGGAGACACGGATTCCATATTTCACTTGACATGGTTGTTAAGTCTAGAAATAAATGGCAGGGATCATATGCTGAAAGGTAAAGTCTGGATTCTGACAGCACAGATGGAGTTCAAATATTCTGCCAGTGCCAGCAACCCAAGTTGGGGTAGTATTCAAGACTTTCATGGTACTTTATCATTTGCAACTCACTCCAGTGAACTTCGAGGATTCCAACCATTTCTCCGAAGTAGAAACCTTTCCAGCAATAATGAAGATGGTTTTCTCAAGGATTTCTGGGAAAATGCATTTCAGTGTACATTCTCCAGTTCTCTGAAAACAGATGGCGTTACGTGCACTGGCCAGGAGAGGTTGGAGATCCTTCCGGAGTACGTTTTTCCAATGAGCATAACAAGCCAAAGCTACACTGTCTACAATTTGGTCTATGCTGTGGCTCATGCTCTACATGCCATGTATGTGTCCAAAACCAAAACTAGAGCCAATATGGAGGTAGAGAGAAGGAAGCTTCAGAATCATCAACCATGGCAGGTAAGTAATGACCTCAACATCTAAGCTGGTGACTGTTTCTGAAGGTTCCATGTCTCTGCCATTGCAATTAATTCCCCCAACCAGTTAGAGTATCAGTCTAATCACTGTGTGCAAATAAGACACTCCCATCCGTGTAGAAAGAATGAAACACAGGAGAGGATACTGAAGTAGATTCCTACAGGGGGTTTCTCATCAAGATTAAATTGCCCAAAGTATTTAGACAGAATTTTTTTGTTAGGAATGAACTTAAATAGTAAAAGAGGGGAGAAAAAGAAATAAAAAAGACCATACCAACATCAGAACTGCCCCACCAGTGCGGTAAAGACCTGACTGACAAAGAACAAAATGGAAATAATGAAAAACGAATTATAAACGTATATATAGTGTGTTCCACTCAACAGACCTCAGAAATCATAGACAGTTCCTGATGTCCACAGAGGAACATTGCACTACATTCCACAGCTCCTTCAGCAGTGCCAAGTTACCTCAATCCCGAGGCGTCCCCGCCCCCTTGCCTTCGAACCCATTTTGTGGGCAAAGCCATTGCGCAGGAGACTCCCTACTGAATGGCTTCGAATCTGAAGGGGCGGGGCCCCACCGAAGGGCTTCGAAGGGGGCGAGTGAGTGAGGACTCTTGCTGGTGAGTAATGGAGGTTCCTAGCATTCTGCCCCACCTACAGCAACCCCACTGACGGCACCACCAGTGGCACCACCGATATCCTATCCTCCTTCAAGGCCTTGATCCTCCATCCCGCGTGGTGCAAGGCCAACTCAAACTATGCTGGAAACAGAGGTTAACCCCCAGGTAAGGGAGCAAATGTTTCCTTACCCTGAGGAGACCTCCGGGTCTGCCCCATCGCCACAGGATGCACAGTGAATTCTTCAGTACTACGACTGCATTGGTGAAGGAGGGGAAGGATCAGGGTTGGGGCTAAAGGTAAAATTCACCTAACTCTGTTCTGACTTTGAATCCTACCTTGACCCGGACTACTGAGCATCAGGCATGCAATGTCGCTCTGCTTGACTGGATGGAAGTAACAGCTAATCAGCTATATTCTGGATTAAAAGGATTCATCAAGCATTCATTTTCTCTCTCCATGAGGAAGTTCCACCTTTTTCTTCTAAATTTCTTCTTTCCCCTTTTAATTTAGCTCCACCACTTCCTGAAAACGGTGTCATTTAACAACAGCGCTGGAGACCAGATTTCCTTTGACCAGAATGGAGAATTCATTACTGGCTTTGACATTATAAACTGGGTCACATTCCCAAACCAATCGTTCATTAAAGTCAAAGTGGGAAGCATAGATCCCCAGGCTCCTCCAGATGAAGCCATCACCATTAATGAGGATGCCATTGTATGGCACAGCTGGTTCAACCAGGTAGGATTCAAGTGTACCTATGGGGAGATTCCCTTTTGCAATAAGTAAGGTTGCCTTGCTGGATCGAGCTGGGAGGGGTGGGTTCAGCGGCGCTGGCGCCCGCCATATTCTATCCCCCTTTCTGGGTCTGATTTGCCGACATGGGTCAACACAGACTAGCTCCAGCTATATCACTGGTGCAGGTCCACATTGACCCATTGTGCATGCTGGGGTTTACACCAGGACAAGAGGACAAATGTCTCCTTTCCCCAATGAGGCCTCCAGCATGCTAAATTCCCCTGTGGGATGCAGCATAGCCCTATTGACGCTTTGGAGTGTGGTTAGGATTTAGTTAGGATTGGGCTGCTATAATCTATTTTCATTCACAGAAAACATGTTTGCTAATGTTTTGCTTATCTCTGTAATGCTTCATGTAATCCATATTCCTTCGTGTCATCTGGTATCTTAGTCAGGACCTGCACCAGTGATGCCCACTGCTTGACTTAGTCTCAGTCCAACTGCCATCTTTGCTTCTAATTTTTTCACACATAGATAAGACTCAGACCCCAATCCTCTTCAAATCACATACGCATGAACCAAAAAGGTGCATGGTGCATCCTATAGTCCAGAGGCGGGGAACCTTTTCCCTGGCGAGGGCCGTTTTAAAGATTACGAATTTGTTTGGGGGTCGGCCGTGAGGCCGTCTGGATATTTTTTTATTTAATAAACCCTTTTGCACACACCCCCATGCAAAAAAAAAAAAAATTCATTCAAAACAAATGTTGAATGCACTTCACGGCACCGCGTGCACTCTCCCGGGCTCCGGGGGTGAGCGCGGAGTTGCGGACCCTACAGAGGCCGATGCGGCGGCAGCCCCAGGCTAATATTGTTCACCCCCGCGCCCGTCTGATGCAGCGGCAGCCCCAGATAAAACTTGGGCTGCTGCCGCATTGGCCAAGTACAGGGGCGAATAATATTAGGCAGTGGCACTTACCTTGTATCAGCACACAGGCATGAGGGTGATCGATCAGGATGAGGAAAGCACCTCTCTAGGAATCACCTCCCTAATCTCACTGGCGAGTCACCAGCGAGATTAAGCGATTCCTAGAGGAGCGGGCCATTTCCTCTTCCTGATTGCCCTCAAGGTTGCGCGCCAATACATGCGTGCCAATACAAGGTAAATGTCTGAGCTCAATCCGTCTGGCCCGCCAAGGTCCACCGAGAGGGAAACATTAATTTTGGTTTTCCTCTCATTGGGGTGGGCCTCGGCAGGCTGGATGGAATGAGCTCAGGGGTGGGCCTCGGTGGGCTGAACCGGATGGCCTCGGGGCTTAAACGGCCCGTGGGCCGGAGGTTCCCCATGCCTGAAATAGTCAGTGGGTGATGGACAACCACAGGAGTTAAGTACAAAGATTTTGGGCTGCTTGAGCACAAATGGATCTCCTCGGACATACCTCATCTAAATGACATACATCTGAGGAGAGAAAAAGGATGGGGTGAAAAGGTGGGAATAAGATCTAAGCATACACCATTGCCGCCAGATCCACCCCCTCCAGCCTCCTCCCCGCCCTCAGTCCTTTCCCTCCTCCTCCCCACCCACCGACCACTGCCCACTGCTGACTTACATCCCATTGCTGGATGGAGGCCTGAGATGTGCTGGCGGCCTTGCTGCACTTTTCAGCCGCAGCAGTGAGTGCGACAACATTGCTCAATACACGAAAAGATCAAGGGACTTCTACTTGGATCCTGGTGTTTCCGCTGGCAGAACGTGTGTTCTGCCAGCAGAAGCTGGCAGACAGGATTGGGCTGTTAGTATTGTGCATGCCATGCTTAGAAAACCATCAGTGTCGTATTGCAAAACAGTTTCTCACCTGCATCCTCAAGAGCCCAGGTTTGTTTTTCTGAAGCTTAGCATTCTCCTCTTTTCAACTATAAAGATTCCCAACCATTTTTTTCTGATGAACATTCTCTTTCATTTGTGGATTAGGTGCAGCCCCTTTCTGTGTGTAACACCAACTGCTATCCTGGATACAGAAAGAGAAAGAAGGAAGGGGAACCCTTCTGTTGCTATGATTGCATCCCATGTCCAGAAGGGAAGGTATCCGACCAGAAAGGTGAGGGTTGTATTGAACAGAGTTATTGAAAAGATTGGCTGTAATTCAGAGGAACTGTAAAGAACGATCAATGCACAGATTGAGATTATTGAGTCATTTCTGTCATGTAAACAATCTTCATCATTTGAAATGTGTTTTTGGATTCTGTAGGTCTTTTGTGTGTTTCAGCACAATCCTATCTCACTTCCCCTGTGTTGGTGCAGCCGCACCAAAAATGGGCATGTTGTTTGCTGTGGACATTTCTTAGTGGACATTAAACTTGAGTGTCCCGCCAGCGGTCTGAGTGCCCCCAGCATTGAAGCCTGAGCACAATTAATGATACCTGGGTGAACCTTATTGACCATAGAAGTCATTCTCTCCCTCACAATGCAAGTCTTGAAAGAGACAATTGAAACTCCCCCATGGGATGTTGTGTGAGCCTCTTGGCATGGCTACATTGGTGCTGGAAAAATTACATTTGATTGGGCAGCCTTTTAAGCCTGACTGCGCAATCTTTTGTAATCCTAGTGTTTTGCGCAAGTGTTGTAAAGCACTTGTGTGACAACCGGTGAGCAAGCAGCGCCAGCGCTGTGGCCTGTGCTGCTCCCTCCACTGTCACAACCCGCCCTGCGCCGGCTGGAGCAGGTAAATCACTTGCACTGCCAGTGTCCTGTCAATGGTCTGGGTGTCCCCACAAGTGTTGCCTGAGCATAGGTACAGTATCGGATGGAGTGTTATTGACTATGACAAAGCAAGTCTTGAAAGACAATGCAATGTGGCGTATTTGTGCATTGGTCCCATGACACTTCTTTTTCAGACATGGCTGACTGTTTCACATGCCCCAGGGATCACTATCCAAACAAGGACCAGACTTCCTGCATTCCCAAAGTTGTCGTCTTCTTATCGTATGAGGAACCTCTGGGTACAAGTGTAGCCGTTTGTGCTCTTTCATTTTCATTGATCACAGCTTTAGTGCTAAGATTGTTTATCAAGCATCATGACAGCCCCATAGTCAAAGTCAACAACCAGAGCCTCACCTACACACTTTTAGTTTCTCTCTTGCTTTGCTTCCTTTGTCCGTTGCTATATATTGGCCGGCCTACGAAGGTGATGTGTATCTTCCGCCAAATTGCTTTTGGCTTCACATTCACAGTGGCTATTTCTTCTGTGTTGGCCAAAACAGTGACGGTGGTGCTAGCATTCGCAGCCACCCAGCCAGGATCCACTCTGAAGAACTGGGTGGGGAAAAGATTGGCTTATTGCATTCTTCTTCCTTGCTCTGTTATTCAAGCAGGCATTTGTATTGTGTGTCTGGCAATCTTTCCCCCATTCCCAGATGCTGACATGCATTCAAGTAGGGAAGAAATTATTTTGAAATGTAATGCGTCATCACCAATCATATTTTACTCTGAACTGATCTACTTGGGCTTTCTATCCATTGTCAGCTTTATTTTAGCTTTCGTTGCTCGGAAGTTGCCAGATGCTTTTAATGAAGCCAAGTTTATCACGTTCAGCATGTTCGTGTTTTGCTGCGTTTGGTTGTCCTTTATTCCCGTACACATGACTGCCAAGGGAAAAACCAGGGTCGCCTTAGCGGGCTTCTCTGTCTTAGCCTCCGGTGCAGCATTGCTGGGCTGTATGTTTTTCCTAAAATGCTACATTATCTTGTGGAAGCCTGAGCTGAATAGCAGGGAGCAGTTACGGAATTGGAAATGCTGAAGTGAAGGGTTGTCCCTTTCATTATCTGCCGCCCTTGTACCACTCATTCAATAAAACTCTTAATCTTTTCCAGTTTTCAGTACACCTCAGTGTTTATATAATTATAATTTCTATAATTTATAATTATAATTTTCATAATTATATAATTATAATTTTTAATTTATAATTATAAATTTTATAATTTTCTATGTATATAATTTCTTTTCTTACAGCGCAATCCTATCCAACTTACACTACTGGTGTAACCAGTGGGGGAGGGGAGCGCGGGAGGCTTTGGAGGGGAGGGGAGATTTAAATGCCCTTTGAATCCCCCTTTGGAGGGGATTTGAATCTCCTTTCCATTCTCGGTCCTCCAGTTCTTGCTGCACCGCTTGCTACACCGGTGGTGTAAGTAGGATAGGATTGGTGATGATTCCTGCAAAATGTCATATGCAGTGACTTGATGGGCAGTCATATGGGAAGTGACATTGAATTTTAATTTATTTACCGTATTTTTTTGCTCCATTGGATGCATCAGACCATAGGACGCATGCATCCTATGGAGCAAAAAATAGGGGAAAATAGGTTTGGAGTTAAAAAAAGAAAAAAAGGAAAAAATTCTTATCGGGGCTTCGGGGAGGCCTGCGCGACCCTCTGCAGGCCTCCCTGATCTTCATTTCGGCACTAAATGTCTATTTTGGGGCATATGAAAATAGCCATTTAGCGCCGAAATGAAGATCGGGGAGGCCTGCAGAGGGACGCGCAGGCCTCCCCAATCTTCATTTAGGGAAAAAAACGGACACTTTCGGCCATTTCCGGTTTTCATGAAAACAGGACATGGCCGAAAATGGCCGTTTTTTTCCGAAATGAAGTTCGGGGAGGACTGCAGAGGGTCGCACAGGCCTCCGCGAAGCCCCGGTAAGTATTTTTCCTCTTTTTTTGGATTCACTCCATAAGATGCAGTCTTTTTTCCACCTATTTTTTTTTTGGGGGGGGGGGGAAGTGTGTCTTATGGAGTGAAAAATACAGTAGGTACTATGCCTTGAAGGAATTTTTAGGTCATCATCGGTACTTTGAATCGTGCTCAGAACTGTAGAGACAACCAGTGCAGATGTATTAACAGGTACATGATATGGTCGTTACCCTGGCACTGTGTCAATGGACTTGCAGCTGCATTCTTTACCATTGTTCAAGTGGTCTTCCAAGAATCCGATCTCTACTAATTCATTGCCTAGTTTGATCCAAACTCATGTCTGGTGTGTTTATTGGGAATGGAAAAGGAAAGTTTTCAGAATATATTTCTGTGTTGTCCCTTTAATTATTGAACCATGTTCTGTTTTATTTTCAAAATAAATAAAGAATCATTTTCTGCATCTGTAATCTGAAGCGTCTTTTTTACCCTGTTATCGCCTGTTTTCCCAAAGCAACGTTAGGCTCCAATTCTTCTGGTGGCATTTAACATTATTCTGGATGCAAATCTATCATACGTTATGTCCCCACATACAAAAATGTAAAAGGGCTCATTCTGAATGTTATAGGTAGGCGACCAGAAGGCGAATAAGAGGTATTTTTCACCCATGTAGGCCTTCTCCTCACATATGAGACTTCTTGGACCCACGCCAGTTATGTAGCTGTCATACGTCCAAGAAGTGGGAGGGGCGGAGCAGGTTGGAAAATGTGGGATAGGATCTGGCACACATTTTTGCCACTGAGATCCACGCCCCTGCCTTCCCCCTCCCTGCCCCAAGGCAGTCCAATCATATGGCCCAAGAGTTTTATTCCCTGCTGAGTTCCTGTTTCCATATCTTTAATTGCAGGTCTTGCTGTGCATCATTGTGATCAAAGTATCAGGGAGATAATGGCAATATCACAACCATTCGGAATGTTGATTTCAGTCCCCTGTAATTATCCAAGTGACTATAATTAATTCTGCTGCTTGCTGCATCCCCCCCTCTCGGGAATTCCAGGGGTCAATAACAGAGTGAATGGTGGAATAAATATACCCCTTACCATCTGGGAACTAGGGACTAAAGGAGGATTTATGTCACTTTACATTTTATATACTTGGTTTCATGAAGCCTACAAGCAAATGGAGCAACCATACAAGTCAGCCCGTTGTCATTACGGAGACTATAATGATATTTCAATAGATGCAAGTAGAAGAACCTGTGTTCAGAGAGCTCATGATCATGGAACTCATGATGGTGATATTCATCTTGCTCATTGTGGTGATGTTGCCTTGTGCAGTTTGTGGTGTCCAGATTGTTAATTGTGGGGTGTTGGATCCCCAACTTGTTCAACACAAGTATTATCAACCAGGAGATCTCATCATTGGAGGCATTGTCTTTCAGAACATGTGGCTTTTCTATTCATATTATACTTTCAATCAAACTCCTCCTCAGCCTCTGCTTGACAGGTTTGAAAAAGATTGTTTTCCCCTTTATAAAATACCCCTATCCAGATTATGTTCTCTGGCAAACCAATCACATGGGAAGGTGTTGACAGAGCCACATCTGCAGTAATCTCTATTGCTAGAACTTAAACCAGATTCGATTTGTGGACCTCCATTCCCATCTGCTAGGCATTTATGAAATATAATCCTCTACCTCTCCAACCGAGACTACAACTCAACAATATAATTGCACTTTCACAACAATACCCAGAATAGTGTTTCTCAAACGTTAGGTTTCTGGTGGGTCCCACAGAGCTTCCAATGAAAACACAGATGATGGAAAGACCAGATAATTATGGAAAGATCAGATAATTGCCTAAAGCCCTGAGGCTATTCAAGCAACAGATGGCAGTCAATCTGCCCTGCAAACAGCTGAGTTCCTGCAGTTTGCAAGCTTGTGTATATATAGGGAGATTAATGTTTGGGTGTCTTATTTTTGGTGTGTTTTTTCCAAGTCTGTCAAAGACAGGTGGAGGCAGGTGAAGGCTGTGTCGCATAACTAAGCCTCTGAAGCCTTGAGGATATTCATTAGGGCTGCCTCATTATGAAAAATGGATTGAGGTTTTTTTTTCCTCAAATAAATAAAATATTAATGGTAAATAAATAAATAAATAAATAATTTCTAGATCTGTTTAAGTTTCATAAAGCTAGGCGGGTCCCGATAGAGTGTCATTTTAAAACATGGGTCCTGGTACTAAAACGTTTTGGAACTACTGAACTAGAATGTCAAGGAAGATTAGAATGCGGCATCTGCACAGGGATCTGCACAGGGATCTCAGGTTTTCCTTGAAAACAAAGGATCAAACCTCCCAACCCAGACCGAATATGTTGAGTAGGACAACAACATCCACGAAACAAATGGAGATGGCTAGAAACAAGCTCCTTTTTTCTACACAAATAGTCACTTAGAATTGTATTTTCTTGATTTATTTGGTGTTGACTTTCCTCTTCCTTTCATTGTGTAACTGGCCTCTACGAACTGAACTATTCCCCCACCATTAAATAAAAATGAAAATAATTGGTTTTGTTCCAAAACCTGTAACAAAAGACATAAGTGTCTGTTATGCCATGAATGACATGATGAGTTGAATGGGTTTCCAAACTCCTTTCCCTCCATCATGTGTCTTGCTCCTGTTTCCGTACTATGCAAATATTAAGTGTGTGTGTGTGATCATGCAAGACGGCTCTTTCTAATATTTTGCTGAAGATGGGAGAGGGATGTGCATCAGGGACCCGAGCATCTCTTTCATTCATGTGCATTTCTCTGTGTCCATATGTTCTTTTAAATAGATCTCCATATTGAGATGGGAGATCAGGTGTCACATATTCCTGCGGCTGATATGGTGTTTACCTTGATACAGTTTGCTTTATTTCTCTGCTGGCCTGGTTGACAGGTTGCCTTATCAAAAAAGTGTACGAATGCATCATCATCATCATTATTCATGGTGGTATTATTATTGATGATAGTACTATTACAAGCAATTATAGATACATGATATATTGATAGTAATTTCATAAAGTGCAGAATAGCCTGTGACTGAAAATGCAAATTTCTTTCAAGAACTTTTATTCAGAACTACCAGCATGTCCTGGCTTTGGAATTTGCTGTAAAAGAGATCAATGAAAATCGACAGTTATTGCCCAATATTACACTAGGATTTAGCATTCATGATAACTATCTGGAGGCACAGTGGGTGTACCGTGCCACATTGCAACTTGTTTCCTCAAAGGACAGATTTGTTCCTAACTACAGGTGTGACATCCAGGGCAATCTAATGGCAGTCACTGAAGAACTGCCCTCTGAAGTCGCCCACCAACTACCAAGTGTTTTGGACATCTATAAGATTCCACAGGTAGGATATGTGTGTGAGTGAACAATAGTGCACAATTTGCACGGACAAGCTACCGTTCAAGATCCCCCCACTCACACACTCGTGTGTGTGTGTGTGTGTGTGTGTTCTTTCTTGGTGATGACAGCATACCCCTGTTCTATTGATTCTAGAATTCTCCTCGTTTAGCTGTGTAAATTATGACCCATCCCCTAGGCACCCCATGCGGGACAGATCTTGAATCATACCCTCCCAAACATGTGGACAGAAGAGAAAGTGGTTCCTTTTATTGGAGGGACATTAAGGAGCACTGTTAGCTGCTTCATCTGTGCCTCTCTATTTAGAGCCTCAGCTTCGTTTGAAATAGCGATGCTGTTTGTTCATCCCAGAAATCGGTCTGACATTAGCCAGTTACCTGTAGGTAGGGGGCAAAGAGAAAGAGTTTTTTTGACCTATCCCAGACTAAAGGAAAGAATCAGAATTCCTCACTGGCAGGTTAGCAGTGCAGTTACTCAGTATGTCCAGCTCTGTCCAATGAGACACACAACCCAATCTTATCCGGACCTTGTGCTGACAGAACTTGAGCAAATGACTGGCGAATGGCTGGTGACCAGCTACTGCCAGTGCCAGTAAGTTGGGGGTGGGGGTGGGAGGGGGAGGGAGAGAATCGGGACGTGGACTGTGGGAGGATGGGGCATGTCAGGAATGGATGCATGAATATCAGCGGTGGATATCGGTGAATATTCTATGCTCCCTTTCCAGGCCTTAACATGCCCACTTGGTCCAGTCGGACTTGCACCAACCAAAATACTCGCACAGACCCAAGAATATTGGGGAACACAGCGTTGAAGCATAGGTAAGTAAAATTTATTTTACTTACCTCACCGCTGTGGCATGGTCTCCTCCTGGCCCATAGCATCCTGCGGAGCCTGCTCTGCTGCAGCTGCAGTCTATGCGCCGACCGAGGTTAGGATTGGGCTGTTAATCCAGGAAAGTGTGCATAAGATTGCAGCGCAATTTTGGTATGTACTCTAAGGCAGGTAGATGGATCAATGCAATCACCAGTACCCATTTGGTAAATCTTGGAATGGATGGTACAACTTTGAATAGCCATGAGTAAGTCAATGAACATACTACAAGGTGGCCACATGCAGGCTTAAATGGAATTCCATGCGTAGGGACTTTGTAGTCAAAGTGTATATTAGCATACAGGAAATATAATCACAATTTTAAAAATCCACCAAAGTACAACTGGTCTTGTTCTCTCTGTCCTTCTCTTCTGCTTACATCCTCTTTCACAAACAGAAACTAATATTTGACATTTTGAAAAATCTTTCTGTGTATGCCCTCCAACTATATTTAGCTGATGTATGGTTCTACTGCAATTTCAATGGATAAAAATCAAGCAATTTCTGTCTACAAAAGGGAACCAAATAGAGTTCATCAGTACAGAGGAATTCTCCAGTTACTTCTCCATTTCAAGTGGACATGGATTGGACTCATTGCTGCCGATGAGATGAATCTAGGATGGTTCAGGAAGGTCATGTTCCAGGAATTTTCCAAAATGAGCATCTGTTTTGCCATCATGGAATCATTCAGCAGTATATCTTATGAAACTGACAAGAAAGACTATATAAAAACTGGTATCGAATTTTTTCATAAAATCATGAACAGTAAAGTCAATGTAGTGGTCATCTATGGAGACACGGATTCCATATTATGCTTGACATGGTTGTTAAGTCTAGAAATAAAAGGCTGGATTCATATGCTGAAAGGTAAAGTCTGGATTCTGACAGCACAGATGGAGTTCAAGTATTCTGCCAGTGCCAGCAACCCAAGTTGGGGTAGTATTCAAGACTTTCATGGTACTTTATCATTTGCAACTCACTCCAATGAACTTCGAGGATTCCAACCATTTCTCCGGAGTAGAAACCTTTCCAGCATTAACGAAAATGGTTTTCTCAAGGATTTCTGGGAAAATGCATTTCAATGCACATTCTCCAATTCTCTGAAAACAGATGGCATTACGTGCACTGGCCAGGAGAGGTTGGAGATCCTTCCGGAGTACGTTTTTCCAATGAGCATAACAAGCCAAAGCTACACCGTCTACAATTTGGTCTATGCTGTGGCTCATGCTCTACATGCCATGTATGTGTCCAAATCCAAAACTAGAGCCAAGATGGAGGGAGAGAGAAGGAAGCTTCAGAATCATCAACCATGGCAGGTAAGTAATGACCTCAACATCTAAGCTGGTGAATGATTCTGAAGCTTCCATGTCTCTGCTATTGCAATTAATTCCCCCAACCAGTTAGTATCAGTCTCATCACTGTGTGCAAATAAGACACTCCCATCTTTGTAGAAAGAATGAAACACAGGAGATTATACTGACGTAGATTCCAACAGAGGTCTTCTCATCCAGTTTAAAGTATTTAGACAGGCATTTTTTTAATTAGGAATGAAACAGAAATAGAGGGGTTAGAAAAGACTATACCAACGTCAGAACTGCCCCACCAGTGCATGAAAGACATGACTGACAGAGAACAAGATGGAAATAATGAAAAACAAATTATAAACGTATATACAGTGTGTTCAACTCAACAGACCTCAGAAATCATAGACAGTTACTGATGTCCATAGAGGTACATTACGCTACATTCCAGAGCTCCTTCAGCTGTGCCAAGACTCAGTGCTGGTGCTCCTACTCCACGCTCTAGGAATTGAGAGTTTCTCCAATCCAAAGGCTGCTCTAGGAATAGAAAGTTCCTAGTTCTCCATTTCTAGACTACCCAGTTCTAGAGGGTAGTCCAAGAGCGCCAGCAATGAAAACACTTGGGAAGATCGGTGTGACTGCCCCCAAATCCCTAAGACTACGTTCACTCATCACTGCTATTCTGCTCACTGTCAGGGCCTCTCAGAATGAAGATATTCCTCCATTCCTAGACTGACCTTGTGGAGAATGAAGCAGAGTTGTAACATCAAGAAAGCTTTTTAGTTCGCCTAAATCTATGTTGGCCTTTCAATGCCGGAACTAGCATTCCAGTGGCATAAGGTTCTTTATGAGTGTTGGAAAACACAACATGCCATTGGACCAGCCTGTATGCCCACAGCAAGCACAAGGGCATGGAATGAAGGCAGTAAGGGGGCGGTAATTGTTGCGGTGGCACCACCGATATCCTATCCTCCTTCAAAGTCTTGATCCTCCATCCCGCGTGGTGCAGGGCCAACTTGAACTATGCTGTCAACAGAGGTTAATGCCCAGGTTATGGAACAAATGTTTCTTTACCAAGAGGAGACCTCCAGGACGGCCCCATCACCACAGGATGCACCGTACGTTCTTCAGTACTACGGCTGCATTGGTGGGGAGAGGGGAAGGATTGGGGTTGGGTACTAAGGTAAATTCACCTAACTCTGTTCTGACTTTGAATCCTACCTTGACCCAGACTATTGAGCATCAGACATACAACGTCTCTCTCCTTGACTTTCTGGAAAGAACAGCTAATCAGCTGTATTCTGGATTAAAAGGCTTCATCAAGCATTCTGGATTCATCAAGTGTTCATTTTCTCTCTCCATGAGGAAGTTTCAAGTTCTCATTGTCAGTTTTATCTTTTTCTTCAAAAATTTTCTTCTTTCCCTTTTTAATTTAGCTCCACCACTTCCTGAAAACGGTATCATTTAACAACAGCGCTGGAGACCA
This sequence comes from Plestiodon gilberti rubricaudatus, assembly GCA_026170595.1. Lineage (NCBI taxonomy): Eukaryota > Metazoa > Chordata > Lepidosauria > Squamata > Scincidae > Plestiodon > Plestiodon gilberti. The sequence goes on along the minus strand of JANXHW010000006.1, from coordinate 31,384,192 downwards.
GATTTCCTTTGACCAGAATGGAGAATTCATTACTGGCTTTGACATTATAAACTGGGTCACATTCCCAAACCAATCGTTCATTAAAGTCAAAGTGGGAAGGCTGGATCCGCAGGCTCCTCCAGATGAAGCCATCACCATTAATGAGGATGCCATTGTATGGCACAGCTGGTTCAACCAGGTAGGATTCAAATGTACATAAGGGGATATTCCCTTTTGCAATATGTAAGGTGGCCTTGCTGGATGGCGCCGGGAGGGACGGGTTCAGCAGCGCTGGCACACGCCGTATTCTATCCCCCTTCCTGGGCCTGATCCACCGACATGGGTCAACACGGACTTGCTCCAGCTATATAACTGGTGCGGGTCCAAATTGACCCATTGTGCATGCTGGGGTTTACCCCGGGGCAAGGGGACAAATGTCTCCTTTCCCCAAGGAGGACTCCAGCATGCTAAATTCCCCCGTAGGATACAGCATAGCCCTATTGGCACTGGGGAGCATAGCTAGGATGTAGTTAGGATTTGGCTGCTAGAGTCTGTTTTCATTCAAGGAAAACATGTTTGCGAATGTTTTTGCTTATCTATGTAATGCTTCAAGTAATCCATATTCCTTCATGTCATTTGGTAACTTAGTCAGGTTATATTAGCCTCACTCCAACTGCCACCTTTCCTTCTATCTTTTTCACACAGATATAATCCTCTTCAAACCACCACCACCATCCGATGCACATGAGCCAAAAACGTGCATGGTGCATCCGATAGTCGGTGGGTGATGGACAACCGCAGGAGGTAAGTACGAACATTTTGTACTTACATCCTGGTGGGCTGCTTGAGCACCAATGGGTCTCCTTGGAGATACCTCACCTAAATGGCATACATCTGAGGAGAGAAAAAGGGCAGTGGATGGGGTGAAATGGTGGCAATAAGATCTATGCATACACCATTGCCACCAGATCCACCCCCTCCAGCCTCCTCCCCGCCCTCAGTCCTTTCCCTCCTCCTCCCCACCCACTGCCCACTGCTGACATACGTCCCATTACTGGATGGAGGCCTGAGATGTGCTGGCGGCCTTGCTGCACTTTCCAGCCACAGCAGTGAAAGCGACAACAGTTCTCAATGCACGCCAAGATCCTGGGACTTCTTCTTGGATCCTGGCATTTCCACTGGCAGAACATGTGTTCCATCAGCAGAAGCCAGCAGACAGGATTGGGCTGTCAGTTTTGAGCATGCCAAGATTCCCAAACATTTTTTCTGAGGAAGAAAATTCTCTTTCATTTGTGGATTAGGTGCAGCCCCTTTCTGTGTGTAATGACAACTGCTACCCTGGATACAGAAAGAGAAAGAAGGAAGGGGAACCCTTCTGTTGCTATGATTGCATCCCATGTCCAGAAGGGAAGGTATCCGACCAGAAAGGTGAGGGTTGTATTGAACAGAGTTATTGAAAAGATTGGCTATAATTCAGAGGAACTGTAAAGAACAATCAATACACAGATTGAGATTATTGAGTCATTTCTGTAGTGTTAACAATCTTCATCATTTGAAATGTGTTTTTGGATTCTGTAGGTCTTTTGTATGTGTTTCAGCCCAATCCTACCCCTCTTCCCCTGTGTTGGTTCAGCCACACCAAAAATGGGCATGTTGCTGGCTGTAGACATTTCTTAGTCTTTGTTAAACCTGAGTGTCCTGCCAGCGGTTGGAGTGCACCCAGCATTGAAGCCTGAGCACAGTTATGATATCTGGGTGAGAGTTATTGATCATGGAAGTCACTCTCTTCCTCACAATGCAAATCTTGAAAGAGAAAATTGAAACAAGTGCCCATGGTGCCGAGCAACTACCGTAAAGCACTTGTGCGCTGTGGCCTGTGCTGCTCGCTCCACTGTCTCCCCGGCCCTGCGCCGCATGGAGCAGGTCAGTCACTTGCGCTGCCTGTGGCCTGTGCTGCTCGCTCCACTGTCTCCCCGGCCCTGCGCCGCATGGAGCAGGTCAGTCACTTGCGCTGCCTGTGTCCTGTCAATGGTCTGGGTGCCCCCACAAGTGTTGCCTGAGCAGAGGGACAGTATCTGATGGAGTGTTATTGACTATGACAAATCAAGTCTTGAAAGACAATGCAATGTGGCGCATTTGAGCATTGGTTCCATGACTCTTCTTTTTCAGACATGGCTGACTGTTTCACATGCCCCAGGGATCACTATCAAAACAAGGACCAGACTTCCTGCGTTCCCAAAGTTGTCATCTTCTTGACATATGAGGAACCTCTGGGTACAAGTGTAGCGGTTTGTGCTCTTTCATTTTCATTGATCACAGCTTTGGTGCTAAGATTGTTTATGAAGCATCACAACAGTCCCATAGTCAAAGTCAACAACCGGAGCCTCACCTACACACTTTTAGTTTCTCTCTTGCTTTGCTTCCTTTGTTCTTTGCTGTATATTGGCCAACCTACGAAGGTGATGTGCATCTTCCGCCAAATTGCTTTTGGCAGCACATTCACAGTGGCTATTTCTTCTGTGTTGGCAAAAACAGTGATGGTGGTGCTAGCATTCACAGCCACACGGCCAGGATCCACTCTGAAGAACTGGGTGGGGAAAAGATTGGCTTATTGCATTCTTCTTCCTTGCTCTGTTATTCAAGCAGGCATTTGTATTGTATGTCTGGCAATTTTTCCCCCATTCCCAGATGCTGACACACATTCAAGTAGGGAAGAAATTGTTTTGAAATGTAATGCGTCTTCACCAATCATATTTTACTCTGAACTGATGTACTTGGGGTTTCTCACCATTGTCAGCTTTATTTTGGCTTTCTTTGCTCGGACGTTGCCAGATGCTTTTAATGAAGCCAAGTTTATCACATTCAGCATGTTCGTATTTTGCTGCGTTTGGTTGTCCTTTATTCCAGTACACTTGACTGCCAAGGGAAAAACCAGGGTCGCCTTAGAGAGCTTCTCTGTCTTAGCATCCGGTGCAGCATTGCTGGGCTTTCTGTTTTTCCAAAAATGCTACATTATCTTGTGGAAGCCTGAGCTGAATAGCAGGGAGCAGTTACAAAAGTGGAAATGCTGAAGTGAAGGGTTGTCCCTTTCATTATCTGCCGCCGAGATATATATATACCCATTTCAAAGCTGAAGAGCCAGCGTTGTCCGAAGACGCCTCCGTGGTCATGTGGCTGGCATGACTCTCCTTGCCGCATCGCGTAGCATGCAGCTGGAACACGGAGCGCTGTTTACCTATATATATATAAAGCATTTATAGCCTGACTTTTGAAAGCTTGGCAAAGAGCCAATGCAGGAAAGAAAGAAATCTTTTCAAGTCTCCATAAGACAAAAAAGTTTTTAACACTTCATCAAAATGTCAGCAACGAGGAGACAGTCATGCATTCCTAGGCCAGGTACCACCACAGAAAAGGTAAGAAGACAGCACAATCCTATCCAACTTACACCGCCAGTGTAACCAGCGGAGGGAGGGCAGGGTGGGAGGCTTTGGAGGGGAGGGGTGATTTAAATGCACTTTGAATCCCCCTTTGGACGGGATTTGAACCTCCTTTCCATTCTGGGGCCTCCCGTTCTTGCTGCACCGCTGGTTACACTTGTGGTGTCAGTAGGATAGGATTGCGTTGTCAGAAAAGGACCATTTCTGTGGTGGTGCCTGGCCCAAGCATCCTATCTCTACTAATCCGTGGCCTAGTTTGATCCACACTCCCATCTGGTGTGTTTATTGGGAATGGAAAAGGAAAGTTTTCAGAATATATTTCTGTGTTGACCCTGTAATTATTGAATTAACAGAAACAGAATTATTGTTCTGTTTTCTTTTCAAAATAATTTGGGTAGTTAGGCCTCGGTAAATAATTTGGGTAGTTAGGCCTCGGTGAGAGGGATGCCTAGGGGGGACGAGTGGGACCTCTGCACCTGTGAGAGGGGGGCAAGGGGTGTGGGGTGTAGTGACCCGAGCCTCGGTGAGAGCGAGGCGGGGGATGCGGGACAGGAGTGGTTGGGGTTTGGATGAAGCGCTTTTAGATAGTGGATTGTGGATTGACTGGGGAGTGTGGTAGTGATTGAGAGTGGTGTGGAGTGTGTGAGTTTTCTAGGTTGTGTGGTTAGGAAGGAGGCTCCGCTGAAGGGCTATGTGTTTGACACCTCGAGGGATTCTGGGGGAGGGGCGGGCAGCCACTATTAGCAGAGTGACGGGTCACGGAAGATATGGCAGTGGGGGCTGGGCAGGCCGTTTCAGGAGAACGAGGGTCAGTCACAGACAGACTGTCCCCCTTTCTGGCCTTTCTCCCATCCCTCTGACCCTTGGCGGTCTGGGCAACAGTCTGCTGAGTCTGAAACTGCTGCTCTTGAACGCCAGGTCGGTCAACAATAAAATCTGCCTAGTCCAGGATTTAATCCTGGATGAAGGCGCTGACCTGGTGTGTATTGCGGAGACCTGGCTGGATGAGTCGGGAGGGGTAAGTCTCTTCCAGATGTGCCCGCCGGGTTTCCAGGTATTGCAGCAGCCACGACTACAGGGGCGGGGAGGTGGAGTGGCGATAGTCTATCGTGATACCATCCATCTCACTGGGTACCCTGTCCCGCAGTCCACTGGGTTTGAGTGCCTCCATGTCATGTTGGAAGGGCGAGACAGAACAGGGATTCTGTTGGTGTACCGCCCACCATGCTGCCCAACAGTCTCCCTGCCTGAGCTGACCGCTGTGGTCTCAGTGGTGGCGTTGGAGTGCCCTCGCCTATTGGTGTTGGGGGACTTTAATGTCCACGCTGAGGCCCTGAGGACGGCCGCGGCTCAGGACTTCATGGCCGCCATGGCAACCATGGGTCTGTCTCAGAGAATATCTGCCCCAACGCATGATGCGGGACACACGCTGGACCTGGTGTTTACTGCTGGACAGGTGGATGGTGATCTGGATGTGGAGGAAATTAACATTACTCCTTTGTCATGGACAGATCACTTCCTGGTGGGATTTAGGCTTATCGCAACTTGTCGCCTCCGCAGTGGTGGGGGACCTAATTCTATGGTCCGCCCCCGGAGGATGATGGATCCGGATGGATTCCTGAGGGCTCTGGGGGACTTTCCTGTTGCCAGAGTCGGTGACTCACCCAGCGCCCTGGTTGACCTCTGGAATGGGGAAATGACCAGGGCCCTGGATCTGATCGCTCCTGAGCGTCCTTGACATAGCCGCAGAGTCAGAGCGGCCCCTTGGTTTACTGAGGAGCTGCGGATGATGAAGCGGCAGGGTAGAGGCCTAGAGCGACAGTGGCAGAAAACTTGTGCTGACTCCAACAGGGCACGGGCTAGAGCTCACTTCAGAGCCTATTCCGTGGCGGTGGCGGCAGCGAAGAGGGCTTTCTTTTCTGCCGGCATCGCGTCTGCGGAGAACCGTCCAGCTGAGCTTTTCCGTGTGGTCCGGGGCCTGCTCCATCTGGCCCCCCCAGTAGATGGGGTGGAACACACGGTGGCTCGCTGTGATGAGTTTGCAAAGCACTTCGTGGACAAAGTCGATCGGATTCGGCATGACTTGGACGCTGCTTTAGCAGTATCTAATGATGTCCCTGAGGCACCTGTCTGTTCTTCTTTCTGGGATTCTTTTCAGCTTGTAGAACCTGAGGATGTGGACAGGATTCTTTGGAGTGTGAAACCGTCTGCTTGCCCGCTTGACCCTTGTCCGGCATGGCTGATTAGAGCTGCCCGGGCGGGGCTGGCCGAGTGGACAGGGACAGTGGTAAATTCATCTCTGAGGGAGGGGGTGGTGCCGCCGTCTTTGAAGCAGGCGGTGGTGCGCCCCCTCCTGAAGAAACCCTCCCTGGATCCCACTATTTTGAACAACTTTCGGCAAGTCTCAAATATCCCGTTTCTGGGCAAGGTGATCGAGCGGGTAGTGGCATCTCAGCTCCAGAGGGTCCTGGAGGAAGCTGATTATCTGGATCCATTCCAGTCTGGCTTCAGGCTGGGGTTCGGGATAGAGACGGCCTTGGTCGCCTTGGTGGATGACCTGCGCCGGGGACTGGACAGGGCGAGTGCGTCCCTGTTGGTCCTGCTGGACCTCTCGGCGGCTTTTGACACCATTGACCATGGTGTCCTCCTGGGTCGGTTGGCTGGGTTGGGGCTTGGAGGCACCGTTTTGAGGTGGTTCCGCTCCTTCCTGGCTGACAGATCCCAGAAGGTGGTGCTGGGGGATGCTTGTTCGGCACCCTTGCCCTTGAGGTGTGGGGTGCCACAAGGGTCAATTCTATCCCCCATGCTGTTTAATATCTATATGAAGCCGCTGGGAGAGGTCATCCAGGCATTTGGGGTAGGGAGTCTTAAGTATGCGGATGACACCCAGCTCTTTCTGTCCTTTCCACCCGACTCCAAGGGGGCGGTTGATGTCCTGAATCGTTGTCTGGAGGCAGTTGCGAGCTGGATGGGGGCAAACAAGCTGAAATTAAATCCTGATAAGACAGAGGTTCTTCTGATCCAGAAGTCTACGACTCAGGTACTGGATCATCGTCCTGCTCTGAATGGGGTTGTACTCCCTCTGAAGGAGCAGGTCCTCAGCTTGGGGGTTCTCCTGGATGCGCAGCTGCTCCTGGATTCTCAGGTGGCAGCTGTGGCCAGGGGGGCTTTTGCAAAGCTTCGGCTGGTGCACCAGCTGTGACCGTACTTGGATCGTGCAGACCTGGCCACAGTGACCCATGCCCTAGTGACATCTAGACTAGATTACTGCAGTGCGCTCTACGTGGGGCTGCCTTTGAATGTTCGGAAACTGCAATTAGTGCAGAATGCGGCGGCCCGGGTGGTTGCCGGGGCCTGTTGGTTCGACTCAGTCGGACCGTTGCTTCGGCGGCTACACTGGCTGCCAGTTCGTTTCCGGGCACAATTCAAAGTGCTAGTTTGGACTTTTAAAGCCCTTAACGTCTCGGGTCCAGGGTATTTGAGGGACCGCCTCCTTCCTTATAATCCGACCCGTACTCTGAGGTCATCAGGGGGAGCCCTGGTAACCATGCCGCCATTGACGGAAGTGAGGGGGATGGCAGCACGGAATAGGGCCTTCTCGGCAGTGGCGCCCCAATTATGGAATTCCCTCCCCCTGGAATTAAGAATGGCTCCCTCCTTAGAGACCTTTCGGCGGGGCCTCAAGACGTTTTTATTTAGGTTGGCATTTGATGACTGACATGGTATGCTGGCTTTTTAACAAATGGCTTTTAACAAATGTAATTATAGGTGACCCACTGGGGTTGTCTGTTTTAACTGTTTTAATTACTTGTTTTTAATTATTTTTTATTGTGTACTATGTATTTTAACATGTTCTTAACTGTAAGCCGCCTTGATTGCCCTTATTGGGAGAAAGGCGGGGTAGAAATCCATTAAATACTACTAGTAATAATCATAATAGTAATAATAATAGTACTAATAATAATAATAATAATAATAATAATAATAATAATAATAATAATAATAATAATAGTAAATAAACAATCCTTTTCTGCATCTGTAATCTGGAGCCTCTTTTTTATCCTTTTATCTCCCATTTTACAAAAACAATGTTAGACTCCTATTCTTGTGGTGGCACATAACATTATTTGGATGCATAGCTATCATATGTTATGTCCCCACATACAGAAATGGAAAGGGGCTCATGCTGAATACTATAGGTATGTGACCTGTTACCAAAATTGTCTTTGTAATTATGGCTTTAATGTGGCAATTTGGTATGTTCAGGGATCTGTAGACCTGTGTATACCAGAGTTCAGCCCCAGAATTCCATTTTAAATAATATTGAGGACACACGTGGGTTGCTTTCCAATATTTACTACATAGTTCAGTCATACATACATAAACAAAACCAATCACACTCAAAATACAAAGCTAGGAAACTTAGATAGAATGGTACAGAGATTTAGCAGGTTTCCTTGATTTGCACATGGGTGATAATTACCAGTGCTGCAGAGGGTGTCCTTGGCTGCAATGCTGTATAAGAGTAATAGGAGGGTAGTAGTGGCATAATAGCAAGGAGAAGGAAAGAAACCTGATCAGGCTCAGAAGCCTGTAGAGTGATTGAGAAGTAAAGTTAAGGGGGGATGGGGGAAGCCAGAGAGTACAAGCTCATGAGGCCATCAGGATGAGAGCAAGAGAGAGTTAGAGCTAACTGGCAACCTGCCTTTTTATGCATATCTTACGCAAAAAGGAGGGGTTAGTGTGGCTACTATGCTGAAAAAGGAAGTTGCCTTGTTTGGGCTGGCCGTATACCTTTTTTTTGGGGGGGGGGTGAAGACACAAACACTGGGGGAAGGGGATAAGGGTAGATGACTTCCATTGTTGCAGGAAATGTAGTTGGGCCTTCCCAGGGCGAGACGTTGGTGTTAGCATATCTTTGTGGATTTGTCTTCTTGTTGCCAGACTGGTCACTTCGCAAGTCTTTAGGACTATGTCCGTGGAGAGGGGGAAGGAATGTGCTTATGTGCTTGGGAGCATTTTGGTTCATGGCATCAGAAATGCTGAATGCTGATCAGACGTTTCCCTTGGCATAACTCATGGCTTGGGAATCCCTTTTACAGCATGGCTCCACACACCCATGGCGCAGGAACAGAAACGCGGTGTGGCCCTCGGGTTGCGTCATAATACAGCCTTGGTCATGCACATGTTCCATTCTAGTTCACAAGTCATTGGCATCAAACATATTCTAAAAGTCTCTTGGCAACATTCTCATTTTAAAAGGTCATGGGGCAACAGACCAGAAGGCCAATAAGAGGTATTTTTCACTTACCGCTCGTAGGCCTTCTGCTCACTTAGGAGACTTCTTGGACCCACGCCAGTTATGTAGCTGGCATACGTCCAAGGAGTGGAAAGGGGGGAGCAGTTTGGAAAATGGGGGATAGGATCTGGCACACAGTTTTGCACTGAGATCCATGCCCTCCAGCCTCCTCCCCGCCCCTGCCTTCCCCCTCCCTGCCTCAAGCTTCTATCAAAGCACCCACAAAAAGCCTTACCTGGGACCAGTGGAACGTTCAGAAATTTCTGGAGATCACAGAGAGCTGCTGGCCCTTTCTGTTGGTAGTTTCCTCCTGTTCAGGAATGGCATACCATTTACAGTGACATTGTGCCTTGCACAACTGGAGTTCTGCTGTCATATCTTCATGATAGGATTGGGATGTTATTGAATAAATCCAATAACATGGCAATGACATAAAAACCACACAGCTCTGAGCATTTCTGGAGGGCTGTTTATGATGGCCATAAAGCCCTTCACATTATCAGCAGTACTGATATCACTGAATGTACATTCTCTTGTCCCAGCACCACCACCAAAGAGAAGGTTCCATACTGAGTCAAGTTCCTTGTAAGGTTCACTGCCTTCAGCAATATAGGAAGCCCTGTGCAGTTGAAAAGCATTGCTGAGCAATTGGGCTTGGATGGGTTGAATCCTGTAGGCGGCAGTACCTCTCCCTTTGCTATTGCTCTCCCTCGCAGCACTCTTGCAAAGGGCAGAGACGGAGGCAGCGATGGGGTGGGGGGTGGCCCACCCCTGTGCAGCACCTGCGAAGTGCGCAAGCCACCGCATCGAGGGTCGAAAAACAGCCACGTGTTTTGCAGTGTCTGGAAGGATTGGCCTGCCTGCCCGGGCCGTCAGTAGCCTATTGCCAGCGTCTTTTCCACGGGGGGGGGGGCATGGTTGAGGCTGTACGGGGGGCAGCAGAGGGGGGGAAGCAGAGGCTAGCTATGCTTCTGGCAAAGGGAGAGACACCGACAGAGCTTGTTGTCATCAAACCTATCAGGGGTGAATCGGTGATGGAAATAGGGCCCACTCCAGAATTTGCAACAGCAAATGCATTGGCATTGATTTCAGTATCTCTGGTACAGTTGTAACACAGGACCTTTCCTTGTAAGTTTATTGGAGGGGGACATGGGAAATGTAAATAAATGCACCGTTGTGGGGTATGGGAAGTGGTTTTTTTTTCCATATTGGGGGTGCTCACAGGGGCAGAAGTGAATGGGTGAAGAATGTTAATGACTTTTGGCGACTTTCAACATTTTGTGGGGCGTACTGCAACTTTCTGGTGTTGGGAACAACCGTGTTTTCCTGTTTCCATGTGTGTATTTTATTATTTGCTATGATGTTTCTGTAGCAGTTGCATCAGATCTGAAGATGACAATAGTATTTATCCCTGTATCCCCCAAATAAACACGCCAGACAAGTGCTTGGAGTTTATGGCCGCTTTATTAAATACACAACAAATAAATGCAGCAGGGCACTAACTATGGGAAAAAAACCCTCTTTTGGCGTGCAGGCAGCTAAGCTGGGGGAAACGGAATCCTAGCCGTCTGCCTCCCCCAAGGTCTAAACAGGCACCACATCCTGGCTCAAGGTACGCTTGGTCCACGACCAAGCAACCTATCCCTGCCAACCCACAAGGGTCGAGGCAGCTGGACAGCGCAGACCAACCTCCGGAGATTCCGTATGTTGATCTTTGCAACTCCAGCCTGGGGGTTTGCCAGCCAGCCTCAGCGATCCGGTGCGGCACCTGCTGAGCGGTCCTGGCTTACCCCCAGGCCTTGCTACCTCAGGGTGTATGCCAACTAAGCCCTCCCTGGCTACCCGTACCTGCACGCCCACCTACCTAAGCCACCTTACAAAAAAGATGAAAGGGGACAACCTACAAATAGCCCTCCACAACCCACAGGCTGGGGTAGGCGAAAAACCCAGAACCAAGGGCCAATCAGGTTGATGGGAAAAAATTCCTACCCGGCTCCCAGAAAGGGCAACCAGCTAGTCTCAGCCTGAAAGGAGGGAGGGCGGGCGGGGCACGGCGATCCAGGGCGGGACTGAAGGAGAAGAGCACGCAGTGCGTGCTCTGCCCTCCTCGGCCCCGCCCCTTGGCAACAAAGCAGCCAATCGGCTGCTGCCACAAGCCCCTGTCGGCGTGCAGGGGCGAAGAGGACAACGAGCAGCGGCTCCGTGAAGCGGGCCGCCGCACCTTCTGTTGGCCACTTACTACTCATTGCCTTCCCTCCCCCCCAATATGAATGAGTTGGGAAATGATGCTACTACAAGGCGACAATCAGGCCTTTGCCCTTAAAGCAATGAATCTCTGTGGTCTTCCAAGGAATATGGAAGTAATGAGAAGGCACTGAGCTCAGGCAAAAAGGCAATTTCCTTTTCCAGAAATTCATCTATAGTTTCATAATCTCAATCAGTCCAATCGTATGACCCAAGAGTTTTATTCCCTGCTGAATTCCTGGTTCCATAGCTTTAATTGCTGGTCTCGCTGTGCATCATTGCGATCAAAGTATCAGGGAGATAATGGCAATATCACCACCATTCGGAATGTTGATTTCAGTCCCCTGTAATTATCAAAGTGACTGTAATGAATTCTGATGCTTGCTGCATCCCCCCCCTCTCGGGAATTCCAGTGGTCAATAACAGAGTGAATGGTGGAATAAATATACCCCTTACCATCTGGGGACTAGCAACTCAAGGAGGATTTATGTTACTTTGCATTTTATATACTTGGTTTCATGGATGCTCCAGCAATGGAGCAACCATTCGAGTCAGCCTGTTGTCATTACGGAGACTTTAATGATATTTCAGTAGATGCAAGTAGAAGAACCTGTTTTCAGAGAGCAGGATGGCACTCAAGATGGTGATATTCATCATTCTCATTGTGGTGATGTTGCCTTGTGCAGTTTGTGGTGTCCAGATTGTTAATTGTGGGGTGTTGGATCCCCAACTTGTTCAACACAAGTATTATCAACCAGGAGATCTCATCATTGGAGGCATTGTCTTTCAGAACATGTGGCTTTTCTATTCATATTATACTTTCAACCAAACTCCTCCTCAGCCTCTGCTTGACAGGTTTGAAAAAGATTGTTTTCTCCATTATAAAATACCCCTATCCAGATTATATTCTCTGGCAAACCAATCACATGGGAAGATGTTGACAGAGCCACATTTCCAGTAATCTCTATTGCTAGAACATAAACCAGATTCAACTTGTGGACCTCCATTCCCATCTGTGAGGCATTTATGAAATAAAATTGTCTACCTCTGCCACCCAGACTACAACTCAGCAATATGATTGCACTTTCACAACAATAACTAGAATAGTGTTTCTCAAATTTTAGGTGGGGTTCCACATGGTGGGTCTCGAACTGATTTCTGGTGGTTCCCACAGAGCTTCCAATGTAAACACAGATGATGGAAAGATCAGATAATTGCCTCAAGCCCTGAGGTTATTCAAGCGTCAGATTGCTGTTAATCTGCCCTGCGAACAGCTGAGTTCCTGCAGTTTGCAACCTTGTGTAAATCTAGGGAGATAAATGTTTCGGTGTCTTATTTTTGGTGTGTTTCTTCCAAGTCTGTCAAAGACAGGTGAAGGCAAGTAAAGCCTGTGTCGTAAAACTAAGCCTCTCAAGCCTTGAGGCTATTCATTAGGGCTGCCTCATTATGAAAAATGGATTGAGGTTTTTTTTTCCCCGCAAATAAATAAAATATTAATTGTAAATAAATAAATATTTCCAGATCACCTTTTTCAGTTTCATAAGGCTAGGTGGGTCCCGATAGAGTATCATTTTAAAACGTGGGTCCTGGTACTAAAAAGATTTGGAACCACTGAACTAGAATGCCAAGGATGATTAGAATGCAGAATCTGCACAGGGATCTCAGGTTTTCCTTGAAAACAAAGGATCAAACCTCCCAACCCAGACCGAATATGTTGAGTTGGCCACGTCCATGAATCAAATGGAGATGGCTAGAAACAAGCTCCTTTTTTCTACACAAAAACTCACTTAGAATTGGATTTTCTTGATTTATTTGGTGTTGACTTTCCTTTTCCTTTCGTTGTGTAGCTGGTCTCTACGAACTGAACTATTCCCCACCATTAAATAAAAATGAAAATAATTGGTTTTGTTCCAAAACCTGTAACAAAAGACATAAGTGTCTGTTGTACCATGAATGACATGATTTTTATTTATTTTTTATTTTTCACATTTTTATACCAGCCTTCCTCCAAGGAGCTCAGAGTAGAGTACATATTTCCTCCCCTCCTTTTTGTCCTCACAACAACCCTGTGAGGTAGGTGGGGCTGAGAGATAGTGACTGGCCCAAGGTCACCCAGGAAGCTTCATGGCTGAGCGGGGATTTGAACATGGATCTTCCAGGTCTAAGTCCAACTCCCAAACCACTACACCATCCTGAACATGATGAGTTCAATGGGATTCCAAACTCCTTTCCCTCCATCATGTGTCTCGCTCCTGTTTCCGTAACATGCAAATATTAAATAACACTTCATGTGTGTGTGTGATCATGCAACACAGCTCTTTCTAACATTTTTGCTGCAGATGGGAGAGGGATGTGCATCAGTAACCCGAGCATCCGTTTAATTCATGTGCATTTCTCTGTGTTTTGGGCTGTCCATATGTTCTTTGAAATAGATCTCCGTATTGAGATGGGAGATCAGGTGTCACCTATTCCTTCGGCTGATATGGTGTTTACCTTCATACAGTTTGCTTTATTTCTCTGCTGCCCTGATTGACTGGTTGCCTTATCAAAAAAGTGTACGAATGCATCATCATCATCATCATTATTCATGGTGGTATTATTATTGATGATAGTACTATTACAAGCAATTATAGATACAGGATATAGTGACAGTAATTTCATGAAGTGCAGAATAGCCTGTGACTCAAAATGCAAATTTCTTTGAAGAACTTTTATTCAGAACTACCAGCATGTCTTGGCTTTGGAATTTGCTGTGAAGGAGATTAATAAAAATCGACAGTTTTTGCCCAATATTACACTAGGATTTAGCATTCATGACAACTATCTGGAGGCACAGTGGGTGTACCGTGCCACATTGCAACTTGTTTCCTCAAAGGACAGATTTGTTCCTAACTACAGGTGTGACATGCAGGGCAATCTAATGGCAGTCACTGAAGAACTGCCCTCTGAAGTCGCCCACCAACTACCAAGTGTTTTGGAAATCTATAAGTTTCCACAGGTAGGATATGTGTGTGAGTGAACAATAGTGCACAATTTCCATGGACAAGCTACCATTCAAGATCCCCCCACTCACACACTCGTGTGTGTGTGTGTGTGTGTGTGTGTGTGTGTGTGTGTTCTTTCTTGGTGATGACAGCATACCCCTGTTCTATTGATTCTAGAATTCTCCTCGTTTAGCTGTGTAAATTATGACCCATCCCCTAGGCACCCCATGTGGGACAGATCTTGAATCATACCCTCCCAAACATGTGGACAGGAAAGAAAGTGGTTCCTTTTATTGGAGGGACATTAAGGAGACGTGTTAGCTGCTTCATCTGTGCCTCTCTATTTAAAGTCTCAGCTTCGTTTGAAATAGCGATGCTGCTTGTTCATCCTGGAAATCGGTCTGACATTAGCCAGTTACCTGTAGGTAGGGGGCAAAGACAAAGAGTTTATTTGACCTATCCCAGACTAAAGGAAAGAATCAGATTTTCTCACTGGCAGGTTAGCAGTACAGTTACTCAGTAAGTCCTGCGCTGTCCAATGAGACAAACAGCCCAATCATATCCAGACCTTGCGCTGACAGAACTTGAGCAAATGCGTGGCGAATGGCTGGTGACCCTACCAATCACCCAGCTACTGCCAGTGCCAGTAAGTTGGGGGTGGGGGTGGGAGGGAGAGAATCGGGATGAGGACTGTGGGAAGTTGGGGCATGTCAGGGATGGATGCATGAATATCAGCGGTGGATATCGGTGAATATTCTATGGTCCCTTTCCAGGACCTAACATGCCCCCTTGGTCCAGTCGGACTTGCACCAAGCAAAAGACTCGCACAGACCCAAGACTATTGGGGAACACAGCTTTGCATCATAGGTAAGTAAAAATTATTTTACTTACCTGTCTGCTGTGGCATAGTCTCCTCCTGGCCCATAGCATCCTGCGGAGCCTGCTCTGCTGCAGCTGCAGTCTATGGGCCGACTGAGGTTAGAATTGGGCTGTTAATCTAGGAAAGTGTGCAAAGGATTGCTGCCACCATGAGACAGGGGAGGTTAAGAGAAGGATTTTGGTGTGTACTCTAAGGCAGGTAGATTTATCAATACAGGCACCAGTACCTATTTGGTCCAGCTTGGAATGGATGGTGCAACTTTGAATAGCCATGAGTAAGTCAATGATCATACTACAAGGTGGCCGCATGTAGGCTTAAATAGCTTCAATGCAAAATCAACACAATTCCATGCGTAGGGACTTTGTGGTCAAAGTGTGTATTAGCATACAGGAAATATAATCACAATTTTTCAAATTTTTCAAATCCACCAAGGCAACTGGTTTGCTCTCTCTGTCCGTCTGTTCTGTTGACTTTCACACACAGAAACTAATATTTGCCATTTTGAAAAATCTCTCTATGCCCTCCAACTATATTTAGCTGGTGTATGGTCCTACTGCAGTTTTAATGGATAAAAATCAAGCAATTTCTTTCTACAAAAGGGAACCAAATAGAGTTCATCAGTACAGGGAGATTCTCCAGTTACTTCTCTATTTCAAGTGGACATGGATTGGACTCATTGCTGCCGATGAGATGAATCTAGGATGGTTCAGGAAGGTCATGTTCCAGGAATTTTCCAAAATGAGCATCTGTTTTGCCATCATGGAATCATTCAGCAGTATAGCTTATGACACTGACGGTAAAGACTATATAAAAACTGATATCGAATTTTCTGATAAAATCATGAACAGTAAAGTCAATGTAGTGGTCATCTATGGAGACACGGATTCCATATTTCACTTGACATGGTTGTTAAGTCTACAAATAAAAGGCTGGGATCATATGCTGAAAGGTAAAGTCTGGATTCTGACAGCACAGATGGAGTTCAAATATTCTGCCAGTGCCAGCAACACAAGTTGGGGTAGAGTTCAAGACTTTCATGGTACTTTATCATTTGCAACTCACTCCAGTGAACTTCGAGGATTCCAACCATTTCTCCGAAGTAGAAACCTTTCCAGCAATAATGAAGATGGTTTTCTCAAGGATTTCTGGGAAAATGCATTTCAGTGTACATTCTCCAGTTCTCTGAAAACAGATGGCGTTACGTGCACTGGCCAGGAGAGGTTGGAGATCCTTCCGGAGTACGTTTTTCCAATGAGCATAACAAGCCAAAGCTACACTGTCTACAATTTGGTCTATGCTGTGGCTCATGCTCTACATGCCATGTATGTGTCCAAAACCAAAACTAGAGCCAATATGGAGGTAGAGAGAAGGAAGCTTCAGAATCATCAACCATGGCAGGTAAGTAATGACCTCAACATCTAAGCTGGTGACTGTTTCTGAAGGTTCCATGTCTCTGCCATTGCAATTAATTCCCCCAACCAGTTAGAGTATCAGTCTAATCATTGTGTGCAAATAAGACACTCCCATCCGTGTAGAAAGAATGAAACACAGGAGAGGATACTGAAGTAGATTCCTACAGGGGGTTTCTCATCAAGATTAAATTGCCCAAAGTATTTAGACAGAATTTTTTTGTTAGGAATGAACTTAAATAGTAAAAGAGGGGAGAAAAAGAAATAAAAAAGACCATACCAACATCAGAACTGCCCCACCAGTGCGGTAAAGACCTGACTGACAAAGAACAAAATGGAAATAATGAAAAACGAATTATAAACGTATATATAGTGTGTTCCACTCAACAGACCTCAGAAATCATAGACAGTTCCTGATGTCCACAGAGGAACATTGCACTACATTCCACAGCTCCTTCAGCAGTGCCAAGTTACCTCAATCCCGAGGCGTCCCCGCCCCCTTGCCTTCGAACCCATTTTGTGGGCAAAGCCATTGCGCAGGAGATTCCCTACTGAATGGCTTCGAATCTGAAGGGGCGGGGCCCCACCGAAGGGCTTCGAAGGGGGCGAGTGAGTGAGGACTCTTGCTGGTGAGTAATGGAGGTTCCTAGCATTCTGCCCCACCTACAGCAACCCCACTGACGGCACCACCAGTGGCACCACCGATATCCTATCCTCCTTCAAGGCCTTGATCCTCCATCCCGCGTGGTGCAAGGCCAACTCAAACTATGCTGGAAACAGAGGTTAACCCCCAGGTAAGGGAGCAAATGTTTCCTTACCCTGAGGAGACCTCCGGGTCTGCCCCATCGCCACAGGATGCACAGTGAATTCTTCAGTACTACGACTGCATTGGTGAAGGAGGGGAAGGATCAGGGTTGGGGCTAAAGGTAAAATTCACCTAACTCTGTTCTGACTTTGAATCCTACCTTGACCCGGACTACTGAGCATCAGGCATGCAATGTCGCTCTGCTTGACTGGATAGAAGTAACAGCTAATCAGCTATATTCTGGATTAAAAGGATTCATCAAGCATTCATTTTCTCTCTCCATGAGGAATTTCCACCTTTTTCTTCTAAATTTCTTCTTTCCCCTTTTAATTTAGCTCCACCACTTCCTGAAAACGGTGTCATTTAACAACAGCGCTGGAGACCAGATTTCCTTTGACCAGAATGGAGAATTCATTACTGGCTTTGACATTATAAACTGGGTCACATTCCCAAACCAATCGTTCATTAAAGTCAAAGTGGGAAGCATAGATCCCCAGGCGCCTCCAGATGAAGCCATCACCATTAATGAGGACGCCATTGTATGGCACAGCTGGTTCAACCAGGTAGGATTCAAATGTACATAAGGGGAGATTCCCTTTTGTAATATGTAAGGTTGCCTTGCTGGATCGAGCCGGGAGGGGTGGGTTCACCGTATTCTATCCCCCTTTCTGGGTCTGATTTGCCGACATGGGTCAACACGGACTAGCTCCAGCTATATCACTGGTGCAGGTCCGCATTGACCCGTTGTGCATGCTGGGGTTTACACCGGGGCAGGGGACAAATATCTCCTTTCCCAAAGGAGGCCTCCAGCATGCTAAACTCCCCCGTAGGATGCAGCATAGCCCTATTGACGCTTTGGAGTGTGGTTAGGATTTAGTTAGGATTGGGCTGCTATAATCTATTTTCATTCACAGAAAACATGTTTGCTAATGTTTTGCTTATCTCTGTAATGCTTCATGTAATCCATATTCCTTCGTGTCATCTGGTATCTTAGTCAGGACCTGCAACAGTGATGCCCACTGCTTGACTTAGTCTCAGTCCAACTGCCATCTTTGCTTCTAATTTTTTCACACATAGATAAGACTCAGACCCCAATCCTCTTCAAATCACCACCACCCTCACATACGCATGAACCAAAAAGGTGCATGGTGCATCCTATAGTCCAGGGGCGGGGAACCTTTTCCCTGGCGAGGGCCATTTTAAAGATTACGAATTTGTTTGGGGGTCGGTCATGAGGCCGTCTGGATATTTTTTATTTAATAAACCCTTTTGCACACACCCCCATGCAAAAAAAAATTTTTCATTCAAAACGGGCTCCGGGGGTGAGCGCGGAGTTGCGGACCCTACAGAGGCCGATGCGGCGGAAGCCCCAGGCTAATATTGTTCACCCCACACCCGTCTGATGCAGCGGCAGCCCCAGATAAAACTGGGGCTGCTGCCGCATTGGCCAAGTGCGGGGGCGAATAATATTAGGCAGTGGCACTTACCTTGTATCAGCACACAGGCATGAGGGTGATCGATCAGGATGAGGAAAGCACCTCTCTAGGAATCACCTCCCTAATCTCACTGGCGAGTCACCAGCGAGATTAAGCGATTCCTAGAGGAGCGGGCCATTTCCTCTTCCTGATTGCCCTCAAGGTTGCGCGCCAATACATGCGTGCCAATACAAGGTAAATGTCTGAGCTCAATCCGTCTGGCCCGCCAAGGTCCACCGAGAGGGAAACATTAATTTTGGTTTTCCTCTCATTGGGGTGGGCCTCGGCAGGCTGGATGGAATGAGCTCAGGGGTGGGCCTCGGTGGGCTGAACCGGATGGCCTCGGGGCTTAAAAGTCCCGTGGGCCAGAGGTTCCCCATGCCTGAAATAGTCAGTGGGTGATGGACAACCGGAGGAGTTAAGTACAAAATTTTGGGCTGCTTAAGCACAAATGGATCTCCTTGGACATACCTCATCTAAATGACATACATCTGAGGAGAGAAAAAGGATGGGGTGAAAAGGTGGGAATAAGATCTAAGCATACACCATTGCCGCCAGATCCACCCCCTCCAGCCTCCTCCCCGCCCTCAGTCCTTTCCCTCCTCCTCCCCACCCACCGACCACTGCCCACTGCTGACTTACATCCCATTGCTGGATGGAGGCCTGAGATGTGCTGGCGGCCTTGCTGCACTTTTCAGCCGCAGCAGTGAGTGCAACAACATTTCTCAATGCACGAAAAGATCAAGGGACTTCTACATGGATCCTGGTGTTTCCGCTGGCAGAACATGTGTTCTGCCAGCAGAAGCTGGCAGACAGGATTGGGCTGTTAGTATTGTGCATGCCATGCTTAGAAAACCATCAGTGTCGTATTACAAAACAGTTTCTCACCTGCATCTTCAAGAGCCCAGGTTTGTTTTTCTGAAGCTTAACATTCTCCTCTTTTCAACTTTAGAAATTCCCAATCATTTTTCTTTCTGATGAACAACATTCTCTTTCATTTGTGGATTAGGTGCAGCCCCTTTCTGTGTGTAATGACAACTGCTATCCTGGATACAGAAAGAGAAAGAAGGAAGGGGAACCCTTCTGTTGCTATGATTGCATCCCATGTCCAGAAGGGAAGGTATCCGACCAGAAAGGTGAGGGTTGTATTGAACAGAGTTATTGAAAAGATTGGCTGTAATTCAGAGGAACTGTAAAGAACAATCAATACACAGATTGAGATTATTGAGTCATTTCTGTCATGTAAACAATCTTCATCATTTGAAATGTGTTTTTGGATTCTGTAGGTATTTTGTGTGTTTCAGTACAATCCTATCTCACTTCCCCTGTGTTGGTGCAGCCGCACCAAAAATGGGCATGTTGTTTGCTGTGGACATTTCTTAGTCTTTATTAAACTTGAGTGTCCCGCCAGCGGTCTGAGTGCCACCAGCATAGAAGCCTGAGCACAATTAATGATACCTGGGTGAACCTTATTGACCATAGAAGTCATTCCCTCCCTCACAATGCAAGTCTTGAAAGAGACAATTGAAACTGCCCCATGGGATGCTGTGTGAGCCTCTTGGCATGGCTACATTGGTGCTGGAAAAATTACATTCAATTGGGCAGCCTTTTAAGCCTGGCGGCGCAATCTTTTGTAATCCTAGTGTTTTGCGCAAGTGTCGTAAAGCACTTGTGCGACAACCGGTGAGCAAGCAGCGCCAGCGCTGTGGCCTGTGCTGCTCCCTCCACTGTCACAACCTGCCCTGCGCCGGCCGGAGCAGGTAAATCACTTGCACTGCCAGTGTGTCCTGTCAATGGTCTGGGTGTCCCCACAAGTGTTGCCTGAGCATAGGTACAGTATCGGATGGAGTGTTATTGACTATGACAAAGCAAGTCTTGAAAGACAATGCAATGTGGCATATTTGTGCATTGGTCCCATGACACTTCTTTTTCAGACATGGCTGACTGTTTCACATGCCCCAGTGATCACTATCCAAACAAGGACCAGACTTCCTGCATTCCCAAAGTTGTCGTCTTCTTATCGTATGAGGAACCTCTGGGTACAAGTGTAGCCGTTTGTGCACTTTCATTTTCATTGATCACAGCTTTTGTGCTAAGATTGTTTATCAAGCATCACGACAGCCCCATAGTCAAAGTCAACAACCGGAGCCTCACCTACACACTTTTACTTTCTCTCTTGCTTTGCTTCCTTTGTCCGTTGCTATATATTGGCCGGCCTACGAAGGTGATGTGTATCTTCCGCCAAATTGCTTTTGGCATCACATTCACAGTGGCTATTTCTTCTGTGTTGGCCAAAACAGTGATGGTGGTGCTAGCATTCGCAGCCACCCAGCCAGGATCCACTCTGAAGAACTGGGTGGGGAAAAGATTGGCTTATTGCATTCTTCTTCCTTGCTCTTTTATTCAAGCAGGCATTTGTATTGTATGTCTGGCAATCTTTCCCCCATTCCCAGATGCAGACATGCATTCAAGTAGGGAAGAAATCGTTTTGAGATGCAATGCGTCTTCTCCAATCATATTTTACTCTGAACTGGTGTACTTGGGTTTTCTAGCCATTGTCAGCTTTATTTTGGCTTTCTTTGCTCGGAAGTTGCCAGATGCTTTTAATGAAGCCAAGTTTATCACGTTCAGCATGTTCGTATTTTGCTGCGTTTGGTTGTCCTTTATTCCAGTACACTTGACTGCCAAGGGAAAAACCAGGGTCGCCTTAGAGGGCTTCTCTGTCGTAGCCTCCGGTGCAGCATTGCTGAGCTTTCTGTTTTTCCTAAAATGCTACATTATCTTGTGGAAGCCTGAGCTGAATAGCAGGGAACAGTTACGAAATTGGAAATGCTGAAGTGAAGAGTTGTCCCTTTCATTATATATAGAAAGCAATCTTTTCAAGTCTCCATAAGACAAACATGTTTTTAACACCTCATCAAAATGTCAGCAACAAAATTTTCTCTTCTTAATGCGCAATCCCATCCAACTTACACCACTGGTGTAACCAGTGGGGGAGGGCAGCGCGGGAGACTTTGGATGGGAGGGGAGATTTAAATGCCCTTTGAATTCCCGTTTGGAGGGGATTTGAATCTCCTTTCCATTCTCGGTCCTCCAGTTCTTGCTGCACCGCTTGCTACACCAGTGGTGTAAATAGGATAGGATTGGTGATAATTCCTGCAAAATGTCATATGCAGTGACTGGGTGGGCAGACATATGGGAAGTGACATTGAATTTCAATTTATTTAGGTACTATGCCTAATAGTACTTATTTTTAGGTCATCATCGGTATTTTTAGGTCATCATCGGTACAAGTTATTTTTAGGTCATCATCGGTACTTTGAATTGTGCTTAGTACTGTAGAGATAACCAGTGCAGATGTATTAACAGGTACATGACATGGTCGTTGCCCTGACACTTGTGAATGGACTTGCAGCTGCATTCTTTACCAGTGTTCAAGTGGTCTTCCAAGAATCCTATCTCTACTAATTCATTGCCTAGTTTGATCCACACTCATGTCTAGTGTGTTTATTGGGAATGGAAAAGGAAAGTTTTCAGAATATATTTCTGTGTTGTCCATTTAATAATTGAACCTGGTTCTGTTTTATTTTCAAAATAATTTTGGTAGTAATTAAAGAATCATTTTCTGCACCTGTAATCTAATGCCTCTTTTTTTACACTGTTATTGCCTCTTTTACAAACGCAACGTTAGGCTCCAATTCTTGTGGTGGCACTTAACATTATTCTGGATGCAAAGCTATCATACGTTATTTCCCCACATACAGAAATGTAAACGGTCTCATGCTGAATGCTGTAGGTAGGTGACCAGAAGGCCAATAAGAGGTGTTTTTCACCCATGTAGGCCTTCTCCTCACCTATGAGACTTCTTGACCCACATCAGTTATGTAGCTGGCATACGTACAAGGAGTGGAAGGGGCGGAGCAGGTTGGAAAATGGGGGATAGGATCTGGCACACACTTTTGCCACTTAGATCCACGTCCTCCAGCCTGCTCCCCGCCCCTGCCTTCCCCCTCCCTGCCCCAAGATTCTACCAAATCACCGACAAAACATCTCCTTCATCACCCTACCTGGAACCAGTGGAGCGTCCAGGAATTTCTGCAGACCAGAGAGAGCTTCTGGCCCTTTCCGTTGGTAGTTTCCTCCTGCTCAGCAGTGGCATACCATTTACAGTGGCATTGTGCCTTGCCCAACTGGAGTTCCGCTGTCATATCTTCATGATAAGATTGGGATGTTATTGAATAAAGCCAATAACATGGCGCTGACATAAAAACCACACAGCTCTGTTCATTACTGGAGGGCTGTCTATGATGGCCATAAAGCCCTTCACATTATCAGAATAGAGGGGGAAGTACTGATCTCACTGAGTGTACATTCCCTTAACCCAGCATCACCACCAAAGAGAAGGTTCGTCACTGAGTCACATTCCCTGTAAGATTCACTGCCTTCAGCAATATAGGAAGCCCTGTGCAGTTGAAAGCATTGCTGAGCAATTGGGCTTGGATGGGTTCAATCCTGTAGGTGGCAGTACCTCTCCCTTTGCTCTTGCTCTCCCTCGCAGCGCTCTTGTAAGAGCAAAGGGCAGAGACAGAGGCAGCGATTGGGTGGGGGGTGGCCCACCCCTGTGCGGCACCTGTGAGGTGCGCAAGCCACCGCATTGAGGGTCGAAAAAAAGCCACGTGGTTTGCGGTGTCTGGAAGGATTGGCCTGCCTGCCTGGGCCGTCAGTAGCCTTTTGCCATCGTCTTTCCCACGGGGTGGGGGCATGGTTGCGACTGTAACACCACTGGGGTGATGTTGCTACTGGGGGCAGGGCAGGGCTAGAGGCATTACGGGGGGGGGGTGCAGCAGAGGCTAGCTATGCCTCTGGCAAAGGGAGAGACACCAACAGAGCTTGTTGTCATCAAACCTATCAGGGGTGAAACGTTGATGGAATTAGGGCCCACTCCAGAATTTACAACAGCAAATGCATTGGCATTGATTTCAGTATCTGTGGTACAGTTGTAACATGAGACCTTTCCTTGTATGTTTATTGGAGGGGGGGGCAATGTAAATAAATGTACTTTCAGTGAACGTTCTGATGTGTGGGAAGGGAGTTCTTTCCATATTGGGGGTGCTCACAGGGGCAGAAGTGAATGAATGAAGAATGTTAATGACTCCTGGTGACTTTCAACATTTTGTGGGGCGTACTGCAACATTCTGGTGGTGAGAGAAACGGTGTTTTCCTGTTTCCATGTGTGTATTTTATTGATGTGATGGTTCTGTAGCAGCTGCATCAGAGCTGAAGATGCCAATAGTATTTCTGTTGGCCACTTACTACTCATTGCCTTCCCCCCCCTCCCGATATGAATGAGTTGGGAAATGATGCTACTTCAAGGCGACAATCAGGCCTCTATCCTTAACGCAATGAATCTCTGTGGTCTTCCAAGGAATGTGTAAGCAATGAGAAGGCACTGAGCTCAGGCAAAAACAGGGCAATTTCCTTTTCCAGAAATCCATCTATAGTTTTTTTAAGTCATAATCTCAATCAGTCCAATCATATGACCCAAGAGTTTTATTCCCTGCTGAGCTCCTGTTTCCATATCTTTAATTGCAGGTCTTGCTGTGCATCATTGTGATCAAAGTATCAGGGAGATAATGGCAATATCGCCACCATTCGGAATGTTGATTTCAGTCCCCTGTAATTATCCAAGTGACTGTAATTAATTCAGCTGCTTGCTGCATCCCCCCCTCTTGGGAATTCCAGGGGTCAATAACAGAGTGAATGGTGGAATAAATATACCCCTTTATCATCTGGGGTCTAGGGACTAAGAAGGCTCCATCAGACTGTTTTCTGTTACTTTACATGTTATTTTCTTGGCTTCGTCAAGCCTAGCAGCAAATGGAGCTACCACACAAGTCAGCCAGTTGTAATCATGGAGATTGTAATGATATTGCAATAGACGCAAAGAGAAGACTCTGTGTTCAGAGAGCTGATTGGCACTCAAGATGGTGATATCCGTCATGCTCATCGTGGTGCTGTTGCCGCATGCAGTTTGTGATGCCCAGATTGTTAACTGTGGGACGTCGAATCCCCAGTTTGTTCATCACAAGAATTATCAGCCAGGAGATCTCATCATTGGAGGCATTGTCTTTCAGAACATTCACCTTATCAGTTCAAGTACTTTTAAACAAAATCCTCCTCAGCCTCAACTTGGCAGGTTTGAATAATGATTCCCCCCCCCCAAATATATCTGTATCCAGATTGTATTCTCTGGCAAACCAATCATATGGAAAGGTCTGGACTGAGCTGCAACAATAGTAATCTCTGCTGCTTGAATTTAAATGAGATTCAAGTTGTAGACCTCCATTCCCATCTTCTAGGGGTTTACGAAATAGAACAGTGTAATTTTCCAACCCAGACCCCCGGAAAACTGGGACTGACCCAGTTTTCCGGGACGAATGGTATGCCTACCTTTATTGGAGTGACATTGTGAGGCTCTTCTCTGGTTGGAGTCTCTATTAGCTTCATTTGGAAGAGTGAACCTGCTGGTCTGGGTTGGACCTCAGCAGTATAATTACACTTTGAACAGACTGACAGTGCAATCCTGTGTAACCTTGCACTGGTGTAACAGTAGATGCACCAGTGTAAGTGCACTTATGCCAGTGTAAGTGCACTTGCACTGGTGCATCTGGTGATACACCAGTGCATCTACTGTTACACCGGTGCAAGTTTACACAGGATTGCACTGTAACTAGAATATCTGCTGGAGTGTACAAAATAAAGCCATGTACCTTTCGAACCCAGACCACAGCTCAGCAATATAATTGCACTTTGAGCACATTCACTAGAATGTCAAGGGAGAAGTAGAATGTGGGTGAAAAGTCTTCCAACACAGACTGCATATACTGTACTGGGTTAGCCAATGACATCCATGAATCAAATGTTGACTTCAAGAAATGAGCTCATTTTTTTCTACATAAGATGCCACCAACAGCCCAATCCTAACCAACTTTCCAGTGCTGGTGTAGCCTTACCTTGAGGAAGCTTCTGTGACTGCAAGATGTAGTGCCCCCCCCCCCATTGGCATAGCTACATCAGTGCTGGACAGTTGGTTAGGATTGGGCTGTAATAATGCATTGAGGCTGTGAAATGTTTTGATCTATTTTCTTCATTTTTATGGTGTTGAATAGTGAGAGCAAATATTGTCCCCTTCGATTCAATGTGCAACTGGGCTCTACACATTGAAATTTTCATCCACGATTCCCCACCCCCAATGATTTATTTCAAAAACAAAACCAACAGAAAAAACACCTCTGTTGTGCCATGAATGACATCATTAAGAGTTCAATGGCATTCTATACCTCCTTTCCCCCCCACCATCTCTCTCGCACATGTGTCCATATTATGCTAATGTAGATATGCTACATTATGCTAATGTAAAACATATTATTGCATGTGCATGTGTGTGGTCATGAAAAATAGAGGTTTCTAATGTCTTGCTAAGGATGGGAGAGGTGATGTACAGTACTTCAGGAAAACAAGAATCCATTTTATTCGTGTGCCTTCCTCTGTATTGGGGTTACGTATACCCACATTTGTACATCCCTATATTGAGATGAGAGATCAGGTGTCACATATTCTTTAGGTTGACAAGGTCTGTACATTGCTATAGTTAAGTGTTCCTACTCCTGTGTAACCCATCCTGATTTAACAATAACAAAAAATAGTAGCAGTACATTCAAAATGTATTGATGATAAGTTCAGAAGTGTAGAATATGCGTTTCTTTCTCTCAAAATGCAAAACTCTTTGTAGCATGTTTATTCAGAACTACCAGCATGTCCTAGCTTTGGAATTTGCTGTAAAAGAGATCAATGAAAATCGACAGTTGTTGCCCAACGTTACTCTGGGATTCAGCATCTATGACAGCTATTTGGAGGCAAGGTGGACCTATCATGCCGCATTGCAACTTATTTCCCCAAAGGACAGATTTGCTCCCAACTACAAGTGTGACATCCAGGGCAATCTAATGGCAGTCACTGAAGACCTGCCCTCTTCAGCCTCCTACCTCATCGTAGATGTTTTGGGCATCTACAAGTTTCCTCAGGTAGGATATGCATGCATGCAGACAATAAAGCACAATTTGCTGGAGCTGTTTCCTTTTTAAAAGAAGTGGTTATTTATATTTTCTCCCACATAGAATAGGCAAACATTCTAGTATCCACCCATAGATGTGCGCACACATATTAAGAAGTACTATTCAATCAGATACACAGTTTGTGTGTAATCTCAATTTATTTATTTATTTATTTATTTATTTATTTATTTATTGCTGGCCATGGAAATGACCAGATCGGCCATGGAAATGACCATTTTGCTGCCACTGACACTTGCTTTGCTGTCCTGCCGCCGCCACTTCTACAACTCTGGAGCCTGGCCGGCTGCATTCGGGCTCGCCAGGACTCCAACTGCCCCCTCAAGCCACACGGCCTCAATCCGCCACCTCCGCTTCCTTAATCTGCCGCTTCCACTACAGCCTCATGTGCCCTCACGAGATTTGGGTGCCGTCATCTTGGATCTCACAAGATTTTGCGAGATCAAAGATGGCGGTACCGAAAAAATTACATTGTGGAAGCGGTGGTGGCAGCGGAGCGGTGGCAGACCTGGAAATCTGGGACTGACCCAGTTTTCCGGGACGAATCGTATGCCTACCTTTATTGGAGGGACATTGTGAGGCTCTTCTCTGGTTGGAGTCTCTATTAGCTTCATTTGGAAGAGTGAACCTGCTGGTTCATCCAGGAGGATTAGCCAGTTGCTTGCAGCAGGAAAAAAAGACTTTTTTGCTCCTCACTGGATTGTATTGTAGTCAATTAGTGTTTTTCTTCCACATACTTCAGACTAAAGGAATGAGTGTGGTATACGTTAGTCAGAATTGCTCATTGGGAGGCTAGCAGTACAATTCTATGCATACATACTCAGAAATCCTGCTCCGTGTAATGAGAATTAGGTGCCAAACGTATCCAGGGCTCATGGTAGTGGATCTTGCAATCTGCTGCTGTGAGAACTGGTCTGGCAGCACAAAAGCTGCTCCAATTGTGCATAGTCCGGGGACATCAGTGAAAATGACTGGGGGGCACCAGTGACTCCAGGACACACACCAGAGCAGTCAAGGGGCAATGGGGCTGGTTGGGGCGGGTTTGGGTGAGGATCAGGGCAGGAACTGGGCCAAACTGGGGGCAGCTTAGGGGTGGGAGGGGTTTTTTCTCGGCAGCAGGGATGCACACTAAGATCCTATCACATCTTTTCCTGGCCCAACACACCCCCTGAGTCGCCTTGAACATGCCAGCTGCCATGGGCCCGAGGAAATGTATTGAAGTGCAGACAGCCTACAGGGTGGTAAGTAACAAAGATTTTATGGTCACTCCCGTCACCATAGCATGGAGCACACACTCCATCAGCAGGGCTGCATGGTCTGGACTGGTGGGGGGCAGGATCAGGCTGTTAATCTAGGGAAGTGTGCATAGGATAGCACCTACAGTGTGATAGGGGATGTTAAGAAGGAGGGATTTGGTGTGTATTTAAAGACAAGTGGATTGATCAATGCAGTCATAACACCAGTCTCCAGCACCTATTTGGTTCAGGGATGTTTGTCGACACCCACTTGAGCAATGAGTGAAAAATCACCATGGTTGATTGGGTTGGGGTGGATGATGCAACCCCGTACTATCATGAATGTGATAATCATCATACTGTATTAGCAACTATAATTACAGTTTTTAAAATGCAACAAAATACAACTGCTCTTCCCCTCTCTGTCCTCTTTTGCTGCCCTCTTCAGTCTTACACAGAAGCTCATATATGTCATTCTGAAAAAAAATCTTTCTGTCTATGCCCTCGACCTATATTTAGCTGATGTATGGTTCTACTGCAATTTCAATGGATAAAAATCAAGCAATTTCTGTCTACAAAAGGGAACCAAATAGAGTTCATCAGTACAGGGGAATTCTCCAATTACTTCTCCATTTCAAGTGGACATGGATTGGATTCATTGCTGCCGATGAGATGAATCTAGGATGGTTCAGGGAGGTCATGTTCCAGGAATTTTCCAAAAATGACATCTGTTTTGCCATCATGGAATCATTCAGCAGTATAGCTTATGACACTGACAAGAAAGACTATATAAAATCTGGGGTGGAATTTCGTGATAAAATAATGAACAGCAAAGGCAATGTAATGGTCTTTTATGGAGACATTCATTCCATGTTATGCCTGACATGGTTGTTAAGTTTAGAAATAAAAGGTGCAAGACATAAATCAAGTGGTAAAGTCTGGATTTTGACAGCACAGATGGAATTAAAATATTCTGCCAGCTCCCAAGGTTGGGATATGCAAGACTTCCATGGTAATTTAGCATTTGCAACGCACTCTGAAGAACTTAAAGGATTCCAACTATTTCATCAGAGCAGAAACTTTTCCAGCAATAAAGAAGATGGTTTTCTCAAAGATTTCTGGGAAAATGCATTTCGGTGCACATTCTCAAGTTCTCCACTGGGTAACCAAGAAGGGCCTACCTGCACTGGAGAGGAGAGATTGGAGACCCTTCCAGAGTACATCTTTCCAATGAATGTAACAGGTCAAAGCTACACCATCTACAATGCTGTCTATGCTGTGGCTCATTCTCTGCATGCCATGTATATGTCTAAATCCAAAATCAGGGCAAGGATGGAGGGAGAGAAAAGGAAGTTTCAGAATCAGCAGCCTTGGCAGGTAAGAGCCTCATCATCATCTTAGCTGCATCATCAATGCATTACCTACAGCAATTTGAGGCCTAATGAGTGTAATATTGGTACAAGTGGATCTGGTGGCAGTGTTGTGGTTCCATTGACATCAGTGTTGTTTGTACCTTTGCCAATTTAAATAATGCCCAAACCAGCTGGAGTAACAGCTGTTAAAGGCATTTCACCTCATTGTAGGCTTGCCATTCGTCCTGGAATTTCTGGGACCATCAGGGATTTGCGGGGCCTGTCGTGGATTTTTTCTGAGCCCGGGCCCCCGTTGCCGCTCTGGTCCAGTTAAAATTACTTAACATTTCACCTCAATGGGTAAGAAAAGACACTCCAGACTATGTGGAAAGAATGAAAGACAGGAGAAGAGGAATCTCCAGTAGTAGAGGGCTTCTTATTAAGATTTAGAGTCCAATCCTACCCCCCCCCCCGGTTGTGTAGACACACCGAAAAAGCATATGCTGTATCCAGCAAGGGGGGGAAGTGGGTGGCATTTTAAAAGTTCAGCCCACCAGCCCTGCGCCTGGGACGTCCTTAGTGGTGGCGGCAGTGATGTGACTTCTGGCAGTGACGTCACAGGGGGGGGGTTGACATTTTTTGCTGCAGACCCCCCTCACGCAGGGTTTTCTTTTGCTTCTGCTCACTGTTCAGGTCCTTGTTGTCCAGTTACATTTGTTGTTCAAAAACGACTCTATTCCTTTTTATCTATATATTTAGCTCCATCACTTCCTGAAAATGGTGTCATTTAACAACAGTGCTGGGGAACACATTTCTTTTGAGCAGAACGGGGAATTAGTTACTGGATTTGACATTCTAAATTGGGTCGCATTCTCAAACCAAACAGTTACTAAAGTCAAAGTGGGACGTCTGAATCCTCAGGCTCCGCCAGAGGAAGCCATCACCATTAATGAGGATGCCATTGTATGGCACAGCTGGTTCAACCAGGTAGGACTTCAATATAAGCAATGTTTTGGGGAGAATTCCCTTACGCAATGTGTAGTGTTGCCAAACCATGAGGATTGGCCTGGAGTCTCCAGGAATCAGCCTCAAACATCAAGTGACTCCCAAAAACAACCCTAGAGATTTTGAAATGGTACCTGGATGACTTTCATACTGCAAACCACAGTGAAAAGCAGCTCTGGATCCTCTGTTGAAGCATCATGTTCTGGGTCCGGTTCATACTGGTAACCCTCCCTGTTCCCCTCCATGAAAAGCATTACAATTGGAAAATTGCTTCATGCCTCAGGCATTCTTTTGGTTCACTTTCTTAAAGCTCTTTATATCTCACATTGTGGTTTGCATGTATATTATGTATAAGTGGCAAATGTCCTCGAGATTCTGTTCCTGGAATTTAGGGCCCAATCCTATTTCTTCCTTCCTCCCGCTGATGCAGCACCTCCAAAATGGCTACCATTGCATCCTGCTGGTCGGTAGCTGCGGACGTCTCCTCTAGGTAATGGAACATTCATTCCCTTACCTGGTGGTAAGCCTCCATGGTATAGGGGGTGTGCTGAGTCAGCGAAATCATTGGCTCAAGTCCACATGGACCCATGCTGAATGATTGCACCTGGAAAAGGAGTTAGGATTTGGTGGCCACTTTAGTTGCTGAAGCTGCTGCCTTCCTGGGCCATATCCTCCCATCCCCTGCCCCCCTGCCCCCATTGCCTCTCCATTCTGCCCACCCCTCGCCCCGTCACCACCTCGTTCATCTGTCCGCAGCCCTGCTAGCAAGCTTCAGGTTTTGGGGAGGAAGGGCTTTGTGTGTGCTCACGCGTGCATGTGCGTGCATGAATGCACTTGTAGGTTCATTTGGTGGTTTGGTCACATTTTGTAGACTGCTGGTATGGCAGCCTCTTGCCCATTCTGCGGGGTGCTTCTGCTGAAGTGAAGCCCAGAACGCCATGTGCTACCAAATGTGACCCGAAGATCGGCCATCAACTGGCCAAGAGGTGTGTTTGGGGCTGGTTTGGGGGTGGATTCAGCAGAATTAGGGCAGTCTGGGGACCGATCTCAGAGGCAGAGTCAACTGCAATATTTGGATCCCCCAAACCAAGCCCAATACACACCTTCAAACCGAACAGATCTATGTCAGCAAAATAGCTGGCGTAGGTTTGCGTAGGCCCATTGAGGATCCGTCCACTGAGCAGTGGAAGAGGTAAGTATGAAATGTCTTTACTTACCTCTCCTTGCACAGAGACTGCATCAGGATCACATAGGATGGCCAAGAATAGAATTGGGCCCTCAATGCAATTGTCACCTTTTCTTCTACGGAAACACAAAAGATGGAATAATGTGCATATCGGTCTTAGAAAACTAGCAAAATCTCGTTGTGTAACATTTACCTCTCCTAAACTTTAGAGATTCCCAACAATTTTTTCTGATGAAGAACATTCTCTTTCATTTGTGAATTAGGTGCAGCCCCTTTCTGTGTGTAATGACAACTGTTATCCTGGATATAGCAAGAAAAAGAAGGAAGGGGAGCCATTCTGTTGCTATGATTGCATCCCATGTCCAGAAGGAACGGTATCGGACCAGAAGGGTAAGAATTGTAAAGTGCAGAGTTATTGAAAAGATTGGTTTTAATCCAGAACAATTGGATCTATGAACAGAGCAATGCGGTGGCTTAGTGGTTAAGATGCTGAACTGCAGACTGGAAGGTAGGCAGGACAGCAGTTCGAGACCCAAGTGCCGCGTGACGGTGTGAGCTACTGTCTATGGCCCCTGCTCCTGCCAACGTAGCAGTTCAAAAGCAAGAAATTGCAATAGGTACTGCCTCGGCAGGAAGGTAACAGCATTATGTGCACCTCGGCGTAGAGTCATGCTGGTCACATGACTATGGAAGGGTCTTTGGACAGTGCTGGCTCTTCAGCTTTGAAATGGAGATGAGCACCACCCCTAGAGTCAATAAAGACTAGTTTTCGAACGAGGGGAACCTTTACCTTTTTCTGAACAGACTGAAATTCAAAAACGATTTTAAGTTTTCATGGTTTGCAATAATTTTTGAATGTACTGGAGCAAACGGGTATAGAGCCACGGCAAAAACGTTTTCATATGTTAAAAGTTTAATATGGTACTAATAAAAATGAGGAAAACTTAAGTGCAACTTGAAAGTAGTAGTTTTAGAATATAAAATATTAAAAAAACACTAGAAAAGTAGTAGTTTTAAAATATAAAATATTACACACACACACACACACACACACACACACACACACACACACACACACACAATGTTAAAAATTAACGTGGTATTTTAGGTGTTAATGTGTGTATGTTTTTTTAATATTTTATATTTTAAAACTACTACTTTCAAGTTGCACTTAAGTTTTCCTTGTTTTTATTAGTTCCATTTTAAAACTTTTTTGCCATGGCTCTATACCCGTTTGCTCCAGTAATTGAAATTATTCAGTCATGTGTTTAATGTAACCAATCTTCATTATTTGAGATATATTTTCTGATTATGCCTGTGTCTGTGTGTGTTTGAACCAGAGTGAGGACTCTATCCCAGGGGTTCTCAACCTTTGGAGGCCCGGGTACCCCCTATCATGGTCCAAATTTCTGAAGTACCCCCCTGCTAATTAACTGCTAATTAATTGGATTAATCAATTAATTAGGTAATTAATCATTAAATAAAAAGTACTGAAACAATTTTAAAGGTGAAAAAATGCCTTAGTTAATTCTGTGTGTGTGTGTGTGTGTGTGTGTGTGTGTGTGAGAGAGAGAGAGAGAGAGAGAGAGAGAGAGAGAGAGAGAGAGAGAGAGAGAGAGAGAGATGTAAGGATCTCTTTTTTTTTCTCCAAGTCACACTTCCCAAAATCAGCTCCTCCCTCCCCCACCCCACCAAAGTACATTTTCTAAAGTACAAAATAAGCCCAAAACCAAAACCAGAGAGACAGAAGGGCTCTGAAAATAATTAAAATTTAAAATCCATGTTAATTAACACTTAATTAGCTGCTGATGGGGCAGATAAGGGGCAGGGCTTGGCGTGCCCCCAGCAAGACGTCCGCATACCCCTAGGGGTGCCCGTACCACAGGTTGAGAACCCCTGCTCTATCCTATTGTTTCCTAATGCCACTGGAAGAAACATTCCAGTGGTGTAAGGTGCTTTCTTGCTGTCGCAAAAGGTGACACACTGGAGAGTATGGCCTGGCTGCTGCTGCAAGCAGCAAGCAGACAGCTCCATATGCCAGTGGGTGACGGGTGCCCCCCTGACACCGGTGTGTAAGCATAGGGGTGGCAGTGAGGTGGGGGAATGGACAGAATGGGGCAGGGGATGAGAAGAATGGGGCAGCAATTGGAGCGGGGAAGAGGGCAGATTGGGATTATTTGAGATATATTTGTGTGCATCTGTGTGCATGAACCAGAGTGTCAATAAATGGAGAGAAACCATGATGGTATGTGGCTGAGACTTATACAGTAGTCATACCCTTTCCCCCTCCACCACAAAGCAAGTCTACAAAGAAACAATGCAATGTGGCACATTTGTGTATCGGTTCCATGACTCTTCTTTTTCAGACATGGCTGACTGTTTCACATGCCCCGGTGATCGCTATCCAAACAAGGACCATACTTCCTGCATGCCCAAAGTTGTTGTCTTCCTGTCCTATGAAGAACCACTGGGTATTGGTTTAGCCATTTGTGCTCTTTCATTTTCGTTGATCACGGTTCTGGTGCTAAGATTGTTTATGAAGCATCATGACAGCCCCATAGTCAAAGTCAACCATCGGAGCCTCACCTACACACTTTTAATTTCTCTCTTGCTGTGCTTCCTTTGTCCATTGTTATATATTGGTCGACCCGAGAAGGTGATATGTATCCTCCGCCAACTTGCCTTTGGCATCGCCTTCACAATGGCTATTTCTTCCGTGTTGGCGAAAACAGTGACAGTGGTGCTAGCATTCACAGCCACACGGCCAGGAACCACTATGAAGTACTGGGTGGGGAAACAATTGGCCAGCTCCATTTTTTTCCCTTTCTCTGTTATTCAAGCAGGCATTGTTATTCTGTGTCTGGCAATCTCTCCCCCATTCCCAGATGCTGACATGCATTCAGAAATTCAGGAAATTGTTTTAGAATGTAATGAGTCATCACTAACTATGGTTTACTGTGAACTGATTTATTTGGGCTTTCTAGGCATTGTCAGCTTCACTGTGGCTTTCCTTGCTCGGAAATTGCCAGATGCTTTTAATGAATCCAAGTGTATCACATTCAGTATGTTTGTGTTTTGCTGTGTTTGGTTAACCTTTGTTCCAACCTACTTGACTAGCAAGGGGAAAAACACAGTAGTCATGGAGATCCTCTCTATCTTAATCTCCTGTGGTGCATTGCTAGTCTTTATGCTTTTCCCCAAATGCTACATTATTTTGTGGAGGCCTCAGCTGAACAGCAGGGAACAATTAAGAATGTGGAGACGCTGAAGAAATGAAGAATTGCCCCTCTCAGTAGTTGCCTCCTGTTATCCCTTCCACGACCGTATGAAGCTTATTCATTTGTTAGTGCACCTCCATGTTTTATTTATCTGCTATTTTAAAGCATGTATATAATTCCTTTTTCTAGACCTGACAAGCAATTTCAGGTGGCTTACAAAAAACAGTAATAATACAAGATAAAAAACTAAAGTCAACAATAATAAAACACTAGACATTAATGGGCAGGAGGTCAGGCTCAGTTGGTAGAGTTGCCGCCTTGTAATCCTGAAGATCTGTGAATGACAGTTCGAGACATGGTGCTGACAAAAAGCTGTGAGCCCTCTGTGAGAGAGAGAGAGAGAGAAAGCTGCCAGCTGCATGTCAACCGAGCGTGGGAGGCAAAAGCCAGTGAGAGGTCAGACTGCAAAGGAAACCATCTGGAATGAAGTTATTCATGCAAGATTGAACATTTATATAATTGTAAAAATCCCTGTTAGGGGGGTTGGGAAAGCCGGCCCATGTAAACCGCCTTGGATAAAAGTCAGAGGAGAAATCCAATGACCAAAAAAGGATGTATATAAATACTGTAATCATCATCATCATCATCATCATCAATGTCAAGCATTGCCAAATGGCAAGAGATCAGAAGCAGCAGCCAAGCCAGCAGCACTACAGATCCAAAACAACTAGGAGCAAATGCAGGAAAGGAAATACTCAATTAAAGTCTCGATGCAACAAAAAAATGTTTTACACCCCTTCAAAATGCCAACAGAGCTGGAGCCATCCTGATCTCACTGACAGTACTTTCCCTTGGCCATTCCCCTCCATGGGAAAGGTCTTTTTACGCGTCACCACCCACTCTGTCTCTAAAGGTGATGATGCCTGCAACAGGGCTATGTGCAGTGAGCTGCTGAGATGGGAAGAGATTGTCCTCCAGGTTTTCTAGGTCCCAAACCATGAAGGACTTTATCGGTCATCACCGGCACTTTGAATTGAGCTCAGAAATGTGCAGGCAACCTGTGCAGGTACATTAACAGCTATGTATCATGATCATGGACCCTGGTATCAGTCAACAGCTTTGCAGCTGAATTCTCTACTACTGTTCAAATGGTCTTCAAAGGCAGCCCAAAGTAGAGTTTGTTACAGTACTTCAACTTGCCCTTCACTAGAGCATGAGTAGATTCAGATTCCTTTATTGGCATCAGGAGAGCATGAGTAATTAAAGCCAGATGTGCTCTGCTTTATCCAAAAAAGAAAAAGAAAAAAGAAACATGCAGCTGGTTCCCTGGTTCTTAGAGGTGCTCCAGCCCACAGACAACACCTGGACACTCAGGTTCAAAGCATGGTCCAGGAGCACCCCACACTGTGAACCTCATCCTTCAAGGGGAGTGCAACACCATTCATAATGCTTTTCAGAGTTGGCAGTCTCTACTAACACTCTGCCTCTCCTGACTCAGCTGCAGCAGGACTCTCGGGCAGCCCAATCCTGCCTGGGCCGCCCGCCAGATCCTGAGCACCAGCTCAACAGTTAGTTCATCCCCTTCCCCGAGTGTAACAGGTGCTGGGGCCGATCAACCTCCTCGGAATTCCACCAGCAAAATTGCTGGCGGAAGCTGGAGGAGGCCGTGTAACGGCCCAGTCGATCGGTGGAGGACGGGATATGGCCGAGGCCATCCCCCGCCCCCACCCCAACCGGCTGGGCCTATGGCCGCCCTCCTTCCCCCGCCCGCCGGATCACCTGGGTCCAGCAGACGCAGGAGAGCTCTGCCGGCTGAGCAAGGGAGGCCGGCCTTGTGCCGGCCTTCCCTGCTCGAAAGTAGACGCAAACGTGCCTTACAGCACGTTTGCGACATCTTCAGCCAGCAGACCGCTCGGTCCATCAGCTGATGTTTGCGCAGGATTGCGCTGAGTGTTGTTTCTGTATGTTCAGTCAGTAAGCTTCTGAACAGCCCAATCCTATCCAACAATTTCCACCAGCGGAACATGTGTTTCCCTAGCATAAGTGCCAGGACCCAGGCATATGAACCAATTCCCACTGTCATCCAGAAGTGGAGGATAAGCAAGGAGAAGGAGGTGGGGGAGGAGAAGGAGGAGGAAGGAAAGTACTGCTCACACTGCTTGCTCAATGGCTGAAGTAAGCTTGGACAATGCAGCCAGGATAAAATGTTGCTATCTCACTTGCCTTCTGGCAGTAGTGAATCAACTTATTTCCAAGTCAAATCTGTAGTAAAGCCCTTCCCCTCCACTCTTGTGTGTATCCTATCAAGCCCCCTTTCATGCCATCTACACACACACACACACACACACACACACACACACACACACACACACACAGACACAGTAAGCACCATTGAAAACAATGGAACTTCTAGTATGCATGCATAGGATTGTGCTGTAAGTTTTTTTTTAATGTAGCATTATTCAAACATTTATAACATAACAATAGGGACTTGATAGAATCATGAATCATAGTAATTAACAGTATTGAACAGAAAGCAAATAACAATGCAATCCTATAAATGTCTACACAGAAGTAAACACTATTGAATTTAACTGGATTTATTTCCTAGTAAGTGCAGATAGGATTGAGGCCACACAGCCCAATCCTGCCTAACTTTAGGCGCTGCAGCGAGGCAGGCACAGCCAATGCTGCATCCCGGACAGAAAGAGGCGGGTGGGTGGTCAAATCAGGGGAAGGGAATGTTCCTTCCCTTACTCTAGGTCAGTGGTGGCCAACCTTTCAACATGAATGCTGGCCCTTTAAATGGTAGTATAGGTGAGGGCATTTCAGCAGGTGCAGCTGCTTTAGCAGCACCATCAGCACTTACAGCTGCCAAGATTCTGTCTTCTACACACCTCTTAAGAACACAGTAGCCTTAATGGTGGAAGGTTGGCCACCTCTGCTCTAGGTAAAGCCCCCACCACCCGAACAGGTCCCTTCGGATCTGCACCAGCTATTTCACTGGTGCAAATCTGGGAGCCCCATGTAGAGCAAACCAGTCAGGGAAGGGGGTAGGATTCAATGTGCGCCCCTGCTGCCGATCCTGCCCCCTCCCCAATCCGGTCTGCCCCTGTCAGTGCTCTCCCCACCCTGGAATTCATTCTTGGTTCTTAGTAGATGTCAATTATGATATATAGGAAAGGAAGGATACAATGAAAGAGCAAAGGACAAAAGCTTAATCAAGCCATACCCCTAATGTTAGATCAAAAAACTGTATTGTAAAATTGGATACAAGAGCAAACGTCTACATTTTTTAATGTAATTAAATTTTTATGTAAAAATCAATCATTCATTAGTATTAGGTGTTGCAGTTAATCTCCAATATTTTGAATAAAAAGTCCATGCTGAGGTTACTACAGAGGATGCACACTCTTTATCTCCCCCCCCCCAATTAATTCTGTAATATAACTCAAAAGAAATAGCCCCTTGGATGGAAACTCTTACCCTTTGGATGCAAGACATATTTTTGTGCCCAATTTCCACAGAGCTCCTTTGACCTCTTTGTTTCTGAGAGTATATATGATAGGGTTGAGTATTGGAGTGATGACCGAATAGGTCAGAGAGAGCCATTTGTCAGTATCCAAAGAGAAACTTGACTTGGGTCGTGTGTACATGAAAAGTGCAACTCCATAGAACAGTGTTACCACCATGAGGTGAGAGGAACAAGTGGAGAAGGTCTTGCTCCTGCTTTTTGCTGAATTCATCTTCAAGATGGTGATGATGATCTGGACGTAGGACACCAGGATGAGAGTGACTGGCAGCATCAGCACTATTCCAGAAAACACAATGATCTGGACTTCATTCCAGTAGGTGTCGCCGCAAACAAGCATGAGCAGTGGCTGAATCTCACAGAAGAAGTGGTTAATTACATTGTGCCTACAAAAAGATAGATTGAAGATGTAGGTAGTATGTCCTGTCGCCGTCACAAATCCAACAAAGCAAGATATTAGGGACAACTGGAGGCACACTCTCCTGTTCATGATGGTTGTGTATCTCAGTGGGATGCAGATGGCCACATAGCGGTCATAGGACATGACCGAGAGGAGAACACACTCGGAGACACCAAAGAGGAAAAAGAAATATAGCTGGACTGCACACCCAGTGAACGAGATTCTGCCTTCCTCCAGTCGGAGATTTGCTAGTGTGTTGGGTATGGTGACTGTGGTGAAGCCTAGTTCCAAAACCGACAAGTTCCGTAGGAAGAAATACATGGGGGAGTGAAGGGCAGCATCAACACTGATGATGAGAATAACAGTGATATTGCCAAGTACTGTTAAGATGTAGAGGCATAAAAATAATAGGAAGAGAAAAACTTTCATTTCTGGGAGCTTAGAGAAGCCCAGTATAATGAATTCAGTAACCGCTGTTTCATTTTCCATGGTCGAAGAGAATATTTTCCTATGAGAAGTAAACGGGAAACATTATTATTAACAATAATGTTATTTGCGAATGACAAACATCACAGCTCTCAGTTATCATGCTCTCTGGAGCATATTTTTCAGACATACCTGGGTAGTACATGTGGATGGATTCTGCTGTTCTAGAGATAATACAGTACTTTGGTTTTTCTGTTTATCTCAACACTTTCAGTCTCACTCCACTATCATCTCATGGTATGTCACTCAACTCCTCCCCAATACAGCCAAATTATTCGGCATAGTCAAATAAACACTATAGCTCAAGCACAGGTACTATGGGTCAAACTTTACTATGGGTCATACTATGGGTTACATACTACGGGTCATACATTACAGAGATAATGGGACTTTCTCTTTAGTAAGTGTTGAGTAAGTAAGTATCCTGTGCTGGAGAGGAGCAGGCTGGGGGCATAAGAGGACGTTCATCCACTTACCCTGAGTAAACGGCCCAGCCTCCGCTATGAGGCTACTCGGGTCAGGGCCACCTAATTTGGCGGTGTTGACCCGAGAAGCCTTGTGTCAGGGCTGGAAGCCTGGGAAAGTAGATAGGATATAGAATCCAATGAGGACACTGATCCCACCCCCCTCTCAGACCTGACCTGCCCCCTCTCCATCCTCCCCCCTCCCTCCCCCAGCCCCACCACTGCTCAGAGCTTACATGCTCCACAGCACTGGCCTCTGGTGTCTTCGGTGGGCAGGTGGCTCAGGCCACAGTGCTGGTGCCACCTAATCACTGGTTGCCACAAATATGAATTATGGCACGTTTGTGACACCCTAGGCCGGCACCAAGGCCACAGCCCCGGCACTGGTGAAGACTATGATTGAGCCACAAACCTGCTTTCTCTTCTGTTATTGTTGTGAATTATCATTGCACTTTACTTAATAATGGTCACTGCCTACCCCTCTCCCGTTGCATAGCATTTTGACCCAATCCTTCTTATTATTTTCTTCTTTCTCTACCCTGCATACCTCCAGGGGATGACCATTCATCAGACAAAGTGTACTTAAGTGCATAAAAATTCTGCTGAAACACATGTGTTAGTTTTCGAGGTGCTCTAAGACTTTTTTTGTTGTCGTCATATCTTGTTACTGTCACTAAAGCAAGGACTACATTTCTGCAGTCCAGATGATAAATTATCCATCAATTAGTTTATAAGAAAGATAGAGGCTTTTCTGTTTTGCGAACTGACTCTCTAATATTTAATTGAGGATATTATACATGTTGTATTTTCTTCTGTGTACATTTTTATTATGCATTCTGTAAAACACTTGCAGGGAAAGAAATGCTTTATCTCATCATCTTAAAGTTAACCTTAAACGGAGAAAAAAAATATAAAGCTGTACCTTGAAGTCAGGAAAAGATAATTTGAAACAGTTATCTGACGTGCTGGCTCACTCTTTCTGTTTAGTGTTGAATTTTTTGGCAGAGTTGGGACTGACTATTGTTTACATCATTAGTAACTCAGGGGATGTAGCTTTTCCTATGTAATAGTACTAAACTGATTAACCATAGTCAATTAATTAGTGATCTAATTGTGGCCCAATGGAATATCAGGCATAATAGGCCCTGGCTTTAAGCTATGAAATAGGCATTGTCTTTTGGTTCTTTATTTTTGTTTTCTTCAGTGGTAAAGCTAATTATATTGCTTGGGTAAATAAATATCTCTCTAGATTAACAGCGCAATCCGACTTCACTTTTGTGCTGGTTTAGCCAGCAGCGCAGCGAGAACGGGAGGCCCCAGAACAGAAAAGGGATTCAAATCCCCTTTGAATTCCTCTTTTGGAGGGTATTTGAATCCCTTTTCCGTTCTGGGGCCTCCCATTCTCGCTGCGCCGCTGGTTAAACCGGCACAAAAGTGAAGTCGGATTGCGCTGTAAGTTACACACCAGTCTAGGTGTCTTTAAAAGGGGATTGGATAGATATATGGAAGAAAAGTCTATCATATGTTACAAATCATAATGACTGTATGCATAGGCTTACCAGACGTCCCAGTTCTCCCAGGACAGTCCCGG
This sequence comes from Plestiodon gilberti rubricaudatus, assembly GCA_026170595.1. NCBI lineage: Eukaryota > Metazoa > Chordata > Lepidosauria > Squamata > Scincidae > Plestiodon > Plestiodon gilberti. Next base: position 31,343,079 of record JANXHW010000006.1, on the reverse strand, counting down.
TATTTCGGGGTTCATCCTGGGTGGGGTCACGGGAGGCCCCCGGCAGCCATGACAAAAAATATTTTTTTAAAAAAAATGGTTGCCGCCATGTAAAAAAATGGCCGCCGCTATTTATCTCACAGATTGCCACGCACAAGAGGCCTGGGAGCCCTTCAGAACAAAGGGCTTCCAGGCCGAGGAAGCCCTTAGTTCTGAAGGGCTTCCAGACCACTTGTGCACGGCAATAAAGGAGGAAAATGGTGGCAGTGACAATGACAGCGACGACAGCAGGAGCATCGAGGCTGCAGAAAGAGTGGCGGCAGCGGCAGCCACAGTAAGGGGGCAATTTTTAAAAATAAAAAATAAAAAAACCATTCAAAGAAAAAAAAAAAAACCAAACCTCAAAAATTCAAAAATAATGGCACCCCCCAAAAAATCAGGGGGGGTGGGTTTCCCAGATTGGGTCTCCAAAAATATGGTAAGCCTATGTATGCATAGCCCTACCAGCATCCCGGAATCGAGGCTGGCTTTGACCGAGCTACTCCCAAGTGTGCACCACGGCTGCCCAATGGGGTTACAGATTCCCTCGCGTCGTTGACTGGACGTTCTGGAAGCCAGGACCCCATTGGGCAGCTGCGATGAACACTTGGGAGTAGGCCGAAGCGAGCCTCAATTCTGGGATGCTGGTAAGGCTATGTATGCAACCTCCTGGTTTTAGAGTTAGCCTATCTCTGAATGCCTGATGCAAGAGCATGGCAACAGATCATGACAGCTGCACTTCCATATCTACAAACACTCACATGGAGGATATGTAAGAACATAAGAAGAGCCCTGCTGGATCAGGCCAAAGACCCATCTAGTCCAGCTTCCTGTATCACACAGCGGCCCCACCAGATGCCTCAGGGAGCACACAAGACAACAAGATACCTGTATCCTGTCGCCACTCCCTTGCACCTGGCACAGAGAAAACCTACTCCTACAACCAGGAGGTTGCTTTTCCCCATCATGGCTTGTAAGCCATGACTTGTTGATGTTACACATCAACTATCAGCATAATGGAGGGAGTGGCAGGCTTTTTGATATTCCCCTGCTTATTGCAGTACTGCTCTGGCTGAATGTAATTATATGAGAAAATAGTTGTTGACATAACCAAGGGTCTCATAGGAGCACTCAGAAATCCCCGCAGGTCGGGACATGAACCTCAGGAAAGCCTGAGACACTTTGCATTAATTGGCCTTTTTATTCATAAATAGTTCCTCTTCTGACCAAGATAGGAGAAGCTGATTTCAAGACTGTGCTCTTCCGAGTTTTTCTACATCACTCCAAACCTAAGATCCACCCGGAGCGCTGCAATTGATTGCACAAAGAATAGAAGGAAAATCCTTGGTGTCATTTCATCATAGTCTCCAGCATGCAGGCACAGCTTTGCAGTGTGTCACAGCATTTGGTGCTCCCAGCACTACACAGGAAGAGCCCAAATATATGATATTGGAAACCCGCTTAACTCCGGAAAAGGCTCACTTCGGTAATTACAAATATGTAATCCTATTCTACCAAAAGACTGGGGAAAAATGATCAGAAATTATTTTTTTTCAACAAGGTAGAGGTGAAATAATTTTTGGCAAAAGTCTTCCTTCCTTCCTTCCTTCCTTCCTTCCTTCCTTCCTTCCTTCCTTCCTTCCTTCCTTCCTTCCTTCCTTCCTTCCTTCTACCTGTTGTGGGCAGCTCCTAGGACAAAGAAAGAAATTATCAAATTGGGACACAGGATTATTTAAGGATCTCGAAGTTTCTTTTCTTAACACCCCCCCCCCCCCAGTCCTGAAATTCTTTTTCTTCTCCTGCTATGGTTCTCTACACACTGGAAAAGCTTTCAGACTAAATAATAAATACATGCGAAAAGAGACAAGGACAACGAGGAAGAGTTGCGTATTAAATCTAAGTTGGCACTAGACCAAAATCCTTCCTTGTACAGCCTCACTCATAAGCATAAATACAACCCCTAAGATTACAGCCTGATTCATGGCTTGAAGCAGGCTTGTATCTGCTTCCTTTTACTAATGCTTTACAGAACTCTATGAAGATAGCTGAATTTTAAGGAGCAGGCAAGGGGAAGGGAACACAGGCATATCCCAGCATTGGCTGAACAATATAGTGATGTTTCCTCTTGTCCAACTTTTCAGCACAGCATTGGAAGGTAGGAAAGTGTCTCCACATTGCATCCTCCACAGGCTAGCCCCCCTATATTCCTGCACTGTATGCCACAGTTCTCAGTAAAGCATGGGGAATATAGGGAATGTCATCCAAGTATCCAGTAAATAGGGTGCTTCTCCCTAATTTTTGGCAACTCTGCTACACATTGCAGCACATTAGCAGAAGACAGGAAAGAATATTTGCATTATAGCGCAATCCTGGGAGGTGGGCTGGTGACGGAACGTGCGTTCTACGTGCATGTTTGCGACTACTCTGGAGCAGGGAAGGCCAGCGCAGAGGCCAGCCTCCCTTGCTCCAGCACTGGAGCGCCCCAGCGGCCGCCGGACCAGGTAAGCCGGGATCCGGTGGGGGTGTTTTGCCGGGCAAGTTAGGGGGGGCATTGGCCCATCCGGCCTGGGAGGGGGCGGGGGATGGCCTCGGTCATCTCCCGGCCCCTGCCGGGTGGCTGGATCGTTACACGGCCTCCTCCAACTTCCGCCAACGATTTTGCTGGCGGAAATCCAAGGAGGCCGGTCGGGCCGGCCGGCATTAACACTCAGGGAAGGGGACGAAGTAGACCTCTGGCCCGGTGGCGGCCTGGCCGCCAGGGAACAGGATCCGGTTGGGCCACCTTACGCAGGATTGCGCTGCCTGCTAGTCAACCAAATGGCTTTATCTACCTTCCCAGTGTCCACAGCACAGAGTGGGAATACAGGGAGAGTCACATGACTGCTTGGCAATTGGATGTCTTTCCCTACCTTCCAGTGCTGTGTGACACCCACTTCTTTGTGGCTTTAAAGTTTACAAAATAACTGAAGAATAGCAGCACAATCCGACTTAACGTTTTTGCCAGTGTAACCATCGGCCCAGCGAGAACAGGAGGCCCCAGAACGGAAAAGGGATTCAAATCCCCTCCAAAAGAGGTATTCAAAGGGGATTTGAATCCTTTTTTCATTCTGGGTCCTCCCGTTCTCGCTGGGCCGATGGTTACACCAGCAAAAAAGTTAAGTCGGATTGCGCTGTAAGTAAATTAAACCTAGACTTTTCTTTCTTTTTTTAAAAGTGGGAAGATTATTTCCGCCCCAACTAACAGCACAATCCTGTGGAGTGTGCACTCAGCCTTGGGTGTCGCAGAGGCAACTCTACGGTGGGGGCGGTACTGTAAGTTTCGCGCTGTCCTATTCCCTGTTTACAATGCGGTACGAGGTGGCCCCGCCCCCTCGCCATTGGAGCCATTCAGTGTGGCGAAGGCAACGGACAGGGAGTCTCCTTGGAATGAACCGTGGTTTTACTCCCACATCCATTTTGCCACATGCCCCACCTCCATGTCTGACAATTCTTCAGGGAGAACCATCTGCTCTGCACTGGTGTGAAGAAGCCATCACAGACTGAGCTGTCATAAGGTGAGCCAATGTCACCTTAAAACACACTGTGAATAAAAAGGCAATGGGGAATTAGATGAAGCATGTGCACAAGTGAATTCATAGAACCCAGGGCTGCACAACTTGTGACACATCTAGGCAAATAATAATAATAATAATAATAATAATAATAATAATAATAATAATAATAATAATATACATAGTAAATATGGTCCACCAGTCATGTGCTATGGTTTGCCAGCTGTTTGAACACATCTCCTTCATTTGCAGTCCCAGGCAGGCAATTGGAGGTTTATTAATTAAACCTGAAGGAATGTGCTCTAGTTTGCCAGCAGATTTTGACTTCCCATGATATTCTTCAGCATTAACTTATAGTTAGTTTTTTTAAAATGTTGTTCCTGTGTCTTACAGAGTGAAGACTTGCAGTGGCAGAGACGGAGTGTCCTTTTACAGAAAAGAACAAACAAAAAAGGATCGAAATAATACATGACAAGCTTTTATGAATACCAGTTGTTCTTTAGAACATTGACCGACAGAAAATACTCTGATCATTCAGAAAACAGTCAAATGAGATGAGATGTCAGTTGATTGGGCAAGCATCTGTATTAAGCACAAAATAAGATTGTTAGCACAAGCCTGTGTAACCTTGCACCGGTGTAACAGTAGATGCACCGGTGTAACAGCAGATGCACTGGTGTAAGTAAAATTACACTGGCATAAGTGCACTTACACTGGTGCATCTACTGTTTTACCAGTGCAAGGTTACACAGGATTGCGCTGTGTGTCATGAATAGATGTGTTGATGGTGAAACAGAGAGACTACTATGTCGGAATAGGCAGTGATATTGAAGAGGATATATTTTTCATATATCAGTGAAAGAATGAGTAGTCAAGAAATGACTATGATAATTCAGAAAACAAAGTCAAATAAGATATGATGTCATGTATTGGTCTTCTAGCATATATCGTTTAAAGCAAAACAAAAAAGGGAAAAAAGAATGGTTGTGTATTTAATAGATAGATTTGGTGATAGTGAGTCAGACTACTATATCATATAGGCAGTGGTACTGTTAGTTAGGAACCTAGGAAGTTCAAAGGACTGTTAGTTAGGAGCCCTAGTGGTACTGTTAGTTAGGAACCTGTTAGTTAGTTGGTACTGCAGAGGTTAAATATACCAATGAAAGAATGAGTAGTCAAGAAAATTTCACAAGTCCCTCCAGATTCATACTTGTGGGTTTCCCAGAAGCTCACAAGTTCAGTTTCCTAATCTTTGCAGTTTTGTTGTTTCTCTACATCAGCACCTTGATGATAAACGTCCTGATTATTCTGATAGTAAAATCCGATCCTATGCTTAACACACCAATGTACTTCTTTCTTATGCATTTGGCCTGCTTGGAGGCCTGCTATATGTCAGTTATCATCCCCAAGGTATTGGAGAACTTGATCGTGAAGCCCACAGTCATTTCCTTCCTGGGATGTGCCATGCAGATGTTCTCCTTCCTGTTTTTTGGAGTTGCTGAGTGCTTCCTCCTGGCAGCAATGGCATTAGATCGGTACGTTGCAATATGTCACCCTCTGCGTTACATGATCATTATGAGCAGAAGCGTTCGTTGGACAATGGTGATCGGTTCATACATATGTGGAACTGTTGTTGGACTGATTCACACCACTGTCACATTTCGCCTGCCATTTTGTGGTGTGGTCATCAACCACTTCTTCTGTGAGATACAGCCACTGTTGGAGCTGGTCTGTGGAGATACTTTCCTGAATGAGGTCCAGGTCATCGGAGTGGCCATGCTGGCTATCGTGCTACCATTTTTGTTGATCATCCTATCTTACATCGGCATTCTCTTCACTATCATTGGGATGTCATCCGTAGAGAGCAGATATAAAGCCTTTTCCACCTGCTCCTCACATTTAATCGTGGTCACTCTCTTCTATGGCACGGCTAGTTCCATGTACTTAAAACCCAAATCCAACTATTCTCCACCAGTGGACAAACTTTTATCATTTTCCTATACCATTGCAACTCCTCTGTTGAATCCAATTATCTATAGTCTAAAAAGCAAGGCAATCCAGAAAGCCCTGAGAAGACTATGGCAGAAAATGACTCCAGTATAATTCTATACTGAATTCTTATTATTCAGTAAAATTCTATAGAATTCTAAATTCTATATTATTCAGTATAATTCAAATAGTTGAGTTGATGGCTGGACAATCTGTATTTGTTAAAATAAATTTTAAAAATGTTTCACGTTCTTGGTTTAAATTGTTTGAGGTCTGGCTCAGTTGGTAGAGTTGCCGCCTCGTAAGCCTGAAGATCAGTGAATGGCGAGTTTGAGAAATGCCGCTAACAAAAAGCTGTGAAAAAAGCCTTTGTGAGGAGAGATAAAGAGCTGCCAGCTGCGTCGGCCTAGCATGGGAGGTGATGGCCAGGGAGAAGCCAGACTGCAAAGGATATCATCTGGATTGCAGTTCATGAAAGATTGAACATTTATATAATTGTAAAAAAAAACCAAAAAACATTAGGGGGTTGGGAAATCCTGCCCATGTAAACCGCCTTGGATTAAATTCAATAATCCATGTAAACTGCCTTGAAATTCAATAATCAAGAAAGGCAGTATATAAATACTGTATATTATATTATTATTAAGTCATACACCAAGCATGGGCGTCGACAGGGGGAAGTGCGGGGGGCGGGCCGCCAGGGGGCGTTGCGCGCATAGGGGTGACGCGCGACCCCCCCACTTACAGTTTGGTGGCGGAGCTGGGCCCGCCCGCACTCCCCTGTGTTCGTTTGGCTCCAAAATGAGCCGAAAACGGAGTGGGGAGGGTGCTCTGCTCCTGCGCGTGACGTCATGCGCGGGGGCAGAGCCTATCCCTTAAAGGCGACGCGCGCCCCCGCTCTGGGGTGTCGCGCGTCGTAGCGACGCGACTGACACCAAGAATAATGAAATACTAGGACAACCAATTTCAGTGGTACATTCTTTATTGATGACTGTGACTAGTGAACTGAGAAGCTCGATTCCTGATTGATGAAGATGTGTGGTTTTGAAACTGAAGGCTAACATTCAACTGAGTACCATGGGATGGGTATGTGCTGGTGTAATAATTGTGGTATAAATAAATAAGCAAGCCAGCTATTGCAGAGGTAGTGAAACCCCATTCAGGATAGGCCAGTACTCCAATACAGTACATGCATTGCAATTCTCTGAACCAAGAGGATCTCTGTTTTGTCCAAATTTAATTTCAGCTTGTAAACCTTCATCCTGTCCCCTACCACTTCCAGGCAGTGTCCTAGAATGTCCATAGCCTTGCTGGAATTAGATCACATGGAGATAGTTCTGGGCATCACCTGCATTTTGGTGACACCCAACTCCAAAACCCCAGGTAATCAACTTTAGTGGTTTCATGTAGATGTGAAATAACACAAGAGATGAGATGTCATGGGGTCCCTTTAACACCTCACAAACCAGAAGCCAGGGTGCTGAGCAGGAGTCCCTCAGTACCACCTTCTGGAAACTAAAAGCTAGGAAGGCTCGGAACCAATTTAAAATGATGCCCCCAAGTCCCAATCCACCTGTGAGGACACCATGGTCTATGGCAGTGTTTCTCAAACTGTGGGTCGGGACCCACTTGATGGGTCGCGACCTGATTTCTGGTGGGTCCCAGGTGATGGAATGATCAGATAAATAATTGCCACAAGCCCTGAGGCTATTCAAAAATTAGATAGCTACTAATTGCCCTTCAAAGAGCTGAGCTCCTGCAGTTTGCAAGTTAACTGCTAATTACCCTGCAAGCAGCTGAGCTCTTTAAAAGTAGAGGGAAAGGTATCCCCTGACAGTTAAGTCCAGTCGTGTCCGACTCTAGGGTGTGGTGCTCATCTCCATTTCAAAGCCAAAGAGCCAGCGTTGTCCGAAGACGCCTCCGTGGTCATATGGCCAGCATGACTCTACTTGCCTCAGCGCGTAGCATGCAGCTAGAACACGGAGCGCTGTTTACCTTCCCGCAAGCGGTACCTATTTATCTACTCGCATTGACATGCTTTGGAACTGCTAGGTTGGAAGGAGCTGGCCAAGCAATGAGCGCTCACCCCGTTGCGGGAATCAAACTGCTGACCTTTCAATCGACAGCTTATGGTTCAGCGGTTTAAGCCGCTGCGCCATTTATCTATTTATTTCAAGATCACTTTTTTAAGTCTTGTAAAGCTAGGTGGGTCACAATAGAGCGTTATTTTAAAAAGTGGGTCCCGCCCCGGTGCTAAAAAGTTTGAGAACCACTGGTCTATGGTGTTAGAACCTGCTGAGAGGTCCAGCAAGACCAACAAGGATGAGCTCACTCTGTCTAGACCCCAGTGCAGCTCATTCATTTCTATCCCAAAGCCAGGCCTGAAGCCAGATTGAAAGGGGTCCAGATAATTGGTTTCGTCCATGAAGCTCTAGTGCTTCTCACTTACCTTGCCCAGAAATAGGAGGTTAGAAACTGACCAGAAATTATCCAGTACAGTGAATTCTAGGGAGAGCTTGAACTCACCACCCTCCCTGTACAGTCGGCCAGTCCTTCCCATTCCCAAGCTAATTGGGAATGGGAAGCCTTGCTGGGCAAGGATCAAGCAGACACATAGATGGCCTCTTAAACCAAAAGATCCTGTCCACATTCTTAAGTCATATAATATCAAAATAATCCATAACACTAGTACGAACAGATGCAGAAGGGGCATTGACTGAAATTGCTGACATGTTAGAGTACATGTTTCACCTAACAGTGGTCCCAAGTCTGATGTGTGGCATCTCCAATCAGTCGCGTCGCTACGACACGCGACACCCCAGAGCGGGGGCGCGCGTCGCCCTTAAGGGAGAGGCTCCGCCCCCACGCGTGACGTCACGCGCAGGAGCAGAGCACCCTCCCCGCTCCGTTTTCGGCTCATTTTGGAGCCAAACGTACACAGGGGAGGGCGGGTGGGCCCACCTCCAACGAAAAACTGTAAGCACCCCTATACGTGCGACGCCCCCCGGCGGCCCACCCCCCTCCCTTCCCCCTGTCGACGCTCGTGTCTCCAATCAACTTAGGGAGCGTGGGTGAGATCCATGCCTGTCTGGGAAAGCTACTGACACTCAGGGTGGATGCTACTGGTGTACAGTGCAATACTATCCAACACTCCACCGGCGTAACTCAGCTGTATCCTATCCAACGTACACCACCGGTGTAACCCAGCGGTGCAGCGAGAATGGGAGGCCCCAGAATGGAAAGGGGATTCAAATCCTCTCCAAAGGGGGATTCAAAGGATTTGAATCCCCTTTCCATTCTGGGGCCTCCCGTTTTTGCTTCACCACTGGGTTACACCGGTGGTGTAAGTTGGATAGGATTGAGCAGAGCTCAGCCAGTGGCATAAGTTGGATAGGATTGCGCTGTCAGACAGACCGATAAGTTATACTCAATATAACAGGGCTTCAAGTATATTTCTGTTCATGACAGAGCTGTGATGTTTAAAAGGGTTACTGCTTTGTTTTAATGTTGATCAGTGTGAAACCGAAACATTGCTGAGCATTACAAAGGAAAGCAACAATGTTTAGTTGTTTTACTGCCAGTTTCCGTCATTTCACTTGTAGGAATGACTCAGTCCACAACAACCAACCAATGCTTTCCCTTGAGGGCCTGTTTGGCAATTATCTTGCATGAGCATATAGGCCTAATGAATACCCCAGATATAGCAATGCATGGGGGTTGATTCATGTCACTGCTTCTACAAATTAAAAGACCACCTATAAAAGGCATAGAGCAGTATGTTTATTCTTTACAGTATTCATGCTATTGTGCCGAGAAAAAGCAACTAACATCAAGGCTGATTTGATCAGAGATAGAATAGAGTCTTTTTGGTCCTACATGCCAGGATTTGAGGTCCTTGTTGAAGAAGCTGTGTGGAAACACATAGTACAAAAGGTAACAACTCTGTTTCTGTCTAATGCTCTTATGTAGGCTTACCAGATCTTACAGATCTGGTGTAGGCTTACCAGATCCAGGGGCCAGGATATTTGAGAGACCGCCTACTTCTATATAGTCCGGCCCGTCTCCTTAGATCATCAGAGAAGGCCCTTTTGCAGGTGCCGTCACCCAGGGAGGTGCGAGGGGCGGCAGCCAGAAATAGGGCCTTCTCAGTAGTGGCACCAACCTTATGGAATTCCCTCCCCTTTGACTTACGAACTGCTCCCTCCTTGGACACTTTCCGGCGAGGCCTAAAAACCTTCTTGTTCAAAGAAGCCTTCTGAGCCTTTGCCTTTTTAACATCTTGCTGGTATGGGTGGGGTGCTGCTGTTTTTATGATCTTGTTTTAAATGTAATTTTTTAATCAATTTTTAGATGTTTTTATTAACTTTTTTTGCTGTTTAAAAAGTAATTATTTGTATTTTTTGTATTTTTGTATCTTATTTTTGTGTAAGCCGCCTTGGGTCCCTTTGGGGAGAAAGGCGGGATAGAAATATTGTAAATAAAATAAATAAATAAAATCTCCAACCGGAACAGAGTGCTAGACCTTTAGGAGAAGGAATGTGGGCAGGTGTAGCTTGTTAAACCTTAGAGCACAATCCTTGGCATGTCTACTCAGAAGCAAGCCCCACTGAACACAATGAGGCTTGCATCTGAGTAGACATGCCTAGGATTTTGCTCTAAGGTTTAACAAGCTACACCTGCCCACATTCCTTCTCCTAAAGGTCTTGCACTCTGTCCTGGTTGGAGATCTGGTAAGCCTACTCTTATGGCACACGTTTATTTAGAAGTAAACCTGACTGTACTCAATGGGCCTCACTCCCAGATAAGTCTATATAATAATAATAATAATAATAATAATAATAATAATAATAATAATAATAATAATAATAATAATAAATTTATACCCCGCTTTTCCTCCCCATAGGGGAGGACCCAAAGCAGCTTACAATAAAAGCAAACCATAAAATACAAGATTAATACATAAAAATCATAAAACCATGAATATATACCAGGATATAACAACGCTTAATAAGACATTAATACAATCTAAAAAAAACCGAGAGGAATAAGATTAATACATAAATAAAATAAAAGCAACAGTACAAAAGGAATAAAAGCAACAGGAATAAAAGCAACAGTAAAGGGCTCTTATGAGAGAGAGATTGTTACCCTCTAAAATATTAGGCTGGGCAGTAACTTCAGAGGGCTTGTGTAAAAAGAAATGTTTTCAGGCCCCGCCGGAAGACCTCTAAGGAGGAGGGAGCAGTTCGTAAATTTAGAGGGAGGGAATTCCATAAGGTCAGTGCCACTGCTGAGAAGGCCCTATTTCTTGCTGCTGCCCCTCTCACTTCTGGGATATAGGAGTGTTGCATTACAGCACAATCCTATGCATGTCTACTCAGAAGTAAGTCCTATTGTGTTCAGTGCTGCCTTTGCCCAGGAACGTGAGTACAGGATTGCAGCCCTAATGAAGTTGAAATCAATGAATGGGATAGTGTGACAACCTTACAGGCAGAGGTGAAACAAGGGTGGAGCGGAGGCAAGTAGTTCTGCAAGACTCCGTTACACTGGAGTCAGCGGCCCCTCCCCCTTGCTGTTGGAGCCATTCTGGCAGCAACAGGGGAGTGTCCTGCATGTTGCCTTTGCTGCCAGAATGGCTCCAACAGCAAGGGGGAGGGGCCGCTGACTCCAGTGTAACGGAGTCTTGCAGAACTACTTACCTTCGCTCCACCCTTGTTACGCTTCTGCTTACAGAATACTGAATCATTCCATTCACAACCAAAAAATCCCCAGACATGTGAAGCAGTCCAAGTGGGCTTAACATTCTGGCCATGATCATAATCTCCAAAGATCTCCAAGCATTCGTCCCACTCATCTTCCAAGAAGCTTAGCAGCATAGCCCTATGCATGCCTACTCAGAAGTAAATTCTGTTTGAGTTCAATGCGGCTTATTGCCAGGAAAGCATGTATAGGATTATAACCTAAGACAGCTTCCATTTCTCCTCACAGCAAACCCGGTAAGGTAGGTTAGGTAGAGAGTAAGGGTCCAATCGTATCCAACTTTACAGTACCGATGCAGCAGTGCCAACAGGGTGTGTGCTGCTGCATCCTGGGGGGGGGGGGAGAGTCACAGAGGCCTCCTCAAGGTAAGGGAATGTTTGTTCCCTTACCTCAAGGCTGCATATTGGCTGCATCAGTGCTGGAAAGTTGGATAGGATTGGGTCCTAAATGACAGACCCCAGGTCAACAAAGAGCTTGGTAGCTGATCAGGATTTGAATCCAGGTTTCCCCAGACAAAGCCAACACTGAGGTAGCAAACTAAAATGTTTCAACTATAGACAATATTTATTCGGAACAAATATAAGAGTTTTTTTTTGAAATGGCTATGGTTTACAGGAAAACAGAAATTTGGCTCTTGTCTCTACAAACACACCATTTGTCTTTATTACCTTGTTAGCTTCTTGCTGGTCACTGTTAGAAAGTTTATCTTGGAGTGGATTAATCAAACTTTCTGTCTGGTCCACGAGAGCTGATATTACTTGAAAGCTAGACCTATGGTTATATTACTGACTGAATACTTCTATTTATCAAAGGTTTTTGTTTATATGTGGGATTAATCTGATAGGTACTTTTTCTTTTTGTTTTACACAGCTTTGAATCAAAGCGGCTCTTTTGTCAGGGACAACTGGCAAATATTTCAACTTAGAAAGAGAGACAACCATGAAAGATGCAAACAGAGAAGAATGCCTTCTACTGAAACAGAAGAAAATATTCCAACCAGGTTTTTCTATTAATTATCAAAGTGAAAAACACTGACAGTTAAGCCATGGAAAATGAAACCTCTGTGACTGAATTCATTGTGCTGGGTTTTTCTAAATTTCCACAAATGAAGTTTCCTCTCTTTGTGGTATTTTTGTGTGTCTATTTCCTCACAGTACTAGGCAACATCAACATTATCGTCCTCACTACGTCTGACGTTGTCCTTGACACACCTATGTATTTCTTCCTCAGGAATCTGTCATTCTTAGAGATATGCTACACAACTGTTACGATTCCCAACATGCTGGTGAGCCTCTCCTTGGGTGAAACCAGAATTTTGTTCATTTGGTGTGCAACACAATTGTATTTCTTTGAGCTCTTTGCTGCCACCGAGTGCTTTTTTCTTTGCATCATGGCTTACGACCGCTACGTCGCCATATGTGCCCCACTGCAGTACACCACTATCATGAACAGGACAATCTGCTTCAACGTCTCCACCACCTTGTGGGTTAGTGGCATCTTGTTTGCTCTGTGGCACACCGCATACATCTTCACCCAGCCATTCTGTCGCTCCAACGTCATCAACCATTTCTTCTGGGATATTCAGCCACTGCTTATGCTCGTTTGTGGCGACACCTATTGGAACGAAGTTCAAATCATGTTGGCCGCTGCCTTAGTGCTTGTCTTACCCTTCACTGTGATCCTCTTGTCTTATATCTATATCGTCTACACCATTCTGAAGATGACTTTGGATACAAGCCGAAACAAGGCCTCGTCTCATATTACCGTAGTCACCGTTTTCTTTGGGACAGCCCTTTGCATGTATTTGAGACCTAAATCTAACTATTCTCTAGATACTGATAAATGGATCTCTTTGTTCTAGTCTGTCATTACTCCAATACTAAATCCATTTATATACAGTTTCCGGAAAAAAGATGTGAAAGGTGCTCTAAAAATAGTAAGGATGAAGATCTGTATTAACAACACGTAGGCATTTTGTATCACACACATGGGTTCATTGAGCCCTTTTTCTGAAGGGGTGTTGGAACATTGATAGCCGCATTGATTACTCCAATTTTTTTTTTATCAAACAGACATCTGTCTTTAAAAAATAATCCCAAGCAACCAAACAAAATATTATTATTGTTAGTCATTACTATTATAGCATTATTGCTGCATCAACTGGAACTGAATCCCAACATACAGAAACATACTATGTGAGTTTTATATATATATCTAGAATTTAATTGTGGAATGATCCATTAAAACCACTCACTATGATGATATGACCATGTCTTCATCTTGAATAGAAAGCAAAATCCTGGAAATGCCTGGGAGGAAACTTGCAAAGCTACGGTGGCACATTTCTGTTCCTGGCTAGGAGGATTTGCAAGTGTCCGAACCACTTGCAAAATGCACCTGCTATGAAGTGGTGAGATGGAGCAAAGTAGTAGATACATTGTCATTTGACAAGGTAGTTCTGTGTTATATAACCAACTGTCAGCCCAATCCTGCCTAAGGATCTGCCGGGCATGAGATACATGCCCGGAAGTCGGAAGAGGCCGTGTAATGGCCCAGCCAAGAGGCAGGGGTCAGGATTCGGTGGAAGCTGTCCCTCACCCCCTCCTGGCCCGGCTGGGCCTATCAGCCCCTGCCGTTTGCCGTCGACACCCCCCGCCCACCGGATCCTTACCTGGGTCCTTTGGCAGGTAGGCAATGACTTCATCGAAGGAGCAAGGGAGGCCGGCCTTGTGCCGGCCTTCTGTGCTCGCATGTTGTCAAAAAAGTGCCTTACGGCACTTTTACGATGGCTTTGGGCAGTGGAACGCTAATTGCGCTGCCCGACCGGAAGCTAGGATTGCGCTATGTGTTCATTATATAACTGACACCTGTGTTGATGTCAAGATAGGGAAGAAGTTGATATCAGCACAGCAGAAACTATTTGTGAATTGAGATCTGTGTATAGTCTGTTAAGGCCTCTAATCTTAGAATCATGTGTATGAGAAGTGACTGATCGTGCTGATACATTTTCAAAATTCTCTTTTCTAAATTTGCTTTCAAGTTTCAGGAAAAGCTAGTTTCTCAAGATGCCAAATTCTGTGTGCACGTTCAGTTTCAGTACCTACATTGACCAATTGCAGAATTGTGGAATTCACACTTTCCTGGGCATTATGACCTAAATCTAGAGGAAACTAGCCATGCCAAAATTTGATTGACATTTGTGGGACACATTTAAGTTGATTTCATGACATTTTAAATTGATTTCAACTTCTCTGAATTTTGACCTCTGATACGTCATCGTAACAGTCAAATATCAATCACAGTCAAAATCCACTATATATTTTCTGTGCTTAACAGATACTTAACACCTTGAAATTCTTACTCCCCCAAACCCTAAGTTCATATTTCCCCTTATAAGGCCAATTGCTGGGGTCCATTTAGAGCAGGGGTGGACAACCTTCCACCATTAAGGCCTCTGCGTTCTTGAGAGTTGTGTAAAAGACAAAATTTTGGCAGCTGCAAGTGCTGATGGTGCTGCTAAAGCAGCTGCACCTGCTGAAATGTCCACACCCTATACAAGCATTAAAGGGCCAGGAGCATTCACGTTGAAAGGTTGGCCACCCCTGATTTAGAGATCAGTTTCTCTGCTCCATCTCAACACTCTTACATCTATTGCATCATTTCTCTGAAGGTACCACTTCACCCCCGTTCTAGAATAGTGATTGGAATATTGGAAGATATTAGGGCAGAATTATCAGTAGGTAATGTAAGGGCATGGGCAACCCAACTCTGAAGCCACATGATGCAGCTTGCATCAGGGTGTTTGGTGGAAGAAGCAGTAGATTCAGGTTGCCTTTCAAACTGAGTTGCTGCGAACTCCCTCCAGCCCACCGCAGACAGAAGCTGCATCGATCCACTCCCCACTCACTAAACAAAACTGGGAATCGGATTATCCCCTTCCCTCCCTGTGGTCAGTCCTCATGTGGGTTTAACATTTAAAGGGAGTGTGCCCCTTTAAACTTTAGACATCATGCTGGGATTGAGGATAGTAAGGAGCTTTTCAGCCCATTCCAACCCAAGGGCCAAGCAGCCCAAGTCAGACCTAAAGTCAGCCTAAGTCGTTTAGGGCGACTTTAGGTCTGGAACGCAACCATTTATGGCGAAGTTAGGTCAAAGTTAGGTCGAAGTTATGACCGACGGACTAAGAACAGCCCATTCCAACCCAAGGGCTAAGCAGCACAAATCAGACCTAAAGTTGACCTAAAAGTGGGCGGACCATGGGCGGACCGTGGGTGTAACGGGGGCTGCAACCAATTAACGTTGGATTCCAGACCCTGGCAAGCACAGACATGCCCCCTCCAACACAAATGCTGACACAAATTTTAGGTCGACCAAAAAGGTGGACCCAAATTCGAGGAGACCCATAGGAGCCATTTTACCTTACCCAAGCCAGCCCTCTCCTGAAAATTTCTAACACCCTACTCCTGAGTTAGGTCAGAGTTAGGACGGAGTTGGGCCTGCTAGGTCTGGAAACCGACAGAGTTATGCCTAAGATAGGGAGCCTATCAGCACCCAGCACCACACAGCCTCTTTCCCACAAAAGCCCAGCCCCAGGCCCCCAGTCTCTCTCTCTCTCTCTCTCTCTCTCTGAGCACGTGGCGTGGGGTTCTGTCCCCCACAGCCACAAAGTGGGACTTTGTCGGTGGAGGGCAAAATTCACAAACACCCCACTTCTCTCTTCTCCTCTCTCCTCTCTGCCCCCCTCAAGGGCAGAGAGGGCTGTTCTGGCTTTGGCCAAACTGTTTACATCTGTGCCTGGGCAGCTGTCTCCATGCTACCATTTGCTAACCCATGTCTTTCTCCCAGCCTCTCCCCCCACACACACACACACACACACAGGCAACAACACCAGCAGGTAAGTGCAGGTAAGAGCAGGGGTTGTGCTGACATGTGTTCTGACATCTGCCTCTTTGCATATAGAAATATAGGTAAGATACATACCTCTATACCAATGTCTTGTCTCATAGCTGCCTGCATAGCCTGCCATGATATGCTTCTTTACCAATGTCTTGTCTCATAGCTGCCTGCATAGCCTGCCATGATATGCCTCTTTACCAATATCTTGTCTCATAGCTGCCTGCATAGCCTGCCATGATATGCCTCTTTACCAATGTGTAGTCAGATGCCTGCCTGCAATGCCTGCTATGATATATAGGATACATGCCGCTTTACCACTATTGTGTCGGATTACCACCTGTTATGTGAGCATACAACACCATGAGTGTGGTGGTGCTGTGTGGTGGTGCTGTTAACTGTCTGTAGACACCAGTTGTTCCCCCCCCTTTTTCTCCACAGGGTCAACTGACAGGTCAGTATTGCTAGGATTGCCATGGTTGTAACCCAATATATGTGTTGTCTTCTCTCCCCTTGACCCTTTTCCCTTACAGGATCATGCTCGTCTTACACTCGGGTAAGCAGCTCAGACCATGCTATGTGTGTCACACCTATCAGCTGTGTTATTTCTCTCCCTGCAGGCTTTTGCAACTGACACACTGGCTTGTCTTCACTGGCGATTGCTACCACACACCAGCTGCCATGTAACACCCCCTTGTTTTTTGTCTCCCCAGGAACGTCCACTACCACCTACCTTCCTGGGAGCACCCCTGGGCCCGCAGTCTGGTTGCCCCACGGTCCTCTGCCTCGCTGCTGCCAGAGGTCAGAGAGCCAGCCCTGCAACCCTCCTCAGCTGCTGCTGCTGCTGCTCCACCTCCCTGGCTGCCTACTTGCTGTCCCTCCCCTTTCTATGGAGCAGGCTGTGTTTCCACAGGGGGAGAGCCTGCGTCTCCAGGTCCATGGGGCATGTGTGCTGCTGCTGCTTTCAGATTGGCTGCTGTGACTATCCCTGGCAGCCTCGCCTGGCCATCTCTGCTAAAGTTCCAGAACAATAAAGATGCCCCTCGGGCAGAGCCTCCTTGAAACATGTGCCCTATGTTACACAAGCATTGCCCTCCACACACAGACAGCCCCCAGCACTGAAGCCCCTGCATGAATCCCTTCCAGGGACTGCCCCTTCCCAGGGAGAACACAGCAGGGAGGCTGCTAGACCCCCATGGGACAGAGGGAAGGGGGAGTTGGGGGGGGCCTCTCAGGCATGCAAACAGTGACAGGCGCCACGGAGCCCATAGCGGGGCTGCTTGTGGCCGCTGCATCTATGTAGTGGCCGCTCAGCAACCGGGGATCTCGCCAGCCAGGGCGTCCACCCGTAATGCATCCGCTTCCGTCGAAGGTCCACCCATAATGCAGCCGCTTCCGTCGAAGGTCCGCCCGTAATGCAGCCGCTTCCACCCACAGTCCGTCTGCATAAGAGGCACCTGTTTCTGCATTGCCTTCACCTGCGGAGCAACCCTTGTGTCCCTATTGGTCTCTGCAGACCCCTCTCTCAGAATCTCTCTCCCACCAGCCTTGTTGTCTGTCTGTCTGTCTGTCTGTCTGTCTGTCTGTCTGTCTCTGACCCACCCGTGCTCCTCCCCAGCACCCACTGTCTGCCTGCCTGTGTGTCTGCCTCCCCTCCCACTCCCTGATGATGGCTGCTGGCCACCCCCACCCTGCCAGAGCGCCTGCCGAGAGGCGCCGTCGTCGCCCCATCCGGGGGTGTGATGAGCTGCGTGAGCCCTTCACGCTCGCAGCAGACAAGCCCAAGGCATCTCTCGGTCTTGGCCGGGGCACAGAGCAGAATGCACGCCGGGATGCCTTCTTTGTGGGCATTGCCCCGGCCCTGGAAGTCCAGGGCTTCAGGCAGCGCATGGGCAAGTCATGTCAGAGGCAGTTCTAGACATCATGAGCCCCCCCTTGTGTGTGACATTCCCACCCACCTCCTTCCCTTCCCTTCCCCACTCTCCCCGATGACTCCCACGTGCAGCCTCATGGGGGTGGCATCGCCTTCTGCAGGAGGGGGGACGGCCACTCTCCCCTGCAGCAGGTGGCTGATGCACAGGGTGCCCTGTGGCAGCTGGCTCGGGCACCTCGCTCACCTGTCACCTGCCCTGCGTCCACCACATGACTGGCGCAACCCCCCTGCCCGCGGTCAGCCCCTTTGCGACCGGGCTGAGACAGACACTGCAGCAGCTGCCATGGATGGACGCTGACACGTGCAGACACACAGGCCTGCACATGACTGAGCCAGACACCGAGCCTGGAGAGCCTGCCTGCCTGGGAGGTAAGTGTTGCCTGGATCCTGGGGTGGTGCCGGGCCACAGAAACTGCAGCCTGCCTAACTCAGACATAACTTCTGCCTAACTTAGGCTGCACTTAGGCCACACTTATGCCTGACTTGGAGAGGAGTTGGGTTGGAATGGGCTGTTTGTCACCATTTTAGTTCCAATGCCGCTATGCTCCAGATCACCATGCCTATTTGGTGCATATGAAGCACTGAATAGGCAGAAACAAGTAATTTGGAACCCACTCACCAGCAGTATAGCCATGCCCCCAGGAGGTGGGGCTGTGGTGCGACGACACCCCCCAATGCTGCCGGCCATTCAAATGAAATGTAAGTCTCCAGGCAGGCGGGAGGTCCAAAAAATGTGATGGTTTTTCTCACCGCCGCCTGCCCACTGAAACCAACAGCCACGGTGCAGCTATTGCCCCCCCCGAGTGCCACCCGGGGGTCCACCGCCCCCACCCCAGGTGGCCCGACACAACTACCACTCTTTGCCTTCCCTTTAGCTTTCTTACCAGGAATGGGGTCTGCAGCCTGCCTGGTCCACACCTGTTTGATATAAGCAGAAACATAGGACTTCAGCAGCACCGCCTCCATTTCAAGCGCAAGTGGTGTAGACCAGGGAGGCTACAGATCGTACTCCTGGTCAGTAAAGGGATAGAGTGTGCATGTGCATGCCCTCCCCCACATCCATGGGGGGAATGCATGCAGAGGCAGCATGGGAGGGTTGAAGCTGCACGGGGGGGGGGGAATGCTGCCTATGGCACTCAGAGATCCTGGGCTGGCCCTATATAAGGGAGCAATAACCAGCTGCGACAGGTGTGGCTATTAATTTGGGATGGATATGTATGTGTCCAGTCCCACCGATATACTTGGAGTGGAAAAAGAAGAAGTCTGAGTGGAAAAAGAAGATACAATCATAGTAAAGGAACAAGCTCATTGGCACGGGATTTTCCACCATTTCACTTTGATGGCTTCTTGCCTATGTCCCTTTTGCCCCAATCCTATTCCTGATTGCATGGATGCAACTGCACCATGAAGGCTCATGCTTCATCCTATGGTGGGGTGGGGAACAGGAGACCAACACAGGGTAAGGGAACTTTTGTTCCCTTACAACCAGGTAAGCCCCCTGTTGCCCTGTGGATCCAATCAGATCTTGTACCAGTTGTTTGGCTGGCACAAGTTGGAGTGAACACGGGAAGTGTCAGGGCAGGGAGGGTGAAGAGGGAGAGGTGGAATGGGTAAGGAGTGGTGACCAGAGGGAACAGCTTGTGCTGATATTTGATGCTCCCTCCTTTCCCCCCTTCCCTCTCCTCTCCATTATTTTTCTCAGTTCTGTACCAGCAAAATAGCTGGCACAGAGGACACCTGTTTGGGAAGAGGAGTCTTTCCCCAGGTTAAAGGTATAAAAGTTCCCTTACCCAGAGGAGACCTCTAAAACTGAATGTGTGATAATTTAGGACTCCTTGGTCTACATCACATTACATTTTCATATTTGATTCCCTTTCCTAGTCTGTTCTAGTCTGATCTCCCCAAGAAAAGTTATCTAACTTGCACCTTTAACCTTCCTTCCTTCCTTCCTTCCTTCCTTCCTTCCTTCCTTCCTTCCTTCCTTCCTTCCTTCCTCATTCCATTGAGTTGAGCTGTGTGCTACTGCACTTGGTCCCTGCTCATACCATAACATTTTCTGCAACTATTCTATACAAATGAGAAAATCCCAAAGAGGCAAAGAGAGGGGTGATTATCTGACTTGTAAATAAGAATTATGTGATTACATCTTCTCCATGTAAACACTCCTAGGTTTTTCAGAAACAACTTTCAGAATCACAAATGAAAAACAAATCCATCTGCTGCAGAACTTGACCATGAGATTGCATAAGCTGTGATACCTTCTATAAATGCTGACTTTTCTGGGCTCTGCCATTTACAGCCTGGAATCAGCAAGCAGATCTACGTTGTTCTGTCTAACAAATACGTTATGCCTTCTCAATTGCTACAGATGTTGGAAGTGAATGAAGATTTCAGGGTTGAAACAGATTGCAGTGAACTAAGATGCTGCTGTTATTGTTGCTTCTGTTCCTACCTCAGGTCACCAGTGAGACCTCAGATGGACTTCACAAAGGAACAACTCACAGATATACCTATGATTATTTGAAGCCAGGAAGCCTTGTTATTGGTGCAGTTTCATCTGTACGAACTGTTCCAGATCTAGGAATGTCCTTCAGGATCTTACCAAGTCTATCCAGTCTAACCAGGCAAGTTTGTATGTAGGTTGAATGAAGGGCAACCAACCAGATTATGAGTTTGATAGTCCCAGCGTAAGTGACAAAATATCAATAACAAGGATAAGGTCATAACTTTAGTCCCTATGGCCAAAAGATGAACATTTTCAAAGATAATTCCTGCAACTTTGGAAGAGTGCAGATTCACAGAGACACTTGTGTCTAATGCAGTGCTATGATGAGCTTTTAGTGCTCATAGTGGTCACAGAAAACCACATATGAAAAACACAGGAATATTATGTGAATAGGACCCTTACTTTTATGGTACACAATTTGAAAATTTGAAAATTTGAAGACTGGGGCATGTCATGCTTGTGGAAGACAGCATTAGAGAACACATTTCACTTCTTCCTGTCTTCCAACTCAGTTAACCAACTTTTAAGCAGTCTACACTAGCAGAGATTTAGGAATTAGGAATTGCATGTGAATGTGTGTGTGTGTGTGTGTGTGTGTGTGTGTGTGTGTGTGTGTGTGTGTGTGTGTGTGTGTGTGTGTGTATGCACACTAATGTAAGCAATCAACTTAAAATAACTTGTTTTCATGCAGTTCAGAGATAAAGAATTACCAGCATGCTTTGGCATTGCTATTTGCTGTTGAGGAAATCAACAGGGATCCTAACCTCCTGTTCAATGTCACCCTGGGCTTTCACATCTATGACAATGCCTTCCAAGCAAGACTAAGCTGTGATATCCTTCTGTCCCTCCTGTCAAGAAAACATGACAGCTTCCCCAATTTCAAGTGTGGAACAGAACACAAAATATCAGCAGTAATTGGTGGACTCAATTCTGAAACTTCTACCCAGATACACACCTTGTTAGCTCGCTACAAGATCCCACAGGTAGGGATGAGTGGAATGAAATGTCTCTAATTCAGCATGGAACAGGCAAACTCTCTGTGACAGTAGTATAAAAATAATTACAAGTTGAGTATCCCTTATTCGGATTGCTTAGGACAGAAAGTTGTCTGGATTTCGGAATATTTGCATAAATATAATGAGACACCTTGGGATGGGACCCAAGTTTAAACATAGAATTAATTTATGTCTCATATACAACTTATAAACATAGTGTTGGCAGGTGCAGCCACAGTCCTTACCAATATATAGAGGTGTTAGAAAAAAAAATTTTTTTTTGCAGTTTTGTTTGGGGGGGGTTGTGCTATGTGGTGTTATGATTTTTTTTTTTACAGAAAAAGACTGTCCCTATCTATAATAATAGAAGATATCACAACATACCTATCACCTTGATTTCCCCCTCTTCAGCTCAGTTACGGCTCACTTCAGCAAAGACTGAGGGACAAAATTCAGTTCCCCTTTCTATATCAAATGGCTCCAAATGAAGTTTCTCAGACTGAAGGGATAGTGAGGATATTAAGCTATTTCCAATGGACATGGATTGGCCTCGTCATTTCGGATGATGATAGTGGAGAGGAGTTTGTTCAAAGCTTGAGATCAACGTTCAGTTGGAACGGCATTTGTGTTGCCTTCACAGAAAAGATGCCCTTATTATCTCTCCAGAACTTGCTTTCATCCACACTCATGTTATTAACGAAAAGGGGCTTTATGACATTTCTTATTAAAACTACAGCCAATGTGATTATTGTATATGGGGATGCTAACTACTTGAATTGTTTCCAAATGGCATTATCTTTTTATGAAAGGATGAGTATGACACCATTACGGAACGTTTGGATCACAACATCCCGATGGGAAATGCCTTCAGGGTCATTTATATATGGCGCACCTATAGAATTCTTCCATGGCTCCTTATCCTTAGTAACTCAGAAAAATGATGTGCCAGGATTTCGGAACTTTCTCAACACATATAAGCCTTACCACCATGGAAATGGTGTGTTTATGAAAGACTTCTGGTCTGCCGCATTTAAGTGTAAGATTTCAGATTTTTATGACTTATTTTTTATTCGATACTGTACAGGGAGGGAAACATTAGAGACGCTTCCTAAGACTGTGTTTGAAATGAGCATGTCTGACCAAAGCTACAGTATCTATAATGCTGTCTATGCCATGGCACACGCATTACATGCCATTCATTCATCCAGACAGGCAACGTTGGTAGGAACATCCAGACTGAAATTTTGGACCACGCAGTCATGGGAGGTAATGTTCAACTCATCTTATTTAGTGTATCATTGTGGTCTCTGAGTGAGGGTGTGGATGTGAGCAATGTAAGTAAGAGCTGGACAAGGTGCTGATCTCGATGAGGACCATGTTATGGGCTTCAATTTTTTTTTTTTAATTTCACTGTACCACCAATCTGAAATGACTCTCACATAAAATGTATTTTCCTCTGGAAGAATGCTCCCATTAATTAATTGCAGGTGCTTGCTAGCTCAGGACAGATCTGCCAAATATTTGCCAAAGTTTATTATTATTAATTATTATTATTATTAACAGTATTTATATACCGCTTTTCAACAAAAAGTTCACAAAGCGGTTTACAGACAAAACTAACAGTTTACCTGCCGTTCAGTATTTACTTTTGTGCTCCATATTATTTTTTTGTTGTCCAATGGGTGTAACATGTTTTTAGAAGAAATATAGCAAAGTATGCAAGAGCCAAAAGCTTATATTATTATTATTATTATTATTATTATTATTATTATTATTATTATTATTATTATTATTAAGAATATTTATATACCACTTTTCAACAGGAGTAGTTGTTATATCCTGGAGATATAGTGCAGGAAGGGAATATTATGGTGTGGAAAATCCTTCAATGTTTGCAAACATTTGTCCTGCTGTTAGCAATCCTGAAGTCTCATCTTCCCATTTAGCTTCACCCATTTTTGAGAAAAGTCAATTTCAACAACAGTGCTGGGCATGAGGTCTTTTTCAGTGAAAACATGGAGTTGCCTAGTGGATATGACATTCTTAACTTGGTGACTTTCCGAAATAAATCCTTTGGCCGACTGAGAGTTGGAAGGATGGATCCCCCAAATTCCTTACAGCAAAGATTTACTATTAAAAAAGAAGCCATTATATGGCCCAGCAAATTCAAGCAGGTGGGTGTTCCAGATTCTGATTTCCTATGGGGGTAATGTTGTCCACAATTTTGACCCTGATAATGATTTTTTCCAGCATCAGTGTCAAGGGATTGATTCTGACACATGCCATCATATTTTCTTAGCAGTTTGATCAGCTGATTATATTCTGAGGAACGTAACACAAACAGGAACACTTCTCAAGGATTCAAAACTCCAGATGATGCCAAGAAATATCTTGATGCTCAAAAATAGTTGTTTGGAAGTTCTATATGGAGTCAGTATTTTCTAGAAGTCTCAGGCATCACATTCCTGATTAACACCCAGTTCTTCCTGGCCCACAGGTGTACGCATTTAACTTCTGTTGCGTATATACACCCTTGGCTAGAAGCAGTGGCATCACTGGAGGTGGCGTCGACCTGACCTCTGTTACTCACCGGCACAAAGCAGCCTCGCCCCCTCGCGTTCTGAGCCATTCAGTGGGGCGAAGGCAACACACAGCGAGTCTCAGTGGGCCAGTGGGCCCTCCAATGTCACAGTCTGGAAGTGGGGGGCAGACATGCCCTATGGGGCATAGGAGTTCCAGTGCCTTTACCTTCTTGTCAGCTGCTTGTCTCTTTAAAGCGATCACGGACATCAAAGGATTTTCCACTGGCAAGCCTCCGGAAATTTTCGATCTGTATTTCCTCACATTAAATACATGGCTGGAAAACCCATTAAGCGTACTTCTTTACCTTTTCCTTCTGTCCCAAATCCCTGAGGATCTGCCCTATGACTGCTCTTTCCCATTCCTTCTTCCCACTATTATATTTGATTCCTTAGTATTCATTTAGTCAGGCACTGATCAGATTTAGACCTGCTTAGCATCAGCAAGGTATCTGCATTGTATTGTATGCCCTCTGTAAAGGCACACATCAGCTATTGTTGTTTCCTTTTTATGTTATTGTATTGTTTTACATGGATTTAAAGTGGCAGACTTCAGAGTGGGATGTGTATGGATGTGTTGATAAAATTACATAAAATTGAGAACTTGCTTCATATTATGGTTAGATGGTGCCCCGTTCCAAATGCTCTGAGAGTTGCCAGCCTGGATACCACCAAAAAGCTCGTGAGAGAGAACCATCCTGCTGCTATGATTGTCTGCAATGCCCTGAAGGGACCATTTCAAACCAGAAAGGTAAGTCACTCAAAAGTCTCAGAAATTATATGGGGATATTTAATTTTTTTTTTTTAAAAAAACATGCTTTTATTCTTTGGCATTCATTTTCAATTCCATTTGATAGTCTGCTTAGTATTAGTCATGCATAATAATGATAATATTATGTGTAGAATGATTTTCAACAAAAAGTAGCTCACAGTGGTTTATATAGATAGTTAGATAATATGTTTCCTTGTCCACAAAGAGATCATTTTTTTAAAGATGCAAATAAGACACCAGCAACAACCATTGAAAAACACACCATGGGGTAAAGAGAGACAGTTGTTCTCCCCTCATTAAATATAGGAGGCCACCATTTTAAAAGATGCCTCTTATTTCTGAGTATCACCATCCCTGGCATAGGAGTATACGCTTCAAATATATGTTTCAATACGCCCAATCCTATCTAAGACTTGCACTGATGGAATCTGCACTTTGTCAGCGCAAAACCTGGGTACAGTAGCTAGTGCAGAAGCAGCTGTGACAGCATGCATGCCAGGGCACTAACCCTTTGCGCTTAGTGGCCCCAGGTTGGTGGCCTTGGGTGCACACCAATGACCTCCAGAACCCCTGCCAGAGATGGTAATTTGGTAGAGGGGGATTCCATTGCATTTCAGGGGAAGATTGGGGTGGGGATTGAGATTGACCAGGAGCATGTTAAGGGCAGGCTGGGGGTGGATATCATCAGCATCTGTGCCAATATTCTATGCCCTTGGCCTGATCTTAGCACGCCCCCTTCGTCCTACTTGGATCTACGCCAGCCAAAGAGCTGGTGCAGATCCGAGTAGGCCCATTGAGGACAGGTGAGCAGCAGAGTAGGTAAGTAAAAACATTTTATACTCGACTCTCCGATGCTGCCTGGTCTCCCCCAGCCAGGCCATAGCATGAAGCAGAGGTTGCATCAGTGATGCTGCAGGGTTGGTTCAGGATATGATTAGGCTGTTTGTGAATCTTAACCCTTGCCTGAATACTTCTCTGCCTTTAATTTTGCAACGCAACCTAGAAGAAGTCAACTCAACCCACCATTTATTCCTTTTCCTAACACCAAACTTCCAACTCCCTGCTTACTATTCCTGTTCTTATTACACTTATTACACAGGGAGAATGAAAAGGAGAGAAATGAGAAAGCAACCCACAAACCACAAGAGAGGGAAACATTTAAGATTCACAACAAAATGGTATATTCTTAATATTAATGCATCTAATATATACAATAGGAATGGGATACCTATCAAGTACACCAACAATACTTGTAGTCACCAGGTCAGAGACAGTCCAACAGACATGGTCTGTACTACCAGATGCTTAGCAGCTAATCTCTTTATCAATCCTAGGCGGACAGCGAACTATCAACCCCTGAGACAACATCTTTGCTTACTGGAATGTGTATCTTCTCTAATTTCTTCTACTTTCAGATGCATCTCACTGTGACAAGTGCCCTGAACATGAGCATCCAAACAAGGATCAAAGCAGCTGTATCCCAAAAGTAATCTCTTATCTAGCATATGATGAAATTTTAGGGATCAGTTTGGCTTCAACTACACTTTCCTTTTCTATGCTTACAGCCTTAGTGCTCGGAACCTTTATCAAATATCGGGACACTCCCATCGTCCGAGCCAACAATCGGGATTTTACATACCTTCTGCTCATCTCTCTCTTGCTCTGCTTCCTTTGCTCCTTCCTGTTCATTGGACGACCCAGCAAGGTGACCTGCCTTCTTCGACAAGTTGCTTTTGGAAATGCCTTTTCTCTTGCTCTTTCTTGTGTCTTGGGCAAAACCATCACTGTGGTTCTGGCATTCAGAGTCACAAACCCAGGAAACAAGATGAGGAAATGGGTGGGGAACAAAGTATCCAGTTCTATTATACTTGTTTGTTCTATTGTTCAAGTTGGCATCTGTGCCATCTGGCTGAGCACCTGTCCCCCATTCCCAGACCTTGACATGTCCTCACTACCTGGGCAGATCATAATGATATGTAACGAGGGCTCAGGCACCATGTTCTATCTTGTTCTGGGCTACATGGGCTTTCAGGCCATCATCAGTTTCACAGTGGCCTTCTTAGCCAGGAAGCTGCCTGACACTTTCAACGAAGCCAAGTTTATCACCTTCAGCATGTTGGTCTTTTGCAGTGTCTGGGTATCTTTTTTTCCAAGCTATCTGAGCACAAAAGGGAAATCTGTGGTGGCTGTGGAGATCTTCTCCATTTTGTCCTCCAGTGCTGGATTACTTCTCTGCATTTTTGCCCCTAAAATGTACATTATTTTGCTGAGGCCAGATATGAACATCAGGAACCAGTTATTTAAGAAAATGAATTCTATCAAGTAATTCAATGAAGCATTTTGTAACACTAGCAATACTTTCTTGGAACTAACTGCATAAAAAGCAACAGTGTAGACATCTGGAGTGAACCACATGATCTAATGTATTTCAAAGTCCTGTTAGCTCTTGGACAACCTAGATCATCACACATAGTGTATAGAAGAACATGTTTGTTTTAAACCAGAGTTCCAGGTTTTGTTACCTAGCGGAAGGCAGCATCAAAAGCTGTAAATAAATAAAACAACCTGTACAGCATTGGGATTTTATATTGTATTGAGGAGAGATCATGCAATAGCACCCTGAATCATCAAGAACATAGTAAGCTGCCTTATATTGAGTGTGGCCATTGGTCCATCTCATTACTGTCAGCAATGACTGCCACTGCATCACCAGGATTTTATCCTAGGATCTTTGATGGCCATACAAAGGGATACAAGAAATGGAGACCCAAACCTTCTGTATGCAAAAGATGTGCTCCTAGCACTCAGTTCTAGTTATATGATGTTCTTTTTTTCCAAGCTACCTGAGCACAAAAGGGAAATACATGGTGGCTGTGGAGATCTTCTCCATTTTGGCCTCCAGTGCCGGATTATTTCTTAGTATTTTTACCCCTAAAATGTACATTATTTTGCTGAGACCACAAATGAACACCAGGGACCAGTTCTTTAAGAAAAACAATTCTGTAAAGTAGTCGATAGAGCATTTGGTAACACTGTAGAAGATCACCTGTTTAGCACTGAGTTTTTGTATTAATGTATATTGAACTGGAGTCATGTACTAGCACAAGGACACTAGGAATATATGATTTTGCCTATATGTCAAGGTGTCATAAGCATGTGCAATGTGCACTCATGATTAGGGTAGCAATCATGTGCAGGAATCCTGTACTTTGAGAAACGGTTAACAATCCACTCTCAGCAAGGCAGAGTATGGATTTGGAGTGAAGGACAAGGAGGATTTAAAGCCAAGTGTTTATATAACTTTTCACCCTATAGCAGAGGTTCTCTAAGTGTAAGGTGCGACTCCCAAGTGCGTCATCGAAAGCAGCCAGGGGAGTCGCGTTAGTCTTTTAATTAACACATATTCTTGCTTGCAAGAGAGAGAGAGAGCAAAAACAAAGACCCAGGAAAAACTGCCTCTTCACATCGGGTCACTCAAAGTTAATTTCAAAACACTTCAGGTTTGTAGGCAGTTTCTGAGCTTCCGGTTGGGAGGAATGGCTGGCTGACAGCTCTGTCGGTTGCTCTACACCGACAGAGCACGTCTGATGGACTTAATTGCTCTACCCCTGGATTAAAAGGGTGTGCGATGAGATAAACCACATATCTTCGGATCGCTCCCATTACTTTCTCGGAGAGCGTAGGCTTTTCGAGTTTGTTTTGGTTTGAGCGTGGAAGAGAGGATCAACAATGAGCTCAAAAAATCAGCCGGAATGTAAGCCAAGCCCCCTCCCGCTTATACTTTTGCCTTGCTTCTGCAAGTGGCGAGGAACTGCAGTAAGAATTGAAGAAATAAGCTAAGATAACGAGTTAATTTAAGAACAGAAGATTTGTTGTGAAAAGGATATAATTTGGAAGGAAGATAATATACTACAGTGAAAATATTAAGCGAAAATACTAAGTAACTTGTTGGTACTTACGGAAGATTGAAGTAGTGAAGAAACACTTTGGGGAGATATCTATAAACTGTTTTAATGAGAGAAAGAGACTTGTTTTGCTTTTGAATTGTTTGTTTTGAATTCCTGTGGTTTGGAACTGTACAAAGACGGACAAACAATTTCCTTCCGGGCAGAAGGTCATCATGAAGGTTTGAAAAAAGACTGAAAAATATTATGTTGGTTGGTATTTGCCGCCTGCACACATTTTAAGAAGTTGAGTCTTTGTTTTTGGTTTCAAAGAGAAGGAAAAGAAGTTGAACTGAGTAAGTGAAAGTGTGCCATTTGGTGAAAATTAGAAATATGGCTACAAGAAGAAGAGGGAATACATTAGAAAAAAAAATCACCTACAAAATCGCCTGGAACAGAAAGACCAGCGGAAACACTGGAAGAATGCTTTAAAAGATGAGAAAATAAATTCGATGCAAAATTGGGAATTTTGCAAGAAGAATTTCAAAAGATGAAGGTGGAGCTGAAACAAGAAATACAACAGCTTGATGTAGCCGTGAAAGAAATAAAAGGTGATCTGCAAGAGATAAATATTAGGATGAAAACCCAGGAAGATAAAGTGATGCATTTTGAAATGGAGAGCTGCAAGATTCAAGATATGTTGGCGCTGGCTGAACAAGAGAGAAAACAGAGCTTTCTACGGTTTCGTGCAATTCCAGAACAACAAGCAGAAGATACAAGAGATAGAATGGTACACATTCTGTCAGAATTTCTACAAATAGAACGAGATGAATTGGATCTGGAATTGGATAAGGCATATAGAATTAATACAAGATATGCAGCAGCAAAGAAAGTGCCAAGAGATATCTTGGTGCATTTTGTGAGGCAACGAACAAGAGATAAAGTTCTACAGCAACATGCTAAATCAAGACTCAAGGTAGAAGAAGCACACATCATTGTGCTAAAGGAGATTCCGTTGAGAATTTTGCAGAAAAGGAAAAGTTATGCATTCCTGGTGGAGGTGCTGAAGAAACAGAAGATTGTCTTTAGGTGGGGAAAATTAGAAGGCGTGACTCTTAAACTGCATGGAAAAACCTATAGATTGGATACAATCCAGAAAGCAAAAGAGTTGCTGAGAAGATTCAAGGATGGAAGAGAAGAAGAAGAAGATGAAGGGATGGACAGTGCAATGGCAAGCTGTGAATAATAAAGATGGATTACAAATTTTTATCATGGAATATTAATGGAGCTAATGCTCCACAAAAAAGAAAAAGAGTATTCCATTATTTGAAAAAACTTAATCAAGATGTGATATGCCTTCAAGAAACCCACATAAAAAAGGGAGATACAAAATTTTTGATTCAGAAAAATTTGGGAGAAGAATTTTTTTCAACCAATATTAAGAAGAAGAATGGGGTGGTTTTATATGTTAAAAAATATTTGAAGCCAGAATTAATATTTGCAGATGACAAAGGAAGAGGGGTGGCAGTGGAAGTAACACTAGATGGGATAAAAACGTTACTATTGGGGGTGTATACACCACATCAACAAAAAGGGGATTTTTTTAGATATTTGATGGATTTGTTGGCAAATTATTCTTATAGTAGTTTTTGCTTGTTGGGTGACTGGAATGGAGTTGTCTCCCCGCTGAGTGATAAAGGCTCCGAAAAAGAAATAAAACACAATCAAGGGAAATTACCTAAAAGTTTTTTTGAAATGGTGGAGACTTTAGGGGTCTTGGACATATGGAGACAGAAAAATGGGAGCTCTAAGGAGTTCACACATTATTCAGAGAGACATAGATCAAGTTCAAGAATTGATATGTTTTGGGTGTCAAAGGATATAGCTGTTAGAACTTCCAAAGCAGAGATTTTAACAAAATCTATTTCAGATCATAATCCGATATCGCTGGCTATAAGGAAGAAAATTAAAACTTATAGATGGAGACTGAATGAACTGTTATTACAGAAAGAAGAGATAATAGAAGAAGCTAAGAGTAAACTAAAAGACTTTTTTGAGTTAAATATGAATAAAGGAACAGAAGTAAGAATGGTTTGGGATGCAAGTAAAGCATTTATAAGAGGATATTTTATACAAAAAAATGCAGAATGGACTAAAAAGAGACAAACTAAGTTTCAAAAGATTGAAGAAGAGATGAAGAAGAAAGAACAAGAGTTGAGGAGGACACCTGGTGACAAAAACGTTTTACAACAAATTAAAATTTTACAGAGTCAACTATCCCTGATGATAACAAAAGAAATAGAAATTAAAATGAAGTATGCGAAACAAAGGTATTTTGAACATGCTAATAAACCAGGAAAATTTTTAGCTTATAAACTGAGGAAAGAAAGGGAGAAAAGAATTATTTCTAAGTTACAAGAGACAGATAAAATATGTACAGAACAAGAAGATATACAAAAATTAATTGTAAATTATTATACAAATTTATATAAAAGACAGAAGGTAGAACCAGCAAAAATAAAGGAATATTTGGTAAAGCAAAATTTACCAAAAGTCTTGGAAGATCAGAAATTAATTTTAAATGAAAGGATCATGCCTAGAGAAGTGGCAGATGCGATAAAGAGAGTTAAACTGAATAAGGCACCAGGTCCAGATGGTTTGACTGGGAGATTTTATAAATGTTTAGAAGATGTAATAAGTATCCCATTACAACAGACAATGAATGATATCTTACAAAATGGAAAAATGCCAGATTCATGGAAAGAGGCGAACATAACTTTGATACCAAAAGAAGGACAAGATTCAAGTAGTATAAAGAATTATAGACCTATATCTTTGCTTAACAATGACTATAAGATATTTACATCAATCTTAGCGGAGAGAATGAAGAAGATGTTGCAAAAATTCATACATGAAGATCAATGTGGTTTTCTACCAAAAAGACATTTGAGGGAGAATGTAAGAATTGTTGTGGATATGTTGGAATATTTTGACAAACATATAGACAAGCAATTAGCATTAATATTTATAGATGCTGAAAAAGCTTTTGATAATTTGAACTGGTCTTTTTTATTAGAAGTTTTACAAGAAATGGACTTCGGGGAAAATTTCAATAAATGGATAAATTCAATTTATGTGACACAAACTGCAAGAGTATTAGTGAATGGTGAGCTGACTAAGACATTTGAAATTCAAAAAGGTACGCGACAAGGATGTCCGTTATCACCATTGCTGTTTATATTGGTGTTAGAAGTTTTGAATAGAAATATTAGACAAGATGAAAGAATATATGGTGTGAAGATTAAGAAAGAAACATTCAAGTTAAGAGCCTTTGCAGATGACTTGGTACTAATGCTGGAAAATCCGTTAAAAGATATAGAGTTGTTGATGAGTAAATTAAAAGAATTTGGATCTCTTGCAGGATTTAAAGTTAATAAACAGAAGACAAAAATAGTGACTAAAAATATGAAGATTCAAGATCAACTGAAACTGATGAATAAAACAGGATTTAAGGTGGAAAAAAAAGTTAAATATCTTGGAATTGTATTGACGAGTATGAATTGTACATTATTTCAAAATAATTATGTTAAAGTATGGAATGAAATTAAGAAAGATCTGTTACGATGGGAAAGATTGAAATTGTCCTTACTAGGAAGGATATCGGTGATTAAGATGAATGTATTGCCAAAAATGATGTTCTTATTTCAAACGATACCAGTGATTATATCTGATGCACCATTTAAAGAATGGCAGAAAGACATTTCTAAATTTATTTGGCAAGGGAAAAAACCAAGGGTGAAATATAAGATTCTTCAAGATGCAAAAGAGAGAGGAGGATTAGGACTACCAGATTTGAAAGTATATTATGCAGCATGTTGTTTTGTGTGGTTGAAAGAGTGGGTGTATTTACAAAATAGAAGATTATTGGAGTTAGAAGGCTCTGACTTGAGATTTGGTTGGCATGGGTATTTGTGGTATGATAAAGTAAAAGCAAATTTAGAATTTAAAAATCATTATGTTAGACATGCATTATGGAGAATTTGGAATAGATATAAAATGAGATTTTATGAGAAAGTACCATTATGGGTTGCACCATATGAAGCACACTTTGGTGGAAGTAGCGTGCCAAAAGAGAAAGGACTACTGTACAGAAATTTATTAATTTTTTCACAAGGAGACTGTATAATGAAGTCAAGAGAAAAACTAATGGAAGAAGACTTTAATTGTCAATGGTTTGTATATGCTCAAATTTTGGAGAGATTTAAAGTGGACAAGAAGACATATGGATTTGTAGAAGAAGAATCAATATTGGAGGCACAATTAAAATCTGAAGACCAGATAATTTCAAAAATGTATAAATTGCTTTTGAAGTTTGAAACAGAAGAAGAACAGGTTAAAGAATGTACGATTCATTGGGCGAAAAACATAGGTCATGTTATTTTAATGGACCAATGGGAACAACTATGGTTAAAACAGTTGAAATTTACGTTAAATGTTAATATTAAAGAAAATATGTATAAAATGATATATAGATGGTATATAACCCCAAGCAAATTAGCAAAAATGTATGAGAAGGTGACGAATAGATGTTGGAAATGTAAAATGCAAGAAGGAACTTTTTACCATATGTGGTGGACATGCCCTCAAGCAAAGAAGTATTGGACTCAGATTCACAAACAGATTGAGTTGATTTTAAAGATTAAGATCCAAATGAAACCGGAAACATTTTTGTTGGGTATGTGGGAGGATCATGTAGGCGAAAAATTTCAAACTTTGTTTTTATATATGACAGCTGCGGCAAGAATTTTATATGCACAATATTGGAAGAATTCGGAGATACCTTCGCTGGAAGATTGGTGGCTGAAAGTTTTGGACTATGCTGAAATGGATAAACTTACAATTTTAATTAAGGAAAAGTCAGTTAACTTTTTCGTGAATAATTGGAAGCCATTTATTGACTTTTTAAGAGAGAGAGAGAGGAATGATGTGATGATATGCGGATTTAATGAATAGAATGTGGGGGTTGTTTTGGCTTAGTTGGAAATTGTATGTAGAAAATAGTGAATAGTATGCTAGTAGGATGTATTGCTTCGCGCTTGCTATAACTTTATGAAATATGTATTGTTTTTTTATGTTTTAATATATCAATAAAATATAAATATATATATATATATATATATATATATATATATATATATATATATATATATATATATATATATATATATATATATATAAAGGTTTGTAGGCAGTTTCCACGTCTTGTTTTTAACCACAGCGTGAGGGAAGCCCTTGCTTATCTTATGTTAAAGAACAATTGATAAGCTGCTAAGTACTCAAGCTGAGCTGGAGACAGCAAGCTCCTGGAGACAAGATAGAATCCTGTTTCTCTCATTGTAGGTTTGCAGATAAGGTATTTTCATTCAGGTTTCATTCAGACATTGCAGGTTTGCAAATAAAGTATTTTCTTTCTGTTGAATGTTTTTAATAAAGCAAACACAAAACAAATGCAAGAACTGCAATTGAAAATGGTGCAGAGCAGGTTCTGCTTTACGTACAGTCTTTGATCTCTATGTTTAGTTTGGTTGATTAATTATTAGGATTTCTCTCCTTCTTCCTTTCTGACTCACCTCTAAGTTAGTTCCCCACTCTATTTGCTGGGACAACCCCCCCCCCCCGGAAACTGCCAGGCAGTATAAGAATCTGTTTTTCATCTTGCAAAGATGCTACCAAAAGGAGCTAGCTTTCTCTCTCTTTCTCTCTTGTGCAACTGGGGTGGGGCATGATCAATGCTTCCCATGATTTGATGTTTCTCTTGCCATGAATAGGACTAACACAGACAACATCAGTGCCCTCTACCCAGGCCTGCCAATGGAGGGAGGGCAGCATCCCAACCCCACCCTGCGCACTCCTGGCTTAGCTGCTGCTCAGCATAAGCATGGAAAATCCACTTTAGGGCTCGTTTTGGGAATATACACATACATATACACATACATATAAGAAAGGGTGCCTCTGAGCATGTAAAGAGTGCCTGTTTCTTCCATGCACTGTAATGGGGAGTCACAGCTAACGGCGAGGGAGGTCAAGGGAGCCGTGAGTCAAAAACGTTTGGGAACCACTGCCCTATAGAATCCTATCAGATTCTTTGAGGAAGTGACTCACTTAGGAGGTCTTCTGTCCCCTGATAAATTGTGCCTTTGCCCACCACTAATGGAGCATAAGGCGCTGATTAGATGGCCGTTGGATTGTTTCCTAAATAGAGCTTCACCATGAAGTTGGTGAGGACCAACGGGAGTGAAACCACAAACCTTCTAATAGTCATGTTACTGGTCTGTCCCTTCGCTTTCCAATCAAGGAACAAATGCATTTCTCCTACATATCTTCAATAAAACAGGATGATGATTAGGATTAACAGCCCGATCCTGCTTAAATATAGGCCAGAGAAGCAAGTGCTCCACCGGCCTAGGGTGCCGTAAACAAGGCACATGTTCGGCACCCTCGGAGCAAACAGTGCCGGCGTGGAGGCTGGCACCATTATTCCGCTGCCATCTCTAACCTGTACTGGCCAACACAGGTGAGTGCTGATCTGGTTGGTGCAGAGGTGTGGGGAAGGCGGACAGGGGTGGTGATGGACGGGGGCATTGGCCGGCCCTGGCTAGTAGGGAATGGGGATATCGGTGCTGAGTTGTGCCGATTTCCTGAGCCCCATCACAGCCCGGGCCAGCCTTACACAGCCTCCCTGGAAGGATGCCAGCTTCAGAGCTGGCGTCCATCCAAGGAGGTCCATTGGGGCCCATGCTGCTTACACCAGGGGAGGTGAGTCCAGGGTACTCTGTTGCAAGCCTCAATCTGCACAGGATTGTGGTGTAAGAATATTCATATATGGCTTTTCAATAAGTGTAGTTCACAAAGCGGTTTACATAGTAAAATAAATTGTGTTCTACCACTGAGTTGTGACTATGTGATGTTCATAACAGTGTTGCATCATGTAATTCTGAAAATGACTTATGTCCAAAAATAGCTGTGAGACCAGGGACCTATACCAGGGACCAATATAACTTCTGCCCCCTTTTTTATATGAAGACATGGGTACACAGTCATAAGTGGTGATTATCTGCCCTGTAATTAACAGTTATGTTATTGGGTCTTCCCCATGTAAACCTCCAAGGATTTTCCGAATCAACTTTCAGAATTATAAACAAAAAACTAATCCAGAATTTGCTTGTGAGAAAAAAAAAACCCTCACCTCGTGTTTTTTATTGGGGTGTGTTTGCGTGGGCAATGCATAAGCGTTGTCATTTCCTATAAATGGTGACATTGTGGGGCCCTGTCACTCCCAGGCTGGAATCATCAAGCAGATCTACAGCATCCAGTCTAATATCCATAACATCTATATATGTTATGTTATATAACATACTGTAGCTGCTGATGCATATGAAGTCTTCAGGATTGAAACTGGTAGCAGGGACCGAAGATGCTGCTTCTGCTGTTCCTTGTCCTCCTGCCTCTGGCTGGCAGTGAGACCTCAAAGAGACTTTGCAAAGCAACAGCTCACAGATATACGTATGATTATTTGAAGCCAGGAAAGTATGTCATTGGTGCAGTTTCATCTGTACAAATTCTAGCAGACCTAGGGGTGTCCTTCACAGACTTACCCGCCAGTGCTGGTCAAAATGTAGCCAGGTAATGTTGCCTGTAGGTTAAATGAACTATAACTGTTGGGGGAGGGCAACACAATGGGGGGAGGGCAGCAATAGCTGGAAAAGTATCTGAAGCCCAGGTCTACCAGGTTTCCTGATGCATCGCCCAGGTCTACCCACCCGTTAGACCTGGTCCGGCCACGGTCTTTTAGTCTCCATGAGGCCAGCTCAGATCGCAGGAAATTTTGGGGGGGTTGGCTTCTTTGACTCTTGGGCCCCCTTTTTAACCCTGGGCTCGGATACAATTTATCCCCCTCTCATGGGGCCAGAGTCACAGCATGAATGACAGAATTACAGTGTCAAATGTCTTTAGTCTAGGTCATAGCCAAAACATGAAAAATTTCAAAGATAATTCCTGCAAGTTGGAATGTCAAAAAGTATAATTACATGGAGAGAACTAGGTCCATTGTAGCGTGGTGAATGGTCTTCAGTGCTCATTGAACACACACAAATCCACATGCCAGTATGTTAAAAGGTTGTGTAAATAAGACCCTTCTTTCCCACGTTTTTTGCTATTTTACCCGTGTTCGCTCTGGAGCGCCTAACATCGCCACGTAACGTAATATTACGTTTACGTTGACTTGAAAAATATACCAATATATACCAATTCTACATGGCTTTTTTACCCTTGAATCCTGTGCCATTTATTGTTTTCTTATGTTTCAGGGAGCTGCATGGAGAGCGGTAAGGTCTTCGGAATTGTGTGGGGCCTGTGTAGGCTTACCAGATCTCCAAGTGGGACAGAATGCTAGACCTTTAGGAGAAGGAATGTGGGCAAGTGTAGCTTGTTAAACCTTAGAGCACAATCCTAGGCATGTCTACTCAGAAGCAAGCCCCATTGTGTTCAGTGGGGCTTGCTTCTGAGTAGACATGCCTAGGATTGTGCTCTAGCACTCCTAAAGGTCTAGCACTCTGTCCCGCTTGGAGATCTGGTAAACCTAGGCCTATGAATCAGGCAAATCTGTGGTTTAATTTTAAGCTCAACTGAACATGGTAGAGAAGTTTGCATGTTAAACTGACATTGGGTACACATGTCTACCTGGACGTAATCAGTCTGTACCTGGGTAGTCATTTGCATGTTCCATTCAAGGCAGGTACAATACATGGATTGCTGATCTGTAATAATGAATATTTGTTTCCTTACACTGGGTAAGTCCCAGAAGCCACAATGGGTCAACTCAGACCTGCACCACTTCAATCGCTGGTGCAAATCTGCATTGTTCTGTGCAGGTGAATCAGGCCCAGGAAAGAGGTCAGGATTTGGCATGAGCCACAGCTGAACCCACCCTCTCCTGCGTTTGATCCGCCCTCTCCCACACCCTCATCGCTGCACTGTTCCGCCCACCCCTGCCCAGTTCGACCCCATCCTCCTTCCTCCAACCCCTTGCACCGGCTTACCTGGGCCAGTGGATCTTCGGCCGGTGTGTGGGAGACCACTCCAGACTCCCCAGCAGCCGGTCTGCAGTACATGGAGGCTGCTTTCTGCCTGCCATAAAGCAACCTTCACCGGCACAATGCTAGTTACACCGGCAACCACAAGGGATAGGATTGGGCTGTTAGAGGCATAACTAAAGAATACTTACAGCATATGCATGTCTACTCAGAAGTAAGTCCCATTGTGTTCAATGTGATTTACTCCCAGGAAACTGTGCATAGGATTGCAGCCTTAACTCCGAACCATGACTGTCAGAACATTTGATAAGGATGGAATAGATCACAAAAGTCCTATTACTTTTTGTTCCTGTTCAGCTCAGTTACGGCTCACTTCAAGAAAGACTGAAGGACAAGATTGAGTTCCCTTTTTTGTTTCAAATGGCCCCAAATGAAGCCTCTCAGAATGAAGGGATAGTGAGAATGTTACGATATTTCCAATGGACATGGGTTGGCCTCATTGTCTCTGATGACGATAGTGGAAAAGAGTTCGAACAAAGCTTGAAATTAATGTTCAGTTGAACGGGTATCTGTGTCGCCTTCACAGAAAAGATGCCATACTACTCTCTGCAGTTCTTGATGTCATCTGCACTCAGCTTGTTTTCTAAAAAGGATTTTATGACCATTCTCTTTAAGACGAAGGCCAATGTGATTGTTGTATATGGAGATGATGACTACATGCCTGCTTTCCAAATGGCGCTCTCTTTTTATGAAAGGATGACACCATTAGGGAAGGTTTGGATCACCACAACCTGAGGGGAAATCACTTCTTTTCTTAGTGAAACCCATGCCGAAGCCTTCCATGGTTCCTTGTCCATCGCAATCCACAAAAATGATGTGCCAGGATTTCGGCGCTTTCTCCAGACATATCCGTTTTTCCAGCATGGAAATAGTGTGTTTATGACAAACTTCTGGTCTGCTGTATTTAAGTGCAAGACGGAAAATTCTTATAAGAACTTAAACTTCTTTCAACCCTGTACAGGAAAGGAAAAGTTAGAGAGTCTCCCTTGGTCTGCATTTGAAATGAGCATGTCTGACCACAGCTACAGTATTTATAATGGAATCTATGCCTTGGCACACACACTACATGCTATTCCCTCATCCAGACAGGGAATGTTGGTCAAAACTCCCAGTCTGAAACTTCAGGCCATGGAGTCATGGGAGGTAATTGTCAAGTCATATTGGTGGTGTCATTGTGGTCTCTGAGTAAGTGGGTGGATGTGTTTAACGTATATAGTAGCCTGCAAGGTGCTTGACTGTATGGGGACCATGGTGTGGGGTTTAAATATTTGTTTTCATTGGTGTCCCAATCAGAATTGACCCCCCCATGACTGGTTTTAGCTTGTAGGGGGATGTTTAGTGTGGGGGGGGATTCTTCCATTGCATCTGCTGAACTTTACCTTTGTTTTTCTATCAGCCATTCAAGATTATTTTTTTCATAACTGCATAACTTTTGTTTTCCAAGAAGTGTAACAAGTTTTTAAAATATAATAATAATAATAATAATAATAATAATAATAATAATAATAATAATAATAATAATAATAATAATAATACCAGCATTTATATACCATTTTTCTTGGTCATTGGATTTCTCCTCTGACTTTAATTTAAGGCGGTTTACACGGGCAGGCAAGAAACACAGCAAAATATGAGATGGCCAAAACTTCACTTACCCTTCATAATAGGTGTGTGTGTGTGTGTGTGTGTGTGTGTGTGTGTGTGTGTGTGTGTGTGTGTGCATGTGTGTGCACATGCACATGTGCAAAGAATTGCAGCCAGTTACAGTGAGCACTGTAACTTTTTTCAGTGCTCAGGATGAAATTTTATTGCTGGGTCTTTTATTACCACCAAGTGTCTGGAGCAGAGTAGCATGAATTCATCCCAGGGAAATAGAAAATTCAGCGTTGAATTACTTATGGTGTGCAAACCCTTCCATGCTTGTAAGCATTTGCCCTGGTGTTACAATTCTGATCTTCCCTTTAGCTTCACCCATTTTTGAGAAAAGTCCATTTCAATAACAGTGCTGGGAATGAGATCTTTTTCAGCGAAAATATGGAACTGCCCAGTGGATATGACATTCTTAACTTGGTCGCTTTCCCGAATAAATCTTTTGATCGTCTGAGAGTTGGACGGATGGATCCCCAGGCTTCCTCAGACCAAAGGTTTATTATTAAGCAAGAGGCCACTGTATGTCCCAGGAAATTCAACCAGGTGAGTGATGCAGATTCTGATGTCCTATGAAAGTTATTTTTTCCCACGCCTCTGGCTCTGATCATCCAGCATCGGTTCCACAGGATTGATTCTGCGACTTGCCAAGTGATCTTTAGCAGTTGGATCGGCTGAAAATATTCGGAGGAGTGGAATTAAAATGGGCATGTTTATCAAGGCTATGAAACCTCAAATTACGAAAAAAAATCCTCATGCTGTTCAGTAGTACATTAAGCAGCCAGTATTTTCTAGAGCAGTGGTTCTCAAGCTTTTTAGCACCGGGACCCCCTTTTTAAAATGACACTCCATCAGGACCCACCTAGCTTTATGATACTTTTTTTAAAAAAAGGTGCTCTAGAAAGAAATAATATAATGTATTTATTTATTTAAAAGTAATGTTTTATTTATTTATTTATTTGCAAACAACTCAATCCATTTCTCGCAATGAGGCATCCCTAATGAGTAGCCTCAAGGCTTGAGGGGCTTAGTTTTGTCACCCACCCTTCACCTGCCCCCACTACCTGTCACTGACAGTTCGAATCCGCGACGGGGTGAGCTCTCGTTGCTTGGCCAGCTCTTGACAACCTAGCAGTTCCAAAGCATGTTAATGTGAGTAGATAAATAGGTACCGCTTGCGGGAAGGTAAACAGCACTCCATGTTCCAGCTGCATGCTACGCGCTGCGGCAAGGAGAGTCATGCCAGCCCATGACCACGGAGGCATCTTCAGACAACGCTGGCTCTTTGGCTTTGAAATGGGGATGAGCACCACAGCCTTGAGTCGGACACGACTGGACTTAATTGTCAGGGGTCACCTTTACCTTTTTATTTACACAAGCTTGTAAACTGCAGGAGCTCAGCTCACTGAATAGCAGCAGCTCTCTGATTTTTGAATAACCTCAGGACTTGTGGCACTTACCTGATCTTTCCATCACCTGGCGCCCACCAAAAATCAGGTCTTGACCCACCAAGTGGGTCCTTACCCACAGTTTGAGAAACACTGTTCTAGAGGTCTCATTTATCATGTTCTTGGGTATGTGCTCATCTCCTCCAGCTGGCCTATGCTTAGAAACCATCACAGATCAATGTGTCCAGACCAAGAAATATAGAAGCAGGTGCTGCATTGCAATGCAATTCCCCATTTTCCCACCCCAGTCCTGTGCTGTTTTCATGTTAAACTGTCTTCAGGTACACCTGTGTATTCTGGTAAAATCATCCTTAGCCTAGACTGCAGGCACACTCTATATGTAGTGTACGCAAATTACGGAACTGTCAAAATGGACTCAGGTACGTTCATTCCAAAGCCACAGCACCTTTGGGCAAATAAGGAAAAGGAGCCCTTGTGTGAATTAGAAAAGATGCCCCCTTCCTCGCTACACTTGCCAGTTGAAGTGACGTTCTATCGGCATCCACCTCCTATCTACAATGTGAATGGCGCCCCTGAGATGTGGCACCCTTTTGTAGTGCACAACCTGCACCACTGTACACGGTGGCCCTGGTTCATTCACAGATGTTCTATACCTGGGTACAACATAATGTGTTTGTTGTTGCAGACAAATATTGAACACTCTTAGGAATGGGGGGGGGAGTTGGAACTAACAGCACAATCCTCATGGAATGGTGATCCTCCTGGGGATCCATCCTCCTAGACATAGGACAGGCATTTTCACCTCAGCTTAAGCAGTGAACCATAGGTCAAGTGGCCCTGAGAGTGGTTTGCCCAAGTCCTACTCAGTAACTCCCAAGGTTCTGAATGGGTGAGGCAAACAAGCCCCGTAGGAGTTCCCTCTTCTCTGTGTCTTATGTTATTATACTCAACTTATGTTCTTATACTCAAATTGAGTGGAGGGAGTATTAAAATAGACAAAAGAAAATATTTCTTTACCCAGCGTGTAATTCAGCTGTGGAACTCCTTGCCACAGGATGTGGTGATGGCACCTGGCCTGGATGCCTTTAAAAGGGGATTGGACAGATTTATGGAGGAAAAGGCCATCACAGGTTACAAGCTATGATGGGGATAAGCAACCTCCTGGTTGTAGGAGTAGGTTTTCTCTGTTCCAGGTACAAGGGAGTGGCGACAGGATACAAGTATCTTGTTGTCTTGTGTGCTTCCTGAGGCATCTGGTGGGGCCACTGTGTGATACAGGAAGCTGGA
Organism: Plestiodon gilberti rubricaudatus; assembly: GCA_026170595.1. Classification (NCBI taxonomy): domain Eukaryota; kingdom Metazoa; phylum Chordata; class Lepidosauria; order Squamata; family Scincidae; genus Plestiodon; species Plestiodon gilberti. Next base: position 31,300,704 of record JANXHW010000006.1, on the reverse strand, counting down.
CTAGATGGGCCTTTGGCCTGATCCAGCAGGGCTCTTCTTATGTTTTATGTTCTTATGTGTCCCAAATCCCTGAGTACCTGCCCTATGGAACCCCCTTTCGTCATCCTAGTACCTCAGGGTGCTTTCCAATGATAGTTCTCTCCCATTCCCTCTTCCCAACACCACCCTGCTAGTTGTGACTAGGAAATCCTTACTCAACAGAAATTGCATTAGAGTGCACATAAGAACATCAGAAGAGCCCTACTGGGTCAGGCCACAGGCCCATCTATTCCAGCTTCTTGTATCTCACAGTGGCCCTACCAGATGCCTCACGGAGCACACAAGACAACAAGGTCCCTTCTCAGGGTGCAAGTGTTTGTTCATTGGCCCTTGGGAAAGCATCCGCTTTCCCTATGGTCTTGAACCAGCTATTTTGCAGGGAGAGGTATAAGATTTGGTTGCATGCTAGTGCTGCCAAACCCACCCTCTCCCTCCCTAAATTTGTCTCCCTACCAACCCCGTATCTGACCAGACACCCCATCCCTCTCCCTTCCACCCCATCCCTCCCATCGCCCATACCCATTACTGATTCCCTGACACTGGCAGATACACTTGGCACCACAGGTCACCAGCGATTGCGCTGGCAGCCTCAATGGTAGCAATAATGTTTCACCAACATCCTCATCTTTCTGCCGGAGGAACATGGGGATACGATTGGGCTGTAAATTATGTTAAACTCAATGGGGCATATTTTAGAGTAGATGTGTATAGGATTGCACTGCAAGAGACATACACAGTATGTTCATCACTAATGATTTGAAATGGTTTCATCAGGTTTGCTGCACAACACCTTTTCGCAACTATTCTGCAAAATAGAGAATCTCAGAAGGCAAGAGGTGATTATCTGCTTGTAACGAACAATTATACAATTGAGTCTTCTCCATGTAAGCCCCCCAAGGATTTCCATACCCAACTTCAGAATCACAAGCAAAAACACACAAATCCATCAGTTGCACCACTTGATGATGAGATGTGTAATCAACGATTATGTGATAGGAGTCTTCTCCATGTAAATCCTCCAAAGAATTTCAGCAACAACTTTCAAGATCTAAACAAAAAACAAATCCATCATTTACAGAACTTGAACAAGTGATTTCATAAGCTGTGACATCTCCTATAAATACTGACATTGCAGGGTTCTGCCATACCCAGCCTGGAATCATCAAGCAGATCTACATTGTTCAGTCAAACAGATATGTTATATCTTAGCCGTTATTGGAGTTGCATGATGTTTGTGAAGATTCCAATGCTAGCACAGATTGCAGTGACTTAAAATGCTGCCCCTGCTGTTGCTTCTGTACTTGCCTCCGGTCATCAACAAAACCTCAAAGAGATTCTGCCAAACAGCAACTCACAGATATTCACATGATTATTCGAAACCTGGAAACCATGTGATCGGTACAGTTTCATCGGTCCAAATTGTTACATACCCAGAAGAATCCTTCAGGACATTACCCCACAGTGCTACTCGCTATACATTCAGGTTGGTTTGCATATATGTTGAAAGAAGTTTCAAAATACCATTCAGATTAGTAGGATAACAGCCCAAACCTATGCTGGCCTCCGTCAGCAGTACGGGGCTCCATGTAGTTGCAAATGTGCCATAACGTAAAAGCATGTTGCAACAGCATGCAGGCTAGTCCCACTGGTGTGGTGGCCAGCTCCAGCAGGCCTCCATCAGTGAAGGAGCAGCACCCGCTGGGGCAGGTAAGCTCTGCACTGGGCGGTGAGGAGGCAGGGGATGGTGGCGGGGAGGCGGGAATGGGGCATTTCGGAGGAGGGCAGATCAGACACAGGAGGGGGCGGGCTCAGCGGACGAGGCCTCCACTGAATCCTATCCCCCATCCTGGGCTTGAAAGCCCAACACAGGGCTACTCAGAGCTGCACCGGCCATTTAGCTGGCGTGCCTCTGAGTAGCCCCATAGGGACTGCTGGGGATCTACACAGGGGAAGGCGGCAATCATTCCCTTCCCTCACAGAGACATCCAGCCCTGCACTGGATACAGCGGAGCCTGCCCCGGCAGTGCTGTGTCCCAGCATGGGGCTTTTGATAGGATTGGACTGTGATCGTCACAGCGTGAGTAACAAAATGCCAATGTCAAGGATGGATAGCATCTTAACTTTAGTCCAGGTCATGGCCAAAACTTACACATTTTCACAGATGAGTCCAGCAACTTTGAGTACGAAAGGGTGGAGTTACACGGAGACAATTGGGTCCAACGCTGGGTGATGAATGGCTTTCAGTACCCATTGTACACAAAGGCAAATGCCTCCACTAGCATCACTGTAGTGTGGCGGGGGGCAAACTACAGGGGGGTGACACACGCAGAAGGGTGAAACGCATCACCCTCCGGAGGCTCCGAGGCCAGGATAAGGCCTCAGAGCGTCCGCCACGTCCGGCTGTCCGGGGCCTTCTGACGAGGCCCAATGTGGCGATACGTCATTTATTACATTTTTCGTGCATGTGCAGAACGTTTCTGAGGGCAAAAGGGCAGCCCTTGCCCTCAGAATCGTGGTGCGTATGCACAAAAAAGGTAAACGTTCACGTTTTGACGCATTGGGCCCTTGTCAGAAGGCCCTGGACTGCCCGAGGAGGATGACGTTTGGAGGCAGCAGCAGCGGGGGTAAGTCCTTCGTGCCGCCAAAGGCGTTGCGAACATTTTTGAGGGGAGGTGCACGGGGGGTCACTAAGGTGACGCGTGCGCCCCGGCTCTGGGGCGGCGCACGCCGTAGTGACATTCTACACTAAAAGTTCTGTAAATGGTACTGTTGCATTTGTGAATCTCCATTTGCAAATGTTTAGGCTGGAACATGTTGTACTTGTGGAAGATGGCATGAGAGAACACCTTCCTCTTCTGGCAGGCAACAAGTCAGCTCGTTTGATCTTCATCCTGTTCCAGCATGTTCTAAATATGCTACCCTATCAGAGCTTTGGGATGTATATGGGAGTGTGAATACCAATGTAATCGAACAATTGAAAACAATATACCTTCATGCAGGTCAGAGTTAAAGAATTACCAGCATGCCTTGGCATTGTTATTTGCTGTTGAGGAAATTAACAGGGATCCAAACCTCTTACCCAATATCACTCTGGGCTTCCACTTTTATGACAACGCCTTCCAAGCAAGATTAAGCTATGATATCCTTCTATCCCTTCTGTCTACAAAAAAAGACCATTTCCCCAATTTCAAATGTGGGAAGAAACCCAAGATGTCAGCAATCATTGGAGGTCTCAATTCGGATACGTCTATCCAGATATCCACCATGTTAGATCTCTACAAGATCCCGCAGGTAGGAATGAGTGGAATGAAACATCACCAAGTCACCATGCAACGTACACACTCTCAGTGAACTATCACATATGACCATAAAAAAAACCCATAGTACTATGTATTTACAAAATGGAATGTGGTAAGCAAAACTCCCCTTTACAAATGTTCAGTGTTGTGTTGGAGTAATGTTCTTTAGAGTTCATATATTTCTAGATTGGGTTTCAACATTTGATTTGATTTGTCAAGACTACATTTGGTTTCAACGTTTGATTTGATTGTTCAAGACTAGGATGAAGCATGTTGAAAATGTACTAGGACATTCTAAGATACAGGAAGCTGAACTAGATGGGTCTTTGTCCTGATCCAGCAGGGCTCTTCTTATGTTCTTATGAATCTCATCTCAGTCCTGAATTTACTAGGTTGCAAAGAAAGACTGGATTGACACGGGATTAAAAGCCATGTAGGAAATAATAATATATATTTAAGTTTGAAAACAAATGATGAAACCATAACATGTCCTAAAACGTTAGACATTTTATGGTTTCATCATTTGTTGAGAAACTTAAATATATATTTTTATTTCCTACATGGCTTTTAATCCCGTGTCAATCCAGTCTTTCTTTGTCAATCCAGTCTTTCTTCCGGCCATGGAAGTTTGAGCTTGTACTTACTAGGTGGCCTTCGCCAAGCCACTTCCACTGCCCAAACCTATTTTTAGCGCTTTCTTTAGCTTTTTAATTTCCTTGTTTAATACAGATAGGGAATGTGCATATGCGCATGTATTTGTGGTGTGGGGTGCCTGCTAGGAAAGCATGGCACAGGCCAGTAGCAGGATATAGGACTGATGACAAGGGAGAACCCCTGGACTAGATCACAACATTCCTTTCATTTTCCTTTTTCCTCTCCAGCTCAGTTATGGCTCACTTCACCAAAGAATGGGGGATAAAACTCAGTTCCCTTTTTTGTACCAAATGGCTCCAAATGAATTTTCTCAGACTGAAGGGATAGTGAGGATATTAAGATATTTCCAGTGGACATGGGTTGGCCTCATCTTTTCAGATGACGATAATGGAGAGGAGTTTGTTCAAAGCATGAAACCAATGCTTAGTTGCAATGGAATCTGTGCTGCCTTCACAGAAAAGGCCCCATTATTTGTTCTCCAAGGCTTTAATGCATCCCATAATAATTTGGATTTTGATGGTCACATTTTGTCAGTTCTTGATGAGACTAAAGCCAATGTGATTGTCGCATATGGAGATGCTCACTCAATGAGCACTTTACAAACCATTCTACAATTCTATGAACAACTTGTTGGGAGATCTTTGGAGAAGGTTTGGATCACAACAAGTCGGTGGGACTTCATCTCAAGGATGAATCATGCTGATGTCAATATCAAAGCATTCAATGGCTCCTTGTCCATTGCCACCCACAAAAATGATGTGCCAGGATTTCAGAGCTTTCTTCACACATATAACCCATTGGAGCATGGAAATAGTGCATTTATGATCAAATTCTGGCAGTCTGTATTTCATTGTCATTTTGGAAAAATTAACACAGTAGACCATCAACACTGTACAGGGGAGGAAAAGCTGGAGACTCTTCCGAGGACTGTGTTTGAAATGAGCATGTCTGACCAGAGCTACAGTATCTTTAATGCAATCTATGCTTTGGCACACACACTCCATACCATTCATTCATCAAAGCAAGCAATGTTGGTTGGAACACCTAGGATAAAACATCAGACCATGCAGTCATGGGAGGTAATGTTAGAGCTATATGAATTGTGTCATGGAGGAGTGTGTGTGTGTGTGTGTGTGTGTGTGTTTAATCTAAGTAGTGATGTGGCTGATTTGGATAGGGAGCAAGTTCAATTTTTATATTTTCACTGTATTTCAAGTCTTGATTGGCTCTCCCGTGGATCTTTTGTCTTAGGAGGGGCTCAGCAGAGGTCAGAACAATTTTTGTAACATTTTTTTTCTAAATAAGGGCAAAGTATGTGAGAGTCAAATGCTTAGACTTAGAAATGCTTAGACCTCTCTCTCTCTCTCTCTCTGTGCGTGTATGCGCATTAGTGGCATTGAAAAAGGTGCTTCCTTTGTCATTTAGGAATGATTCCGACATAGTTTGAATCCTCCAATACAAATGCTTGTGAAATTGCAGCATGAATTTATCCCAGAGAAGGAGAGAAGTCAATTTTGACAGTGCAGGGATGATGATGTTCAAATCCTGCCAATCTTTGCCCTGGTGTTCTAAATCTGGAGGTTTGATCTTCCCATCTAGCTTTATCCATTTTTGAGAAAAATCCATTTTAACAACAGTGCTGGAAGTGAGGTACTTTTCACTGAAAACATGGAATCATCCAGTGGACATGACATTCTTAACTTGGTTGCTTTTCCAAATAAATCTTTCGTCCAAGTGAGAGTTGGAATGATGGAGTCCCAGGCTTCTTCAGACCCACTATCATTTACAATTAAGGAAGATGCCATGATATGGCCCAGCAAATTCAACCAGGTGGGTGTTCCAGATTCTGGTTTCTTACAGAAGTACTTTTTTCCCCTCCACACTTCTGGCTCTGATAACTGTTTTTTTTTTTTTTTCTTCTAGCATTAATGAGAAGGGATTTGTTCTGGGACATGCCAAGTGAGCATCTTGTTTCCATAGTAGTAGGACCAACTGAAATGTTTTTATATATATCATAAATATGAGCCCACTTCACAATGAGCAAAACCTCAGACGATGAAATGGAGTATCCTGATGTTCAAATATGGTTTTTGACTTTTATTATACTATTATACTCACAGAGCAATCCTATCCAACTTATGCCACCGGCTGAGCTCTGCTCAATCCTATCTAACTTATGCCACTGGTGTAACCAGCAGTGCAGCGAGAACGGGAGGCCCCAGAACAGAAAGGGGATTCAAATCCCCTCCAAAGGGAGATTCAAAGGGGATTTGAATCCCCTATTGTCTGGGGAGTCCTGTTCTCACTGCACCGCTGGTTACACTGGTGGCATAAATTGGATAGGATTGAGAAGAGCTCAGCCGGTGGCATAAATTGGATAGGATTGCGCCCTAAAGCTCTCGGGGATCACATTCCTGGATCTATGCCCAATCTCTTGTAGCTGATCCATGCTGGGTTATCAGGAGAAACCAATATACCTATTTCTCATTTTCTCTGGAAGTGGAAGTGGAGAGGTTCCTTTCCAAGGTCAAAGAGGTGTGCACTGGCTAACCTGGCGTTTACCACTTGGCTCGGCCCTTTCTCCCAGATTGCTGAGGTATCTTGTATTGGATAAGATCATTGTGAGGTTCATGGCACTCAATCCCGGGGGGGGGGGGAGATAACTAGGTAGTGAAATTCAACGACCAAGAGTAAACTCTACCCATTTTTGGAGTGTGTCTTAGCACGTCGGTATATATACACACTCTTGTCAAAGGTGTGGTCCCTTGAACATCAAAAACTCTGTCTTTCACCAACTCTTACAATGTGGACCTCCCACCCTGGGAAGAAGCAGAAGCGTGGCTAGAGTCAGGTTACATTGGGTTGTAAATTGCCAATTGTCCAACAGCCTCCCACCTTCATTCAAAGTCTAAGGAGAATCTGTCTCCCCAGCTTTCACTGTGCATAGGTGGGGAAATGAGCTATATTGGAGAGGAAATGTAAATACAAGTTGGAATGTAGTAGGAAAGTTGGAATGTAGTAGGAATGTCTCTTATCAAAATCGTATGTCCCTGTGGTTCACAGTGGCACAGTGTGAGTTCTCACTTAGAATTAGACATCACTAATGTGAAGGAATTTAGCATGAGGTCCTTCTCAATTTATATACTGTCTTTCACTATGGAGCTCAAGGTGTTCTACATTTGGTTATTGAGTAGACACCCATGTGACTACAAGATCTTAACTTGTAGACGTGACAGTACCTTGATGTGGCAGCATCATTTGCCTTCACTTCAGACCAAAGCCCTGGGATCTGCAGATATTGTATTTTAATTTATGGTCATATATTGCATTCCAATAATTAAAATATCACTCAGGAGAGTAGGTTGTGTTACGAAATGACTTCTAAAATGAGAATGTGCCGAAGAGACTTTGAATACTAATGACTTGTGAGCTGAATTTGTGAGCTCGACTGTGTTATGACACAAGCGAAGGTCATGCCGTTTGTGTTCCTGCACCATGGACCAGGCAGTAACATTTCCTCCAGAAGGCCAAGAGAAGCCAGGAGGGGAAGGATCTGATCAGCATTCAGCATTTCAGCACGCCATGAACCCAAAATGCTCACACCACGTACGCACATTTCATTCCCTTCCCCCTCTCCACTGAATGGACATAGGCAAAGTCTTGCTAAGTGACAGTGTGCCAGTAAGGAGAACCCCCACTGTGATGCTAAACATGTTCCTGAAAGAAGACAATACAGGAATACCTGAGATGAGTCATCCCAGCCTCTCCTTTGTCTCAAGCCAGTTCCTTAAGGACTGGATCATCAAGCCAGATCTCTCCTCCCACTTGTCTGTTACCCAGAGGTGCACTGAGATGTTCCTTCTAGGACCCCTCCTTCCTGTTTGTGTACCTGGGGATCCTCCCTTTTTCTTAGACATGTGCTCTGTTCCCTATAAAAGGTAGAGGCAGCCTGCCAGCTCTCTCTTGCATCCTGGACATAGGTGTAGGTGAGCTCCATGCTCCATCTTCTCTCCCTCTCTCTGCTTCCCTCCCTCTTCCCCCTTCCTTCCCCCCAATCTTGACTTGACTTCGTTCTCAGTCATTCTACAGACTGCTAGCCTGCAATGCTGGCTCTTGCCATGAACACAGCTTGCAGCCAAGGTGAACTCTCCAGGATTAGGTGACTATTACCTAAGTAAATCAAGAACCCCTGCTAATTCTTTGTACTTCTACCTAAATTTCATAGATCTGTATGCTTTGGAGTATGAATGAAGTGATGCATATTGAACTGTTTTTTTTTTCCTTTGTATGAATCTGACTAACTATTTAGTAAATATTGGAAAGCAACCACATGTGTTCTCAGTATTATTTAAAAGGGAATTCTGCAAAAGCCCAACTCTGGTATACACAGGTATCAAGATCCCAGAACATGCCAACTTGCCCTATTTAAAGCTATTCCCCAAAATTACAAAGGCATTTTGGCTAACAGGTTGTCAATATATTCCTTCATTCTATGACTAGAAATTGCCCCATTCCATATGCTCTGAGAAATGCCAACCTGGATATCACAGAAAAAATCGTGAGGGAGAACCGTCTTGCTGCTATGATTGTGTGCAATGCCCTGAAGGGACGTTTTCAAATCAGACAGGTAGGTGACTCCGAAGACTCAGCAAATATATGGGAACGCTGAATAATGTGTGCTTTCTCCTTCTCTTTGGCATTCTGGCCCATTTCAATTTCATCTTCGCTTTAGTATTTGTCATGTATTTGAGTATCTCCACAGCGCCGTAACTACAGCGGAGCGGATGGAGCTCCTGCTCCAGGCGCTCATGTGGGGGAGGGCGGGGAACTTACGGAGTGACTGAGAGAAAAAACGCGATCGTCGTTGGGCCCTCCCTCCCTCCCTGGAGCCGTTTGGCTCCGAAATAGGAGTAAAATGGGCGGGGGGCGCCCCCTTGCTCCGGGGGCCCGCGAGGCGCGTTCCGCCTCTGTATCTTCATTTCTGGCACAAATGTGAATCTCAATTAGTCATACAGCCCAAACCTATTCAGAATTGGGCTTTACTATGGAGCCCATTATGACTGCAGAACGCACTTTGCGCACGCTGCTGCAAGGTGCAGCAGCTCCGCAACTCCACTTCCTGACCCCCACCTCGCCAACCGGACATGATAAGGCAGTGGCAGTGTAGGCAAACAAACTGGAATTAAATCCTGATAAGAAGGAGGTTCTTCTGGTCCAGAAATCTACGATTCAGGATCATTGTCCTGCTCTGAATGGAGTTGTACTCCCTCTGAAGGAGCAGGTCCGCAGCTTGGGGTTCTTCTGGATGTGCAGCTGCTCCTGGATTCCCAGGTGACGGCTGTGGCCAGGGGGGCTTTGGCCAGCTTCGGCTGGTGCGCCAGCTGCTACTGTACTTGGATCGTGCAGACCTGGCCACAGTGACCCATGCCCTAGTGACATCTAGATTAGATTACTGCAATGCGCTCTACGTGGGGCTGCCTTTGAAGACTGTTCGGAAACTGGAACTAGTGCAGAATGCGGCTGCCCGGGTGGTTGCCGGGGCTTGTCGGTTAGACTCAGTCGGATCATTGCTTCGGCGGCTACACTGGCTGCCAGTTCGTTTCCGGGCACAATTCAAAGTGCTAGTTTTGACTTTTAAAGCCCTTTATGGCTTGTGTCCAGGGTATTTGAGGGACCGCCTCCTTCCTTTTTATCCGACCCATATTCTGTGGTCATCAGGGGGGCCCTGTTAACCGTGCCGCCATTGACGGAGGTGAGGGGGATGGCGGCAAGGAATAGAGCCTTCTTGGCAGTGGCGCCCCAAATATGGAATTCTCTCCCCCGCAATTAAGAACGGCTCCGTCCTTAGTGACCTTTCAGCAGGGCCTCAAGACATTTGTATTCAGGTTGGCATTCAATGACTGACATGGTGGGCTGGCTTTTTAACAAATGTAATTATAGGTGACCCACTGGGGTTGTTTGTTGTAATTGTTTTAATTACTTGTTTTTAATTATTTTTATTGTGTAATACGTATTTAAACATACTTTAAACAGTAAGCCGCCTTGATTGCCCTTATTGGGAGAAAGGCAGGGTAGAAATTCTTTAAATAAATAATAAATAAATAATAATTGGTGGGGTGGGCAGAAAGGGGGGCAAAATTGGGTGGGGAGGGGGAGGAATAGGAGCAGGGAGACAGAGTGTGGGGGTGGATCTGACGGCAATGGTGTGCGCTGGATCCTATTCCCTATTCCCTCTTTCCTGTTTCTTGCACTTGAGCCAGCTACAGAGCTGGTGCTGGTCTGAGGAGATCCATTGTGGAATGGGATGCTTATGGAGGAGTAATAACTACCCTTTCCCCTCCAAAGCCTCCGAAACCACCACCACTGCTGGATACAGAGCAGGCTGTTTTAGTGTGGTTTAATCGGCAGGGATGGAGAATGGATAGGATTGGGCTCATAATCATTGCCTCAGTTATTTCACTGTTATTACAATCCAAGTCAAATCCACTGTCCGTGAACATTAGCATTGCTAGGGCTTGGCGGGGGTGGGGCGCTGGGGTGTGACGTGCCAGAGGGGACTGTGTCACTCCTGCATCAACCCCCGAGACCTCCGCGTCCCCCCTGAGGCCTTCCCGGTACAAGCTGGGAGAGGGTTACAACGCGCCCTCTTCGGCTGGCAGCTCAGCCGCTTCTGACAAGGCCCTCAAGTGGCGTATTCGCACATGCACATAACGTCGCAGGTGTGAAAATGCCAACGAAGGCCTCGTCAGAAGTGGCCAAGCTGCCGGCTGAAGAGGACATGACATAATCCTCTCCCGGATCGTACCGCACGGCCTCGAGAGGTGACGAGGAGGCCTCAAAGGGTGACATGGTGCTCCCGGTGGATGACGCAGTGGTGGTGGGGGTGGGAGCTAACACGGAAGCAGTGGGAGGTGGGGGTGATGCGGCAGTGGAAAATACATGGGAAAGAAGCACGAGGGCACCTAACAAAGCCACAAAAAAGCGAGGGGAAACTCTAATGAGCACAAGAAAATAATATGAGTTTAATAGAATTATTTTATGTGGCTCAGAATGAATAGCATCTCTACATAATGAATTATAGTATTTCCATAAGGGGATACTTATAAAGTATGCCAACAGTAGTTGTGGCCCACAAAGCCAAAAAAAATGACAGTTATGTTCTGCACCTATGAAGCACAAAGAAGCCACTCTATGAGTCCTGGGCAGAGAGCAAAATACAATATTTATCAATACCTGGTAGACACCATCCTTGCCCATTGGAGTGACCTTGACTATGTGGGATGAGAATTTCAGTGGCCTTCCACAATTGTCTCCATCTTTCAGATGCATCTCACTGTGACAAGTGCCGTGACGATGAACATCCCAACAAGGATCAAAGCCACTGTATCCCCAAAGTCATCACATATCTAGCATATGATGAACTTTTAGGCATCAGTCTGGCGTACACTGCAGTTGCTTTTTCTCTACTTACAGTCATGGTGCTTGGAACATTTATCAAATATCAAGACACTCCCATCGTCAGAGCCAACAACCGGGACATAACCTACCTTCTTCTCATCTCCCTCTTGCTCTGCTTCCTTTGCTCCTTCCTATTCATCGGAAGACCCAGCAAGGTGACCTGCCTTCTTCAACAAGCTGCTTTTGGCAGTGCCTTTTCTCTTGCTCTTTCTTGTGTCTTGGGCAAAACCATCACTGTGGTTCTGGCATTCAGAGCCACAAAGCCAGGAAACAAAATGAGGAAATGGGTAGGGAAAAAACTACCAACTTCTATTATACTTGTTTGTTTTATTGTTCAAATTGGCATCTGCACCATTTGGTTGGGCACCTCTCCCCCATTCCCAGACCTGGACATGTCCTCACTATCTAAGCAGATCATAGTAATATGTAACGAGGGCTCAGGCACCATGTTCTATCTTGTTCTGGGCTACATGGGCTTTCAGGCCATCATCAGCTTCACTGTAGCCTTCTTAGCCAGGAAGCTGCCTGACACTTTCAACGAAGCCAAGTTTATCACCTTCAGCATGTTGGTCTTTTGCAGTGTCTGGGTGTCCTTTTTTCCAAGCTACCTGAGCACGAAAGGGAAATACATGGTGGCTGTGGAGATCTTCTCCATTTTGACCTCCAGTGCTGGGTTACTTTTTTGTATTTTTGCCCCTAAAATGTACATTATTTGGTTGAGACCACAAATGAACACCAGGGACAAGTTCTTTAAGAAAAGAAATTCTATAAAGTAATTCAGTTGAGCATTTTGTAATGTTAGCAATCCTTTCTTGGAAACTATCTTCAAATATTGTTGTAGTGCACCATATTATGTTGTGGAGAACTTAGAGTGTGTGTTAAACCTTGTGTGATTTACCGAATAAACGTTTTAGAAAGAAATACCTGTGCTGTACTGAGATTTTCTTTATGTTTAACTCATGTAACAGCACTGAGACATTAGAACTATATTGTGCTCTTTGGATATGTGATGTTCACAACACTGAGACCAGGGACCTAAATGTGTGTGTGTGTGTGTGTGTGTGTGTGTGTGTGTTCTTGATTAAGTCGAGATAATGGATGTGTGATAAGCATTTTCCATCAGGTCCATGAGTGATTATTTGATAAAACACCTTTGACCATGCTCCCAAGTCCCTTCAGAAATGTCACTGATGGGGGAGTATAATCTTTGGGTCTAACTTTTGGAGCAACCCAAGCATAGCTAGTCAGGTGACATCAGTGGTTCCCAAAGTTTCTGGGGTCACAGCAACCCCACAGCCTCTTCTTCCCAGCTCAGTGAAATTCCGCATGATCCAAGATGGCAGCACCCAAATCTTGTGAGATTTGAATGCTGCCATCTTGAATCTCGTGAGATTTCATCATGCCAAGATGGTATCACCCATGAAAACCGGTAGAAGAGTCCACCCCACAGTGCCGCTGTGAGTATATTGCGGCATACCAGGGCGCTGCGACACACAGTTTGGGAACCTCTAGGCTACATCATTTTATGGGGTCTGCAAAGTATATGTAAGGGTCAATGTGATCATGCCTGTTGTCCCAGCCAGAACTGGACAGTGTTTCTAAAATAATGTATAGCCCAGTCCCAGTCCCCATTACTCCATAGCATGCAACCAAACTAACAGGCCAGCGGGTGGCGCAGCGGGTTAAACCACTGAACCATAAGCTGTCGATTAAAAGGTCGGCAGTTCGATTCCTGCGACGGGGTGAGCGCTCGTTGCTTGGCCAGCTCCTGCCAACCTAGCATTTCCAAAGCATGTCAATGCGAGTAGATAAATAGGTACCGCTTGCGGGAAGGTAAACAGCGCTCCGTGTTCCAGCTGCATGCTACGCGCTGCGGCAAGGAGAGTCATGCCGGCCACATGACCATGGAGGCGTCTTCGGACAACGCTGGCTCTTCGGCTTTGAAATGGAGATGAGCACCACACCCTATAGTCGGACACGACTGGACTTAATTGTCAGGGGATACCTTTACCTGTACCTAAACTAACAGAGTGTGTGCTGCATTGTATGCTAGGGGAGCAACCAAAAGACCAATAAGGGGTAAATAAAACTCTTCCTTAGTAAGCATTTTGGTCACCTATGGGTCTCCATTGCCTATGGATAAAGTCCAAACATTCTGATTCTAAGCTCAGTTGTCACAGCATGACTGTGACAGAAAATTTGCCAACTTTAATTCTAGTTTTGACCAAAACAGGCCAACTTTCATAGCTCGTTCAATCAACCACTGAGCATGGAAAGGTGGCATGCACTTTGAAAGGGAAACATCTGGAGAAATTGAGGGGTCTATGAGTTCCTCTCATAGAATAACACTTGCAAAAACCCCATTTGAAAAAAAATGAAGTTTATGAACAGCAAGGCTGACCATATCCAAAAAGGGACAGGGTGCCTATATCTTTAACCCTTGGAATTCGGTCAGGTGCAGTTCCAAAGCATGTTAATGAGAGTAGATAAATAGGTACCACTTGCGGGAAGGTAAACAGCGCTCCGTGTTCCAGCCGCATGCTACGTGCTGCGGCAAGGAGAGTCATGCCGGCCACATGGCCACGGAGGCGTCTTTGGACAACACTGGCTCATCGGCTTTGAAATGGGGATGAGCACCACACCCTAGAGTCGGACACGACTGGACTTAATTGTCAGGGGTCACCTTTACCTTTACCTAGTTCATCATGGAAGGGTGCAACAAGCTACACCTGCCCAAATTCCCTCTTCTTACAATGGTTAAAGGCATGGGCACCCTGTCCCTTTTTGGATATGGTCAGCCTATGAACAGCCTGCATATGTAAACTGCCTTGAGACTGTTAATTGAAATTGCGGTAAAGAACAAGCCCTATCCCTGCACCCCCCGGCACCCCCCTGCGGTTTCACGGTTAATTGAAATTGCGGTAAAGAGCAAGCCCTATCCCTGCACCCCCCGGCACCCCCCCTGCACCCCCCTGCCCATTACCATTGTGTGTGCGTCAATTCACCACAAAGACTAAAGAGGGACATAAGAGTGGTTTATAAACTTATGAATAGTAGAGAGAGTGGCAGGGAGAAAGAACAAAATCCCATTCTCATGCTTCTAAAAGTTGCGATTGCATGGTTGCTAGTATAGCAGGCATTGAAAAAGGATGACCCCAATGCATGTTAGCAGCACTTTCCCAAGAGAGCAAATAGCGCCTCCATGTGTAGCAGTGGAATATTTCTTGAGGGCCAAATACTGGGTACAAAGGCAGGGGATGGCTCTGAATTTCACGACTTTGTAGTTTGGAATGCCAGTGAACATCTGGCTAGCCCAAGGGTGGCCAGCCTTTCAACATGAATGCTACTGGCCCTTTAATGGTTGTATAGGCGAGGACATTTCAGCAGGTGCAGCTGCTTTAACAGCACCATCAGTACTTGCAGCTGCCAAGATTCTGTCTTCTACACAACTCTTAAGAACGAAGAGGCCCTAATGGTTGAAGATTGGCCACCGCTGGGTTAGCCAGACACAGGATGCTTGCATTGAGTAGAAATGGCTTTAACCAAGTTATTACAAATAAATAAATAAAATGCAGCTGTTCTACAACTCAGAGTATGTCAGAAAGAGACAGAGAGAGGCCATCATTAACTACCCTGTAATTAACAATTATGTGTTAATTATGTGATTGATTCTCTTCATGTAACTCCCCCCTCCCCCTGGATTTTGAGAAGCAAGTTTCAGGATTATAAACAAAAACAGATTCATCAGTAATGTATCTTATGGCATAAACAGTGATATTTCCTATAAATGCTTACGTTGCTGGGCTCTGCCCTCTCCAGCCTAGAATCATCAAGCATATGATGACCTCGTTCAGTCTACTGATTGTTTATCTCTTATCAGTTTGTGTAGTTGCTGGAGGTGCACGAAGGTCTCAAGGTTGAAACGCACTGCACTGACCTAACATGCTGCTCCTGCTCTTGCTTCTACTGCTGCTGCAGGCCATCAGTGAGACCTCAGACAAAGTTTGTGAAGCCACAGTGGAGAGATACGCGTACGATTATATGAAGCCAGGAGACCATGTCATTGGTGCAGTTTCATCTGTACAAATTGTTACAGATCTAGGACAGCCCTTTAAATCCCCTCCCCTCAGTGCCGGTCGGTATGCAACCAGGTAAGTTTGTATGTAGTACGAATGAAGGGCATCGTTCAGATTAGGAGTTTGATAATCACAGCGTAAGTGGCAACATTTCAGGATCAAACACAATGTCATAACTTTAGTCCTGACCATGCTCAAACCATGCACATTTTCACAAAGAATTCCTGCAACTATGACTATGGAAGGGCAGACTGCCACAGAGACATGTGGGTCCAATGAAGGATGATGAATGGTTATTAGTGCTTGTTGTGCAGAGACCAAGTCACATATCTCTACTCCAAAAGGTTTTGTGAGAAGAACTTAACATTTGTGAAACTCCATTTGGAAATTTGTAGGCTGGAACATGTTGTATGTTTGAGAAGAAAGCATGAGAGAGTGCCTTTCTCTTCTTTCTGGCAACACCTATGTCTGCTTCTTTGAAATTCAACATTTTCCAAAAGTCTTTAAATCTGCAACTCTCCTTGAGCTTTGAAAATTGTGTGTTTGTGGGGGGGGGGGGAATGGGACAGGACAGGATGTCTACTAATGTACTCAAGCAATTGAAACAACATATTTTCATGCAGTTCAGAGTTAAAGAATTACCAGCATGCCTTGTCATTGCTATTTGCTGTTGAGGAAATCAACAGGGATCCAAACCTCCTCCCCAATGTCACTCTGGGCTTCCACATCTATGACAACGCCTTCCAAGCAAGATTAAGTTATGATGTCCTTCTGTCCCTCCTGTCTGAAAAAAAGGACTGCTTCCCCAACTTCAAGTGTGGAAAGGAACCCAAGATGTCAGTAGTCGTTGGAGGACTCAATTCTGAAGCTTCTATCCAGATAGCCACCGTGCTAGATCTCTACAAGATTCCACAGGTAGGGGTGAGTGTGATGAAGCACCACCAATTTACCATGTTACAAATGTTTCCACAATCTATAGCACCTGACCACACACACACACACACACAAGGAATCATTTTTTGTTTTTTTTTTTGTTTTGGAGACTCTACCTGCTCTACCTGTGCCTCCAGGTAGAGCTGGAGAAGGTCCTGTCTGATAAGCTGGAAAGCTGCTGCTAGTAAGTATAAGCAATACTTAGCTGAATGTCTTACCCTAGAGTTTTTTAAACATTTTTTAAAAAGTGAGTTATGACTAGCTGTAATATGAAGGGTCACCTAAATGTACAGTATATACTGTATTATTTGGGAGCGATCAAAGTTTGAGAACCTCTGGTGTTGAGCATATGAAAAAGAAAAAAAAATCCCTGGTTCAATTTTTAACTCAGTAAAAGACAATAGTGTTTATTCAATGTTTCTGAGAATAGACAAAGATTTAACCATGAAGCAATACAAATAAGCAGGCGAAAAAACCAAGATCTCATGAAGAGACAACATGAACTGTCTTTCATAGATAAAATCTGGCTTCCCATATTGCATAAGAAAGAGCACTCCTAGCAGTTACAGCATAGCCTCAGGCACCTCTGAGCTACATCCTTGCAGGGTTATTTCAGGTCACCATCAAGATTCCATTCTTCTGTTACTGTTGACAGTTAAAGCCTCCTTCAGTGGCACCCAGTGCATTTCACATCTTGCTAGCACGGTGCTGCTGTACACCAGAAGACGTCCACAGAAGTGGATGAAACGTTGTTGTGTGTTTTGTGTTCTGTTAAATACATTTTCTAACATGGCATCTAAACCCGTGTTCCCTATTTCTTACAAAATTGTTGCTGGCCATGAAAGCTATCGCTCTTTATTGAAACACAATAGTGTTAATACCCAGACAGAATGATTTTTTTTCCCAGCTCAATCCTCACTAGGACTAGGCTGCCCTTTACGAGAGTGGAACGTAGTCATGCTATCATAAAGTGCCATACGGCGGTGTGCTGTGCACCCCCCCCCCAACGTCCATTTTGGGTCAATCACAGCAAGTAGTGGTGGTGCCTGAGGCAACTTCTGTAAAGAGGGAATAGATCACAGAAGCACACAGAACGAATCATCTCCGGGATTCAGGTTATAAAAATGTCTTTATAAAATGTAAAAACTGTAAAATATTGATGATTCCAAAATATTTTGATGATTTTACAGTTTTTACATTTTATAAAGACATTTTTATAACCTGAATCCCGGAGATGATTTGTTCTGTGTCCATCGTAACCGGTTATAACAGTCTACGATCTTTTTTAGATCACAGAAGTCCTATTTTTTTCCCTGTTCAGTTCAGTTATGGCTCACTTCACCAAAGACTGAGGGACAAGATGCAGTTCCCTTTTCTGTACCAAATGGCCACAAATGAAGCTTCTCAGAGTGAAGGAATAGTGAGGATCTTAAGACATTTCCAGTGGACATGGATTGGACTCATTGTTTCCGATGATGATAGTGGAGAAGAGTTCGAACAAAGCATGAAATCAATGTTCAGCAAGAATGGCATCTGTGTCGCCTTCACAAAAAAGATGCCCTTATTCTCTCTCCTTGGCTTACTTTCATCTGTACTCCATTGGTTAACTAAACTGGAAGTGATGTCATTTCTTATGAAGACGAAGGCCAATGTGATGGTTGTATACGGGGATGGAAACTATATGCAGGGTTTCCAAATGGCGCTACATGTCTATGGAAATACAATACCATTAGAGAAGGTTTGGATCACGACTCCTCGGTGGGAAATAACTTCAAGGTCGTTTATAGCTGAAACAGATGTCAAAACTTTCCATGGCTCTTTGTCGATAGCAACACATACAAATGATGTGCCAGGATTTTGGAGCTTTCTTCAACTGTATAACCCTTACCAGTATGGGAATCCTGAGTTTATGAAAGACTTCTGGTCTACTGCATTTAAGTGTAGGAAAAAAAATTCTTTCATGAACTTAAATTACTGTACCGGAAAGGAAAAGTTAGAGACTCTCCCTCGGTCTCTGTTTGAACTGAGCATGTCTGATCAGAGCTACAGTGTCTATAATGCAGTATATGCCTTGGCACACGCATTACATGCCGTTCAATCGTCCAGACAGCAAATGTTGAGAGAAACTCCTAGACTGTATCTTCAGACAATGGAGTCATGGGAGGTAATGAATGATAAAGTCGTTGTCCTTTGTATCATTGGGCTCTGAGTAAGTGAATGTGTTCAATGTAAATAGCAGCTGGGCAAGCTGCTAATCTGGATTTGTGACCATGGATTTGTGACCATATTGTGGGGTTTATCAATTTCACTCTGACTGGGCTCTCCTGGCCTTGTATTATTCTCAGGAATGTTTTCATTCCTGGCTAGAAGACATTAGGTCTGCTGAGTTATTGTTGAACTTGACCTCTGCTTTTCTATCGGTCGTTCGGAATCCTCTGCCATGTTTGGCTCACTCTAGTATCCTGCATATTTAATTTTCATTTAACCAGTAGGTGTAACATTTATCTTTAAAGAAACAGAGCAAGGTATAAGAGGTGCAAATGCTTATACTTTCTGTGTGTCTGTGTCTGTGTCTGTGTCTGTGTCTGTGTCTGTGTCTGTGTCTGTGTCTGTGTGTGAAAGTTCACAAGGAGTTGAAACTAGGAATGTAGTTATTTTCAGAGCTAGGTAAGGAACATCTGTTCTGGCATATCTTGTTTCTCTGGAAAAAAGAAGTACTGTAGCAAGAGTATAAAATTTTGTGGAATTATAAAATTATGCATGGGATGGATAGAATGGATAGAGGGGTCTTATTTTCCCTCTCGCAGAACACCAGACCTAGTGAACATCCACTATAATTGAGTGGTAGAAAAGGGGATTGGACAGATTTATGGAGAAAAAGTCCATCACAGGTTTCAAGACATGATGGGTATATGCAACCTCCAGGTTTTAGAAGTAGGCTAATTATCAATGCCAGATGCAAGGTAGTAACAGAATACAGGTATCTTGTTGTTTTGTGTGCTCTGTGACGTATTTGGTGGGGGCACTGTAAGACACAGGAAGATGGACTAGATGCCTGATCCAGCATGGCTCTTCTTATGTTCTTATAAATTTATCTCAGAAAAAAAATGCAAAAGAGACTGGAAAACTTATGTTCTGAAAAACCTGCAAGCATTTGCCCTGGCTGTATAAATCCTAAGGTGTGATCTTCCCATCTAGCTTCACCCATTTTTGAGAAAAGTCCATTTTAACAACAGTGCTGGAAATGAGGTCATTTTCAATGAAAACATGGAATTCTACAGTGGCTATGACATTCTTAACTTGGTCACTTTTCCAAATAAATCCTTCAACAAAGTGAGAGTTGGAAGGATAGATTCCCAGGCTTCCTCGAACCAAAGTTTTTCTATTAAGGAAGATGACATTATATGGCCCAGCAAATTCAAGCAGGTGAGTGTTCCAGATTCTGATTTCCTATGGAAGGTTTTTTTTTTCCCCTTTCATACCTCTGACTCAACCACTTTTCCAGCACCAGTACCAAGGTATCGCAAACATTCCAATCCACCATCTTTTTTCCTTAGCATTTGGTTCAGCTAAAAGGATTCTGAGGAATGTAATAAAAGTAGACACCTTCCTCGAGGGTGCAAACACCAAATAATGTACAGAAATGCTCTAATTCTGAGATATGGTTGTTTGAAGCCTGCAACTAAAGGTCAGAGGAAACACATTCTTCGATCCTTGTAAACATCTCGCTGCTTATCTATGCTTGGATATCAGCCGAGATCAGTGTGTCCACACCCTGAAAAAGAATGGTTAAGACACTGAGCTGCAGACCAGAAGGTCGGTAGGACAGCAGTTCGAGCCCCAACTGCCACGTGATGGAGTGATTCAGATTATTCAGATGTTAAAGTGGGTACAATATGCTGACATGCGTTGATACATTCCATACTTTTAAACTGCATTGCTTTCATATTATGGTTAGAAGTTGCCACATTCCAGATGCTCTGAGAGATGCCAACCTGGATACCACAGAAATGTTCGTGAGGGAGAACCATCCTGTTGCTATGACTGTCTGCAATGCCCTGAAGGGACCATTTCAAACCAGACAGGTAGGTGACTTGGGAGCTCCAGGAAATATATGGGGACATTGTATAAAAAGAGTGCCTTGACCCTTCTCTTTGGCATTCCTTCTAATTTCTATTTGACGTTATTTTTAGAATTAGTGATGTATCTGATTATCACTATTCCTGGCATAGAATTAGAAATCTTAGTGAGTCATACGGACTCTCCCCCTTCTACCATTTACCTTTATTTTTGCTTCCAGAGGGAGGGAAATAGGTGGGGAAAGGCAATGGAAGTTCATGTAGTCTTTGACAAAATTCATGGGAAAGAAGTAAGGCAGCACACCACAAAAGGAGGAGAACAGGAAAGTTCTAAGCTGCACTGGAAAATAGTATATTTTTAGTATCAATATACAGGATCTATTACATTAAATAGCATTTCAGTAAGATGACACTGATGAAGAACACCAGCAAGGGTCCCACCAAATCAAAGACAGTTCATCGGTCATGCACTGTGCTCACCAGTCTGTATCAGTCCTGGGCAGATAGCAAAACAGAACATTTACCAGCTCCTTGGTAGACTGCATCTTTACCAAGTGGGTTGTCCATTGGCATTGGCTCAATCCTATCCTAGGCCGGAGAGTTCAGTGCCACTAATGCAGGAGCCATTAAAATAAAAATAAAACTTAAAATAAAAAGTTTACTTATGTTCTCTGTTGAGTTCTACAAAAGCTCTTTTGCTGGTGTAGACATGAAGAGTGGCAGGTGCCATGTCTGAGCTTGGCCAGGGGTATGAAATTTAATGGCCACCACTGCCTCAGAGATCCACTCTGTCTTGCTCTCCATCTGCCCTGAACCTCCTTGCAGTTTGCTCCAATCTGCCCCTCCCACCAGACACCTACTGGCAGCCTGTCTGTGAAGTGCTGCTGGTGACATGGGGACCACCGGGCAGAGGCATAGGAATGGGGGGGGTCCGCCCTCGGGCAGCACATCCGGGGGGAAGCAGTCACGACTTGGCAGTGTTTTGGAGGCAGTAGCGGCATTTTTTGCCACATTTTTCCTTTTTTGCTACCCTCTGCAGCTGCAGCAGGCCTTGCTGCACTGCTGCTGAAGCTTTCAGAGGCAGGGGAGGTGCACCCCATCCTTCTGCATGCCCCAGGTGCTGTTTTCGGCTCATAGGCCGTGTGACATCACCCCAGGGCCGTG
Source organism: Plestiodon gilberti rubricaudatus (assembly GCA_026170595.1). NCBI lineage: Eukaryota > Metazoa > Chordata > Lepidosauria > Squamata > Scincidae > Plestiodon > Plestiodon gilberti. The sequence continues at coordinate 31,279,002 of JANXHW010000006.1, read as the reverse complement.
GCTTCCAGGTGACTTCATGAGGCAGGGGTGTAGCTTCTGCAAGGGTGCGTCAACAAGACCCCATTCCTATGCCTCTGCCACCAGGCCTTACACTGGTGGCAGCTCTCCACAGACTGATGGAGAGGCAGCTATGATGACCGCCATTTGCAATATGCCAGCAGATCTCATGGTCGGGTCCGCTGCATCTCGCACAGATAGGATTGCATCACTAGTGGGTTAAAAATGTCAGTGATTTTCTGCAACTGTCTCCTTCTTTCAGATGCTTATCATTGTGGCAAGTGCCCTGCAGATACATATCCTAACAAGGATCAAAGTCATTGTATCCCTAAAGGCATCACATATCTCGCATATGACGAACTTTTAGGCACCATTCTGGTTTCCATTGCACTTGCTTTTTCCCTTCTTACAGTCATGGTGCTTGGAGCTTTTATCAAACATAGGGACACTCCCATCGTCCGAGCCAACAATCGAGATTTTACTTACCTTCTGCTCATCTCCCTCTCGCTCTGCTTCCTTTGCTCCTTCCTGTTCATTGGACGACCCAGCAAGATGACCTGCCTCCTTCAACAAACTGCTTTTGGGAGTGCCTTTTCTCTGGCACTTTCTTGTGTCTTGGCCAAAACCATCACTGTGGTTCTGGCATTCAAAGCCACAAACCCAGGAAACAAGATAAGGAAATGGGTGGGGAAAAGACTATCGAGTTCCATTATTCTCGTTTGTTCTATTGTTCAAATTGGCATCTGTGCCATTTGGCTGGGCAGCTATCCCCCATTCCCAGACCTTGACATGTTATCACTACCTGAGCAGATCATCGTGGTATGTAACGAGGGCTCAGGCACCATGTTCTATCTTGTCCTCGGCTACATGGGCTTTCAGGCCATCATCAGCTTCACTGTAGCTTTCTTAGCCAGGAAGCTGCCTGACACTTTCAATGAAGCCAAGTTTATCTCCTTCAGCATGTTGGTCTTTTGTAGTGTCTGGGTGTCCTTCTTTCCAAGCTATCTGAGCACGAAAGGGAAATATGTGGTGGCTGTGGAGATATTCTCCATTTTAGCATCGAGTGCTGGACTGCTTCTCTTTATTTTTACCCCTAAAGTTTACATTATTTTGCTGAGGCCAGAAATGAATACCAGGGACCAGTTCTTTAAGAAAAGAAATTCTATGAAGTAATTCTGTAGAGCATTTTGTGAAACTAGCTTTCCTTTCTTGGAAACTAACTGCAAAAAAGGCAACAATTTATATATCTGGAATGGACCACTTTATGTAGGGAGGAAGAAACGGGATGGTGAGCAAGGGACTACTTGGCCATCACTATTCAAGACAGCCTTATCTCTAAACTGCTGGGCTCCCTTTAAATGCCTGAGCTCTAACTCAAGAGGAATTGGCCTCAAATCTTCCTTTTTGTGACATGTGAAAACATGAGAGCATGCTGCAACCCCCACATGAACACATGGCATCTGAACTTTGATCCATTTTAGTATTACACAAAAGCATCATGGAGCAATGTACTTTAGTTCGTCATGCATGCACGCACACGCACACAAATGTCATTGAAACCATGGGGGAGGTAATTATCTCCCCCACAATTAATAGCCCAATGCTGTGTATGTCTTGCACCGGTGTAACAGTAGGTCCACGGCTGTAAGTGCACTTATGCCAGTGTAACTTGACATACGCATATGGACGCAGGACAGACACCGGCGTAACCCCCCTCGGATGCCTCGCATGCGTAGTTAGGACGCAGGATAGACACCGCTGCAACTCCGCCAGCACAGGGGGCATTTGGATGCCCCTGGAATGCCCCCTGTGCCAGCAAAGTTAGGCTGGCATCTGTCCTACATCCTAACTGTGTATGCGCAGTGATCGAGGGGGGTTACGCCGGTGTCTGTCCTGCGTCTGTACGCATACGGCAAGTTACACTGGCATAAGTGCACTTACACCAGTGGACCTACTGTTATACCGGTGCAAGACATACACAGCATTGGGCTGTCAATCACTGTGATTTACCTTACTTGCCCAGATCCTAGGGATATACATGAGCGATAATAGCATTGGACCCGTTCTCTGCTATACCCTCCTTGATCTAATATACCACTCTGGAACTGGACACCACATCTGAGAAATCATATCATACAGCTGAATTAAGCGTAGATGAGCACAGAACAACATAATCAGTGGGGTTGGGTACAGCACTTTGTCTATGAAGAAACGATTGTGCTTAGGTTCCTTTTCAATTTACAGAAATGACAACGGATGCAATACTGAAAAGTAGAGAAAGGAAACCAAAAAATAAATAAATCCTTTCTAATGTTTTTAATGCTGCTATGGCATGCTTCCTAGTATAGCAGGCTTCAATGAAGTTGACCCAAGTTCATCAAGAGAGCTACCCAAGCTCTTACCCAAGAGAGCTAACGGGACCTCCACCTTTAGAGGCAGTACTGTATATTTCTTGAGTACCAAGTACCAGGCAGAGGCAAACGTAGAAACTCGTGGGGTGGGGGCCGATCCCCTGCCCCCACATGCCCCACCCCGACGTAGCGTACCTCCATGGCACAGAAACGTCCTCCCCCGGCATACACAAAAATGCTAGGATCTCTTTTAAAAAAACACACATGCACAAGATGCACAAAAAATTGCCAGGATCTCTTAAAAAAAAAACAAATTCCTCTCCCAACTCCCCCCCCACCAACAAAGCACTTTTCCCATGTTAAAAAAATAATCCCCACGTATAAAACTCACCAAATTCCTCTCCCAACTCCCGCACCCCAACAAAGCACTTTTCCCACATTAAAACATAATCCCCACATATAAAACTCATGAAAATTCTACTCCCGCCATAGCCTCAGCCCGGCAAAACGCATCGCAGCCCGGGAAAAATTTTAAATCCCCCATTTTTCCCGGGATGCAGTGCATCCAGGCGGCTTCTCCCGATTGCTCCGCAACCCGGAGGGTGAAGCTGCAGCCCTGCCAAATCGGCAGGGCTGTAGCTTTACCCTCCGGGGTGCGGAGCGATCGGGAGATGCTGCCCGAATGCGCCGCAGCCTGGGAAAAACCGCAAAATTGCCCCATTAGCTTCCCTTACCTTGTTTCCTGGTTGCCTCCATGTTGAAACTCGTGAAAATCTCGTGAGATTCAAGATGGCGGCGGCCAAATATTGTAAGTGCATGAGATCGCCTCATTTGCCCTTACGAGATTTGGCCGCCGCCATCTTGATCTCGCGGGAGTTTCGCGAGTTTCAACATGGTGGCAACCAGGAAACAAGGTAAGGGAAGCTAACGGGGCAATTTTGCGGTTTTCCGTTCCCCGTTATCAGCTGCTGATCACAGCAGCTGATAACGGGGACCATCCCGCGTACCACAACCTACCCCTGGGGGTGTGCGTACCACAGGTTGAGAACCTCTGTTCTAACCGATATAGCAATGTTTCTCAAACTGTGGGTCAGGGTCACTACCTGACTTCTGGTGGGTCCCGGGTGATGGAAAGATTAGATAAGTAATTGCCTCAAGCCCTGAGGCTATTAAAAATCAGATAGCTGCTAATTGCCCTTCAAAGAGCTGAGCTTGTGCAATTTTCAAGCTTGTGAAGATATAGGGAGATCATTGTTTGGACTCTTTTTTTCTGGTGTTTTTTTATCTTCCTAAGTCTGTCAATGGCAGGTAGTGGGGGCAGGTGAAGGCTGGCGGCGCAATCCCCACTAACTTCTGGCGCCAGAGCAAGTGCTCCGGCATTGGAAGCAGTCACAAACGTGCCGGAAAGCACATTTGCGAAGAGGCCAATTGCCCTCACTTCATTGCAGGAATGTCCGGGCATCCACCAGTGATGAGTACGGATCCAGCGGGGGCGGTTCGGTGGGTGAGGAAAGGGAATGAGCATTCCCTTCCCTGAGTAGACCTCCGCCCTGCTGCTTCGTGAGCAGTCTCAGGACAGGATCCGCCGGGCGTCCCTGGGCCGCTGGCTGGATACTTAGTCAGGATTGCACTGTGGGTCACATAACTAAGCCCCTCAAGCCTTGAGGCTATTCGTTACGGCTGCCTCAATACAAGAAATGGATTGAGTTCTTTGCAAATATTAAATAATAAATAATGAAATAATAATAATAAAAAATATTTGTAAATATTTTGAGAACCACTGAGACATACTCTGCATTCAGCCAGTGAATGAGGTTTCCAAGGTTGAAGCAAATGTCAATGACTTGAAATACTGCTCCTGCTATTGCTTCTGTATCTGGCTCAGCATCTTCAGTCTCAAAGACTACCTGCAAAGCAACAACAGATAGATATGCATATGATTATTTGAAGCCAGGAAAACATATGATTGGTGCTCTTTCATCTGTAAATTTGTTGCATATCCTTCAAGTCCTTTCCCCACAAGGCCTTAAGGCAGGGGTTCCCAATCCTCGAAGGCATGCATACTTCCTACGCAGGCCTAAGGCTGTCCCGCGTACCCCCAGACTTTCGGAGGTCCGTGTTTCCCCACGTACCCCCAACATTCCCCTGCATATCCTTTCCCTCTGGGTTGCAGCACAAGCAGAAGGACTCGCCCTCCCCACAAGTCAGAGAAAATGCCCCGAGGTGTCCCCGGTAGCTCCTCCTACCTGTTTTCCTGGGGTCCACCATCTTTGATCTCTGGAAATCTCATGAGAATTGGGCGCCACCATCTTTGATCTCCTGAGATTTCCTGAGATCTAAGGTGGTGGTGCCCAGGAGAACAGGTAGGAGGAGCTAACAGGGACATCTCAGAGCCTTTTTTTCGACTTGCAGCGTGGGCGGGCGCCTGCACTGCAACCCGGGAAAATCCCCTTTAGCAGCTGTCCCTTATCAGCTGCTGATCGCAAGCAGCTGATAAAGGACAGCATCTCATGTACCCCTGGCCTGCGGTCCGCATACCCCAAGGGGTATGCATACCACACGTTGTGAATGCCTGCCTTAAGGCTTTCGATATGCATATTTGTAAGTCTTTATGTAGCTGGAACTTTATGCAGATTATGAGACAGCATGGCTGACACAATTCCAGGGTCAAGAATAGTGTCGTAAGTTTACTGTACGCCACTGACAAAATATGCAATTGTTCATTGCAGTCCTGAATTTCATGTTCATTAGCTCCCTGTTAACTGGGCAAGAGGCACTTTTTCAGTTGGTGCTCCTCTTATATTTAGCAGGGAGAGTGAACTGCTCCCTTTCACCCCAGCACAGTGTCTTTTCTCGTGGCTGTTGCTGGTGGTGTTCTGCATCTTTTTTAGATTGTCAGCGCAATCCGCCTTAACTTTTGTGCAGGTTTAACCAGCACCGCAGTTACAACGGGAGGCCCCAGAATGGATTCCTCTTTTGGAGGGGATTTGAATCCCTTTTCCGTTCTGGGGCCACCCGTTCTCACTGCGGTGCTGATTAAACCTGCACAAAAGTTAAGGCGGATTGCGCTGTGTGAGCCCTTTTGGGACAGGGAGCTATTTAATCATTTGATTTTTGTCTGTAAACCGCTTTGTGAACTTTTTGTTGAAAAGCGGTATATAAATACTGTTAATAATAAGAACAATAATATAGAAGACTGGATTTGCATAGAGGCACTTGCATACAATATACAGTCATAGATGGCATTTAGACTGCCCTCATGTCATAAGAACATACGAAGAGCCCTGCTGGATCAGGCCAAAATCCCATCTAGTCCAGCTTCCTGTATCACACAGTGGCCCCACCAGATGCCTCAGGGAGCACAAGATGCACTATGTCATGCATAGGGGAGCAGAATCCCCCTTCTACGCTGATAAAAATTGCCAGGGCCAATTTTTATTTCCACTGGATATGGCAGGCTAGCGCTTCTTCCCCATCAACAATCACGCAGCACCTTAGGATTGCTTCAAAATAACACTTTTATTTGAAGCTTTTTATAAACAATGAGCTAAGCTCAAACAGGTTAAAAACAATTTTTGAACTCAATTACACAGTCCGCTCTACCAACTCAGCTCTCAGGAAGTTTGCTTTTCAGTGTTGTTCCTCCGATGGTGCTCTTTCAGGGTTAGGCTTGATCTTCCCTTCACGCCACAGCATCTGACCCCCAGGTTGCCTCAGTGAAGCCCTCTTAAGAACATAAGAACATGAGAAGAGCCCTGCTGGATCAGGCCAAAAGCCCATCTAGTCCAGCTTCCTGTGTCACACAAGTGGCCCCACCAGATGCCTCAGGGAGCATACAAGACAACAAGATACCTGTGTCCAGTCGCCACTCCCTTGCACCTGGCACAGAGAAAACCCACTTCTAAAACCAGGAGGTTGCTTATGGCTTGTAACCTGTGATGGTCTTTTCCTCTATGAATCTGTCCAAACCCCTTTTAAAGGCATCTAGGCCAGATGCCATCACCACATCCTGTGGCAAGGAGTTCCACGCATGAATTACACGCTGGGTAAAGAAATATTTTCTTTTGTCCATTCTAACTCTCCCTCCACTCAATTTGAGTGCATGTCCCCTGGTTCTGGTGTTGTGCGAGAGGGAGAAGAATTTCCCTCTATCCACTCTCTCCATCCCATGCATAATTTTATAAGTCTCAATCATGTCCCCCCTCAGGCGCCTTTTTTCTAGGCTGAAAAGCCCCAGACGCTGTAGCCTTTCCTCATAAGGGAGGTGCTCCAGCCCACGAATCATTCTGGTCGCTCTTTTCTGCACCTTTTCCAATTCAACTATATCCTTTTTGAGGTGTGGTGACCAGAACTGGACACAATACTCCAGATGTGGCCTTACCATCGATTTGTACAAAGGCAGAATGATATTGGCCGTTTTATTCTCAATCCCTTTTTTAATGATCCCGAGCATGGAATTGGCCTTCTTCACAGCCGCCGCACACTGGGTCGACACTTTCATCGACCTGTCCACCAGCACCCCAAGATCTCTCTCTTGATCCATCACAGACAACTCAGAACCCATTAGCGTATATGTGAAATTTTGGTTTCTTGCCCCAATGTGCATCACTTTGCACTTAATTACATTGAAGCGCATCTGCCATTTTGCTGCCCATTCTCCCAGTTTGGAGAGGTCCTTCTGGAGCTCTTCACAATCCCTGCTGGTCTTCACCACCCGGAAAAGTTTAGTGTCATCTGCAAACTTGGCCACCTCACTGCCGATCCCCGACTCCAGGTCATTTATGAATAAGTTGAAAAGCACCGGTCCCAAGACCGATCCTTGGGGCACACCGCTTTTCACCTCTCGCCATTGTGAAAATTGCCCATTGACTCCCACTCGCTGTTTCCTGGTCTTCAACCAGTTCCTGCCCTCTTATTCCCTGACTGTGGAGTTTTCTCAGGAGCCTTTCATGAGGGACCGTGTCAAACGCCTTCTGAAAATCCAGATACATAATATCCACGGGTTCGCTCGCATCCACATGCCTGTTGACCTTTTCAAAAAATTCTAACAGGTTTGTGAGGCAAGACTTCCCCTTGCAGAAGCCATGCTGACTCTCCCTCAGCAGAGCTTGTTCTTCTATGTATTTTAAGATTTTATCCTTAATGAGACTTTCCACCATCTTCCCTGGAACAGATGTTAGGCTGACCGGCCTGTAGTTTCCCGGGTCCCCCCTCCTTCCTTTTTTAAAGATTGGTGTGACATTAGCTATCCTCCAATCCTCTGGCACAGTGGCCATTTTAAGGGACAAGTTGCATATTTTGGTCAAGAGGTCAGCAACTTAATTCTTGAGTTCCTTCAGAACTCTTGGGTGGATGCCATCTGGGCCTGTTGATTTATTGATCTTTATTTTGTCAATTAAGTCTGAGACATCTTCTCTTTTAACCTCTATTTGACTTAATTCTTTATTCAGGGGAGACCGTTCCGGCAGCGGTATTTGCCCGAGGTCTTCTGCCGTGAAGACAGATGCAAAGAACTCATTTAATTTCTCTGCAGTCTCCAAGTCCCCTTTTATCACCCCTTTCTCTCCCTCACCATCCAGCGGACCCACCGTTTCCCTGGCAGGTTTCCTGCTTCTAACATATTTGAAGAAGCTTTTATTATTCCCTTTTATGTTGCCTCCCATACGTTCCTCAAAGTCTTTCTTGGCCTCCCGTATCATCTTTTTACATTTCTTTTGCCACAGTTTGTGCTCCTGTTTATTTTCCTCACTAGGGCAAGACTTCCATTTACGGAAGGAAGCTTCCTTGCCTTTTATAGCCTCCTTAACTGTGCTTGTTAGCCATGCCGGCACACTCCTGGACTTGGTCGAGCCCTTCCTCCTTTGTGGGATACACTCCCGCTGGGCCTCTATGACTGTTGTTTTAAACAGCCTCCATGCACTCTGGAGCGATTGGACTCTTTTTACCTTCCCTTTCAGCTTTTTTTTTAACTAGTCTCCTCATTTTGGGGAAGTCTGCTCTTCGGAAGTCAAGGGTTTTCGTGTCAGATTTGCTCGGCACTCTCCCTCCGACATGCATGGCGAAACAGATCGCAGCATGGTCACTATTCCCCAACGGTTCGGTAACATTTACCTCCCTGACCAGATCTTGAGTGTCACACAATATCAAGTCCAGAGTCACCTGTCCTCTGGTCGGTTCCGTGACAAGCTGCTCTAAGGCACAGTCATTTAACATATCCAGAAATCCAGTCTCTCTTTCATGACCTGAACATGAATTGACCCAGTCGATGTGAGGATAATTGAAGTCCCCCATGACTACAACCCTGTCTCTCATTGACACCTCCCTGATTTGCTTCCTCATTTGAAGATCCCCTTCAGGTTTTTGATCTGGAGGACGGTAGCATGCCCCTACTATTACATCACTCTTTGAGCCTGGTAATCTAACCCACAGTGATTCTACGGAGGAGTCAGAGCCCCCCTCCAGCTCTACTCTGGTGGATTCTACCCCCTCTTTGACATAGATGGCCACCCCACCTCCAACACGCCCCTCTCTGTCCCTCCTATAGAGTTTATATCCTGGAATTGCAGTATCCCACTGGTTCTTCCGCATTCCACCAGGTTTCTGTTATACTTACTATGTCAATGTTTTCCCTAGCCACCAAACATTCCAGTTCTCCCATCTTTGCCCATAGACTTCAGGCATTTGCATAAAAGCACTTATATACCTGGTCCCCCAAGAAGGGCTGCATGTTTGCACCTTTATTCCTGCAGCCTTCTGTCCTGCTAGACTGGCTGTCATGTCCCATCATGCTACCACTCCCAATTTTTACTCTGTTATTACTTGACTGTTCCCCATCCTCTGCACCCTCATTCCCTAGGGATGAGGAGTCCCCAACCGGATGCCCCTCGGCTCCTGTTGGCTTTCCCCCAGGAGTCAGTTTAAAAGCTGCTCTGCCACCTTCTTAATGTTACGCGCCAGCAGTCTGGTTCCGTTTTGGTTCAAGTGAAGCCCGTCCCTCTCGTACAGGCCCGGCTTGTCGCAAAACGTTCCCCAGTGCCTAACAAACTTAAACCCCTCCTCCTGACACCAGTGTCTCATCCACGCATTGAGACCCCTGAGCTCCGCCTGCCTAGCTGGCCCTGCACGTGGAACAGGTAGCACTTCTGAGAACGCTACCTTTGGGGTCCTGGATTTGAGCTTCCTACCTAGCAACCTAAATTTGGCCTCCAGGACCGCCCGGCTACATTTCCCCACGTCGTTGGGGCCGACATGCACCACAACCGCTACCTCCTCCCCAGCACTCTCTACCAGCCTATCTAGACGAGAGGTGATGTCCGCAACCTTCGCACCAGGTAGGCAAGTCACCACTCTTCTCCTTTCCTCCTCCAACATTCCATTTCAACTGCCTTTTCCAACTGCCACTCTCCACTGCTTTCCCCCAACACAGGAAAGTTATTTTAACCCTGTAGTGTCCTTTTCTCATCCCTGTGTCCCTGGTGTGGCATCATCATTATTCCCCACTGTCCCCTGGCGCCTTAGTGGACAGTATGGAATAAACATCACACAGCCTTTTCTCACAAAACCTCATTGAGCTTCTCCTCCCTCTCTCTAGGTTCAGTTGGATCACTTAAATTGAAACAAAGCAAGGCGTCCTGCAGAGTGCTCCCTCCCCTATGACCCAACTGTCCGTTCACCTATCTTTCAATATCTTGACACACACACCCTTTTCTTCAAAAAGGTTTGTTGTGTAACAACAACCCTTTTGCTCCACTGTACTTCTATCTGAAACTCTATTCTCTAACTGGTATCCTATTAGTAATCATTCAACAGTATTCTCTAACTGATATTACATTCACAATGACTTAACTCTGTTCCACGTCTACGTATTTCCCTTCACACTCTCGGGACAAAGCATCAGTTACCCTTTGAATTCCCCTTTTGGAGGGGATTTGAATCCCCTTTCCGTTCTGGGGCTTCCCCTTCTTGCTGCACCGCTGGTTACAACGGTGGCATAAGTTGGATAGGATTGTGCTCACGCACGCACACACGCGCACACACACACACATACACACACACACACACACACACACACACACACACACACACACACACACCCTGTGTCTGCATCAATTTTCCAAAGCATTGCATGGTCTCTGTACTGAGGCTTGGCAAGCTGTCTTTAAGAAGTCACTATGCATCCCCTTACCCTAGGGCAGTGGTTCTCAAACCTTTTACAGTAGCACCGGGAACCCCTTTTTAAAATGACACTCTATCAGGACCCACCTAGCTTTACGAGACGCTCAAACATTTATCTCCCTGCAGGAGCTCAGCACTTTGGAGGGCAATTAGCAGCTATCTGAGTTTTGAATAACCTCAAGGCTTGTGGCAATTACTAATCTGATCTTTCCATCACCTGCGACCCACCAGAAATCAGGTTGTGACCCAACAAGTGGGTCCCAACCCACAGTTTGAGAAACACTGCCCTAGGGCAAGCTTCTGCTGCATCAAATGGTCTCCACAGATCTGTGCCAGCTATTTTGCTGGTACAAGTCCAAAGAGAGTAAGAGAGAGGGAAAGGGACAGGGACTGGGGTTTGGATCTGGGGTGAGGTCGAGATCCACCCCCTCCTTATTGTATTCTGCCTCCTATTGTAAGTTCACCCTAAAGACATTCTGGCTTGGGATGAGCTGGGTAATTTGACTGCCTTGACCCCCGTTCCAGGGGTTGGTGGTGAAAGCCAGAGTTTGGCATGAACCGAGCTCTGGTTGGAGGCAGGGTGCTAATGCTCAAAGGTGTTATAACACCAGGGATTGAACAGTTGTGTCTATCTCCCTCAGGGTAGGTACCCACACGAAAGTGGGAGGAGTTTGTTAGACAGAATCCCCTGCAGGATTTAAGCTTATTGAATCATGGAATTAATAAGGTGGCCCTGCTTTATACCAAATATTACTTTGTCCTGTGTGTTTGTGGGGAGTGCTTGGGCAAAGAGCGTAGGGAGATAGAACTTGTTGCAGAGTAACGTTTTGCAGAGTTGCAGTAACATGCTTATAGGAAGTAATTTCAATAAACGTGGCCAAGTTGCATGGGCAAAGGCTTCAGCAAAGTTGCTACACATAAGTTTTCTGCAGTTTATTTTCTTCCCAACAGAGAATCTCAGAAAGAGGAAAAAAAGAGAGGTGATTATCAGCCCTGTAATTAGCAATTATACTACTAAATTACCTCCATGTAGACCCTGCAAGGATTTTCAGAAGCAGCTGTTAGAATCATAAACAAAAAAACAATTCCGTCAGCTGCCAGAATTGAGGATGAGATTGCGTAAGTCATGAAACCTCCTATAAAGGCTGACATGGTAGGCCTCTGTCATACTCAGCCTGGAATCATCCAACATGTCTCTATTGTTCAGACTGATGGATATGTTATGACTTATCAGTAATTGCAGCTGCAGGACATGAACGACGGTTTCAAAGCTGAAACAGATTGCAGGGTACCTAAGATGCTGCTGCTGCTGTTGCTTCTGTTCCTGCCTCAGGCCGTCAGCAAGACCTCAAAGAGATTCTGCAAAGCAACAACTCACAGATATAAAGAGGATTATTTGAAGCTAGGAAACCATGTGATTGGTGTCGTTTCATCTGTACCCATGGTTGCATACCCAGAAGAGTCCTTCAGGACCTTACCCCACCGTGCTATTGAATATGTATGCCAGTAAGTTTACATGTATTTTGAAAGAACTGCAACAGCTCAAATAATGAGCTTAATAGCCAGGCAACCCAATCAACACAAATCTTTGCATGATGATGCAGCAGCACCAATGTGGTGCAATATCCCACAGGGAAGTTTCAGCATCTGGAGGCCTCCACGGGATTAGGGAACATTTGTTCCCAGGTTAAGCCCATGCCAGGCTGATGGGTTTACTCAGATGTGCAACAGCTCTATAGCTGGCACAAATCCTTGTGGACATGGGTTGGGGAATCAAGGCTGGGAAGAGGCTTAGGATTCGGTGGGCATCACTGCCACTGAACACGTCCCCTTCCCAGTCCTGATCTGCCCTCCTCCCTGCCCTTTTTGCTGACCTGTACCACCCACCTCTGTCCCATTCTTCCCACCCACCCCGACTCCCTCTCATCCCCTGCGCATAGTTATCAGGGCTGGCAGGCGTCTGTCATCTACTGGTATGTGGAGTCAGCCACTCGCCACTTGCAGCAGTGTTGAGGGCATGTGCTCTGGTGTGCCGCCGTTTACCAAAGCCAGTGGGTGCCTAATGCAACTGGAAAGCTAGGACTGGTGTCATTATGTGCCCATAAGATTGAGCTGACACCATGAGCCACAAAATTTTAGTGCCAAAGAGTAAGATAATGTCTTAACTTTAGACCAGCTCATGGTCAAAATATGCACTTTTTCACAGATAATTCCATATTAAAGTATGATGAAAGAGTGGAGTCAAACTGAGACATGGATCCAATGCAGGTTTGTGAATAGCATTTAATGTTGATTTGTGCATACATAAAATCAAATATCCCTACACTTCGAGTTCAATCCCGTACGTGTTTATTCAAAAATAAGTCCCATTATATTCAATGAGACTAACTCAAAGGTAATTGTGTATATGGTTTGCAGATTGCCTAAACAGGATCCTTATATTTGTGAGGCTCCATCTGGACATTTATTGAACACAAGAACATAAGAAGAGCCCTGCTGGATCAGGCCAAAGGCCCATCTAGTCCAGCTTCCTGTATCACACAGTGGCCCTACCAGATGCCTCAGGGTCCGGGACAGGGTCTATAGGCTGGGACATGTTGTATTTGTGATAAACAGCTTAATAGAACACCTTTCTCTTCTAGCTGGTAACACATTTTTTGCTTGATCGTCATTTTGCAACTACTTTTAGACATGCTAAGCTATCAGATTTTAAGAACTCAGAGAGAGCGAGAGCGAGAGCGAGCGAGCGAGCAGAGGCGTCGCTCCGGTAGGGGCGGGGCTGTAAGTTTTGCTCGATCGGAGTCCCGTTTACCGAATGAGCAGGAGGCGGCCCCGCCCCCTCACTGTCAGAGCCATTCCCCTGCGGAGAAAGCAGCAGGCAAGAGACCCTGCCTGCTGCTTTCTCCGCAGGGGAATGGCTCTGACAGTGAGGGGGCGGGGCCGCCTCCTGCTCGTTCGGTAAACGGGACTCCAACCGAGCAAAACTTACAGCCCCCCCCCACCGGAGCGACGCCTCTGCGAGCGAGAGAGAGAGAGAGAGAGAGAGAGAGAGAGAGAGAGGATACTAGTGTAAGCAAGCACTTTAAAGTAACTTCCCTTTCATGTAGTTACGAGATAAAGAATTACCAACATGCCTTGTCATTGCTATTTGCTGTTGAGGAAATCAACAGGGATCCAAACCTCCTCCCTAATGTCACTCTGGGCTTCCACATCTATGACAACGCCTTCCAAGCAAGATTGAGCTACGATATCCTCCTGTCCCTCCTGTCAACAGAAAAAGACAGCTATCCCAACTTCAAGTGTGGAAAGCAACCCCAGATATCAGCTCTAATTGGAGGACTCAATTCTGAAACGTCTATGCAGATTTCCACAACGTTAGATCTTTACAAGATCCCACAGGTATGGAAGAATGGAATGCGACATCACCAGGACACCATGCAATGAGTACACTGTTCGTGTCATATCATATTTGAATACAAGAAAAATCAAACAAAGAATAACAGTGCAGTATTATATGTTCAGAAAATGGGGTGGGATATGAAAAACTCTCTTGCATACCTTTTCAGTGTCCATTTGGGTTACTCTTCTTTAGACTTTTTGGATCCTTACACAGAATTGTGCCCTTAGACTAATTTCTAGATGAGGTTCCAGTATACCTATGCTTTTCTTTTTCCAGTCTAAATTGCATCATGTCTAAAATGAAGCAGCCAGAAAATTCCAGTACACTAGAACAGGCAGTTCAGATTTCTAAGGATTGGCCTCATGTTTGGTGCATGACTAGCTCTTATGAATGGCAGTTGAATGTTCATCACCAACATTTACCTTCAGCTACATCCACAGACTGTAGGTTTCAGTTACTATTTTTTTCCAGGAGTGGTGTCAGTAAAAGGCCATTATGTATCACCATGTGTCTTCTTAAGAAATATCCTGTTTCTTGGGAGATCTTGCTTCTTTTTCCATTGGTATGATGGGAGTAACTGGAGTGTTTAGTTTGCCAGTTATTATTTTCTTACATTTCAGTGACTTTGATGGAGAGAAGTAGGCTTCTCAGAATAGTATAGGGTCTACCACCCAGGCAAATCCCTGGATCAATTTTCAGCTTAGTTAAACACAGTAGTGCATTTCATATGCTGAACCTGAGTATATCTGTGTATCCATATAGAATTATTGTTAGCCTGTACACAGGCACAGTAATTCATGTGCTTGATTCAGTAGGCATAACATTGACATGCAAGCTTATGTGAATTCTTAATGTGTAAAAATGAACTCGGGTATGGTCATTCACATGCGAATGTGTACAATATGTGCTTGCATTCAGCATGATACATGGAGATCTGTAATGAGTGGCCTTGATTTACACAGTATTCCTTACCTATTCATAATATGAGGAGAATATTTAAAGCAGTCTAGTTTTTAAAACATGTTGAATACTGTATTCATCTGATACCAGCGATTCTCTATTCTCAAGACTTTGATAGAACTCTTCGTGTCCAAGGATATTAATAGCCAAATATCTGTCCTATGTGCATACAGAGAACCATCCTTTGGTGTGATGTGTGTTTTTTCTTGGTAAATACATGTATTTGGGAATCAACTTGGATGTGTGAGGAGTATCTTCTTTTTTAATGTACGGTTATCAATTTAGTTAGACTCCTTTTATAAGGAATCCCTTATAACACAAACACAAACACAAATCAAAAACACAAACACAAATTATATAAACAAGAACACTAAAACTACTGGAGGTTCCATAGTCAATAATATAAAGACAAGCCAAATGTTTATATAAAGAAGCAGCGGCATTGCCAGCCCAGCCACTTCCTGGGGCTGGGGTTAGGGTGATGTCAGGACGCCTCACCACGCCCCCATGCCCATTTGGAGAGATATGGAGCTAAGCGCAGGTGGGAGGGACCAGATCACGTGTTACCACCTCACCTAGCACCCCGCTCACCAGCGGAAACACCAGAAAACGGCCACTTCTCTGCAACGAGGGGGACAGTGGGCCCCCAACAAGCTATGCTACCGTAAAGACAGTGGCCCCCCAACAAGCTATGCTACCGTAAAAAAACCTAAAAACACACTTTAGGTTTTACAGCTTAGTAAAGATGGTTTGCTTCTAACCTCTTCAGATCGAACGTTTCATAGTTTTGGAGTCATAATTGAGGTTTGCAGCTATGAGTGACCCACCTAGCTTAACAATGGAATTCACCACTTTTTCTTTTCTTTTCTTTTCTCCAGCTTAGTTATGGCTCACTTCACCAAAGCCTGGGAGACAAAATTCAGTTTCCTTATTTGTACCAAATGGTGCCCAATGAAGTTTCTCAGTATGAAGGGATAGTGAGGTTGTTAAAGTATTTCCAATGGACATGGATTGGCGTCATAGTTTCAGATGACGATAGTGGAGAGAAGTTTGTACAAAGCTTGAAACCAATGCTCAGTGGGAATGGCATCTGTGATGCCTTCACAGAAAAGGCTCCGTTATTTTCTTTTCAGTCTAGACGCACTATGGCTATTGAGTGGAAGATCCTGACAGTCCTTACTGAGACTAAAGTCAGTGTTATTGTTACATATGGGGATACTCACTCCATGGGTGGTTTACAAATATTACTACGGTTCTATGAACAATCGAAGACGACACCCTTGGAAAAAGTTTGGATTACAACAACTCGGTGGAACTTCATCTCAGGGAAGCTAGATGATGATAGAAATGTTAACTCATTCAATGGCTCCTTCTCTATGGCAATTCACAAAAATGATGTGCCAGGATTTGGGAATTTTCTCCAGACGTATAACCCTTACCACATTGGAAATAGTATCTTTATGAAACACATCTGGTTTTTTATATTTGGCTGTTGGTCTGAAAAATCCACACTGAGCACACTGAAGTTTCCACACTGTACAGGACAGGAAACACTGGAGACTGTTCCTAGGAATCTGTTTGAAATGAGCATGTCTGACCAAAGCTACAGTATCTATAATGCTGCCTATGCCTTGGCACACACATTACATACCATTCATTCGTCCAGACAGGAAATATTGGTAGGAACACCAAGACTGAAATTTTGGATCACACAAAGACCAAAGTCATGGCAGGTAATGTTCATGTCGTATTGTGTTATTGAGGTCTGCATGTATGTGTGTGTGTGTGTGTGTGTGTGTGTGTGTGTGTGTGTGTGTGTGTGTGTGTTTGTAATAAAAATAGAGGAAGGGGATGAACTGGCTTGGGACAACGTTTTGGAGTTTAGCCCTTAAAATGTAGTCCCTATCTAGAGTGACCTTCCCATGTATTACTGGGAATGCCTTCTGCATTCCCAGTAATACAATAATTTGTGTACAGGGATCCTCTGTGGCAGCCAATGGAAAAGGTCAACTACTCATGGGAAACTGGAAGAGGAGGTGAGGGTGGTGGATTCATCAAGACACACTTTATTCTGATGGTTCTTACGAATAATACAGAAAAAAGAGTAAATCAAAATCAAACACACACGCACACACACACACACACACACCATACATACCCTGAATTGATCAATCTAAAATCACAAGCACTCTGGGCGCAATCCTGACTAAGGATCCAGCCGGCGGCTCAGGACCGTGGCCGTCAATGGAGCACTTACCTTCCGCCACCATCCGCGTGGAGATCCGGCGCCCGAGTGAGGGAGGCCAGCCTTGCGCCGGCCTTCCATACTCCCGAGTCGTCGTGAACCTGCTTTACGGCATGTTCGCGATGGGTGCCGGAGCACTCTCTCTGGCGCCGGACCCATCTTCAGGATAGCGCTGCCTGTGTGTTGTCGATGTGACTACATTTAAGACAGAGACAATGAATGATAGTGAGGAATTGGGGAATCACTGTCTCTAGGGACCAAACCTACCAATCCGTATCTGCAGAATTGAGGACAAAGTGTTGTCATCTATGGAAGAGTCCAACTAAGAAATAGTCTGAATCCTCCAGTGCAAACATTTGAGGCATTTAACCTGAATGTATCCCAGAGAAAGAGAGGATTCAATTGTTACAGTGTAGGAATGGAAATCTTCTGGTGTGAAAATCCCTGCTGTTATAAAACCTGAGTTCTGATCTTTCCATCCAGCTTCATCCAGTTCTGAAGAAAGTCCATTTTAACAACAGTGCAGGGAATGAGATCTTTTTCACTGAAAACGTGGAATTGTCCAGTCGATATGACATTCTTAACCTGGTCATTTTCCCAAATAAATCCTTCAGCCGAGTAAAGGTTGGAATTATGGATTCCCAGCCTTCCTCAGACCAAAGGTTTACTGTTCAGAAGGATGCCATTATGTGGCCCAAGAAATTCAACCAGGTGAGTGGTCCAGATTCTGTATTCCTTGTAGAAGTTATTTCCACCCCCCACACACACCCCATGTCTTTGGCTCCAACTTCCGTTTTCCAGGATGAATGACAAGGGATTGATTCCTGGACTTTCCAAGTGACCACTTTGTTTCATTTGGAGTCAATTGACCTGAAAATATTCTGTGAAATGTAATTCAGGCTGAGACGCTTCACAACCCCTGATACAAAACCCCAGATGATGTAAGGGAATATGCTGATGTTCAGATAAGGTTCTTTGGTTGTGGCGTAAATGTCAAACTTGAAGGTAGGAAGCATACAAATGCATCCATGAATTCTTTAAACTGTACTGCCTTTGTATTATGGTTAGATGGTGCCCGTTTCCAAATGCTCTGAGAGTTGCCAGCCTGGATACCATAGAAAAGCTCGCGAGGGAGAACCATCTTGCTGCTATGATTGTCTCCAATGCCCCGAAGGGACCATTTCAAACCAGACAGGTAGGTGACTGAATAGACCCGTGATGGCAAACCTATGTCACAGGTGTCACCGATGACAAACGAGGTCATTTTGGGTGACATGCCAGCATTTCCCCCAGGGCCCCGAAACACCTTATATTTTCGCAAAAGTGTTACAGGCTTGACCTAAATATTTAGGGCAGGGATTGTGGCAGATCCCTTTCAAATTATTCTTTAGTAAAACTCAGCAACAAAAAAAGTTACTAATTGATGTTAAATAAAATGCAATGTGTTCTATAGTTGTTTCCAGTTCAGTTCAATTCAAAATTACTATTAAAAGTAGCAATAGTCAAAGTACTATTAAAAGTCCGGGGGGGGGGGGAACGACACACCAGCAGAGTTAAGTTAGGCATTTTCAAAGTCTTTGACACACCAAATGATTCGCCCAAATGATTCGCCATCACTGAAGTAGACTAATAAAATACTTGCAGACATTAAGTAATACACATTATTTTCTCATTCTTTTTTACTTCTCATTTCCATTGGGAACAGCGTCTGACACAAGTGACCTGTGCCAGGTGTCCCCCCTCCCACCTTCTGACAGCCTCCCATCTTCTCCCAGTCTGCCCCATTCCACCCCTGCCACAAACACACCATTGTCGGTGGCACTCCTCTTTCAGCTGGAGCGCACTGGGCTTCCATGCAGTAGCATAGCTGGAGCGGGCAGCACAGTAAGTGCTGCACAGCAGTGCAAAGTGGCCCCTCCCAGTCACCGTTGGAGCCATTCCGGCAGTGAAGGCCACGTTCCGGCAGCCACCTGGAAGTGTGCAGCTATGTGCACCTCCAAAGAACATTTCACGATGGCTAGAAAGCACATTGCACTGTCGGAACACTAGTTCCAGTGGCAGAACTCCCACGATGTTTAGAATTTATGATTGTTGTCTGACAGCATTTTCATGTCTTTTATTGGATGCATGACATGTGACATGCTTCATTACACCTGAACATGATGCTGAGTGCATGTCGGGAGAGCATGACCCAGGCTTGCAGCATGTTTTAGAACTGTATTGAAGGCACGAGAATTTGGACCCACAGGTTTCAAGGAAAGGCATACTTTTACTTTCTGCGTGGAATCACCTCTTCCCCATTTTATCAGGTTGGGAAAAACCTCACTTGGCATTCACTTCTGGAAGCCCCACCTTGCTTGCATAGCAGATTTGAATCTGTGAACAAAAGCCACGTCTGTGAAACTTCCTGATTGGGAGTAAACAGAGTCATTAGGAACACAAAAGAAGGACGACGATTTTAATCCAAGTCATACAGGAAGTTAATTTCACCTGGTAAATTAGGTCCACTTTTGGCACCATCATACCCTTCCCCCTCACACCATCATACCCTTCCCCCTCCCACCTACCCAATTGTTTTTTTTCCTGGGATTCCACTGACAAAACTGGGAGGGGGGAAGGATGGGAGGTCTCGTGACTCTTGGAAAAATGCATAGCAAGCAAGTAGAAAAGTATTCCACAATACTACAAGAAGACAAAATGCTTTTGATTTCAATACCACGTTAGGTTCAGACTAGATGGTATGACTGCATAATGGATAAACAATTGTTCAGTGGAAGAATATTTATCACATTTATCATATGACAGTACTTGTGAACCCCCAAGTGAAGGAGTTCAACAGCCATGCACTGTACATAGCACATGTTTAGCAACCAATCTTTTTATTTATTCTGGGCAGACAGCAAAACTGGATATTTATTAACTCCTGGTAAACATCAACCATGCCTAGTGGTCTGTGCATGACTACAGTATGTGGGTTAAGAATTTCAGTGGCCTTCCATAACTCTCTCCTCCTTTCAGATGCATCTCACTGTGACAAGTGCCCTGAAGATGAGCATCCAAACAAGGGTCAAAGCCGCTGTATCCCAAAACTCATCACTTATCTAGCATATGATGAACTTTTAGGCACCAGTTTGGCTTCCACTGCACTGGCATTCACCTTGCTCACAGCTGTGGTGCTTGGAACTTTTATCAAACATCAGGAAACTCCCATCGTCAGAGCCAATAATCGGGACATTACCTACCTTCTTCTCATCTCCCTCTTGCTCTGCTTCCTTTGCTCCTTCCTGTTCCTTGGACGACCTTGCAAGATGACCTGCCTTCTTCAACAAGCTGCTTTTGGCAGTGCCTTTTCTCTTGCTCTTTCTTGTGTCTTGGGAAAAACCATCACTGTGGTTCTGGCATTCAGAGCTACAAACCCAGGAAGCAAGATGAGGAAATGGGTAGGGCAAAAACTGCCCAGTTCTATTATACTTGTTTGTTCTGTTGTTCAGGTTGGCCTCTGTGCCATCTGGTTGGGCACCTCTCCCCCCTTCCCAGACCTTGACACGTTCTCACAATCTGGTCAGATCACAGTGGTATGTAACGAGGGCTCAGGCACCATGTTCTATCTTGTAGTGGGCTACATGGGCTTTCAGGCCATCATCAGCCTCACGGTGGCCTTCTTAGCCAGGAAGCTGCCTGACACTTTCAACGAAGCCAAGTTTATCACATTCAGTATGTTGGTCTTTTGCAGTGTCTGGGTGTCCTTCTTTCCAAGCTATCTGAGCATGAAAGGCAAATTTGTGGTGGCTGTGGAGATCTTCTCCATTTTGGCCTCCAGTGCAGGATTACTCCTTTGTATTTTTGCCCCTAAAATGTACGTTATTTTGTTGAGGCCAGAAGTGAACACCAGGGACCAGTTCTTTAAGAAAAAGAATTCTGGAAAGTAATTCAGTGTCGTATTTGGTTTGATTGGAATCCTTTCTTGGAAACTATTTGCATAAAAGGCAGAAATCTATATTACTGAACCACATTTTTTGCAGCACAATCCGAACCATCTTTCCAATGCCGGTGCAGCAGCAATGCAGCCCCGATGTAAGGGAACAAATGTTCCCTGTTCTTGAAGAGGCCTCCATGACTGCCCCTGAAGTGCAAAATGCAGTGTGCGCCCTGTTGGCATGGCTACACCGGTGCTGGAAAGTTGGTTAGGATTGCTCTGTCAGTGTTCTTCAAAGGCCTGATCTTCATTATTCCATGATGCTATCCCTCTGCACGTCATTGACCTGAACCTCAATATATAATGTATTCCAATGTATTCTGTTATGTCCATGACAACCTTTGAGGTTTGTCTGAATAAATAGTGTAGAAGAACTTTATATTATATAGAGGTGGAATCGCGTAATAGCACTGGGATGATCAGCAGGTGATCTGCAGCTTTGAGTCCAGGTAGGAAAATCTGAAGGGCGAATAGAAAAGTAGAGTGTTGTCTCCTCCAGAGTAAATGTGTATGCTATGCTAAAGCTATCTGAGCATGAAAGGCAAATTTGTGGTGGCTGTGGAGATCTTCTCCATTTTGGCCTCCAGTGCAGGATTACTCCTTTGTATTTTTGCCCCTAAAATGTACATTATTTTGTTGAGGCACATTATTTTGAGGCACATTATTTTTGTGTGTATGCTATGCTAAAGGAGCATATGGAGCTAGGATTGGCTGCACAGTTTGCAACATTGTGCGAGTGGCATACATTTCAATAAATGTGGCCCAGTTTTAATCCAAACTTTGCCTGGTATATTTGTTGGGGGCTGCATGGGCAAGAACAAATTAGAGACTATCATTACTGGGATACCATTTCACAGTTGGTGATATGAGTTGAGTATGAAGTTCATGCCACTCTGTCCAAGTTAGCTTAGTTGCTAGACAAAAAATTCCTGCAGCTGTTCTACAAAACACAGGCAAAAACATTGGAGTGGTGATTATCTACCATGCAATTATTTTAAAAATATGGTGATTGAGTCTGAAAACCCCAGGGATTTTCAGTTGCAGCTTTCAAAACTAAGAAAAGCAAATCTGTCCATTGCAAACTTGGTAATGGTTTGCAGAAGCCAAGAATTCTGCTATAAATGCTCTTTACGTCATAGAAAGATATACTAAGTCCATATTATACAGGGCCTGGAGTGTCTATATATAACAGGTCTCTATCATAGGCAGAATATATTATTCAGGGTAACAAATAACATAATACATCATCAGTTGCTGCTGCTGGACACGAAAGAAGGTTTCAAGGTTGAAACAGATTACAGTGACCTAAGATGATGCTCCTGCTGTTGCTTCTCTTCCTGCCTCAGATTTACTTTGGCAGAGCCTTGGGGGGACGCTGCAAAGCAACAACTCACAGATATACAGATGATCATCTGAAGCCAGGAAATCATGTCATTGGGGCAGTTGCATCAGTACGTATTGTTACGTATCCAGAAGAGTCTTTCAGGACCCTACCCTTGGGTTCCAGTCGATATGCATTACAGTAAGTGTGCATGCAGCTTGAGTAAAGTGCAATCATACTGAGTCCAAGCTTGATTGTCACAGCATGAATGTGTCAGGGGTAACGTCTTAACTCTGTTCCTGGCATTGGCTCAAAGAGGTATAATCTTGAGCATGGAAGGGTGGAACATGGAAGGATGCATGGAAAACCTTGAGCATGGAAGGGTGGAGTTGCACTGGATCAGTTGCAAGGTGATTAATGGTTTTAGTACTCACTGTGCACACATATCCCAACACCAGTGTTTCCCAAACATCTTAGCACTGGGACCCCCTTTTAAAAACAACACTCTATCAGGACCCACCTAGCATTATGAGACTTTAAAAAAAGATGATCTAAAGAAATATTTTATTTATTTATTTACAGGTAACATTTACTTTATTTACAAGTAATATTTTATCTATGTATTTGCAAAAAACCCAAATCCATTTCTCATAATGAAGCATCCCTAATAGCCCCAAGGCTTGATGGGCTTAGATATGTGACCCAGTCTTCACCTGCCCCCACTTCCTGTCATTTGATGGACTTGGGGTGGAAGCATCAGAAAAAGAGGCTCAAACCTTTATCTCCCTCTTTAGCTCCACATGCTTGCAAACTGCAGGAACACAGCTGTTTGCAGGGCAATTGACAGCTATCTGGTTTTTGAATAGCCTTAGATTTTGAGGCAATTAGTTATCTGAACTTTCCATCATCACTCATGTTTTCATTGGAGGCTCTGAAAGACCCACCAGAATTCAGGTCGCGACCCACCATGTTTGAGAAATGCTGCCCTACGCTAATAGGGTTATTTATTTATTTAATTTCCTCATAGGGTTGTGAGAAAGAACTACCAACATGCCTTGGCATTCATTTTTGCTGTTGAGGAGATCAACAGGGATCGAAACCTCCTACCCAATGTCACCCTGGGTTTCCACATTTATGACAACGCTTTCCAAGCAAGATTAAGTTATGATATCAGCCTGTCTCTCCTGTCTGTTGAAAAAGAAAGTTTCCCCAATTTCAAGTGTGGAAAGCAATATAAGATGTCAGCAGTCATTGGAGGGCTGAATTCTGAGTCTTCTATCCAGACTTCTACCATTTTAGACCTCTACAAGATCCCACAGGTAGGGATGAGTAGAATGCAAGATTACAAAGGTATCCACCATCACACAAACTCTTCACAAAGGATCACCTTTGACTACAGGAAAGTCATATATAATGGCACGTGTTTACAAAATGGGGTGGGGTATGCAACATTCCTTTCCAGTTTAGTGCTTGTATATTTCTAGATTGTGTTTCACTGTAGTTTGCTTATTGTATTCAGTCTAAATTTACTGTAATCAAGTCTACAATGAGGCGAATTCAATGTGCAAAGTGCTTCATGTGCATTGTCTTGATGTCATCTTTACAACAGCTACATAAGGCAAGTAAGTGCTATTGCCCTATTATTATTACAGCTGGGGTGTAAAGGCTAAATGGATATGGCTTACCTTACATATATCAGTTGCTTTTTGTTACATTATACAAGCTCCGTGGAGCAGAGGTATCAAAGGTCCATGGGATGGATGTGGCCCCAGGAAGCTCTTTACCCAGCTTCTGTGAGAATTGGGCTGTCCCAGCACCACCCTTTCAGCAGCGCTGCTTCTGCCATAGCTCTGGGAGGGAGAGATGGAACAAGGCCTTAGAAGACAGGGAATTCTATAGGCCCTATAGAGGAAAGGGCAGACCAAGAGGGGTGAGAGGAGATTCAGCTAAGGTGATGGGAGAGCCCAATTATCACATGGGCTGCCCTTTCAGCAGCACGTCTGCTGAGGCATCACTTCACAGAGTACCTCTCATCTGCTGAGCTGCTAAGTGACACTGTGGCAGAAGTGGCACTGCTGAAAAGGTGGCCCATGTGATAATTATGCTCTCCCATATCTTAAAAATGTGATCAAGATTTGCACATGTTCTCTTTTTCATTTGCAGCTAATAAGTTTCTGTGTGAGAACAAAATGCTTGTTTCTAGCCATCATCTACCTAATGACATCGCTTTCTGCTCAATGATGTCACTTCTGGTCCTCAGCAAGCACCATGAAAACTATTTGGAACACTGTATGAAATGAGTTTGGCACCCCTGCCCTAGAATGTCCACTTTCTGCCAGTTTTTTCCCCCCGCACTATCTTCCCAGCATCAGTACTGGGGTTGGTGAAAGGCGGAGAGACATCATGCTGTTTCTACTTTTGAAAATGTATCTGGAGTGTATCTCTGGCCTAGAACAGACATTAAAGCTTCATTTCACCTTTTATTTGTCCCTCTTCAGCTCAGTTATGGCTCACTTCACCATGGAATGAGGGACAAAACTAGGTTCCCTTTTGTCTACCAATTGGCTTCAAATGAAGATTCCCAGAATGAAGGGATAGTGGGGTTATTAAGATATTTCAAGTGGACATGGATTGGCCTCATTGTTTCCGATAACGATAGTGGAGAACAGTTTGAACAAAGCTTGAAAGCAATGCTCAGTTGGAACGGCATCTGTGTTGCCTTCACAGAAAAGGCACCATTATTTTCTCTTGCGTCCTTCAATGGATCAACAGCCAATATGTTTACTAACAGAGACGTCCTGGGAGCCCTTACTGTGACAAAAGCCAATGTGATTGTTGTATATGGAGACACTCACTCCATGCATGGTTTGCAAATGACATTATATCTGTATGAACTATGGAATAAGAAACCCAAAGAGAAGGTTTGGATCACAACAGCCCAGTGGGACTTAGCCTCCAGGATTTTTCTCAATGACTGGAACTTGAAATATTTCCATGGTTCCTTGTCCATGGCAATTCACAAAAATGATGTTCCAGGATTTCCAAGCTTTCTCCAGACATACAACCACTACCAGAATGAAAAACGTGGTTTTTTGACAATGTTCTGGTATGATGCTTTTCGGTGTAGACCAAAACATTTGAACATGAACACGCTAAGTCATAAAGTCTGTACAGGAGAGGAAAAACTGGAGACTCTTCCTCAGAGTGTGTTTGAAATGAGTATGTCTGGCCAGAGCTACAGTATCTATAATGGAGTATATGCTTTGGCACATGCTTTACATGCCATTCATTCATCCAGACAGACAATGATGGTGGGAATACCGGGACTGAACCTTCAGACCATGCAGTCATGGGAGGTAACATTAGATACTTAGCCCAACTAGACAATGAATAAAGTCATTTGTGCCTGAGGTGGGAAGGGGGTGGATCTGGCGGCAATGACGTATGTCAGACCTTATCCCCTCTTTCAAAAACCTTCCCACCCCTTTTCCTTCCTTGGACATACTCCACCAAAATAGGTGGCCCCAGGGTTTACACGGAGGTAAGTAAAACATATATTTATTTACCTTCCATTTGCCTTCGGGTCGCTTCCCCCCAGCATACGATGCCGCACATGCATTTTGGGTGAAGCTGCATGCACCGGTGCTGGTGGCGGAGGATAGGATTGGCGCCTGAATTCATTTAGCACCAGTATTAAATTGTTTATTTGGATGTTTATAAGTAGGGGAGGAAGGAATGTGATAGTACACTGAAAAAAGAGAATAATAATAATAATAATAATAATATACTGCCATTCTTGGTCATTGGATTTCTCCTCTGACTTTAATCCAAGTTAGTTTACATGTGTAGGCTTTCCCAACCCCCCTGATGTTTTTTTTAAACAATATATAAATGTTCAATCTTTCATGAACAACTACATTCCAGATGGTATCCTTTTGTAGTCTGGCCTCCCACTGGCTGCCTCCCACCCTCGGTCAATGCAGCTGGCAGCTTTATCTCTCCTCACAGAGGGTTTCACAGCTTTTGTCAGAGGTGTGTCTCGAACTGCCATTCACCGATCTTCAGGCTTATGAGGCGGCAACTCTACCAACTGAGCCAGACCTCCTGCCAGTTGTGTTAGTAAACTAACAGAGTACAAATGAAAAAAAAATATTTCGAATCTTCCAATGCAAAAATTAGTGGCATTTTAGCATGAATTTTATCACAGAGGAAAGAGAACTAAGCATTGTAATTCCAGGAGTGTATATATTACAGTGTGAAAAAGTTTACAAACTTGCAAACCTTTACCTTGTTTTATAAATCCTGAGTTTTGGTCTTCCCATCTAGCTTCATTCTTTTTTGAGAAAAATCCATTTCAACAACACTGCTGGGGATGATATTGTTTTCAATGAAAATATGGAATTGTCCAGTGGGTATGACATTCTTAATTGGGTCACTTTCCCAAATAAAACCTTCCACCGAGTGCGAGTTGGAATGACAGATCCCGAAGCTGCTTTAGACCAAAGGTTTACCATTAAGAAAGATTCCATTATATGGCCCAGCACATTTAACATGGTGGGTGTTTCAAAATTTAGCATTTGAAGCTTTGCTCATTTTTCCAGCTATGTAAAAGATGAAACCTATGGGCATATATTAAAGTTTGCATTTGGGTAGAAATTGTCAGTACTTGGGGTTTTCTTATGAAAGTTCTTTGTGTCCAAGCCTCCGACAATAATTCCATTAGCAAGGTTTACCAAGTGTACATACTTCTTCAGCAGCTGGATCAGCTGAAATATTCTGAAAAATTGACCAAAAAGGGGGCACATTTTTCAAAGGATGCTAAACCCCAGATGATATAAAAATAAGCATCCTGGTGCTAAAATATGATTGGTTCTTACCCCTGGAACCCCCCAATGAATACGCCAGACAGGTGCTTGGATTATATGGGTTGCTTTATTGAAATCTTAGAACAAACAAAATGCAGCAGGGCTCTAACTATAAAAAAAAAACCCCTTGACGTGCAGGCGGCTAGGGTGGGGGAAATGGTACCTAGCCTTTTGCCTCCCCCAAGATCTAATCGGGCATGGGACATCCTGGCTCCAGGCACACTCGGTCCACGACCGAGCTGCCTATCCCTGCCAACCCCAAAGGGGTCGAGGCAGCTGAACAGCGCTGACCAACCTCAGGAAATTCCTTAAGGTGATCATTGCACATCCAGCCTGGGGGTTTGCCAGCCTGCCTCACCGACCCGGTTCGGCCTTGTGTGAGCGGTCCTGGCTTACCCCCTGACCTTGCTTACCTCAGGATGTATGCCAACTAAGCCCTCCCTGGCTACCCCTCCTGCACGCCACCTACCTGAAAGCAACTAATGTTAATAACACAGCAAACCAGAGTAACGCCACTCCTCACCCACAGGCTGGGGTAGGCAAAAAACCCATCAACCAAAGCCAATCGGGTTAATAGGAAAAAATTCCTACCCGGCCCCCATAAAGGGCAACCAGCTATTCTCAGCCTGAAAGGAGGGAGGGCGGGTGGGGCACCACGCTCTGAGATGGGACTAAGGAGAGCAAGCATGATGCTTGCTCCGCCCACCCTCAGTCCCGCCCGGAGACAAGCAGCAGCCAATCAGCTGCTGCCAACACAAGCCCCTGTCCGGCTGGAGCGGGGCGGGGCAACAATCGGCAGCTCCGTGAGGCGGGCTGCCGAGCCTTACTTAATTGGTCAAAATCCAATTAAGTAATGTTGTGAAGTTAGGGGCGGGGGGCCCTGAGCCCCCACCAGGCGGTGGACACACGGGGGGTGTACCTGGATCCTGGAAAGTGTCTGCCGGTGCGCTTGTTCTTGTGTTGGGCCCGCCCGCCCACCCTGGAGCCGTTTGGCTCCAAAAAGCCTTCCAAAACAGCGGGTGGATGGGTGGGTGTTCCAAGCTGTGCCGTGGCACGCGATAAGGACATCACACCCCCAGGGGGTGTACCTTATGGCATGATGTGGGGGGCTGTCGCAGGGGCAGCCCCCTCGAGGGGGGGTTGTAACATCGCCACTGGTCAAACTTTTACTGAATCTATGCCATTCCTGCATGCCAACTTCATAGTTTGGTTGTACATAGCCCTCTAACATTGCATGCATTTCCAGGAGCTAACCTATGCTCAGATATCCTCAGATATAGTTGTGTCCACAGTCACAGGTAAGGAGGCAAGTCTAGGGCCTTTCTGCCATCATGGAACTCAAGCTCTGTTCAGAGGGTTCCTAGGGAGTCAATGGCGTCGCTCTAGGTGGGGTGGAACGCTAAGTTTCGCATCGCCTAGAGTCTCCATTACGCTCCTGCACAAGGTGGCCCCGCCCCCTCGCCTTCGGAGCCATTCAGGCCAGATGCGCGTTGCCTTAAAAAAAAAAAGGTAAAGGTGACCTCTGACAATTAAGTCCAGTTGTGTTCGACCTCAATGGCTCCGAAGGTGAAGGGGCGGGACCTCCTCGTGCAGGAGCATAACGGAGGCTCTAGGCAGTGTGGAATTTAGTGTTCCGCCCCACCTAGAGTGACGCCACTGCAGGGAGTCACTTGTCCAGGCATTGACCAGGTCACGACTTGCTTAGCTTCAGGACTTACTTAGCTACATCACGTGTCCTCTGGTCATGCCTTGGGAGCCTACATCAACAGATCTATTATTTTTATTTATGTTCATGCCCTTTTTCTACACTTCTTAAAATTTAGGATGTCAGGGTGGAATGGGTAGAAATGAATCAATATGCTAAATAATATTATACTTCATTCCCTTTCATTCATGGGTAGACATTGCCCCAATCTATGTGCACTGAACAATGCCGCCCTGGATATCACCGAAAAGTTCGTGAGGGAGAACCTTCTTGCTGCTATGACTGTTACCCATGTCCAGAAGGGACAATTTCAAACCAGACAGGTACATGAGATTCTAGAAATATATGGGCACATTTAGGAATGAGTGTCTCTCCCCCCCCCCCATATTCTAGGCATTTCTTCCTATTTCCACTTGATACACTATTTGGCATTAATGATCTTTTTGAATATCATAATTCCTGTCTCAGAAATACAAATCTCAGTGAGTCATAACGCTTGAGCATTATGATCCTGACAGCGCAATCCTGTGTAACTCTTGCCCCAGTGAAGCAGTAGATCCACCAGTGTAAGTGCACTTACGTCAGTGTAACTTGCCATATGCCAATGGACGCAAAATGGAAACCAGCGTGACCTCTCTCGGATGCCGTGCACGCATAGTTCAGATGCAGGACTGACAGCAGTTCAACTCCGCCGGTGCAGGGGGTATTCCGGGGGTGTCCGAATGCACCCAGAATGCCCCCTGCACTGGCGGAGTTGCCCTGGCATCTGTCCTGCATCTGAACTGCGTCTGAGAGGGGTTACGCTGGTGTTCGTCTTGCGTTCACCGACGTATGGCAAGTTACACTGGCATAAGTACACTCACACCAGTGAATCTACTATTACACCAGTGCAAGAGTTACACAGGATTGTGCCGTGAGAGTTCTTTCCTATTTGTGCTCTTAATCCAAATCATAGATGTCGACTCAACTCTCTACTGCTCCCTTTCAGTCATCTGCCCACCTCCAAACACCTCCAACTCCCATCTAAACACTCGCTTGCTGTGACTACCATAGTTGTGATGGGAGGAAGGGCAGTGGGAAAATCTTGTCACTGTCAGCATATTAACCAAGCAGAAAGATGACCAGGAAAATTACATTTCCCAGTGTTCCTTGAATGGTCAGGAAACTGTGAGTGCTAACCAATGCTAAAGAAGCCCTTGTAGGACATTATATAGTCATTTGGGACTGTACGTCACAAGTTATAAGTTATAGCAAACTTGACAAGCTGATTTCTTCTTTCAGACGGGTATCACTGTGAAAAGTGCCCTCAAGATGAGTATCCAAACAATGATCAAAGTCAATGTATCCCTAAAGTCATCACTTATCTGGCCTATGATGAACTTTTAGGAATTGGTTTGACTGCCGCTGCACTTTCTCTTTCCCTGCTAACTGTCTTCGTCCTTGGAACTTTTATCAAATATTGGGACACTCCCATCGTCAGAGCCAACAATCGGGATCTTACCTACCTTCTCCTGATCTCCCTCTTGTTCTGCTTCCTTTGCTCCTTGATGTTCATTGGACGACCTAGCAGGATGTCCTGCCTACTTCGACAAGCTGCTTTTGGCAATGCTTTTTCTCTTGCACTGTCTTGTGTGTTGGCCAAAACCATCACTGTGGTTCTGGCATTCATGGCCACAAACCCAGGAAATAAGATGAGGAAATGGGTGGGGAGAAGACTGTCCAATTGTGTTATCCTTGTTTGCACTCTAATTCAACTTGTAATATGTGCTAGCTGGCTAGGGACATCTCCTCCATTTCCAGATCTTGACATGTTCTCACTATCTGGGCAGATCATAGTGGAATGTAATGAGGGCTCAGACACCATGTTTTACCTGGTCCTGGGCTACATGGGCTTTCAGGCCAGTGTCAGTTTCATTGTGGCTTTCCTAGCCAGGAAGTTGCCTGACACTTTCAACGAAGCCAAGTTTATCACCTTCAGCATGCTGGTCTTTTGCAGTGTATGGGTGTCTTTTTTTCCAAGTTATCTGAGCACCAAGGGAAAATATGTGGTGGCTGTGGAGATCTTCTCTATTTTGGCTTCTAGTACTGGATTACTGATTTGCATTTTTGCTCCTAAAATGTATATTATTTTGATGAGACCAAAAGTGAACACCAGGGACCACTTATTTAAGAAAAATATCTCTCCGAAGTAATGCATAAAAGGACATTGTTAAAATACATGTCTCTTCCTGAAAACTAATTTCAAGGAAAAGAACAATGCATATTCTAGGACTGAGCAAAACTGAAATCATGTAATGTTTTGAAAATACTAAAAGTCCCACAGCATATTAATGATTCTCCACTTCGATATGTATCTTGAAACCAGAGAAATGTGTTTTTCCCCTGTTTGATGGTGTTTTTGTACTTCAGCATATGAAAACGGCAAACACAATGCCACAAGATATTTGAAATTTCCAGGCACCTGACAATAAAGCATTATGCTCCCATTTGGGTCATAATTAAACATTAACAACAAGACATCACACTCACATGTACACTCACATTTGCAATACAGTACTGTCTCAACACACAAGGATGTTGCAGAATCGAGGAATCGGCAGATGATGCCAAAAATTGTCAAGGTATTTTAATATCTATAAAAAAGGTTTTAGTAGGTGGACTTCCAGACAGCTTCTCTTCTTCTGGTATGTGCCCCTCCCCTTTCATTAGTGAGGAAATAGCATCTTCTGTGTACTTCGAAACTGTGTGCTTATCTCTGCAGCCCTGGAATTGAACATGTTATGCATATATGGTATTTTTTTTATTGATCATAGTGAGATCCTATTTCCTCAAATGAGCCCAGGACTATATAATGATGGTCACCCCACTTTATCCACCCCACTTTATCATCTCTTTTTTTGTGAGTTGTGAGTTCCTATCTATTTAATGATGAGAACAGGTTTAAACCCTGAATAAAATTTGACTTGTTGTAATAGACTCTAATTCTTGAGTTGAGTATTTCAAGACTTTTACAATCGCCAAGTCAAGTCCGAGTGAAGTCATTGGCGCAACTTGAGTCCAACTCGAGTCTGAGTCAATAAACTCAAGTCTTCATCACTGGGAATGAGTCACTTTGATATGTTTCTATGCACGAGTAGTTTTCTCCCCCCCAACCCCGGTTCTACTGAACAGAAAATCAAAGAGAGCCAAAGGCTTTGGAGAGTGATTATCTCCTCTATAATTATTGGAAAGCACTGTGATTGAGTCTTCTCCAGGTGGAAGCCTTAGGGATGCTAAGAAGCCCCATCCCATGTCATAAACCAAACGACTCTCGCAAAGCACGCCAATGATTTCATAAGCCACAAAGTCTGCTATAAACATTAGTTGTGCTGCTATAAGGTAGGCTAAATTGGGAGATTGGGAACCTGTATTAATCTGAAGGTGAACATTATCTTGGAGAATACCCTAGGCAGAAATAAGCATATCTATCTTGATCAGGTATGTTGAAAATGCTGTCTGTTGCCATCTACCGTCACTGGTGGGTATGATCTGCAATGTCCAAACATGCTGCTCTTGCTGCTGCTTCTGCTCCTGCCTCAGGCTACCGGCAAGACCTTGAAAAGATACTGCCAAGCTACAAGTCATAGATATATGGGTGATTACGTTAAGCCAGGAAACCTTGTGATTGGTGCAGTTGCATCTCTGCGGATGTCTATATTTCCAGAAGAATCCTTCAGCACCTTACCCCAGAGTGTCAGCAAACACGTGTTTATGTAAGTGCCAGCAGTTGTGGGGGATGATTTGCTCTGATGAACCAAAGTGTGGTCTTTCTTGTGGCATGTGGAATCTGAGGCCTCTTGCCATCAGTCCACTTCCAAAGTCATAGTAGTGGCCTGAGTTGAACTCTCCTGGCAGGCACTCAGGGCCATGGACATGTGTATGCAAACATGTCACAGACAAGAGGTGTTTCTACGGTGGGGGTGGTACTGTAAGTTGTGCCCCGACCCAGTCCCTGTTTACAACCCAAAATGAAGCGGCTTCTCCCCCTCACCATCGGAGCCATTCCGTGAGGCGCCTGCCTGTTGCCTTCTTCGCGGCACGGAATGGCTACGATGGCAAGGGGACGGGGTCGCCTCGTTCCGGGTTGTACATGGGGACTAGGACGGGGCGCAACTTACAGTACCGCCCCTACCATAGAAATGCCTCTGTCACAGACCCAAATAAAAGAAATTTGAAGGTTGTCAGACAAGAGATGTTGTAGAATGGGAACAAACACATTCTGTATCCCATCTCAGTGTGCCTTGCAGTTTTACGTGGGGAGTGGTTCAGGTGAACAATCATAAAATAGTATTTTGATCAGATGTGAGAGGGTGGTTTGGAAAAATATAATCACTTCTTCCAATTAACATTATTGTTAAGTTCTCATCAGCATTTTCAGCAACTTTGAAAGTTACTATTCATCCTGAGCTGTCAACATTTCAGGATGGATTCTACCAATGTGTGTCAATTCCCTAAGAGAGCCAGGATGGTTTGGGAGTTGAACTCAGAGCTGGAAGATCCAGGTTCAAATCCCCACTCAGCCATGAAGCTTCCTTGGGCCAGTTACTATCTCTCAGCCACTCCTACTTCACATGGTTTTTATGAAGACGAAAAGAGGGACAGAACCATGTACACCACCTGAACTCCTTGGAGGAAGGGTGGTATAAAAATGTGAAAAATAAGTAAATAAAATCCATTGTCTTCAATGTAGGTTGATGAGAAAGAACTTCCAGCATGCCTTGGCCTTTGCATTTGCTGTTGATGAGATCAACAAGAATCCAAGGCTTCTGCCCAACATCACGCTGGGGTTCCAGATCTATGACAACTTCTTCCAACCACGATTAAACTATGATATCACAATGTCCCTTCTGTCTGAACAAAAGGAAAACTCCCCAAATTTCAGGTGTGCAAGGCAACCCAAGATGCCAGCCATTGTGGGAGGACTCCGCTCAGATGCTTCCATCCAGTTAGCCACCATGTTAGGCCTCTACAAATTTCCACAGGTAGGGCTTTGTACATACTCAGTTTCCAAATTCACCATGAACAAGACAAACTCTCCTTTGTGTATCACATATGATATCAAAAACTGAAACAGAAAAAAAAATGGATTGAGGTTCAGAGGAGTTTCACGGTCCTACTGGGGTATGATTGATTATGTATTGCTATACTGGGTTTTATTTCAGTAGAGTTGACTGAATCAGACTCCATGAGATCTATGATTTTGTGTGGAGATGTGCGTATCAAATCAGTCCACTCTAACATCTTCAGCTAATCCACCCAAAAATGTTATTTACATCCTCCAGCAACAGATAGTTGACTTGACATTATTTTTCACATTCAAAAAACAACAGGTGAAGGGATGTACTGGGATAAATATGTACCCTGAGTAAGATCTTTTGGGAAAAGATGAAAAGTTATGGGACCTGGTTCCAGAACAAGACTGCCCCCCCCCCGGCAGGATGCAGCACAAGCCTTTTTGGTGTAGCTGCATTGGCAGGGGGGGTAATAGGATTGGGCTGTATGTTTTGAATGTCAGCCTTATTCAAATTTCCCTTTTCATAATATGGGAACAGTAGCATTGTCTCACATTACAGCATTGTTCTAAAGATTCGCAAAACGATGCATCTAAAGTGGCTTGAGAACTTAGGGAATTATGCAAATCAGTCTGATAC
The DNA here is from genome assembly GCA_026170595.1 of Plestiodon gilberti rubricaudatus. Taxonomy (NCBI): domain Eukaryota; kingdom Metazoa; phylum Chordata; class Lepidosauria; order Squamata; family Scincidae; genus Plestiodon; species Plestiodon gilberti. The sequence continues at coordinate 31,244,317 of JANXHW010000006.1, read as the reverse complement.
CAAAGGATTAGCAAATGGAGAAATGAGCACACTTATTTGACAATTGTACCAAAGGAAAAAATGGCTGCAGGAAATACTCTCCCCTATACAGTTTCGAGGACAATGAATAGGATGAGGGTGGGGGTATCACAATGTAAAGTGAATTTATTTAAGTGGGGGTTGTTGGCAGACAGCAATACATTATGTGAATTTTCAAGGACGTGGGCAATACAGGTTTAAAAGCCATGTAAGAGAATAAAAATGTATTGAAACCAATAAAAACACACTAAAATCACGTTAAAACAAGTCAATAATGGTCAAAAATACATTAAAAATCATGATAAAAACAGGATCCAAGAAGTGTAAACACTGGCACCAATACTTTAACTTGATTTTTAACGTATTTTTGACCATTACCGACTTGTTTTAACGTGATTTTAATGTATTTTTTATTGGTTTCAATACATTTTTATTCTTTTACATGGCTTTTAAACCTGTATTGCCCACGTCTTTGAAAATTGTTGCTGGCCATGGAAGTTTCCGCTCATTATGTGAATGCGGGGAAATCCAAGACCCGGCACATCTGATGGTGTGCCGATTATTGCCGGAGTCTTATACTGTCTTATACGGTCAATGACCTACACAGCAAGCTAATGACAAAGCTGTGGCAGTGGCTACATTTTGGCAGAGAAAAGTTTGATCTGGATACGAAATAAATAAATAAAACCAAAGGATTTACTCTAATATAGCATTACACAGACCCTTCTCTATCCAGGGACAATGTGTGCAGAAAATGAATTAGGTACACGTGGTGTCTCAAAAAGAAATGCACACAAATTGTATTGAGCTGTAATTGATACATACTTCATTGTAGAAAACCTGCAACACTCGGACTTCTAAGGGAAGCAATTAAGGAGATGTGTGGAACTATGCCAGTGCACACATTGGTGGAAGTTTGCAGATCCTTTAGTCAGCAATGTCAGTGGTGTATAGACACCAATGGGGAACATTTCGAGCACTTGGTCTAATAGTTGACTGGGTCAAGGAACTGCTTCTGTGTACACCATATACAGTGTATGTGTGAATTATAGTATATATATATGAATTATAGCATGATAAATTTGACACTAGGAAGTGTGTGTACATTTTTTTTTAGACACCCTGTACATCTAGAAACTCATAAGTGGTTCTGTTTTTGTCTCTCGCAGTAAATTCATTTTATGGAAACAACTTGGGTTTTCTAGTATCTTGTGTTCATCTTTATCATAGCTTTGACATCACATTGTACTTTCCCATTCAGCTCAGTTATGCCTCCGTTCATCAAGGACTGAGTGACAAAATTCAATTCCCTTTTTTCTACCAAATGGCGCCAAATGAAGCTTCTCAGTATGACGGGATAGTGCAGTTGCTAAAATATTTCAGATGGACATGGATTGGACTTGTTGCTTCAGATAATGACAGTGGAGAAGAGTTTGTGCAAACACTGAAACCTAGGCTCAGCAAGAACGGCATCTGTATTGCATTCACGGAAAAGGCTCCATTGGTTATTCTCGAGTCTTTTGATGGATCCTCACACAATATTAAATATTCTCATAGAAACATTGTGCACACTCTCATTGCAACCCAAGCCAATGTGATTCTTGCGTATGGGGACACTTACTCCATGCAAGGTTTACAAATGATGCTGTATACCTCTGAACACTTCATAGGGAGGGTGAAGGAGAAGGTTTGGATCAGTACAGCCCAATGGGACTTTACCTCAAGGAATCTCCGTGACGACTGGAATGTCAAATACTTCCATGGCTCCTTGTCCATGACAATCCACAAAAACGAAGTGCCAGGATTTCGACGCTTCCTCCAGACATACGACCCTTACCAGCATCACTTCAGTTCCTTTATGAGGCAGTTCTGGTATGCTTCATTTCGGTGTGCAGATCATAAATCTGCATCTGAGCGCTGCACTGGAGAGGAAAAGCTGGAGAGTCTTCCTGGGACTGTGTTTGAAATGACCATGTCTGGTCAGAGCTACAGCATCTACAATGCAGTGTATGGTTTGGCTCATGCTTTACATGCCATTCAGTCGCAAGGACAGGCTAGGATGGTACAAAGACCAAGACTTGCCCATCAGACAATGCAGCCCTGGAAGGTAATGTTGGCAACAACAGTCTTCATTATATTAGTGGGCTGGCTAGCAAACGTCATCTCTGCGGAATCTTTACTGGACTTGACCTTTTCTTTGCTGCCAACTGCTAGCCTCCTTCAAACTATGAATACAGTGGTATACTCATTTTTTTCACACGCTTCAGATATATATTTTGGCTGTTCCTATGCATTTGTATTCAGAGGTAAATCCCACTGTTTTCAATGAGGCTAACTCCAAGGTACGTTTGCACAGGACTGCAGCTTTAATGAGCTAAAGTTTAACCAAATCCTAGCATAGTATCCAGATGTGTGGTTTGTTTATACCATATAGTAAAGGTAAAGGAATCCCCTGCTCAATAGCCAGTTGTGTCCAACTCTAGGGTGCAGTGCTCATCTCCGTTTCTAAGGCCGAAGAGCCAGTGCTGTCCAAAGACACTTCCGTGGTCATGTGGCCGGCATGACTAACGGAATGCTGTTAACTTCCAGCAACAGCGGTACCAATTTATCTACTTGCAATTACTTGCTTTCGAACTGCTTGGTTGGCAGGAGCTGGGACAGGAGGCGAGAGCTCACTCTGTCACGTGGCACTCGGGTATCGAACTGCTGTCCTACCGACCTTCCGGTCTGCAGTTCAGTGTAAGAACATAAGAACATAAGAAGAGCCCTGCTGGATCAGGCCAAAAGCCCATCTAGTCCAGCTTCCTGTGTCACACAGTGGCCCCACCAGATGCCTCAGGGAGCACACAAGACAACAAGATACCTGCATCCTGTCGCCACTCCCTTGCACCTGGCACAAAGAAAACCCACTTCTAAAACCAGGAGGTTGCTTATGGCTTGTAACCTGTGATGGTCTTTTCCTCCATGAATCTGTCCAAACCCCTTTGAAAGGCATCTAGGCCAGATGCCATCACCACATCCTGTGGCAAGGAGTTCCACAGATGAATTACACGCTGGGTAAAGAAATATTTTCTTTTGTCTGTTCTAACTCTCCCTCCACTCAATTTTAGTGCATGTCCCCTGGTTCTGGTGTTGTGCGAGAGGGAGAAGAATTTCCCTCTATCCACTCTCTCCATCCCATGCATAATTTTATAAGTCTCAATCATGTCCCCCCTCAGGCGCCTTTTTTCTAGGCTGAAAAGCCCCAGACGCTGTAGCCTTTCCTCGTAAGGGAGGTGCTCCAGCCCACAAATCATTCTGGTCGCTCTTTTCTGCACCTTTTCCAATTCTACTATATCCTTTTTGAGGTGTGGTGACCAGAACTGGAAACAATACTCCAGATGTGGCCTTACCATCGATTTGTACAAAGGTATAATGATATTGGCCGTTTTATTCTCAATCCCTTTTTTAATGATCCCGAGCATGGAATTGGCCTTCTTCACAGCCACCGCACACTGGGTCGACACTTTCATAGACCTGTCCACCAGCACCCCAAGATCTCTCTCTTGATCCGTCACAGACAACTCAGAACCCATTAGCGTATATGTGAAATTTTAGTTTCTTGCCCCAATGTGCATCACTTTGCACTTACTTACATTGAAGCGCATCTGCCATTTTGCTGCCCATTCTCCCAGTTTGGAGAGATCCTTCTGGAGTTCTTCACAATCCCTGCTGGTCTTCACCACCCGGAAAAGTTTAGTGTCATCTGCAAACTTGGCCACCTCACTGCCTATCCCCGACTCCAGGTCATTTATGAATAAGTTGAAAAGCACCGGTCCCAAGACCGATCTTTGGGGCACACCGCTTTTCACCTCTCGCCATTGTGAAAATTTCCCATTGACTCCCACTCCCTGTTTCCTGGTCTTCAACCAGTTCCTAATCCAAAAGAGGACCTGCCCTCTTATTCCCTGACTGTGGAGTTTTCTCAGGAGCCTTTCATGAGGGACCGTGTCAAACGCCTTCTGAAAATCCAGATATATAATATCCACGGGTTCGCTCGCATCCACATGCCTGTTGACCTTTTCAAAAAATTCTAACAGGTTTGTGAGGCAAGACTTCCCCTTGCAGAAGCCATGCTGACTCTCCCTCAGCAGAGCTTGTTCTTCTATGTATTTTAAGATTTTATCCTTAATGAGACTTTCCACCATCTTCCCTGGAACAGAGGTTAGGCTGACCGGCCTGTAGTTTCCCGGGTCCCCCCTCCTTCCTTTTTTAAAGATTGGCGTGACATTAGCTATCCCTCAATCCTCTGGCACAGTGGCCGTTTTAAGGGACAAGTTGCATATTTTGGTCAAGAGGTCAGCAACTTCATTCTTTAGTTCCTTCAGATCTCTTGGGTGGATGCCATCCGGGCCTGGTGATTTATTGATCTTTATTTTGTCAATTAAGTCTGAGACGTCTTCTCTTTTAACCTCTATTTGACTTAATTCTTTAGTCAGAGGAGACCGTTCCGGCAGCGGTATTTGCCCGAGGTCTTCTGCCGTGAAGACAGATGCAAAGAACTCATTTAATTTCTCTACAGTCTCCAAGTCCCCTTTTATCACCCCTTTCTCTCCCTCACCATCCAGCGGACCAACCGTTTCCCTGGCAGGTTTACTGCTTCTAACATATTTGAAGAAGCTTTTATTATTCCCTTTTATGTTGCCTGCCATACGTTCCTCAAAGTCTTTCTTGGCCTCCCGTATCATCTTTTTACACTTCTTTTGCCACAGTTTGTGCTCCTGTTTATTTTCCTCACTAGGGCAAGACTTCCATTTACGGAAGGAAGCTTCCTTGCCTTTTATAGCCTCCTTAACTGTGCTTGTTAGCCATGCCGGCACCCTCCTGGACTTGGTCGAGCCCTTCCTCCTTTGTGGGATACACTCCCGCTGGGCCTCTGTGACTGTTGTTTTAAACAGCCTCCATGCACTCTGGAGCGATTGGACTCTTTTTACTTTCCCTTTCAGCTTTTTTTTAACTAGTGTGTTAACCACTAAGCCACCGCGGTCCCATATATCATATAGGTGACTACAAATAGCCAAAACTGGGGACACTGGAGATTCCTTTTTCTAAGGAGAGAGACATCACAAAGTGCAAACACCTTTGTATCAGATTCTCCTTTTGGGAAAGAGATTGAAGAAGCCGTTAATGAGGGTTTCTTCCACCATATTTGTTTTGCCTGTAATTGCCGTACTTTGTTCATTCTCTTTTTAGAAAGCATCTACATCTACATCATGAAATAGTTGCATTTCAGTGGCAGAAGCATCTGTCATGATCCAGAGTCCCATGCCCATGCATTTAGCCCCATGTCCTTGCTGGGCATGCCCCTTCGACCTAGCAGATCTACCCCAGCAAAATAGTTGACATAGATCTGTGTGGGCCATTGGGTACCACAGAGAGGCAGAAGAGGTGACAAAGACATTTCTTTACTTACCTCTCTGCCACTGCCTGGTAACCAGCTGGCCCATGGGATGCAATAGAGGCTGTGTCAGCACCACTGCATCCCACAGACTGGGATTTAGAATCCTCCAGTAAACAAAATAGTGCTAATGGAAGCAGTATTTTAGTCCAGAGAAACAGCACAATCCTGTGTAACCTTGCACCAGTGTAACAGTAGATGCACTGGTGTAACAGCAGATGCAACAGTGTAAGTGCAATTACACAGGCATAAGTGCACTTACACCGGTGCATCTACTGTTACAAGGTTACACAGGATTGCGCTGTAAATCTTGTTAATTCAGGAATGTGTATTTTTCTGCTTAGAAATCTTTTTTTATAATTGAATGTTTGTCTTCCCATCTTGTCTTCCCATTCAGTCCTGAATGTTTGTCTTCCCATCTAGCTTCACCCTTTTTTGAGAACTATCCACTTCAACAACACGGCTGGTGACGAGCTATTTTTCAGTGAAAACATGGAGTTGTCCGTTGGATATGACATTGTTAACATGGTCAGTTTCCCAAATAGATCTTTCATCCAAGTGAGCATTGGAAGTATGGCTTCCCAAGCTACTTCAAGACGACACTTTACCATTACGAATCATGCCATTGTATGGCCTAGCAGCTTCAATCAGGTGGGTACTCTACAAATTTGTATTAAAGGTGACTCAGCTCGTCAGATCTGTGTACTTAGAGCAGCACTGCTGAAAATTTGATGACGGGATATGCAAAGTACCATATTTCCTATATTAGCTGAATTTGTTGAAAAATCCTGAGAAATGTATCGAGCAAATGGGCATATTTCTCAAGGGGGAAACCCCCACAGATGATATAAATAACTGATCCTAGTACTAAAATATAACTCACCAGGTTCGACTCAGAACACAGTATTTTTTGTGTCTCCTCTGGTATTTCATTCCTAGATCTATGGTAACCACATACTTCAGTTGCACTGAAATGTTGCTTGTGATGTTTCTTGAAAGAGGAAAGGTGAACAGAGTTACGATTTCCCTCATACCATACATGCACCATGCTTGGATAGCAACAGGCTAAAGGAGGAATTTTTCTCTGCAAAACTATGACATACAACATCCAGTTTTCTAGCCCGCATCCATTTGCTAGCTGAGTGAACTAGCTTTGGGCTGTGATTTTCTGCCGTGAAGGTTTTTCCAAGGTTTACAACTTTTTTTTTTTTTTTTTTGCATAGCTTAAAATATATGATGTCGGGGTACGCTGTGTAAAAATCTTTATTAATCTCTGTGCAAAAATATTAATCACTAAATTAAATACTATTAAACTTAAGTTCCTTCATTTCAGACATTGCCCATTTCTATATGCACTGAGAGATGCCTCCCTGGATATCAGAAAAAAGTGCGTGAGGGAGAACCAACTTGCTGCTATGATTGTTTCCAGTGCCCAGAAGGGACCATTTCAAACCAGACAGGTAAGTTATTCATCCAGAGCAGTCAACCAACCTTCCCAAAGAAAGACTACTTGTCTCTTTAAAATACGTTCATTACATTTCACATCCCATTCTGATTACATTTTCTGTTTCTTTTGGCTAGTGACATCACTGAGCTTTTTACTTTATTACTCAGAAATTAAATTGACCCTGCAAATGTGAGGTGATCATAATGGGCCTGAGAAAGGTTTTCTGAAGCACATTATAATCCAAGCCAAGGAAGAAGTCAACTCTGATATCCCTCCCTCCCTTTCATATGGCACCATATGGCATATGGCAGGGGTTCTCAACCTGTGGCACACGTACCCCTAGGGGTACACAGACCGCAGGTTGGGGTACACGAGATGCTCCCCGTTATCAGCTGCTTTGATCAGCAGCTGATAACGGGCAGCGGAAAAATGGGGGAAAGGGGAAAAAGTTTTTTCAGCCTGCGGCGCGGCCGAGCAGGTTCTCCGGCTCCCACCGCAAGCCAGAGAGAAAGGCTACAGCCCTGCCAACTGGAAAATAGGTAAATTGTCCCCCGTAGCTCTCCCTACCATTTCTCACAGCCGCCACCATGTTGGATCTCCCGAAATCTTGCAAGGTCCAAGATTGTGGCTCCCAAATCTCGTGTCACGATCTTGGTTCTCGCAGGGTTTTGGGAGATCCAACATGGCGGCGGCTGTGAGAAAAGGTAGGGAGAGCTACGGGGGACAATTTACCCATTTTTCTGGCCTACAGTCAGCAGGGCTGTAGCTTTTCTCTCTGGCTTGCTGTGCGAGCCAGAGAACCCGCGGACCGGCCGCTGTATCCTATGCAGGTTCAGGGCTGCCCCGGGGCTGACCTGGTGCATCTCGAGGGAAGGGGATGATTGTCCCCTTCCCTGAGTGTAAGCGGCGAGATCCAAGATAGCCGTATGGTAGGCCCTCTCAAGGCCCACAGTCTTACACGGCCGGCACGAATGTACATGAGCACTGGAGCGCACGTACATTTGTGCCGGCCATGTAAGACCATGCCAGGTCTTGAGAGGGACTAGCATATGGCGTATCTCGCCACTGATATCCCTGCCTCTCCAAGCTGCCTGCCCGGTCAGCCCTGTCCCCGCCCCTGCCCTGGCAGGGGTAGGATTTACCTGCTCTGGTGGGAGCAGGGCTGGGCAGGAGCCTGGGTAAGGGTCGCCGGCCGCTACGTTAGCAGTCCGAGTAAAGGTCACCGGCTGCTGCGCCAGCAGTCATTACTCACTGGGTGAGCCGTAAATGCACTTTATGGCACGTTTACGACACTGTGTGATGTGGAGTGCGCGCTCCCCCGACGCTCCGTTTACATTGCATCGCTCCGTGAGGAAGACCTTCACCTACACACACACACACACACACACACACACACACACACACACACACACACACACCTATTTTGGATTTGGTAATCCTCAAATCTGAGAGTGATTTTGAGTGAGGTTTAAGTTTTAACTTTATACTCCACTAAAAATTAGATTTGAATTGAAGCATGCTAAATGGAAAAAAAAATCCTACACAAAGAAGTTTAAAATATCCTCCACTCACCCAAAAATCATTCCTTCAAAGTAATACATTATATATCAGAGAGAGAGAGAGAGAGAGAGAGAGAGAGAGAGAGAGAGAGAGAGAGATGGCTGCAGGACTTGCAGCAAAAGAATCTAAGAGTGGGACATCTTAATTGTGATCTATCAGATGCTCATCAACAAGCCCTTTTATTTTTCCTAAACAGGCAGAAAACATAGGATATGTATGGCCCAATCCATACAGTTGCTAGTCCATCAGCGTACCTCACATTCCACCATCCTGACCACCTCTCTGACCACCTAGCAGAGCATGGCTACCGGTGCAAAGGTTGAAAGGCCAGGAATCGGCAGTGATGCTACGCAGACTGGCCATCAGCATGGTCATGGTGACACTGGTGGGAGATTGGGGCATTGAAAGGACCGAGACAGTGGTGGATCTTGGAAGCAGCCATGTTCACCAGATCTGGAGCTTGCATCCCAGGCTTGACATGACCCCTTCAAATTAAGAAATCTGTGGCAAAAAAGAGGTGGTGTAGATCTATGTAGGCCCATAGGGGACCAGGCAGTGCCTGGGAAGTACATACTTTTTTTTCTTCTATACTAACCTCTGATGGCTGGGCAGGTCCCCAGTCGGCCAATGCGACATAGTGGAGACGGAGTCAGCAGTGCTGCACTCTGCAGGCCAGCCAAGGATAGGAATGGCCTCTTACTGGGTCATAGTCAGCCACCATAAATGCATAGTGAACTATATTTGACTATGTGGGTTATAAGTCAGAAAGACCTGTCATATACAAAAACTGCCTTCTTCTTTCAGATGCATCACGGTGTGACAAGTGTCCAGGAGGTGAGCATCCAAACAAGAACCAAACCCAGTGTTTCCCTAAAGTGATAACTTTCCTCAGCTATGATGAACCTTTAGGGATCAGTTTGGCTTCCACTGCACTCTCATTTTCTCTGTTGACTACCTTTGTTCTTGGGATCTTCATTAAACATCAGAACACTCCCATCGTCAAAGCCAACAACCGGGATCTCACCTACCTCCTGCTCATCACCCTCTTGCTCTGCTTCCTTTGCTCCTTGATGTTCATTGGACGACCCAGCAGGATGTCCTGCCTCCTTCGACAAGCTGCTTTTGGCAACGTCTTTTCTCTTGCTCTTTCTTGTGTCTTAGCCAAAACCATCACTGTGGTTCTGGCATTCATGGTCACCAACCCAGGAAATAGGATGAGAAACTGGTTGGGCAAAAAAATTTCAATTTACATCATTCTCATTTGTTCTATTATTCAAGTTGGCATCTGTGCAATCTGGCTCAGTATCACTCCCCCATTTCCTGACCTTGATATGTTTTCAAATTCTGAGCAGATCATAGTGGAATGTAACGAGGGTTCAGGTGCCATGTTTTATGTTGTTCTGGGCTACATGGGCTTTCAGGCCAGTGTCAGCTTCACTGTGGCCTTCCTGGCCAGGAAGCTGCCTGACACTTTCAATGAAGCCAAGTTCATCACCTTCAGCATGTTGGTCTTTTGCAGTGTTTGGATCTCATTTGTTCCAACATATCTGAGTACCAAGGGGAAGTACATGGTGGCTGTGGAGATCTTCTCCATTTTGGCCTCCAGTGTGGGATTATTGGGTTGTATTTTTGCCCCGAAAATGTACATTATCTTGCTGAAGCCAAAAGTAAACACCAGGGACCACTTCTTTAAGAAAAAGGGTTCTGTGCAGTGACTTCTTCAGCATTATGGTTTTCTTCATAATGACTAATTGCAGAGGATATCCAAGGAGCCAACAATATGATGTTGTGTTTGTAGAGTTCATGGCCAAATCAAGGCACACACCTAATGTAAGAGTAAACTGTGTAGAATAAAATGTGTGATCAAGTGATATCTTTTACGTATTACCCATACTGAGGTAGTCTTGTGATTTTGAAAGCATACCCTCATACACGCCTCTGAATACCAGAGGCTGGGGATCAAAAGTGGAAAAGATGTTTGCTTTCATGCCCTGCTTTTTGGTTTTCTGGAAACATTTTTTTCACATGGTGGAAAGCAGGATGCTGGACTATTGTATCTGATCCAGCAATGCTCTTCTTAAAGATTTATGTCATTAGTGATGTTATGGAGCCTTCTCATCCCACCCCCCATTTGTCCCAGTAATTATTTCTGGTGGGGTGTCATGACCAGGAACTCTGCCTGATGTCTGTTGCCTCTGCACAAAAAAAGAGAAACAAGAATTTACTATACTCCTCACCTGGTGTAATCAATTGCAGGAATGTAGGATTTCTCGTATAGGTTGAATATCCCTTATCCGGACTGCTTGGGATGGGAAGTTGTCTGGATTTTGGATTTGTCTGGATTTCAGACTATTTACATAAATATAATCTGAGACTCAAGTCTAAACACAAAGTCCATTTATGTCTCATATACACCTTATACACATAGTCTGAAGGGAATTTTATACAGTATTATACAGTAAAACATATTTTTAATACGTTTATGCCCCAGCATGACTTGCACTATGCCAGCCAGGTGCTGGAAAAAGTGTTTGGGGTTTAAGTCATAGCCCCAAAAATGTCTGGATTTTGGAATAGTCTCGATTTTGGATGTCTGGATGTCATTGCCTATCTGATATTATTGGAAAGGAATAATTTACTACCTTTCTTCTAGTTTGGGATAGGTTTCAGTTAAGAAACCAATGCTCCAGTCTTATCCTCGGCCAGAGCTGCATCCTATGCATCCTGCGGCCTGGTTGGGGATCAGGCCAGCCAAGAAAGGTAAGTAATGAAAAATTGTACTTACCTCTCTGGCTCAACATGGTCCCCTATGGGCCTATTCAGATCCACACCAGATTTTTTTTGTGGAGCCACTATAACTGCAATATCGATGGATCTTCAATGGCAATGAATCCAACCAAAAATATTTTAGAGTTTATTTGATGCCAAGGGGTTGACCAAAGGATCCAATTACTAGCATTGTAATTCATAGTAAGGACATAGTCCTATGGGCCATGTATGACAGTATATTTCCTGGTATGCTATTGCAAAAGTAGAGTGATAATGGGGAAGCACATTCTAGCAAGAGCGGGCATTGGAAACCTCACCTCAGGCTCTCCAAGACCTGCGAAGTGTCATATACGGGTCTCCTAGAGTTGCATGTTGACTAATGGTGCAATCCTGAGGAGCTATCCGCCTGTGGAGCATGTGCTCTGCAGGCAGAGGGTGTCATAAACATGTCATAAAGTGCATTTACGGCACCCGGAGAGTAAGGGCTACCTGCGAGCAGCCCTCTCTCCACCGTGCACCTGACTAGGGGCGCTGCAGGGGCAGGGGGAGGGAGGGCCGGACAGCGAGGGAAGGCAGACTGGGAGGGGTGGGAAAATCAGCAGCAAGCTCCGCCGATATCCCCGAACCTCTCTTGGTCTGCGCCGCCATTACCCCGCCGCTCTAGACCCGATGTACATTCGAGCAGAGGTGTAGCTATCCTCTCCGGCGCCCCCCCCCAGTACGGATTGAAGAAGCCCCACACCACCAGTGGCATCCCTGCCCTGCTGTGTCGCATCAAGAAATGCCCCCAGGCATTTTATTTTTGACAGATCAGAGCCCCTAGGAACCCAGGAGGGCCAGTCATGGACGTCACACGGCCATTTTTCAGAAGCTGTGCACCGTGCTTTTCGCCTGCTGTCCGGGGGCGCACCCCCACCCTATCACTGAATCCGCTTCTGCATCCAAGGAGGCCCATTGGGACCTGGCAGCCTGACACCTGGGGAAGAGGACTAATGTCCCCTTTTCCTGAGTAGTTCCCGGGCCATGCAGGAATGACTTGAGTTCAACCTTGATTTCTTTCCACATTTGCACATGATCAGGGCTGTGTTCGCTCCAATGAATTTGATTGACAGAACTCAATATTGTAAGCTTCCCCCCCCCCATATCAATTTCTTCCACTGTTGACCCTCTGATGAATTGAAGGTGATTTTGATACGTTTCTATACACAACAAGTTCTTTTGATTCCCTAATATAAGATTCCCTAATATAATGGAGACAAGAGCTGTATTCATTAGCAAGCATAGATTGCTTATTAATATGTTTTGTAAAATTTACGTATTCTATTCATTTATTTTTTCTTTTCTTTTTTGTTTTGTTTCATTCACTAATTAATCATTTATGGTGCAATCCTGCTCTATTAACAATCTTTACGCTGGATTGGGCTGCCTGAGGAAAAACAAACTGAGCTCTGCTCCCAAGAAATTGATTGGTGGAACTCAATGTTGTAACATTCCACCATTAATTTCTTGCACTGCTGACCTTATGGGGAGTTGAAGGTGATGTTGATAACTTTCTATACACAGCATGTTTTCTTCCCCCATTGTATATGACACAGAGAGTCTCAGAGAGAGCTAAAAACTGTGGAGAGGTGATTACGTCCCTCTTAATTATATTAAAATAAATACTATGATTTCATCTTCTCCATTTGGAAGCCCCAGGGATGCTCAGAAGCCATTTCCAATGTCATAAACAAAATGAAAAACACTTGCAAAACACTTGCAGCCAGGAATTGATAAGGCATAATGTTTGCTATAAATGGTCTTTGTTCCACTGAAAAGTATGCTGATTCAGTGCATTCAGCATCTCTCTCTTGTTCAATGCAACATGGCATATGTTGCCAGCCACCATCACTGCTTGGTATGACACCTTAAGATGCTGTTCTTGCTACTGCTGTTGCTTCTGCTCCTGCCCCAGGCCATCAGCAAGACCTTGAAATGGCACTGCAGAGCAGCAACTCACAGATATACAGATGATTATTTTAAGCCAGGAAACCTTGTGATCGGTGCAGTATCATCTTTGCGCACATTACTATATCCAAAAGAAGTCTTCAGAAACTTGCCCTTGGGCAGCAATAAACATATTTTTCAGTAAGTACATGTCGCTTGAACAAAATACTGTATGATCATCTATATTCTGAGGTGTATTTCCACAACAGAGATGGCAAGGTATAATATCTTCACTCCAGTGTTTGAACTAGAAATGCTATGAAAACCTCTGTTGTTCTGTTACTGAAATGATATTCAAATATCTGCAATTTCAACCCACATATATAGATGTGTTGTGCATATCCACCTGGAAAATAAATTATGAGGTTGTTCATCAGTTGTATCTCTCCATTATACCAATGATTCAGGCAATGGGTAATGAAGTATATCCTCTTCGTGAAAAATTGCATATTTCTACCCTGCCTTATTGAATGGTGCTCGGGGGGGGGGGGGCTAACAAAATCAATAATATATAAAAATATATTGAAAAATGTAAAACAGTAAGAAACATACACAGATTAAAAAGCATCCAATAAGATAAAATCTACCGCACTATCACAACCAAATGACAGCAGCCAAAATCAACAGCGACGTAGCACCAAGAGAAAGAATATTAAAAGCACCAAAACCAGCATTAAAACCAACTGTCAAAAACAACGGAATAAACAAAGTATTTGGTTACTGCCTCCACAACCCACCCAAAGCACCAAAAACACTGTTCTAAATAAAAAGGTCTTTAATGCTTCACCGGAACAACTCTAAAGAGCAGGCAATTCTGAAATCATCAGGGAGGGAGTTCCATCATTCCAAAAAAGAATTCAAAGAGCAAAGACAAGTCACACCTCATCATCTATAGCTGTCCATTGTGTATGCAGTTCACTTTCCTGGAGATTTTATAAAAGGGGAATATGAATGTGTAGGGGCAGTGTGACAGAAGATCTAGATGGCAATATTTTAGCAACAGTGGAGTAGCAAGTTATTCCAATTTACACTACTGTTTAAGTATCATCATTTTCCAGCAACACAGCCAGAACCACAGGGGTTTCAGCGAGAATTACAAATGTAGAAAAATAAGTCAAAACCCATTGCTTTTATTGTAGGTTGTTGAGAAAGAACTTCCAGCATGCCTTGGCCTTTGCGTTCACAGTTGATGAGATTAACAAGGATCCAAACCTTCTGCCCAATGTGACGCTGGGGTTCCAGATCTATGACAACTTCTTCCAGCCACGATTAAATTATGATATCACTATGTCCCTCCTGTCTGCTCAAAAAGGAAGTTTCCCCAATTTCAGGTGCGGAAGGCAACCTAAGATGCCAGCCATTGTTGAAGGGCTTCGCTCAGATGCTTCCATCCAGTTAGCCACCATGTTAAATCTTTACAAATTCCCACAGGTAGGGCTGTGTACAAAGTCAGCTTCCAATTTCCCATGAGAAAGCTTTATTATACTTTCCAGTGTGTTTATTCACAACCACGTTGGCCATCTTAGCAAATCTCCAAATGTTTGAGAGTCACCAGAGGCGTTGCTCCGGTAGGGGTGGGGACGTAAGTTTCGCCCCATCCTAGTCCCATTTACCGAGCGAGCAGGAGGCGGCCCCGCCCCCTCACTGTCGGAGCCATTCCCCTGCGGAGAAAGCATCAGGCAGGGTCTCTTGCCTGCTGCTTTCTCCGCACGGGAATGGCTCCGACAGTGAGGGGGCGGGGCTGCCTCCTGCTCGCTCAGTAAAGGGACTAGGACGGAGCGAAACTTATGGCCCCGTCCCTACCGGAGCGACGCCTCTGAGAGTCACTGAATTAATATACAGTCTTACCTGAGGGAGCCATAAGCATACTTTACGGAACGTTTGTGACCCATTAGGCCTTAGGCATGTGCTCTGCCTGCTAACTTTGTGCAGAATTGAGCTGACAATCACAAAACAGGCTAGCCTGTTTTATCTCAAGCAGTAAAATCAGGCTGATATTAGAGAAAGGATGCCTTTAATGCCCTTTGGTATTTTGTCAAATGTCTCTAACCAGGTTTACTGACTGCAGAATATTAATTGCACATGCAGTCAGAGCGCCATAACACCTGTGTGCCCCACTCTCATTTGTAAATTCATATTATGAAATCAACTTGAGTTTGCAAGAATTTTAGACTTTTTCATAGCTCTGTTACACAAACGTATCTACGTGCTCTGCCACCATAACTTGCGGTTCAGAGGCAGAGTGTGCTTTGTGGCATCGCAAAAGGTGTTCCAGAAGCACACATTGGGCCACTGCTGCAGGTGGCATGGAGGACACTGCCTGCAGTGGTGGTGAGGAGAGTCCCAATTAAATCAGTGGGGTGGGCAGAACAGGGTAGGGGGTGGAAAGATCGGGTAAGTCAGGGGGAAGGATGAGGGCATGTTGGAGGCTGGAGAGAGTGTCACAGTCACACAGTGCAACTTCTGAGGATGCTATCCCCCTCCAGAGCCTGCTGACATGCCCCATTTCTCTCCTCTGACTCATCTCTGAGGAGACCCATTGGCAATAATGGAGGGGAAAGGGAAAATATGTTTACATGCAGTGAAGCCTGTTTTGGTGTGGCTTTGGTGTGATGGAGAAAAGGGTAGTATTCGGCTATGAATCACATTGTGTTTTCTTGTTCAGTTCAATTATGCTACAGTTCATCAAGGACTGAGTGACAAAAGACAGTTCCCTTTTATCTACCAAATGGCGCCCAATGAAGCAGGACAAAATGAAGGAATAGTGCGGTTGCTAAGGTATTTCAGGTGGACGTGGATCGGCATTGTCACTTCAGATGATGAGAGTGGAGAAGACTTTGTACGAAGACTGAAACCCTTGCTCAGCAGCAATGACATATGTGTTGCTTTCACAGAAAAGGCACCATTAGCCACATTCTCCTCCGATAAAACTAGACACATTGTAATTTCTAACACAAATATCCTGGGAGCTCTAGAAGCAACTAGAGTCAATGTGATTGTTGCATATGGAGACACTAACTCCATGCAAAGTTTACAAACGCTGCTATACACACATTATGAATCTGTCCGTAAGGAATACTATTCAAACAGACCCATAGAGAAGGTTTGGATCACAACCACCTTATGGGATGTCACTTCAAAGATTATTTGGGATGACTGGAATGTCAAATATTTCCACGGCTCCTTGTCTATGGCAATCCACCAAAGGGAAGTGCCAGGATTTCAACACTTTCTCCAGACGTATGACCCTTACCAGCATCACTATAGTTTTTATATGCGACAGTTCTGGTATAATGCATTTCGGTGTACAACTAGACAATCTCAAACTGAACACTGTACAGGGGAGGAGAAGCTGGAGAGTCTTCCTGGGACGGTGTTTGAAATGAGCATGTCTGGTCAGAGCTACAACATCTACAATGCAGTCTATGCCTTGGCACACACTTTACATGCCATTCACTTACAAAGTCAGGCAGCTACGAAAGGAAGACCAAGACTGGATCTTCAGAAAATGCAGCCATGGAAGGTATTGTTAGCCTTGGTCTAAATTACAGCAATGGGCCAGCTAGTAAAGGCGAAATATGCTGAACATGAAGAGCATACATGGAAATAAGGTAGCACATTCCTTGCCCCGCCCACACTCCAATTACCTGTACAGAGGGGGCGGTTACAGCCCCCTCCCATGTGTTCTAGAAGCGGCTCAGCAAAGACCGAATCAGTGCTAAGGGCACAGTTCGGAATTACAGCCCATCAGTGTCATTCCTATGACCCCCATGGGGGGCGTCGTCGCAACACCCCCCCATGTTGCCTCAAGCCCTGCCCCCAGGGGACAATATAGCTATATGTCATTTTCATCCACCGCCGCCAAATTTCAGCGTCAATCCATTCATGACTCTATTGAATTACTGCAAGCAAGAACGTGTGCGATCCTTTCTGCTTGTGCAGAATATTTGGCTATGGGCAAGCATGCAATATACAATTGCACTGGATAAAGAGGGTTCTCTTTATCTGGGGATCTTCACTTACCTTCCAGTTCTATGAACTTTTTTTCTGAAAATTTGCCTTCCCTTCTAGCTTCACCCAATTCTGAGTAAAATCCATTTCAACAACAACGCTGGAGAAGAAGTGTTCTTCAATGAAAATATGGAATTATCCAGTGGATATGACATTCTTAACTTGGTCAGTTTCCCAAATAAATCTTTCTTTCGAAGGAGAGTTGGAAGGACTAATGCCCAACCTTCTTCAAACCAACAACTGAGTATTAAGAAAGAGGACATCACATGGCCTAGGAGATTTAACCAGGTAGGTATAACAAATTTTAGAACCTTGGGTTTTGTTCATCTCTTTTTGTCAACGTATAAAACTAAATATATACGCTGGTATTAAAGGTGACTGATTACAGAATGACCCCTGCATCTGGAGGGGATAGATCCCTGCCATATGATCGAGCCATAAGGTTTTCTCCTCGTAAAACTATGGAATGCATTTCTTACAGCTCAATCCTGTCTAGCTAGGCTGCAGCACGGATGTAGAGCCCGCTCTGCATCCTACCTAAATAGGACCAACACTGGCACAGCTGAAGCACTCCTTGAGAGAAAGGGAGGTTCTTCCCCTTATCCCGAATACACCCCGATGGGCCTACTCAAATGTGTGCCAGATATTTTGCTGGTGCACATTCGAGAGGGCCATGTAACCGCTGCCACCAATCCCACCCCTTCCCTGGCCTGGGCGACCAATCCCCCCTCCAAGAATGCCCCATTATGTCCCACCGCTGCCAGGGAGGGCACTTACGTTCCCTGATACACACTCTGTGGGATGTGCGGCACGTAGAGAAGTTCCAGCCTCGGCATCCGCACTGCCTACTTACCGGGAGCTGCAAACAGGTGTTAGAGCATGTTTGCAACACCCTAGACCGGCGGAACAGTGCTGTGCTGGTCTGCAAGTTAGATAGGATTGTGCCGCATTTATCCTAGGCCCACACACATGCAAACTGAGTAATCATCATTGCGCTCAGGCTGACATTTCCTTGCCAGGAGTTAAGTGAATGGTTATTTTATTCTAATGTTTGTCCATATCAATTTGTTTGTTTGATAATGGGATCGGTTAATTAAAATACAAAAATTCAGTGTAGGTTGTCTAGAAATGAATCAATTATGAAAGCAAAATAAATATCATTCCCTTGTATTTATGGTCAGAGCGTGCCCCAGTCTCTGTGCACTGAGAGATGCCACCCTGGATATAGCAGAAAAGCTCGGGAGGGAGAACCATTTTGCTGCTTTGACTGTTTGCAGTGCGCAGAAGGGACCATTTCAAACCAAACAGGTAGGTGGTTATCCAGAGAATGTAGCCCATCATTCCAGATCTTGGTCAGAAGAACCATGCTTCTTGTACTTGGGATGATGCCAGGAGAAATATCACACCCACAAGTCTTGGGGTAAGAAGCAGTGGCGGACTTGGTCTCAAAATATTGGTTGCCAGGAGACAAAGGGGGGCCACCCACAACTAAAATATTAATTAATATTTTTAGATATGATGGTCCTATGTCCTTTAATTTTAATTTAATACATACCTCTAAAGGTCATTAAGCTTTTTTAACGTATTGTCTCATATATGTTCTGAGGTTATCACGACCAGTGCATATCTTAACGATCAGCTGCAATCTTTGCAGCTATGGAATTTTGTTATAAAATGGTGGTATGACATTAAGGAACTAGGCAAAGGCAGCAGTTAATCTCCCAACTGTTAACAACTTGTGATAAGAAGAACTAGAGCAGACAGCAAGCTGCAGTACCTTTGATAATGCTTCTCAGGAGCAAAACGTTAGGATAACCCCTTGTTCTCTTGTTAACTGAATAAAACGACCAGAACAACCTGGAAAATGCTTCCTTTTATTAATTCAAAGATATTGTCTAATGTTTATGGAGGCCCACTTCATCAGGGGCCCACAGGGCACACTTGTCATTGGGCAAGCTGACACCCTGGCCAGTCCACCACTGGTAAGAAGCCAAATTTTGTTTTCCTGGGACATCACAATCTGCCTAGTTTAGCAAAGATTCTTTGGAAATTTCTTCCCAAAGCCACTCATTCACTGGCCATCCTATTCAGATCCTACTCAGATCTGCAAGCATCGCCACAAAATGGGGATCTTAAGACGCCCTTACTTAGGATAAACAGGACCACCTATGAATACAAAAGTGCCTCCAATCTTGGATTCCCGTCACCCACTCCACTGAGGTAAGGAGAAATCTGATAACCAAAGAAAAGGCAGTACGTACATACTGAATGGTGAAGACGATGATGACGATGATGATGATGATAGAAAACTTCTCTTCTTCTTTCAGATGCATCACAGTGTCACAAGTGCCCAGAAGATGAGTATCCAAAGAAGAATAAACACCAATGTGTCCCTAAACTAATATCATTCCTATCCTATGATGAACTGTTAGGGATCAGTTTGGCTTCCATTGCACTTGCTTTTGCTCTACTCACAGCCTTGGTATTTGGAACTTTTATCAAATATCGAGACACTCCCATTGTCCGAGCCAACAATCGGGATCTTACCTACCTTCTCCTGATCTCCCTCTTGCTCTGCTTCCTTTGCTCCTTGATGTTCATTGGACGACCTGGCAAGACGACCTGCCTCCTTCGACAAGCTGCTTTTGGCAATGTATTTTCCTTGGCGCTTGCCTGTGTGTTGGCCAAAACCATCACTGTGGTTCTGGCATTCATGGCTACCAATCCAGGAAACAAGATGAGGAAGTGGTTGGGCAAAAGATTATCCATTTACATTATCCTGGTTTGTTCTGTCATTCAAATGGGCATATGTGTGATCTGGCTCAGTATCACTCCCCCCTTTCCTGACTTTGATATGATTTCACAGACTGACCAGATCATAGTGGAATGTAATGAAGGTTCAGGCATCATGTTTTACCTGGTCCTGGGCTACATGGGCTTTCAGGCCAGTGTCAGTTTCACTGTGGCTTTTCTAGCCAGGAAGCTGCCTGACACTTTCAATGAGGCCAAGTTCATCACCTTCAGCATGTTGGTCTTTTGTAGTGTCTGGGTCTCCTTTGTTCCAACCTATCTGAGCACCAAAGGCAAATACATGGTGGCTGTGGAGGTCTTCTCCATTTTGGCCTCCACTGCTGGATTATTGGGTTGCATTTTTGCCCCTAAAATGTACATTATTGTTCTGAAGGCAAATGTGAACACAAGGGACCACTTGTTTAAGAAAAAGGATGCTGTGTAATGACTCCTTTTTCAGTTATATGTTTTCCTTCTTGATTACTAATTGCAGAGGATATCCAGGGAAGCAACAATATGGTGTTGTGTTTTTGTAGAATTCATTACCAAATCAAGGTGCACACCTAAGAGTAAACTGCATAGAATAAAAATTTTGATCAGGTGATAACGTTTACAGTTATTTATTTACTTACTTATTTACTTGTTTGCTTGACTTATATCCTACCTTTCTCCCTGAAGAGCATCCAGGGCAGCTCACAACACATTAAAAATACATATACTGTCCATTAAAAGTACATAAGGCTATAAAATACATAATAACACCATATTAAAATCCAAACAGTGGCAAATAATTTACATATTACTCATATTGATGTAATCCTGTGATGTTGAAAGCATGGCCACATATACTGTACGCCTCTGAATACCAGGGGCTGCGGATCAAAAGTGAAAAAGATGTTTGCTTTCATGCCCTGCTTGCTGGTTTTCTTGAAACAACATTTTGACAGGATGTTAGACTCTTCTTAAAGAGTTACGTCACTCTTAACTCTTAATGTTTAGAGTTAAGATTAATGGGAACCCCCTCATCTGGCGTATGATCATACAGTACTTGGCAGTATTGATCAATAATCTGTCTTACTACAAATCAGATTCACAGGGTCATGACTTCTGCTGCCCTCCATCCCTGCAGAATGTATTTTCTGGTGTCATTCTAATGAAGCAGCAGTAGGATAATTTCATAGCCATCATCATCACTAGCATCATCAACCTTTATTAGGCATAAACAAATAACAACAACCAACCACATGACCACATATGACAACCGTGCCAGGTCAAACAGATAAAACCAATAAAATATTCCAGCAGGAAGCCCCACCCCCCAAATTTAGAAAGATAAATATAAAACAACTATTAGGTCATTTAGAGATTCCACAAGGATTGCCAGAGATTACAGATTTATGTCTCACCATGATTGCATAGAGGTATTTTGCTAGCTGCAAGATGGTATACTTGTCCTCAGAAGACAGAAGAAGGCTCAGATGTGCCTCGTCACAAGGACCACGGTACTGGATCAGTAACTGATTCAAAAAGTCACTGCGTAGGTCTTTGTACCACGGGCAATGAAACACTATATGAACCAAAGATTCAATGGCCTCCATGTTACAATCACAGAACCTGTTACTCTCAGTATCATGAATGAATCTAGCTGACAGTTCCTTTGAGGGAAACACATCATGCCATAGTAAACGTCCGGCGAGACATGGGAATCTTCCAGCAAGTAGAGGTATCTGGGTCTAAGGACAAAATTAGTTGGTAACTGCCACCGGAGAGGATAATTTCATAGCCTATTGCACTACCTTTAGACAAATGGTGCTTGAGCTGTTTGATCATGGAAATGGTAGCGTTTGGGCTGTGCATTGCTAGGAAGACATTAATGGGGTGTTTGACGGCACGATCCTTCCTAAGTATGGGCCTGTGAAGCGTGCTCTCCACAGGCGCCTTGTGCCGTAAACACACTGTAAGGAACGTTGTCAGCACCCGGGGAGCTAGGGCTGCTGGCACAGAGGTCGGCAGCCCGTGCTCCACCTCAGAAACGACCCAGCAGCTGCTGGAGCAGGTGATATATGCACCAGCCAGTGTAGGGGAGGGGGAAGGGTGGGCCGGGCAGTGAGGGAGAGCAGCCGTTGACTGGCCTGGAATGGGAGGGGCGGGGATATCAGTGGCGAGCTCTGCCGATATCCTGAGCCCTCTCCTGGCCTGGGCTGTCCTTACCCGGCTGCCCCGGATGTACATCAGATCGAGAGCCGACATACAGCCGAAGAGGCCCATTGGGGCAGGGCAGTCCGACACCAGAGGAAGGGGACAAACAAGAGGATTTCCCGAGAATTCCCCAGGCCACGCCAGAACAGCCTGGGAAGGGCTCAGGATACTGCAGCTGGCCGTATGGGCCGGCCGTGGATACTTATGCAGAATCGGACTGTGAGTCAGGTAAGCTAGGGAATTGTGCCCCAGTAGTGACAGGCAGGGGAGAGAGCAGGAAGAGAAAGAAAGAGGAAACACATTCCAGCAGGGCCGGGCATTGGGTATTGGCCACTTCATCTCATGCTCTCCAGGACCTACATTTGCTCTTGTGGGAGGTCTGTGAAATACAGTATAGTTTATGGGTCACATATACAGTAGCGGTATGTTGGCTAAAGGGGAAGTGCTGGTGACTCAGTGGATTGATATGGATATGGCCCTTATTTCATTCCACATGATCAGGACTGTGTTCAATCCAATCCTGCTCCAAAGAAACTGTTTGACGGAACTCAATGTTGCAAGCTTCCCCCCATCAATTTCATGCACTGTTGACCCCCTGAGGAGTTGAGGGTGATTTGGATCGCTTTCTATACACAACAAGTTTCCTTCACCGATTGTACAACACAGGGAGTCTCAGAGAGACACGAAGGCTGTGGTGAAGTGATTGTGTCCCTTTTAATTATATTAAAATAAACACTATGATTTCGTCTTCTCCATGTGGAAGCCTCAGGGACGCTCAGAAGCCATTTCCAATGTCATAAGCAACATGAAAAACACTTGCCCAAAATGGCAAAGATTTTATAAGCCTTAAAGTTTGCTGCAAATGCTATTTGTGCCACTGAAAAGTAGGCTGAATCAGTGCGTTCAGCATCCCTCTCTTGTTCACTGCAACGTGACGTATTTTGCCAGCCAACATCACTGCTGGGCATGACCCGCAATGCTTTAAGATGCTGTTCTTGCTACTGCTGTTGCTTCTGCTCCTGCCCCAGGCCATCAGCCAGACTTCGAAAAGACGCTGCAGAGCAGCAACTCATAGATATACAGATGATTATTTTAAGCCAGGGAACCTTGTGATCGGTGCAGTATCATCTTTGCGCACATTAATATATCCAGAAGAAGTCTTCAGAAGCTTACCCTTGGGCAGCAATAAACATATTTTTCAGTAAGTACATGTAGCTTGAACAAAATACTGTATGCTCATCTACATTTTGAGGTGTATTACCACAGCAGAGATGGCAAGGGATAATATCTTCACTCCAGTGTGGATCATAGCCAAAGAGGCAAACTATTACAGGGGCAGCACAATCCTCATTAGATATCTGGGGGGGGGCTGCCGAGGGCCGCCCACTGGATCCCATGCTCGCTCCAATCTATTCTGCAGTGGCCTGGAGGTCTACTCAGGGAAAGGGGACATTCATCCCCTTCCCCTGGTGTAGAGCTGGGAAGCCGCAATGGGCCTCCTCGGATAGCTGGCAGAAGCCGGAGGAGGCTGAGTAACAGCAGAGCCGGCCTGGCGGGAGATGGGGATATGGCAGATGCCATCCCTGACCCAGCTGGCTTGACCAATGGCCCCCCTCCCTAGCCGCCTGGACCACCCATGCGGCTGCCAGAGGATTGCTTACCTTCCTCCTGTGACTGCATGGATGTCCTGGCAGTGGAATGAAGGCAGTCGACCTTGTGCTAGCTGCCCTTACTCGCAAGTCATCGTGAATGTGCCTTACGGCTTGATTGCGACGGCTTAGGGCGGCAGAGCGCTAGCTCCGCTGCCCTAAAACTTCACAGGATTGTGCTGCTAGTCTGTGTAAACAGGGAACATGGATGTGTAGACTAGAGGCATATTAAGACAATGGTGTCTACTACTAAATATTTAATGGTGTCACCACAACGTGCAGCTCAGCAAGTGTTTGCAACAAAACACAAGATCTTACTAGCCCACAGTCTTCACCCATAGGATTGGGGTGAACACAATTCTGATCAGTAATACTGTATATACAAATATCTTTTAAAAATGCTACAGTAAGAAACATACAAAGATTAAAATACAAAGTAAAAGAATAGCATGCAAAAATAAAATAAAATCCACAGCACTATCAAAACCAGACAGATGGCCGCCAAAATCAGCAGCACCAAAAGAAAGAATATTAAAAACAAAAAAAAGCATTAAAAGCAACAGTCAAAACAGCAGAACGAACAAAGTGTTCAGTTACTGCCTCCACAACTCATCCACTCAAAGCACCTAAAATACTATTCTAAATAAAAAGGTCTTTAAAGGTTGCTTAACTGGAACAACTCTAAAGAGGAGGCAGTTCTGAAATCCAAAGGGAGGGAGTTCCATCATTCCAAAAATGAATTCAAAGAGCAAAGGCAAGTCATACCACATCATCTATAGCTTTCCCTGGAGATTTGCTAAAACGTGAATGTGAACATGCAGAGGCAGTGTGAGACAAGATCTAGATGGCAATACAGTAAGTTCTCACTTAAAGTCATTTTGTTTAAAGTCATTTTGCTTTAAAGTTGATGGGAAAATGCCATAGGAACATTTACGTTCATCGATTAGCCTATGGTAAAATTGGTTTTATTATAAGTTGTTTCGCTTCAATGTGCAGTTTCCAAGAAGAACCTATCGACAACTTTAAGTGAGGACTTGCTGTATTTTATCAAGTTATTTCAATTTACACTACTGTTTAAGTATCATCATTTTCCAGCATCTCAGCCAGAACCACGGGGATTTCAACGAGAGCTACAAATGTAGAAAAATAAGTCAAACCCCATTGCTTTTATTGTAGGTTGATGAGAAAGAACTTCCAGCAAGTCATGGCCTTTGTATTTGCAGTTGATGAGATTAACAAGGATCCAAACCTTCTGCCCAATGTGACACTGGGGTTCCAGATCTATGACAACCTCTTCCAGCCACGATTGAATTATGATATCACCATGTCCCTCCTGTCTGCTCAAAAAGGAAGCTTCCCCAATTTCAGGTGTGGAAGGCAACCCAAGATGCCAGCCATTGTTGGAGGGCTTCGCTCAGATGCTTCCATCCAGTTAGCCACTATGTTAAGTCTTTACAAATTCCCACAGGTAGGGCTGTGTACAAATTCAGCTTCCAAACTTCCCATGAGAAAGCTTTATTGTACTTTTCAGTTTGTATTCTCAACCACGTTGGCCATCTTAGCAAATCTCCAAGTGTTTGAGAGTCACTGATTTAATATACAGACTTACCTGGGAGTACATAACATTAAACGCTATGGGACATACTGTACTTTTTATTTTTTATTTTTTTATTTATTTTTCACATTTTTTATACCGCCCTTCCTCCAAGGAGCTCAGAGTGGTGTACATATTTCCTCCCCTCCTTTTTGTCCTCACAACAACCCTGTGAGGTAGGTAGGGCTAAGAGATAGTGACTGGCCCAAGGTCACCCAGGAAGCTTCATGGTTGAGCGGGGATTTGAACCTGGATCTTCCAGGTCTAAGTCCGACTCCCAAACCACTACACCATCCTGGCTCCCTGACTTCTGAGTAAACATGCATAGGATTGCACTATTAGTTCTAAACCCAATCAGAAATTAACAGTTTTTACACATACACACACATACATACACCGTAGCTATTGACGGGCAGCCTGATCCTGCCTAAGATGCAGCAACCGGCTATTGGCAATCGAGGGAATAACGGAGGGGTAATAATTCATAAATTCATAAAAGTTTATAAATTCATATTATAAACACAACTTCAGTTTGCAAGTATTTCAGTCTTTTTCAGAGCTCTAAATACATTATGGGTTTGTTTATTTTTCCTGGAGAGAGTGTCACAGTGCAACTTTTGCAGGATGCAATCCCCTCCAGAACCTGCCAACATGTCCTGTTTGTCTCTTCAGACTTGTGTCAGAGGAGACCCATTGGCAATAATGGAGGGGAAGGGGAAAATATTTTTGCACGCAGTAAAGCTTGTTTTGGTGTGGCTTCATGCTATGGTAGAGAAAAGGATAGGATTGGGCTGTGAATCACGTTGTGTTTTCTTGTTCAGCTCAGTTATGCCTCAGTTCATCAAGGACTGAGTGACAAAATACAGTTCCCCTTTTTCTACCAAATGGCGCCCAATGAAGGTGCACAAAATGAAGGGATAGTGCGGTTGCTAAGGTATTTCAGGTGGACGTGGATCGGCATTGTTGCTTCAGATGATGACAGTGGAGAAGATTTTGTACAAAGATTGAAACCTCTCCTCAGCACCAATGGCATCTGTGTTGCTTTCACAGAAAAGGCACCATTAGCCACATTCTCCTCTGATAAAACTAGACACACTGTATCTACCACAAATATCCTGGGAGCTCTAGAAGCAACTAGAGTCAATGTGATTGTTGCATATGGGGACACTAACTCCATGCAAAATTTACAAATGCTGCTATACACTCATTATGAATCTGTCCATAAGGAATACTATGCAAACAGACCCATAGAGAAGGTTTGGATCACAACCACCCTATGGGATGTCACTTCAAAGATTTTTTGGGATGACTGGAATGTCAAATATTTCCACGGCTCCTTGTCTATGGCAATCCACCAAAGGGAAGTGCCAGGATTTCAACACTTTCTCCAGACGTATGACCCTTACCAGCATCACTATAGTTTTTTTATGCGACAGTTCTGGTATAATGCATTTCGGTGTACAACTAGACAATCTCAAACTGAACACTGTACAGGGGAGGAGAAGCTGGAGAGTCTTCCTGGGACGGTGTTTGAAATGAGCATGTCTGGTCAGAGCTACAGCATCTACAATGCAGTCTATGCCTTGGCACACACTTTACATGCCATTCACTTACAAAGACAGGCAGCTACGTCAGGAAGACCAAGAATGGATCTTCAGAAAATGCAGCCATGGAAGGTATTGTTAGCCTTGGTCTAAATTACAGCAATGGGCCAGCTAGTATTGGCGAAATATGCTGAACATAAAGAGCATACATGGAAATAAGGTGGCACATTCCTTACCCTGCCCACACTACAATTACCTGTACAGAGGGGCAGTTACAGCCCCCTCCCATGTGTCCCTGAAGCAGCTCAGCAAAGACCGAACCAGTGCTAAGGGCACAGTTTGGAATTACAGCCCATCAGTGGCATTCCTATGACCCCCATGGGGGGGCGCTGACGCAACACCCTCCGTGTTGCCACAAGCCCTGCCCCCAGGGGACGATATAGCTATATGTCATTTTCATGCGCCGCCACCGAATTTCAGCGTCAATCCATTCATGACTCTATTGAATTACTGCAAGCAAAAACGTGTGCGATCCTTTCTGCTTGTGCAGAATATTTGGCTATGGGGAAGCATGTAATATGCAATTGCACTGGATAAGGAGGTTTCTCTTTATCTGGGAATCCTCACATACTTTCCAGTTCTATGAATGTTTTTCTGAAAATTTGCCTACCCTTCTAGCTTCACCCAATTCTGAGTAAAATCCATTTCAACAACAATGCTGGAGAAGAAGTGTTCTTCAATGAAAATATGGAATTGTCCAGTGGATATGACATTCTTAACTTGGTCAGTTTCCCAAATAAATCTTTCTTTCGAAGGAGAGTTGGAAGGACTAATGCCCAACCTTCTTCAAACCAACAACTGAGTATTAAGAAAGAGGATATCACATGGCCTAGGAGATTCAACCAGGTAGGTATAACAAATTTTAGAACCTTGGGTTTTGTTCATCTCTTTTTGTCAACGTATAAAACTAAACATATACGCTGGTATTAAAGGTGACTGATTACAGTATGACCCCCGCATCTGGAGGGGATAGATCCCTGCCATATGATTGAGCCATAAGGTTTTCTCCTCGTAAAACTATGGAATGCATTTCTTACAGCTCAATCCTGACTAGCTAGGCTGCAGCACGGATGTAGAGCCCGCTCTGCATCCTACCTAGATAGGACCCAGCACTGGCACAGCTGAAGCACTCCTTGAGAGAAAGGGACGTTCTTCCCCTTATCCCGATTGCGCCCTGATGGACCTACTCAAATGTGTGCCAGATATTTTGCTGGTGCACATTCGAGAGGACCATGTAACCGCTGCCACCAACGCACCCCTTCCCTGGCCCAGGCGACCCCCCTCCAAGAATGCCCCATTATGTCCCACCGCCGCCAGGCAGGGAACTTATGTTACCTGATATGCACTCTGTGGGATCTGCGGCAGCGAGAGAAGTGACAGCCTCGGCGTCAGCACTGCCTACTCACCGGGAGCTGCAAACAGGCATTAGAGCTTGTTTGCAACACCCTAGACCGGCGAAGCAGTTCTCTGCTGGTCTACAAGTTAGATAGGATTGCGCCGTTCATGTCCTAGGCCCACACACATGCAAACTGAGTAATCATCATTGCGCTCAGGCTGACATTTCCTTGCGAGGAGATAAATAAATGGTTATTTTATTTTAATGCTAGTCCATATCAATTTGTTTGATAATGGGATCAGTTAAAATATAAAAATTCAGTGTAGGCTGTCTAGATATGAATCAATTATGAAAGCAAAATAAATATCATTCCCTTGTATTTATGGTCAGAGCGTGCCCCAGTCTCTGTGCACTGAGAGATGCCACCCTGGATATAGCAGAAAAGCTCGGGAGGGAGAACCATTTTGCTGCTTTGACTGTTTGCAGTGCGCAGAAGGAACCATTTCAAACCAAACAGGTAGGTGGTTATCCAGAGAATGTAGCCCAACATTCCAGATCTTGGTCAGAAGAACCATGCTTCTTGTACTTGGGATGATGCCAGGAGAAATATCACACCCACAAGTCTTTGGGCAAGAAACAGTGGTCTCAAAATATTGGTTGCCAGGAGACAAAGGGGGCCCACCCACAACTATAATAATAATAATAATAATAATAATAATAATAATAATAATAATTAATATTTTAAATATTGTGGTCCTATGCTCTTTAATTTTAATTTAATACATACCTCTAAAGGTCATTAAGCTTTTAAACGTATTGTCTAAGGTATGGTCTGAGGTTTTCATGACTGGTACATATCTTAATTATCGGCTGCAATCTTTGCAGGTATGTAACTTTGTTACATAGACCCTAGAGTTGGACAGGACTGGACTTAATTGTCAGGGGTCACCTTTACCATTACCTTATCTTTGTTATAAAATGGTGGTATGACTTTAAGGAAGCAGTTAATCTCCCAACTGTTAACAACTTGTGCTAAGAAGAACTAGAGTAGACAGCAAGTTGCAGTACCTTTGATAATGCTCCTCATGGTTTAGGAGCGAAACGTTAGGACAACCCCTTGTTCTCTTGTTAACTGAATAAAACGACCAGAACAACCTGGAAAATGCTTCCTTTTATTAATTCAAAGATATTGTCTAATGTTTAAGGAGGCCCACTTCATCAGGGGCCCACAGGGCACACTTGTCATTGGGCAAGCTGACACCCTGGCCAGTCCGCCACTGGTAAGAAGCCAAATTTTGTTTTCCTGGGACATCACAATCTGCCTAGTTTAGCAAAGATTCTTTGGAAATTTCTTCCCAAAGCCACTCATTCACTGGCCATCCTATTCAGATCCTACTCAGATCTGCAAGCATCGCCACAAAATGGGGATCTTAAGACGCCCTTACTTAGGATAAACAGGACCACCTATGAATACAAAAGTGCCTCCAATCTTGGATTCCCGTCACCCACTCCACTGAGGTAAGGACAAATCTGATGACCAAAGAAAAGGCAGTACATACATACTGAATGGTGAAGACGATGATGACGATGACGATGATGATGATGATAGAAAACTTCTGTTCTTCTTTCAGATGCATCACAGTGTCACAAGTGCCCAGAAGATGAGTATCCAAAGAAGAATAAACACCAATGTGTCCCTAAACTAATATCATTCCTATCCTATGATGAACTGCTAGGGATCAGTTTGGCTTCCATTGCACTTGCTTTTGCCCTACTCACAGCCTTGGTATTTGGAACTTTTATCAAATATCGAGACACTCCCATTGTCCGAGCCAACAATCGGGATCTTACCTACCTTCTCCTGATCTCCCTCTTGCTCTGCTTCCTTTGCTCCTTGATGTTCATTGGACGACCCGGCAAAACGACCTGCCTCCTTCGACAAGCTGCTTTTGGCAATGTATTTTCCTTCGCGCTTGCCTGTGTGTTGGCCAAAACCATCACTGTGGTTCTGGCATTCATGGCTACCAATCCAGGAAACAAGATGAGGAAGTGGTTGGGCAAAAGATTATCCATTTACATTATCCTGGTTTGTTCTGTCATTCAAATGGGCATATGTGTGATCTGGCTCAGTATCACTCCCCCCTTCCCTGACTTTGATATGTTTTCACAGACTGACCAGATCATAGTGGAATGTAACGAAGGTTCAGGCATCATGTTTTACCTGGTCCTGGGCTACATGGGCTTTCAGGCCAGTGTCAGTTTCACTGTGGCTTTTCTAGCCAGGAAGCTGCCTGACACTTTCAATGAGGCCAAGTTCATCACCTTCAGCATGTTGGTCTTTTGCAGTGTCTGGGTCTCCTTCGTTCCAACCTATCTGAGCACCAAAGGCAAATACATGGTGGCTGTGGAGATCTTCTCCATTTTGGCCTCCACTGCTGGATTATTGGGTTGCATTTTTGCCCCTAAAATGTACATTATTGTTCTGAAGGCAAATGTGAACACAAGGGACCACTTGTTTAAGAAAAAGGATGCTGTGTAATGACTTCTTTTTCAGTGATAAGTTTTCCTTCTTGATTACGAATTGCAGAGGATATCCAGGGAAGCAACAATATGGTGTTCTGTTTTTGTAGAGTTCATTGCCAAATCAATGTGCACACCTAAGAGTAAAGTGCATAGAATAAACATTTTGATCAGGTGATAACATTTACACAGTGGCATTTTAACGGCTTCCGGCGCCCGGGGGGGCGGGGGCAGGAGTGCCCCGTCGCGGCAGAGCATGGCTGCCGCCCCCCCGGAAGCGGCCCGTCACCGGCTTCGGGAGACGCTTCGCTCCGAAGCCGGGAAGCCCTCCTCCTTGCGACCGCCCCGTTTGGCGGTCGAGGGCTTTGTGAGCCGGCCGAACGCGTTGCAGGCTTTTTTGGGGGGTTTCTGCACATGCGCAGAACCTTTCTGAGGGCAAACGGGCATGTGCAGAAAACTCCCCAAAAAGCGCATGTGCAGAAAAACCCAAAAAAAGCCTGTGACGCGTTCGGCCGGCTCACAAAGCCCTCGACCGCCGAACGGGGCGGTCGCAAGGAGGAGGGCTTCCCGGCTTTGGAGCAAAGCATCTCCCGAAGCCGGTGACGGGCAGATTGGGCGCTCTGCTTCCTGGTGGCTCGGCAGCCGGGCTCCGGTGCCGCGCCCCCTGGAAGCACCGCGCCTGGGGCGCAGCACACCAGCGCCCCAGGCATAAGAACGCCACTGCATTTACATTTATTTATTTACTTACTTATTGCTTGACGTATATCCTACCTTTCTCCCTGAAGGGCATCTAGGGCAGCTCACAACACATTAAAAATACATATGCTGTCCATTAAAGGTACATAAGGCTATGAAATACATAAAAACTCCATATTAAAAGCCAAACAGTGGCAAATAATTTACATATTACTCATATTGATGTAATCCTGTGATGTTGAAAGCATGCCCACATATATGCCTCTGAGTAAGAACATAAGAGCATAAGAAGAGCCCTGCTGGATCAGGCCAAAGACCCATCTAGTCCAGCTTCCTGTATCACACAATGGCCTCACCAGATGCCTCAGGGAGCACACAGTCAACAAGATAACCTGTTTCCTGCTGCCATTCCTCTGCACCTGGCACAGAGAAAACCTACTTCTAAAACCAGGAGGTTGCTTATGGCTTGTAATCTGTGATGGTCTTTTTCTCCATGAATCTGTCCAAACCCCTTTTAAAGGCATCTAAAGGGGAATACCAGGGGCTGGGGATCAAAAGTGAAAAATATCTTTGCTTTCATGCAACTTCAACTTCACCTTTTCAACTTCACCTTTTTGACTATTGCAGTTCCGTTTTCCTATAAAATGCAAGTGATGCCAGTTCAGATGGACAGATCTTTCTGATTCTTGTCTATCAGAACATGACTTTTCCCTTTGATTTCTATTTTATTCTCTTCCACTAAAAATGAACAAAAATATGATTTTGTTTTTCTGTCCCCCCAAAAGCAAACTTCTTTCAAGTGTGTTCATGTATTTCCTATCCAAACAGCTGGTGTGATAATATGCTGCAAACATGCATATAAATACATTTTTTTTCTCTATGAAATCTATATACATGTCTGTATCATAAAATCTGAGAGATCAGAACCCTGTGAATTTCAGCAAGAAAGGAATTTGGGACCATTCCTAATTGTGGTCCGTGTACAATGCGAAGCAATATGATAAAATGCTTCAAGGTGATCATTGCATACATTGTGCACTATGCATTTCTCTGTTAACTTACACACTACAAGCAGACAATTTAGTGGACATATGTATCCACAAATATCAATGATTGTTGCAATATAGCATTAATACCCTTATTAATGACTTCTTCCCAGAAAAACCATATTTCTAAAAAAAGACCACATCATATGCACCGATACACAACTGCTTTCAGAAAACCGGATGTATTTACTTACTTACTTATTTTAACAATTTCGACACTGCCTTTCTCCAATGGCATTCAAGTCATTGAGAAAAGGCAACTAACAATGTCAGTACTACATATAAAAATGTGTTGTTGTTCAGTCGTTAAGTCATGTCTGACCCTTCGTGATCCCATGAACCACATCCCGCCAGGCCTTCCTGTCCTCCACTATCTTCCTGAGTTGGCACATATAAAAATACTTTTATATAAAAATACTTTTATATAAAAATATAAAAATTACTGTTGACATATAAAAATACAACAGTAATAAATATACAAAGTTCAAAATACAAAGTTAAAAAATACATCCAATAAAACAAGCCCCATGGCAGTTTTACAACGCAGCAGATGGCAGCCAAAATTGGCAGCAACATCTTCAAATACTAAAAGCAAAAATCAGCATAAAAAGCAACCACTAAAAACAGCAGTAAGAATGAAGTATCCAATAACAGCCTCCCCCAACTGATCCATCCCCAACAACTAAAGTGCTATAAGGACTTCAACCCCCATTGGAACAACTCTAAAGAGAAGTCAGCCTTTAAATAATCAGGGAGGGAGTTCTATCATTCCAAAAAAGAATTCAAAGAGCAACAACATGTCACACCTCATTGTCTATAGCAGGGGTGGCCAAACTGTGGCTCCTGAGCCACATGCGGCTCTTTGACATATATTGTGTGTCTCTCAGAAGTATGTTGGCTGAGCTCCTTTTTGCATCACAGTTACATATAAAAGGTAAATAAGAAATTTCCATCAATTTTTGTACTCTTACATCTTACTTTCCTTGGAGGTTTTCTAAAAGGGAAATGTGAACATGTGGAGGCAGCATGATACAGGATCTGGATGGCAATATTTTAGCAATGGTTAAGTAGTGAGTTATTGCAATTTACACTACTGACATTTAAATCATTCTCTAGCAAACCTCCAAGAACCACAGAGATTTCAGTGAGTGGTAAAAATGTAGAAAAATAAGTCAAAATCTACTACTTTCATTGTAGGTCAGTGAGAAAGAACTTCCAGCATGCCTTGGCCTTTGTGTTCACAGTTGATGAGATTAACAAGGATCCAAACCTTCTGCCCAATGTGACACTGGGGTTCCAGATCTATGACAACTTCTTCCAACCATGATTAAATTATGATATCACCATGTCCCTCCTGTCTGCTCAAAAAGGAAGCTTCCCCAATTTCAGGTGTGGAAGGCAACCCAAGATGCCAGCCATTGTTGAAGGGCTTCGCTCAGATGCTTACATCCAGTTAGCCACCATGTTAAGTCTTTACAAATTCCCACAGGTAGGGCTGTGTCCAAAGTCAGTTTCCAAATTTCCCATGGAAAAAAAAAACTTTGTCCCACCTTCGAGTGTTTATTCT
Source organism: Plestiodon gilberti rubricaudatus (assembly GCA_026170595.1). Lineage (NCBI taxonomy): Eukaryota > Metazoa > Chordata > Lepidosauria > Squamata > Scincidae > Plestiodon > Plestiodon gilberti. The sequence continues at coordinate 31,210,088 of JANXHW010000006.1, read as the reverse complement.
CAATCATGTTGGATATCTTAGCAAATCTCCAAATGTTTGACTGTCCCTGAATTACTGCCAGTAGTTTTGGGAGAGTGCTATTTCTTATACTTGCTTCTTACATACAACTAGAAGTTTAGCTTCCATGGAGCCGATTTGCATCTGGTTCTCCCATCAAAATCCATGGAAACAAAATCAGTAAAAGAGACGAGTTTCTTGAGAATGCACATGTAATTTAATTAAACTTACGCAAACACAAATGATAATTTTGGTGCTGAAAACAAAAGTATTTTGGCGTTGTTTTTCCTGCAGCCTACACACATCACGAGTAGCTACTAACACAGTCATGATCTCAGCCTAGCCAGTTTATATCTATAGCACAATTTTATGCATGTTGATTCAGCCCAATGAGATTTACTCTTTTCTAACCATACAATCCTATGCGTACTTATTCAGAAGTCTCATTGTGCATAGGATTGCAGCTTAAGGGCCCAATCCTAATGGACCAATCTGCTGGCAGAACAGGTGTTACACCGGTGGAAGTGCCATGGTGATGGGGCGCATGACAAAGCCACTGATTCACATGGCTGTGGAGGAGCCTCATATTACCAGCACTGGTAAGTTGGTGGCTTGGGCGGGCGGTTGGAGGAAAGGGGCAGGTTTGGGGATGAAAGGGGACTGTCTGGGCAGGGAGGAGAACAGGCACGAGGGGGAGACAGAGGTGGAAACTGGCAGCACCAGCCTGCTGTAGGATCCCATCCCAGTTCTCTCTACTCTTCCCTCTCTCTTACTCTCCTTGGACTTGCACCAGCAAAAGAGCAGTGGCGCAGATTCAAGGAGAACCATTTGGTCAGTGGAGACGTTCCTTAGAGTAAGGAAACAGAAGTTCCCTTATGTTGAGGAGAACTCCGCTACTGCCTCCCCATAGGATGCAGTACATGCTCCATTGGTGTAGCTTGCATTGGCGGGGGCATTTAGCTAGGATTGGTCTAGGATTAAGTGCAGCCTTAATCAATCTCCCCCACCTGCAATACGAGGATGATAATATGTTTAATGATTGCAGTATTGTTTCAACGATTATTGAGAAGATGCATTTCATACACTTCGAGCATTTGAAAATATTTTTTGTTAGTATGGCTGATTTTTTTCTATTTCATCATTAAAATCATAATGATACTGGAGGATTCCTTTAACACACAGGTATTTTGTAGAAGTTCTCTATCCAGGAATACTAACGACAGTATATTAACCACACATACACTTAGGCTGAAATCCTGTGTAAGGATCCAGCTGGTGGCACAGGGTCGCCCACCAGATCCCATCCCTCGCTGCAGCCCGCCATGCAGTGGGCTGGAGGTCTACTCAGGGAAGGGGACGTTTGTCCCCTTCGCCGGGTGTAAACTGGTGCCGGCCCTATTGGCCTCCTCAGATTTCCACCAGCTAAATAGCTGGCGGAAGTCAGAGGAGGCTGTGCAACATCCGAGCCAGCCCAGTGGGGACGGGGATATGGCCAACGCCATCCCTGCCCCCTCCCAGGCCGGCTCGTCCAATGGCCCCTGTCACTTGCCGCCCATACGGCCGCCGATGGGAATCTTACCTGCATCCTGAGGCCACATCCTCAGTTCAATGATGGAGTGTGGGAGGTCGGCGCAAGGCCAACCTCCCTTACTCTTGAGTCATTGCAAACGTGCCTTACGGCATGTTTGTGATGGCTTCTGGAGCCGGAGAACGTTAGACTGGATCTCACTGTCAGAGAGCTACCATGTCAGTATGCCCTGCTATCTTTTGTAAATTCATATTATTAACACAACTTCAGTTTGCAAGTATATCAGTCTTTTTCAGAGCTCTAACTACATGTGTGTGTGTGTGTGTGTGTGTGTGTGTGTGTGTGTGTGTGTGTTTCCGGGAGAGAGTGTCACAGTGCAACTTCTGCAGGATGCTATCCCCTCCAGAGCCTGCCAACATGCCCTTTTTCTCTCTTTGAACTTGTTTCTGAGGAGACCCATTGGCAATAATGGAGGGGAAGGGGAAAATATTTTTGCATGCAGTGAAGCTTGTTTTGGTGTGGCTTCATGCTATGGTAGAGAAAAGGATAGGATTGGGCTGTGAATCACGTTGTGTTTTCTTGTTCAGCTCAGTTATGCCTCAGTTCATCAAGGACTAAGGGACAAAATACGGTTCCCCTTTTTCTACCAAATGACCCCAAATTAATCATCTCAAAATGAAGGGATAGTGCAGTTGCTATGATATTTCAGGTGGACATGGACTGGCCTCATCTCTTCAGATGATGACAGTGGAGAAGACTTTGTACAAAGATTGAAACCCCTCGTCAGCAGCAATGGCATTTGTGTTGCATTCACAGAAAAGGCACCATTAGCCAGACTCTCCTACTTTGATAAAGCTTCATATGATATAGTTTCTAATGCAAATATCCTGGGAGCTCTTGATAATACTAAAGCTAATGTGGTGGTTGCATATGGGGACACTTACTCCATGCAAAATTTACAAATACTGCTATACACACATTATGAAGTCATCCTCAAGCAATACTATGCAAAAAGACCCATAGAGAAGGTTTGGATCACAACCACCTTGTGGGACCTCACTTCAAATGTGTTTTGGGATGACTGGAATGTCAAATACTTCCATGGTTCCTTGTCCATGTCAATTCACAAGAACAAAGTGCCAGGATTTCAACACTTTCTGCAGACATATGACATATGACATATGACATATGGCAGATGCGCTTCAATGTATGTAAGTGCAAAGTGATGCACATTGGGGCAAGAAACCAAAATTTCACATATACGCTAATGGGTTCTGAGTTGTCTGTGACGGATCAAGAGAGAGATCTTGGGGTGCTGGTGGACAGGTCGATGAAAGTGTCGACCCAGTGTGCGGCGGCTGTGAAGAAGGCCAATTCCATGCTCGGGATCATTAAAAAAGGGATTGAGAATAAAACGGCCAATATCATTCTGCCTTTGTACAAATCGATGGTAAGGCCACATCTGGAGTATTGTGTCCAGTTCTGGTCACCACACCTCAAAAAGGATATAGTTGAATTGGAAAAGGTGCAGAAAAGAGCGACCAGAATGATTCGTGGGCTGGAGCACCTCCCTTATGAGGAAAGGCTACAGCGTCTGGAGCTTTTCAGCCTAGAAAAAAGGCGCCTGAGGGGGGACATGATTGAGACGTATAAAATTATGCATGGGATGGAGAGAGTGGATAGAGGGAAATTCTTCTCCCTCTCGCACAACACCAGAACCAGGGGACATGCACTAAAATTGAGTGGAGGGAGAGTTAGAACAGACAAAAGAAAATATTTCTTTTGACAGATTCATGGAGGAAAAGACCATCATAGGTTACAACCTCCTGGTTTTAGAAGTGGGTTTTCTCTGTGCCAGGTGCAAGGGAGTGGCGACTGGACACAGGTATCTTGTTGTCTTGTGTGCTCCCTGAGGCATCTGGTGGGGCCACTGTGTGACACAGGAAGCTGGACTAGATGGGCTTTTGGCCTGATCCAGCAGGGCTCTTCTTATGTTCTTATTATGTTCTTATGTCCCTTACCAGCATCAGGACAATTTTTTTATGCAGCAATTCTGGTATTATGCATTTGATTGTACAACTCAAAAATCCAAATATAAGCATTGCACAGGGGAGGAGAAGCTGGAGAGTCTTCCCGGGACTGTGTTTGAAATGAGCATGTCTGGTCAGAGTTACAGCATCTACAATGCAGTCTATGCCTTGGCACATACTTTACATGCCATTCACTTACAAAGACAGGCAGCTACAACAGGAAGACCAAGACTAGATCTTCATTCAATGCAGCCATGGAAGGTAACCTTAGAGCATAATGATGCAATTCTATCCCCCCCTCTCCTTCCTGGTACAGCTGCACTGAAAAGGTGCATGCTGCATGCGGCCGGGGGGTGGTGGTGGAGGCAGATCAAGAGGCTTTGGATGGGAAAGGTGATCCCCTTACCTCACTGTAAGCCTCCCCCTCCCATGGGGGGGGGACACACGCAATACACAGTTGCACTGATTAAACAGGGTTCACTTTATCTCAGAATCCTCAAATGCTTTCCAGTTCTATGAACTCTTTTCACAGTCCTGAAACTTGCATTCCCTTCTAGCTTCACCCGTTTCTGAGTAAAATCCATTTCAACAACAGCGCTGGAGAAGAGGTGTTTTTCAATGAAAATATGGAGTTGTCCAGTGGATATGACATTCTTAACTTGGTCAGTTTCCCAAATAAATCTTTCTTTCGAAGGAGTGTTGGAAGGACTAATGCCCAAGTTTCTTCAAGCCAACAACTGAGTATTAAAATGTTGACATCACATGGCCTAGGAGATTCAACCAGGTAGGTATAGTATATTTTAGATGGGCTTTGTTCGTCTCTTTCCACTAAACTATTGAACTAAACCTACACATTGATTTTAAAGGTGACTGATTATTTCAGAGAAACATATTTCAAGCACTGGTTCCTAGGGGTTTTGTAATGGAACGTTACCAACTTCCTATGCTTCTTTTAAGGAATGCATCGTGAAAGGCTGGAGTCAGGGGGTGGTCTGGTTGGGCATTGACCAAGGGCCCATGTACATCAGAAAGTCCACACAACCAGATATTCCCAAACCCACAAATATGGGGTGGTAGTGGTGTTGGAATGATTTGGTTGAAAGACTTGCACTTCTTCTGAGCTTAGCACCTATATAGAAACATCTCCCAGAGGCCCCTTGTACGACCGTTTTCCTATGAGGGTTTTCCTATAAGCCAGTGGGGAGGGTGGAAAAAGCAGTCCTCATTCACTGCTGGTAAGGTGCAAGTGAAGGCCCCTCTCTGGCATCTCATCCCTGGATCTATGACAATCACATATCTCAGTTGCACATACAGTAGTACTGAAATATTTCTTGAGATTTTTTTTTTTTTGGGTGTGTCACTGATCTGTGCTTGGATGTCAAGAGGAGTAACTTGTAATGGAAAGGTGAATAGGAATAGGATTTTCCTTGTGAATGGTACGTGCCGAGCAATGACCCTGAGGTTTTCTCCTGATAAAACTATGGAGTACATTTCTTAGCTCCCTATGCTAACTGGACTTTGTGATGTTGCAATGGTATGTACAACAGCACACATGCCTTTACAATATTTTAACCATTGATTTGCTTGTTTATACATCTGTTTGTTTGCGGGTTATTTGTTCTTAAAATGAAAATAAAGTGTGTCGGGGGAAGCATACATGCCGGTGGCCATTTTGGGAATTCTGATGCAAATGGCAGCGGTGGCCCAGCATGCTGCCACAGTCAGGAAACTGCACTGAGGCAGGTTAAATGTCAGGAGAAGAACCGGGGATGGTGAGGAATGGAGAAGATTTGGGGGCAGAAGTGGGGTGTGTGGCCTGGTGCCCTGGGCACCAGGTGCCACTTTAGGGGAGGCGGAATTTCACAGGGGAGGGGGCGGAATGTTGCGTACTCATTTTTCGTTGCTTCTTCGCAGTCATCTCGGCTGCGGTTCGGCACTCCAGCCCACCCTCGCCCCGTTTGGCTCCAAAAAGGAAGCCTAACAGCGGGGGTCTGTGTGATTGAAGCCACGCGCTGACGTCACGACGTGGGTGGCGTTGCATTGGCAGCCCCCCACGTGGGGGTCGGAGCTACACCACTGTTTTGGGCAGGGTGGGGGTAGGCACGAGGTGGAGTGGGGATGGATCCAAAGGAAACCATCATGCTCCAAGATCGTATCCCCATTCCTTCTTTTGTTGCTTCTCCCTTATTCCTTCTTCTGTTCCTTCTCCCTTACTCACCTTGGTTCTTTGCCAGCTAATTAGCTTGTGTAGATCCGAGATGACCCAATGGGGCATTGGAGGCAAGTTTCCTTACCTCAAGGAGGTACTGCCCCCCACAGGATGCAGTGCTCCATTGGCACAGCTGCATCGGCAGGGAAGGGTGGCAGTTAGTTAGGATTGTGCTGTTGTTATCGGAGTTCCATAAATTTGCCTGTATCTTTATTATTTTGTGTTAACATAGGTTAAAATACAGACATTCAGGGTATGCTGTTTAGAAATGAATCAATTAAGGAAACAAAATAAATATTATTCCCTTGTATTTATGGCCAGACCTTGCCCCAGTCTCTATGCACTGAGAGATGCCACCCTGGATACAGCAGAAAAGCTCGGGAGGGAGAACCATTTTGCTGCTTTGACTGTTTGCAGTGCCCAGAAGGGACCATTTCAAACCAGACAGGTACATGATTCATCCAGATATTTTAATCATTCCAGATGCAGGTAAGACTTGGAATTTCCTGAAGACCCATCCTGCGGAAGAGGACTCCAAACTAGGTTTGAGCTGATCAGTTCTATATTATAAGCAAATTTGCATGGAGAGACACCCACACACACACAAGTGTGACTTACAGGAAAAACTTCAACACACACACACACACACACACACACACACACACACACACACACAGAAATCTACAGAGAGAGAGAGAGAGAGAGAGAGAGAGAGCGCTTTCAAATAGAATACCTGGCGGAAGTCGAGCTGCCCAACGGGGATGGGGATATGGCCGACACCATCCCCTGCCTCTTCCCGGGCCGGCTAGAACTATGTGTACGGAGTGAGAGAGGCTGGCCTTGCTCCAGCCTCCCTTATCCCTGAGGTGTCGCAAATGTGCTTTACAGCACGTTCGCGATGTCTTGGAACGGTGGAGAGCTTGCTCCGCCGTTCCTGCACTCCAGTGGATTGTGCCTTGCATCTGCAGCAGGAAGCGGGGAGGCAGTGGCAGACTTGAAGTAAAAGTTCATCTATAAACCATTCATTCAAATGTTGATATCATTAAAACATCCCCACTCTACTGCATTATGAAACGAGGGTACATACCCTTCCAAGGCTTTAATGTAAGTCCTTTAGCAATAGTGAGGACACTGAGAGTCATTTTTTTTTTATTCTTTATTATCTTCCATGCTATGGGCAGACAATTCAGAAGGACAACGGGATAGGTAATCTTGCTCATCGGTTCCGCTATTGCACCTTCTGCATTCCACAGGCAGTCAAATTCTATCCTATCTCAAATGGCAACTTCCTAGTAGAGAATCATAAACACTCAGTGGATTTTGTTTCATTATTTGGGTTGCAAGTTGTAAAGAGCTGCCATATGGAAAACTTGTCTCTTTCTTTCAGATGCATCACAGTGTCACAAGTGCCCAGAAGATGAGTATCCAAACAAGAATAAACATCAATGTGTCTCTAAACTAATATCTTTCCTGGCCTTTGATGAACTTTTGGGGATCGGTTTGACTTCCATTGCACTTGCTTTTGCTCTACTCACAGCCTTGGTTTTTGGAACTTTTATCAATTATCGAGACACTCCCATTGTCAGAGCCAATAATCGGGATCTCACCTACCTCCTGCTAATTTCCCTCTTGCTCTGCTTCCTTTGCTCCTTGATGTTCATTGGACGACCCAGCAGGATGACCTGCCTCCTCCGACAAGCTGCTTTTGGCAACATCTTTTCTCTGGCACTTTCTTGTGTCTTGGCCAAAACCATCACTGTGGTTCTGGCGTTCATAGCCACAAACCCAGGGAACAAGATGAGGAAATGGGTGGGGACAAGACTGTCCAGTTGGGTTATCTTTTTTTGCTCTTTAGTTCAAGTTGGAATCTGTGCTAGCTGGCTAGGCACGTCTCCCCCATTTCCAGATCTGGATATGTTCTCACAATCTGAGCAGATCATAGTGGAATGTAATGAGGGATCAGGTTCCATGTTTTACACTGTCCTGGGCTACATGGGCTTTCAGGCCGGTGTCAGCTTCACTGTGGCCTTCTTGGCCAGGAAGCTGCCTGACACTTTCAATGAGGCCAAGTTCATCACCTTCAGCTTGTTGGTCTTTTGCAGTGTCTGGATCTCCTTTGTTCCAACCTATCTGAGCACCAAGGGCAAATACATGGTGGCTGTGGAGATCTTCTCCATTTTGGCCTCCACTGCTGGATTACCCTAAAATGTACATTATTTAGAAGCTGGCGATCTGAACGGATTCTCCAAATCAGACGAAGCGGTGAAAAAGTCTTTTGATCTTCCTTTGCTTGATGTTTCATCCAGACACTTCAGATTTTCTCAAAAGCAGATGGGAGAACTCAGCACACACTGAACGATGTTCTTAACCTTGTTCTGAGGACACAGGGCTATATTCTCTATATAAGTGTCTGGATGAAACGTCAAGCAAAGGAAGATCAAAATACTTTTTCACCGCTTTGTCTGATTTGGAGAATCCGCTCAGATCGCCCGCTTCTAAATACCGGTAGGATCAGAGAAACAGGAATCTCAATGGACCAAGTGTAAGAACTCTTTTATTTCTTCAAGTTAAGAGCTGTTATCACATGGCTGAAAAACCCATAAATATTACTTCTCTGTACAGAGTGAACTATGTCGAATAAACATTTTCAATCAGGCAATCACATTGAAATTTTACCCATACTGATGGAATTATGTGAATTTGAAAGCATGCTCACATACATTTCTCTGAATGTCTGTGGCTGGAGATCAAAAGTAGGAAAGACTTTTGCTTTCATGCTCTTCATTTGACTTACTGGAAGTGTCTTGCTTGTAGGGTGGAAAGCAAGGTGCTGCACTAGATTAACATTGGATCTCATCCAGCAGGGCTCTTAAAATCTTATGTTGCTAGTGATGAATGGAGAACCTTCATCCCAATTCCTGTACCAGAAATAATTTTTGACAGGGCGGCATGACCTGGAGCACCTCCTGATGTTGCGTCAGTTCTGCTGCCTCTGCACAAAAAGACATAGCAACCACTTACTGCACTCCTTGCCTAGTTTATTCACTCGCAGAAGTGGGGGGGGGCTTATGGTTTGATTGAAATGGACTGTATGATTGACAGTCCGATCCTGCCTAACTTTAAGCTGGGACAGCGAGAGCCCCGCTGGCCTCGCAAAAGTACTGTAAATCTCTTTGCGGCTCCTCTGGAGTAAGCAGTGCCAGTGTGGAGGCTGGTACCACTTACTCCACCACCTACCTGAACCTGCACCGGCCAATGCAGTTAACAGCCATGCCAGTCAACGCAGGGGCTTGGGGAGGGCGAACCGTGGTGGCAAGCAATGGGGCCATTGGCCGGCCTGGGAGGGGGTGATATCAGCGCTGGGTGCCACCGATATCCAACGCCCCTTTCCAGGCTGGGCTGACCTTACATAGCCTGCCCGGACATGCACTAGCTAAAGAGCTGATGCGCATCCAAAGAAGCTCAATGAGGCATGCAAGGAGGCCCATTGTGGTCTCCAGTGCTTACACCAGGGAAAACCTTCTCCCCAGGTGAGAGTGGGCCATGCTGGCATGACCCACATCCTGTGCAGGATGTATCATCCAGCCATTTAGGCCAGCTGCTGCACAAGATTGAGCTGTGAAGGAGCTCCTTTGTTTGCACTGTTCCTGCACATCAAACTGGATGTCTTGCACTTCCACATTTGAAGGAATAGAGCCAGGAGCAAGAGGAGGTGGATTTTCCACTTTAGGCTCGTTGTTAATGGGCAGAAAGCAGTTCAGTGTGGCTGAACCATCCACCATGGGCTGGAAGAAGGCATTGGTGGTGACCCTCTGAGAAGTTGAGGGTGATTTTGATAACTTTCTATACAATACACATTTTCTTCACTGGTTCTACTGCTTACTTCTAACTCTTTGTTAGAGTCTTGGAGAGAGCCAAAGGCTGTGAAAAGGTTGTTATGCCCCTTCTAATTACATATTAAAAAACCCAAAACACTATGATTTCATCTTCTCCATGTGGATGCCTCGGGGGTGCTCAGAAGCCGTTTCCAATGTCATAAACAAAACAAAGCACACTTGCAAAACACAGCAAATATTTCATAAGCCTTAAAGATTGCTACACAGGCTATTTGTGCCACTGAAAAGTAGGCTGAATCAGTGCGTTCAGCATCCCTCTCTTGTTCAGTGCAACATGGCGTATGTTGCCAGCCAACATCACTGCTGGGCATGACCTACAATGCCGTAAGATGCTGTTCTTGCTATTGCTGCTGCTTCTGCTCCTGCCCCAGGCCATCAGCCAGACTTCAAAAGGACGCTGCAGAGCATCAACTCACAGATATACAGATGATTATTTTAAGCCAGGAAACCTGGTGATCAGTGCAGTATCGTCTTTGCGTACAGGAGTATATCCAGAAGAAGTCTTCAGGAACTTGCCCTTGAGCATCAGTGACCATTTTTTTCAGTAAGTAACACATGTCAGTTGAACAAAGTACAATCACCTGGACTTGGAGGTGTATTACCACAGTATAGGTGTCAAGTAATTTGTTATCAGGAATATTACCTTCACTACAGTGTGGTGTAATACATTTTTGTCATGAATATCATCAGATTGAACTAGCAATACTATGAATACCTGTGTCATTCTGTAACTGAAATGACACCCAACTATCTGCTGTGATGAAGAATGTGCTCACTGTTTGAAATATTGCTGTTTGATACACATGTGTTTGTGTACACACAGATATGCTTTAGGGCGGCAATGTGCAATAACACATCTTTTTTTTTTTTGCAATGTGGAAGGGAAGTATCCTTTATTTGTGAACAGAAAAAAATGTAAATCAACTTTAAAAATAGAAAAAGGAGAAGTTGAACATAAATACACAACAACAACAACAACAACAACAACAACAATAAATTGATAGAAAAAATTAAGAGAATTTTTTACCAATCTACACTATAAACCTTAATCCATAGATAGTAAATATATTATGTTTATACATCAAGTTTTCACTTAAACTGGTTTCATTATAAGTAGTTTCGTTTTAATATTGTTGAGAAAAAAATCAGTTCCCGGCGGGGGCCACTGTCTGTGTAGAATTTAAACTATCTCCCCATGTTTGCATGGGTTTTCTCTGGCATGGAAAGCTCACATTTATTTTAATGTTTAATTTTATAAGTGTTTGGGTCTTTTTATTTAGACGTTTGGTGATGTTTTTCTGACTAGAAATATGCCGTAAACTTTTCTTTATGTATTCATTTAACCTATGGTAAAACTGGTTTCGTTATAAGTTGTTTCGCTTAAAGTTGCAGTTTCCAAGAACCTATCAACAACGTTAAGTGAGGACTTGCTGTATCTAAAATGTACATTCGTAGATGCTGTTTATAAGCCATTCATTCAAATGTTGGTAACATTGAAAGGGCCTCAATCCACTAGGACAGTGATTCTCAATGTTCTACACTGCAGCCCTGCAGACCTCTGGAGGGTTCGGTGAGACCTGAGGACCCCCTCTATGGGCCTCCCCCTGCTGCAGATCGCCACTCTGCAACGAATACAACCACTTCCAGATTTTGGTCGAAAACTGGAAATGGTAATAATCCCCATGGAGTGGTGATCTACAGCGTGGGGAAGCCTGCAGGGGGGGAGGCGTGGGCCTCCTTGAACCCTCCAGAGGGCTGAAGGACTCCGGTAAGTGTAAAAAGTACTTTTTCCCGGCGGCAGCAGCAATTCCCAGGATCACCAACACTGCGATGGCAGGGGACAGCATCCGCCGGTTCTCCTGGTGGGTCACGGCCCACCAGTTTGAGAACTGATGCACGAGGAAATGACAGGAGGGTTCTTATCCTTCTAATTTTTTAATACAAATCCTTTAGCAATTGCGAGGGCACTGAGAGTCCATTTTCGTTGTTCCTCTGTTAACAGTCACATTACAAGCAGATAATTTAGAAGGACATACGTAAGGGAAGGGGGATAGGATTTGGCAGATGAGGCCTCCAACGAACCCTCCCCTTTCACGGGCCCAGTCACCCAATCTCAACCCCCCCCCAGAACTCCCCGTTCTGCCCTCCCCACACCTCTCAGTGACCTGGCAAGGATCTTACCTTCCCTGACAGGCGCAGATCCAGATGTTACCGGGGGAGAGCGCCACTGGCCTCTGAACTGCAAGCTCCGCCTCCTCCCCAGGTGATGCAAACAGCCCATTATGGCATGTTGTAACACCCGAGACCAGCGGAGCACTCACTCTGCCAGTCTATGGTTAGAGTGGATTGCACTGCCCATAACATTGATTTCAAGCAAGCCACCCAGAACCACAGAGATTTCAGTGAGTGGTACAAATGTAGAAAAATAAGTCAAAATCTACTACTTTCATTGTAGATCGGTGAGAAAGAACTTCCAGCATGCCCTGGCCTTTGCGTTCACAGTTGATGAGATTAACAAGGATCCCAACCTTCTGCCCAATGTGACGCTGGGGTTCCAGATCTATGACAACTTCTTCCAACCACGATTGAATTATGATATCACCATGTCCCTCCTGTCTGCTCAAAAAGGAAGCTTCCCCAATTTCAGGTGTGGAAGGCAACCTAAGATGCCAGCCATTGTTGAAGGGCTTCGCTCAGATGCTTCCATCCAGTTAGCCACCATGTTAAGTCTTTACAAATTCCCACAGGTACAAAGTCAGTTTCCAAATTCCCCATGAAAAACTTTATCCTGCCTTTCAGTGTTTATTCTTTTATCATTAAAATCAGGCTGATACTGGAGGATAACTTCAATACCCTTATGCCTCTTGGATATATCTTCTGTCCTTTGTATAAATAAGTTCCTTTGTGGCTGTCGAAAAAGGCAACAAGCCATTTCAGCATGGCCTAACCACCACTGCAAGCAGTGAGCGGCCAGGTCCACATGCCAGCAGACTGAGGATGCCCACTACCACCGGTGCAGGGGGTTGGAGGGACTTGGGGAGGAACAGGGCGAGGAGGATGTAGAATGGAGAGGTGGTGGGTACGGGAAGACAGATCCAGGACAGGAAGGTGGCAGGTTTGGCAGCAGTGGCCTCTGCTTAATCCTAACACCCCATGCCCAATCCGACTTCATGGGTCCATGTGGATTTGCACCTGCAATGTTGCTGTTGCAGGTTTGAGTAAACCAACTGGGCCTGCAGGGGCTTACCCCAGGGGACAGGAACAAATGTTTCCTTTCCATAAAGATACCTCTGGATTTCAAAACTCCTCTGCAAGATACAGTACGTGCACGTTGGGGCCACTGCATTGCCTAACGGGGAGATAAGATTGGGCTGTTATAGAAGTTCTCTATCCCAGAATACTGACTGCAGAATATTAATCACACATATAGTCAGAGAGGTACTATTTCAGAGTGCCCTGTTCTCTTTTGTAAATTCATACTATACAATCTATGTGTGTTTGCAAGTATTTTAATAATAATAATAATAATAATAATAATATACAGTATTTAGATATTAATGCAAGGCGGTGTACATGGACATGCTTTAGTCATTTTCATAGCTCTAATCAATGACGTCCCTTACCTTTGTGGCACAGCAACCTAAAACTGGAAGTAACTGATGTGGCATGATGACGTCATCACACCATATCAGCTACTTTTGGGTTGCAGAGCTCTGCAACCAGGAATTATTCATTCCCCTCCATGTAAGTCTGCTCAGAGCGGAGCGAAGGAGGTGGGCCAGAAGGGGCGACAGTTCCTTGACTGTCTTCAGCTCTGTTCAACAGCTGCACCTGCGAGTTGAAGGTGTGATTCAGAACCCCCTCATGTGGCTTCGGCTTGCAGGCGGAAATGCTGAACAGAGCCAAAGACAGCCAAGGGGGTGTCACTCTTTTGCTTCGTTTTTTTTTTTTTTCACTGCTCTGCCTGCGGGTCAAAGCCGCATGAGTCGCTTCTGACTTGCAACTTCGGCACGCAGGGTATCAGTGGCACATCACCCTCCCCAGTGTGCCACTGAGTGTGAGCCACACACCCTGCACTAATGACAGTTCACCAGTAACTCTAGTCACATTATGTTTTCCTCTTCAGCTCAGTTATGCCTCAGTTCATCAAGAACTGAGCAACAAAAGTAAATTCCCTTTTTTCTATCAAATGGCCCCAAATGAAGCTTCTCAAAATGAAGGGATAGTGCAATTGCTGCGATATTTCAGGTGGACGTGGATTGGCCTCATCGCTTCAGATGATGACAGTGGAGAAGACTTTGTACGAAGACTGAAACCCCTGCTCAGCAGCAGTGGCATTTGTGTTGCTTTCACAGAAAAGGCACCATTAGCCACACTCTCCTCCTATGATGGAACTTCACACCATATAATTTCTAAGGTAAATATCCTGGGAGCTCTTGGTATGACAAAAGTCAATGTGGTTGTTGCATATGGGGACACTTACTCCATGCAAAATTTACAAATGCTGCTATACATGCATTATGAAGTCATCCTCAAGCAATACTATGCAAACAGACCCATAGAGAAGGTTTGGATCACAGCCACCCTGTGGGACGTCACTTCAAAGATAATTTGGGATGACTGGAATATCAAATACTTCCATGGCTCCTTGTCCATGTCAATTCACAAAAACAAAGTGCCAGGATTTCAACACTTTCTCCAGTCATATAATCCTAATGAGCATCAAATGAGTTTGTTTATGCAACAGTTGTGGGAGATTGCATTTGGGTGTACAAAATCCAAAACTGAACACTGTACACGAGAGGAGAAGTTGGAGAGTCTTCCTGGGACGGTGTTTGAAATGAACATGTCTGGTCAGAGCTACAGTATCTACAATGCTGTCTATGCTGTGGCACATGCCTTACATGCCATTCATTCTCAAGGACAGGTAGTTATGACAGGAACACCGAATCTGGATCTTCAGACTATGCAGCCATGGAAGGTAATGTGAGAGCCTTATAGCCCAATCCTATTGGTTTGCCCCGCTGGTGGAATGAGCATTCCGTCAGCATTAAATGCCTTACAGAAGTTGCAAAAACTGGTCCGGCAGTGCACAGTGTTGTGCACTGTCAGAGCACTGTCAGAAAGGCCAGAGCCTTCTCCCACACACCGACGAACCACCAGAGACATGCTGATTCAGTTAGGATGGTGGGGGAGGTGTAACGGGACAGGGGGGTGGAAGAGGGGCTAGGCTTTGATGGAATGGGGAGACCATGGAGGCAGAGATGGAGGCTAATCGCTTCCGGGAAGGTGGTGGGTTTGGCGGTGGCAGTGACTGCCAAATTCGAGCCCCCTTCCTGGACCTGATCCCTGACCCAGGCCCATGAGGACCTGCACCAGTGATTTCGCTAGTGCAAGTCCAAGTAGACCCAGTTGGGCCTTGGAGGCTTACTCCTGGGTAAGGGAACGTTTGTTCTCTTACCCAGATGAGACCTCTGCAAGAGACCCCCCCCCTGGATGCAGCACAGCCCATTTTGACGTGTGTGGGGGGGAACCATATGATTGGGCCCTTAGTATCTATTGTAGCAATGGGCCAACTGGCCAAAACTGTATGTGCTCAATCTTAGGAAAGCACATGGAAATAAGGTTGCATTTTGTTTTAAAACTATGGTTTTGCAAGTGCATGTGCAATGTGTTGTGCAAGCACAAAACCCAGTCAGGAATCCATTCTGCCTGTGCATATTGTTTTGGTGTAGGGAAGCATGCAATACACAGATGCACTGAACTGTGGATTCTCTTTATCTCAGAATCCTCACATGCCTTCCAGATTGATGAACTCTTTTTTAAGTCCTGATTTTTTTCCCTTCCCATCTAGCTTCACCCGTTTCTGAGTAAAATCCATTTCAACAACAGCGCTGGAGAAGAGGTGTTCTTCAATGAAAATATGGAATTGTCCAGTGGATATGACATCCTTAACTTGATCAGTTTCCCAAATAAATCTTTCTTTCGAAGGAGAGTTGGAAGGACTAATGCCCAACTTTCATCAAACCAGCAACTGAGTATTAAGAAAGTTGACATCACATGGCCTAGGAGATTCAACCAGGTAGGTATACCATATTTTTGAATCTTGGACCTTGTTGATCTCTTTCCAGTTACCTATCAAACTAAACCTATACATTAGTATTAAAAGTTTGCTGATTATTTAAGGCACTAGCGCCTAGGTTTTTTTGGAATGGAACATTACCAGATCTCCATGTTTCCTATATAAAAGGCGTCCTGCCAGTGTGTGTGGTCAGGTTGGGAAGTAACCAAAGGCCCATGTACATCAGACAGTCCAGACAACCAGATAGTCCCAAACCAACCAATATTGGTTGATAGTGGTGTAGGAATGATTTGGCTGAAAGACTTGCACTGCTTCTGAGCCTTGCAGTCATCTACAAATGCAAGCATCTTCCAGAGGCTCCTGCAAGTTCTATCAGCGCAATCCTATCCAACTTACACCACTGGTGTAACTAGCGGGAGAGGGCAGGGTGGGAGGCTTTGGAGAGGAGATGAGATTTAAATCCCCTTTGAAACCCCCTTTGGAGGGGATTTGAATCCCCTTTCCGTTCTGGGGCCTCCCATTCCCACTGCACCGCTGGTTACACTGGTGGTGCAAGTTGGATAGGATTGCGCTGTATGTGGGCTTTTCTGTGATCCAATGGGGAGGGTGGAAGAAGTCATCATTCACTGCTGGTAAGATGCAGGTGAAGAGCCCTTCCTGGCATCTCATCTCTGGATATATGACAATCACATACATCAGTTGCAAATAGCACTGAACTATTTCTTGATGCATTTTTGTCATTGATCTGTGCTTGTAAGCCAAGAGAAGTAACTGGTAATGGAAAGGTGACTAGAAATCCTGTTTACCTTGTGAATACGATATATGAAGGGTGCAGTGCATTCTCTTTCTGTGTGGCTGTTTTGAATGGGGGAATTAGTTCGGATTGGGCTGTTCGTAGCTCCACATATTTGTCCATATCTTTTGTAACATAGGTTAAAATACAGAAATCCTATATTTTCATTTTGATATTTAAAATATCAAAATGAATCAATTAAGAAAGCAAAAGAAATACCATTTTCCCTTGTGTTTATGATCAGAGCGTGCCCCAGTCTCTGTGCACTGAGAGATGCCACCCTGGTTACAGCAGAAAAGCTCGGGAGGGAGAACCATTTTGCTGCTTTGACTGTTTGCAGTGCCCAGAAGGGACCATTTCAAACCAAACAGGTAAGTGGTTATCCAGAGAATGTAGCCAGTCATTCCAGATCCAGGTCCAACTCATGCTTCTTTTGCTTGAGCTGACGCCAAGAGAAGCATCAGGCCCACATGTCTTTGAGTGAAAATCCAAATTTGGTTTCCTGGAGCAACATAGTCACTTCCCAGATGCCATCACCACATCCTGTGGCAAGGATTTCCACAGATAATTTACACGTGACAGGAGGGTATTTAGCTTTCCAATGCTTTTTCTTTTAGTAAAGGTGAGTACAATGCAAGTCCATTCTCGTTGTTCCTTTTTTTATCTTTGATGTTACAGAAAGATAGTTCAGAAGGACAACGGGATAATAGATCCACTATTGCATCTTCTGCATCCCACAGGCAGTCAAATTATATCCTATAACACAGTGGTTCTCAAACTTTTAGCACCGGGTCCCACTTTTAAAAATGGCAATTAGCAACTATCTGGTTTTTGAATAGCCTGAGGGCTTGTGGCAATTACTTATCTGATCATTCCGTCACCCGGGACCCACCAGAAACCAGGTCGTGACCATGGGCGTCGCTGTTTAGAAGCGTGCGGGGCGGGCCGCCGGGGATGATGCGTGTACGGGGGTGACGCACGCACCCCTGAGGGGAGAGCGGGGAGGCCCGGTACTTACAGGTTGCTGTCGGCCTTGGTTGGGCCTGCCCGCCCTCCCCTGTGTCTGTTTGGCTCCGAAATGAGCCGAAAACGTCGCGCGGGGGGTGTTCTGTGCCTGTGCGTGACATCACGCGCGGGGGCGGCACCGCGTTGCTCACCCCCCCACGGGGGCGTAGCGACGCCACTGGTCATGACCAACCAAATGGGTCCCGACCCATGGTTTAAGAAACACTGCTGTAACATCTTTTTCAAATGGCAACTTGCTTTGAGGTGTGCAACAAGCCAATGGTAGGCCAATCCTGGTAGCGCACTATACTGTAATTGCTCTGTAGACTGCATTTCACTATTTAGGTTCTAAGTTGTAAAGACCTGTCATCATTCAGAAACATTGTCTCTTTCTTTCAGATTCATTACAGTGTGACAAATGCCCAGAAGATGAGTATCCAAACAAGAATAAACACCAATGTGTCCCGAAAGTAATATCTTTCCTAGCCTCTGATGAACCTTTAGGAATTGGTTTGACTTCCATTGCACTTGCTTTTGCTCTACTCACAGTCTTGGTATTTGGAACTTTTATCAAATATCGAGACACTCCCATTGTCAGAGCCAATAATCGGGATCTCACCTACCTCCTGCTAATTTCCCTCTTCTTCTGCTTCCTCTGCTCCTTGATGTTCATTGGAAGACCTAACCGGATGACCTGCCTCCTACGACAAGCTGCTTTTGGCAACATCTTTTCTCTGGCACTTTCTTGTGTCTTGGCCAAAACCATCACTGTAGTTCTGGCATTCACAGCCACAAACCCAGGAAACAAGATGAGGAAATGGGTGGGGAAAAGGCTGTCACATTGTGTTATCCTTTTTTGCTCTTTAGTTCAAGTTGGAATCTGTGCCAGCTGGCTAGGCACGTCTCCCCCATTTCCAGATCTGGATATGTTCTCGCAATCGGAGCAGATCATAGTGGAATGTAATGAGGGATCAGGTTCCATGTTTTACACTGTCCTGGGCTACATGGGCTTTCAGGCCGGTGTCAGCTTCACTGTTGCTTTCCTGGCCAGGAAGCTGCCTGACACTTTCAATGAGGCCAAGTTCATCACCTTCAGCATGTTGGTCTTTTGCAGTGTCTGGGTCTCATTTGTTCCAACCTATCTGAGCACCAAAGGCAAATACACGGTGGCTGTGGAAATCTTCTCCATTTTGGCCTCCACTGCTGGATTACTGGGCTGTATTTTTGCCCCTAAAATGTACATTATTTTGCTAAAGCCAAAGGTGAACACCAGGGACCACTTCTTTAAGAAAAAGGGTTCTGTGCAGTGACTTCTTTTTCAGTGATGATTTCCTTCTGGATTACTAATTGCAAAGGATATACAAGGAGCCAACAATATGATATTATATTTTCATAGAGCTCTGTGATTTCATTGGGAAACCATGGCACACACATACAGTATGTTTGAACTACATAGAATTACAGAGAAAATTACATAGAATAAAGTTTCTGATCAGTTGATAAGCATTGACATTTTATTCATACTGATGTAATCATGTGATTTTCAGCCCAATTCTATAGGACCTGTACACTGGTGGAGCAAGCATAGACCGTCTTACGGTAGTTGTAAAATTGGCACCAGCAGCACATAAGGTCATGCATTGCCAGAGTTTCGGCAGACAGGCCAGAGCACTACCCACCAATGAATGTAGGCTGGGGGGGGGGGAGGCACTGGCGTCACTGCAGGGGGGCGGAGCTCTAAGTTCCTCCATGATCGGAGCCTCCGTTACACGGAGGAACGAAGCGCCCCGCCCCCGCACCTTCCGACCCAGTCAAAGCAGTGAAAACAATGCGCAGGAGATGCCAGTGGGGGGAGTACAGAGCGGGAAGGGGGTGGGTGGAATGAGGAGGTAATGGGGTAGAGATGGGGCAGATTAGGTCCTGGAATGGGGCAAGTTTGGCAGCCTGGGAAAGTATCCCTAGTCCCACGATCGTGAAAGTGTTCTTTCAGTGAGGGGTATGTGAAGTGATACATAAAAGTCACTCATTATGGCCTTCTGACCCAACGAAGAGGAGAACATGCCTTTGCTAAGACTCCTCACATGTTTTCTCCTGCTCTTTTACTGCACGGAGAACCTAAGAGATAGCCGAAGATTCTGGAGAGGACAAGTCTCAGTGGCAGATCGTCTCTCATGGAGACAGGAAAGGTGGGAGATTGGTACAGTGGCAAGGCCCCACTCCTTCATGAGAAAGGGGAGAAGTGAGAAGTCAAGCTGGGTAGACTTTGGACCAGTCTTTGCATTCTGCTTTCAGTCCGCATTTTGGATGTACATGAGCCCTCTGGTGGCCAGAGGTGTGAGGCATTTGGCATGAACTGAAGGGCATGGACCAAAAGGCTCTTTGCCTGGGTTTGTGGCACAGCAGCAGATAATAAATCAGCAACTAGAAGTAGCATATTGCCATCCACAGAGGGGTCTCGCGATTTGCTGGTAAGTGTGAGAGAGGGCTCTTCTCTACTCATTTCTTTGTAATCATGGACCAGCACAGTTCTCTTGAATTAAATTCAAAGAAAATCATTAGAGAATAATGCACAGATAGCATCACACACCTCCAGAAAAAGGTTCTATAAATCTGGATGGGAAGGACATTGGAGTTGCAAGCATTCTTTCATATTCAGTGGCCATGTCCCAAATCAGAATATTTTGGGAGAATGACGATGTTGGGCCTATCGCCCGGCATCGGGTTTGTGCCACCACTCCTCTGATGCACAGCGGGGCAAGGGCAGAAAAATCCTCTGGCCTCATTGGCCAGGAGCGATGGGGTGCATGTGCTGAGAGGTTCCAATGGCCCCTCAGACGTGTCTTTTCTTTGTGTCCCTCCCATCCCTGCCCTTGGTACAGTCTGAGACTAGCTGGCTGCTCTTTAGAGAGCTGGGTAGGAATTTTTTTATCATCAGCCTGATTGGCTATTGGCTGGTGTCTTTTTTTTTTTTGCCTACCCCAGACTGGCTGGGTGGTTGGGATTATTGATAGGAGCCATGGTTTAATTAGTTTAGTGCTGGCAGGTGATGTGTGGGCTGGTAGGTAGGTATAACATCTTCGCGTACATCCTGAAGTTCGTAAGGCCAGTGGGGGAGCCAGGACTGCTCACGAGATGCTTGACCTGATCGGTGAGGCTGACTGACAAGTTCTCCAGATGCTTGACCGGATCGGTGAGGCTGACTGACGAGTTCTCTGGCTGGAATTGGCAAGGGCACCACATGGCTTTGTCAAGGGAGTCTGCACTCTCCAGCTGCCTCAATCCCCTCCAAGGGTTGGCTGGGATAAGTTCCCTTGGGTTATGACCAAGGGTAGTTTTGAGCCAGGTTGTGATGCTCCCTTAACTGGGGAGGCAGATGGTTAAACCGTTTCCCCTACTCAGTGCCTACACTCTGTTGGGGTGGTGGTGATTAGCCCCCTAGTTTTCCCTGTTGCTGTTGTTTATATTAATAAATATTATCAACCCATGCCCTTGCCTGTTGTGCCTTTTTGTGGGGGGGTGTCGTAAAAATATTGTTGTCTTAATTGATTTGGAACATAAGATTTCAACCATACAAATTTGCTCTCATTGAGGTAGTTATATGATTATGAGCTCTACAAACTATCATGCAAACCTTGAACAAAAGAAAATATTCTTTTAAAAGGGAATATCTCAGATCCTCCTATCCTATCATAAAAACCTTGTCTTGTTAAATCCTGGAGAACTGCAAAAATATCCAAACTGATGGAGTAGGTATGGCACTGTTTCAGATTGCCTGTTCTCCTTTTATGAACTTTTAGAAAATATAATTTGACATTATAAAGTTCATTCACTTTTTAATTATATGAAAACATAACTGGACAATTCTAAAGAAGTCTTTAATATTGACATAGTGCTTTCTTTAGTGCATTGCATCACCATGGTCTCTTATATTAAAATTATAATAAATATCCAAATACAGCAAATCCCCACTTAAAGTTGTTTCATTTAAAGTTGTTTCATTTTAAAGTTGATGGGGAACTGCCATAGGAACGTTTATGTTTATCAATTAGCCTATGGTAAAATTGATTTCATTATATTATTTTATTTATTTATTTAAAGAATTTGTATCCCGCCTTACTCCCGGCAAGGGCACTCAAGGCGGTTTACAACATTAAAATAATATATACATTATATGATGTTTCACTTAAACTCGCAATATCCAAGAAGAACCTATTGGCAACATTGAGGACTTGCTGTAATTAAATTGATCTCATTTCCATGTAAGATGCCCTTTTGAGTTCAGGTTCGGTCTTACTATTATAAGGTAACATTTGGGGAAAAAGATGCAACCAAGTAATCCTGCACCAGAGGCTAAGATGGAGAAGATCTCCACAGCTACCATGTATTTCCCTTTGGTGCTTAGGTAAGTGGGAACAAAGCAGACCCAAACACTGCAAAACACCAACATGCTGAAGGAGATAAACTTGGCTTCATTAAAGCTATCAGGGAGGTTCCTGGCTAAGAAAGCTAAGATGAAACTGACAATGGCTAAAAGGCCCATGTAGCCCAGGACACAACAAAACATGGTGACTGACCCTTCATCACACTGAACGATGATTTCTCCACTTTGGGAGTGCATGTCTAAATCTGGGAAGGGAGGATTTGTCCATAACCAGACTGCACAGATTCCAAGCTGAACAAGGGAACAGGAAAGGATAATGGAGTTGGCTACACTTTTCCTCAGCCATTTCCTCATCTTGCTTCCTGGCTGGGTGGCCTTGAAAGCCACAACCACAGTGACGGTTTTGGCTAGCACAGAAGAAACAGCAACAGAGAAGATGAAACCGAACATCGTTTGCCGGAGAAGGCAGGTCACTTTGCTTGGCCGGCCAATGAAGAGCAAGGAGCAGAGGAAGCAGAGGAAGAGAGAGAGGAGGAGAACATAGGTGACATCTCTGTTGTTTGCCTTGACAATGGGAGTGTCTTGATGCTTGACAAAGACTGTCAATATCAACGTGGTGATGAAAGAGAAGGAAAGGGAACTGTAAACTGAAGCAATTCCCAAAGGTTCTTTAAAGGAGAGGAAGTGGATAACTTTGGGAAGACATTGATCCCGTTCTTGGTTGCTATACTGATCATCAGGGCATTTGTCACAATGATCCATATCTTAAAAAAAAAAGTTGGAAATGTCAACAATAAATGAATTACATGGCAAAGCCAAATGTATTTATCATCTAAATGTTTCCATGCAAATTGGATGTATATGTATATGCATTTGGCTTAGCTTTTTCTTTTATTCTGGTCAATGACTGTAATAAAGAATGATGATGGTTATAATCTGTAACCAATGACTGTATTAAAGAATGATGATGGTTATAATAAGATGATGATGGTTATAATCTCAATGAAACGGAAAGGTTGCAATGATAATCTTGCAGGCAAAAAAAAAAGAGAAGCGAAACATTACATTATGCATAGGTGCAGCGTTTGTTTTTTTTTCCTCTGAAGGATTTCCTCACGAATTTTGGGATTAATAGCTGCTAGCAGTCCTGAAAGTTAACATTGTGCTCAAGAGTTGTCTTTATTGGCAGACATACCATGGGAGACATTGGATCCGGCATAGATACTTTTCATAAAGGTCAAAATTCCAGGACTTGCTTCTTCAAGAGGGTGATAGGGAGCCAGATCCCCAATGAAGGGTGGATAAGCAGGATTTCATTTTTTAAACGAAGACTCTGCACATGCTTTATTGGACTGGGGTGAAACCATAGATGCTAACAAAGACAGGTTTCTGACAGGGCCTCTGAGAGGGGGGTTATGGGGATAAAATCATACCCAGGCCCAGGGTCAAAAATGGGTCAAAAGGGGGACCAGGTGCAAAAAAGGGGGGCCAGGATCCATTTTTCACATGAGGGAGCCCAAAGGAGACTTTGTACCCCCCTAGTAAAATTGCTCGGAGTGGTCCTGGTTTCTAAATTTTATTTGAGGATTTCTCAATTATTTCGATTTGCTTCTCTGTGACTTGGTTGTTCCTGACCAATGTAATTTGCTAGGACAATGGTCTTAAGTATGGCCAACCACTGAACAGATTAAGGGTCACCCAGAATTGCCCACCTTTATGGTTAGAAATGGTCCCTTCTGGGCATGAAGTACAATCATAGCAGCAAACGGGATCCCCCTCTCGAACTCTCCTGCTGTTTCCGGATTGGCAGCTTTCAGAGCATACAGAATGGGGCTGAGTCTAAACAGAAATAAAATTGGGGAGGGTTATTATAAATCGTTATTGAATGTACATTTTGGCTGTAGCTGCTGCGGTGCAGATGTCCTGCACAGTACCATCCAGGGATGTGGATCAAATCTCAGACTCCAAGTCTCGAGTCAAGTTCCAAGTCTCTGGGTCCAAGTCTCAAGTCAAATCCCAAGTCTATGCCCCCAAGTCCCGAGTCTTTGGTTGCAAGTTGCGAGTCCCTATCAATTTAATGAGGAAAACAGGTTTAAACCTGAATAAAATTTGACTTGTCGTAAAAGGCTCCAAGTCTGGAGTTGAATCTTTCGAGTCTTTTACAATCGCCAAGGCAAATCTGAGTCAAGTCACTGACGTGACTTGAGTCTGACTCAAGTCCGAGTCAATAGACTCAAATCTACATCACTGGTATCACCTCCTTCCCCTTTCCTCAAACAATTCCTTTACATTGTGGGCAGTGGGGTCAGGGAGAAGGTAAATCCTGTCAGCGGTGACTTGTGCTGGGATCCTACCCTCAGCTCTCTCTTCCCTCTCCCTCACTGTCCTTTGACTTAAGTCAGCAAAAAATAGCTGGTGTAGATCCAAGAGAACCCATTGGGGAAATGAAGACTTACAAAAGTTCCCCTAAGCTGGTATGACCCCCCCCCCCGCAAAATGTAGCATGCTTCCAGTTGGCACTGCTGCATCAGTACTAGGCAAGTCAGTTAGGATTGAGCCCTGGGCATCTCCTGTGGTTCTGATTAACAGCGCAATCCTATCCAACTTACACCACTGGTGAAACCAGCAGTGCAGTGAGAACAGGAGGCCCCAGAACAGAAAGGGGATTACACTCCCCTCCAAAGGGGGATTCAAAGGGGATTCAAATCTCCCCTCCCCTCCAAAGCCTCCCACCCTGCCCTCCCTTGCTGGTTACACTGGTGGTGTAAGTTGGATAGGATTGTGCTGTAAGTTTTGAAATGGAAAAGAACTTTCAAGGATGTACAAGCCACTTGGATATTTCTGAAATGGGTATTTCTCAAATGAAAAATGCTCGGTTTGGCTGAACCATGAATACACATGGTGATTTCTTCTGCACTGCTTCCCATGTAGCATGAGAGGCAGGGAGAGTTGGTGTATTCTTTAAACCCTCATTCCCTCTCCAGAGAATTACAGTATAAGTTGTTGGACATTTGAGCATGACAACCTTTCTCCCCCACCTGTCTGTGTAGGTTATGAGTTCCTGGAGAATATAGAAACCACTGCCTTATGGTAGTGTGATAACTTGTGTGATCCTAAGTTTGTAATAGAAGGAATGATGATGATGATGATGATGATGATGATGATGATGATGATGATGATGATGATTGAAATAACACACCTTGTTGAACCAGTTATTCCACGTAATGACGTCATCTTCTGTGACCAAATATTGGCCTGCTGGAGACTGCAGGTCCATCCTTCCAATTTTCATTCTAGTAAAGGACCCATTGGGGAAGACGATGCAATTCACAAGGTCATATCCAGCTGCCGACTCTTGGTTCTCATTGAAGAAGACCTCATCCCCAGCACTGTTGTTAAACCTGATAGTTCTCAAAACATGGTGAAGCTAGAATAACAGAAAATATTTCAAAGAAGATGGTTGCTTTCCATCTTGCAGTACTATGTGAAACTGAATGCTTTTGCGACTAGCTAGCCTGAACTCTTTCTCACTTTGCAGGAACATGGATAGCTGGTCTGATTTCAAACAATTTCAGGAGATCATCTAGTGTTAGTCCTAGGTTGAAGAAGCCACAGTTTATTTTTATTTTTTTATGTCATAATGTTGTTGTATACACACATCACAATGGCAATGTGTACCCCACAAACTAAGATCCTCAGAGCAAATAAAGGCTACAAATTATAATACAGGGACATTTGATACTATGAGATGTAGAAAAGAAATTGCCCAACAAATTGATTATGCTGATTGTGGGAATATTATTAGCCAGTTTTGAATGTGCCATGGAATCCTAGAATCATAGATTCACATTATATGTATAACAGCCAAATCCTATCTAAGCCGCCCCACCGATGCAGTCGCGTCACTGGAGCACATACTGTATTCTGGGGGGGGGGGGTCATGGATATCTCCTCCAGGTGAAAGATTTGTTCCCTTGCCCAGGGGTAAGCCTCTGGGGGATAGGATATTGGCAGCACCACTGCTGCTGATACAACCCCCTTTGCAGGTTCAATCTGCTTCAATCTGGCCAGCTGACATCACGCTGGCCCCTGCGTAGTGTCACCCCCTCCTCGATTCTGGAAAGGCTCCATTGGAACCTAAGAAAGCAAGGGCAGATGGGAGGGCCCACATTGCATCGGAAACAGGTGTTGCGGTCACTTCTTGCAAGTAGACCATGTGTGCCGCCCGGTGCAGTGGTCCCCCCTGCCCAATGGCAGCTACGCTGAATGTCATGTCGTCTTTTACAACCGGGGTAAAGCACACTGCAGCACCAGATTGTGAGTTCTGGTGGTGGACTATGCTCATAAGATTGAACCCTAACAGTCAGATCCTAGCTCGGATCGGACTAGCACTGGTGGGGATGGAGGTCACCTTGGGGGAAATGGACATTTATCCCTTCCCACCAGGGAGAGTCCCAGCAACCACTATGGACCTCCTTGGTTGTGCACCAGCAAAATGACTGACTCAAATCCAAGGAGGCCATGTAAGGTCAGCCAGGCCCAGGATGGGGGATAGGATATCGGTGAAGCGCACCACCTTTAATCCCTCTCCCATCCCTGGCCTGGCCAGCCAATCACCCCCTCCTCAGCCACCCTGACCCGTCCTCCCCATGCCCTCCCGGCACAGGACTTACCTGCTTCTAGCCTCTCCGCCAGTGCCACATACTCGCCGGGTATTGAAAACGTGCCTTACACCAGCGTATAGCTGTGCAGTATTGCACTGTAAGTCATGTAATATGAATCTATTTGAGCATTGCTTACCTGCCATGGTTGTGTCCCCTTCAACTCCAGGCTGCCTTTTTTTCTGAACTCTCTGTACTGGGACCGAGATGAGTACATTTTATCTAAGGCACGTGCCACCATATGAACTGCATTGTAGGCGCTATAGCTTGGGCCAGACATGCTCATTTCAAACACAGCACCTGGAAGCAAATCTAACCGTTTATCTCCTCCACAACTGCTTTCACTCTCCAAAGGTATACGGTCATAATCATGAGCCCTGCAGTGAAAGACTTTCCTATAGAAGTCCTGCATGTAACGACGATTATTGGAAAGTCGAGGATTGAAGTACTGCAGAAAATTCCGGAATCCTGGCACATCAGTTGTGTGGCTTGTGAAAGACAAAGCACCATGGAAGGGTTTCAGAAACCAGTGACCTTGAGAGTCCACTGCAGTGAAATCCCACTGGACAGTCATGACCCACACTTTCCCTATAAGAGCTATTTGTCCAGCTTTGTAACTAAAATCCATCCATACTGTTAAAGCAAAGAGGACACGGGAATCTCCATATACAACCACCACATTGGCCTTGCTGTGGTAGAAAGTACTATTCACACTATTGATTTCATTCCACATATGTGTATCAATATCAGATATTGTGGTCGCCATCCATTGTGTGAAAGCCACACAAAGGTCATGCTCAGGGAGCAAAGCCATAAGAGTCTGCACAAACTTTTCTCCATTGTCATCATCTGGAGCAATCAGGCCAATCCACTTCCACGAGAAATGCAGGAGTAAGTGGATGATTCCTGGATATTGTGAGGCTTCACTTGGGAACATGCCATAAAAGAAAGGGAACTGGGATTTACCACTCAGCCCTGGATCAAATGAGCCATAACTGAGCTAGAGGG
Source organism: Plestiodon gilberti rubricaudatus (assembly GCA_026170595.1). Classification (NCBI taxonomy): domain Eukaryota; kingdom Metazoa; phylum Chordata; class Lepidosauria; order Squamata; family Scincidae; genus Plestiodon; species Plestiodon gilberti. The sequence goes on along the minus strand of JANXHW010000006.1, from coordinate 31,182,498 downwards.
AAACAAATGGTCAATGGGAGGAATCAGTCTGAGATTTTCATCTTCTACAAATTACTGTGAATGAGTCAGGAATGAATCAGGATATGTGAAATGCACATTTTTCATATATGAATAAACAGATTACAGGACACTCGTTTTCCCAACACATCCATTGGAATGTTTTCTAGACTACATATCCAGTTATGTTATATGGATTAGTTTGGATGGAGACAAAAGGTCTATTAGCTCCTGGACAGCACAGGCACAGGAAAGAGGAGTAATTTTGGAGAAAAAGATTCTGTAGTTATTTGTACAAGAATCCAACAATAATTGATTTCAAAATGTGCTTAATTTTCTAATGGATGGTGGCTTTTTGGTGTCACCATAGAGAAATGTCTGAAAACAGAAGTGGAGATGCAAAGTTTCACTTCCTCTGAAAGAAAGGATACATTCTCAGGCAGAAATCTCCTCTTCTAGAGAAAGGGAACCTTTGGCTACAGGCCACAGAATAACAGCGCAATTCTGCGCAGAGTTGCGCTGGGGGAGCGCATGGTCCCCTGGTTCAGGGTGCAGTAAATGCACCGGAAAGAGCGTTTACAGCACCCAGAGAGTAAGGGATGCTGGTGCAGAGGCCGGTGGCCCTCTCTCCCCAGGCGTGCCATCCCCACACCCACTGGAGCAGGTAAGTCCTACCCCGGTAGGGGCAGGGGTGGGTGGAGGGTGGGCTGCCATTGGCCACCCCGGGGCCTGGAGATGGTGGGGATACCAGCGGTGAGATACATCGCATCCTAGGCCCTCTCTAGGTCCGGAGTGGCCTTACCCGAGCGGCGCAAATGTGCGCGAGCTCCAGAGCTTGCGTATATTTGAGGAGGCCCATTGGGCCTCCCACCACTTACACTGGGGGAAGGGGACAATCGTCCCCTTCTCCTGAGTTGTTCCCGGGCTGCCCTGGGGCAACCCGTGAACTCGATAGGATACAACGGCCGGCCTTTTAGATATATCCATAAACACAACTCGTCAGAGTTCGGCCACAGACATAGCTGAAACAAATCCAATTCAAAGAAATAGAAACTAATAGAGATAAAAATAGAGAATAATGTCCATAAATTGCCCATGGAATGAGCTGTACATTTTCATCTTCTGTAAAATAAACTTCAGCCAATATGAGGCAAGTAACAGTACAATCCTATCCAACTTACACCACTGGTGTAACCAGTGGGTGAGGGCAGAGTGGGAGGCTTTGGAGGGGAGATTTAAATCCCCTTTTAATCCCCCTTTGGAGGGGATTTGAATCCCATTTCCATTCTGGGGCCTCCCATTCTCGTTGCACCACTGGTTACACCAGTAGTATAAGTTGGATAGGAATGCGCTGTAAAACTGTATCAAAAATAAATCAATGTGCCTTGATCACACTAACAATAGCAGTCATAAGCATCTGGAAACCTATGCCACTCCTACCTGTGGGATCTTGTAGACACTGACAAGATTCGATATTTGGATGGAGGTTTCAGTGTCAAGTCCTCCAACAATGGCCAACAAATATCTATTCTTTGTGTCGCAATTGTAATTGGTGTATCTTATACCTCCCTGAGTGAGCAACTGTAGTGTGCTGGAATAGGTTAACTTTCGTATATAGAAGTTGTCAATAATGCGAACCCCCAGAGTGATATTGCGTAAAAGTTTAGGATTACTGTTGATCTCAGTAAAGGCAAACCCAAAGGCCATGATATGCTGGTAGTTCTTTGGTAAGACCCTGCAATGTGAATTGCACGGAAAGTTGTAAGATTTCATCTGAAATGTAAACTCATCGGCAATTTGAGTTTGATGTCAGCACATATGTATGTGACTCTTACATTAATTAAGCAAGTTTGGCCACCCCTGAGTTATAGCATCACCCGCTCTAGGAGCTTCAAGAGGAGTCAGAACACAAGCTAAAAATCCTTCCTTAAGGAAGGATGAAAAACTGTTATGAATACGGTCATCAGCTCCACTGAAAATACATTAACAGCGCAATCCTATGTAACCTTGCACTGGTGTAACAGTAGATGCACCAGTGTACCAGCAGATGCACTGGTGTAAGTGCAATTACACTGGCATAAGTGCACTTACACCAGTGCATCTAAAGTTACACCGGTGTAAGGTTACACAGGATTGCGCTGTGAGTTGTTGAATTGTTCATATCAATATAACAGTGATACCCATTTTTTTAATGGTCTTCCCTCATTCCATAGAAAGGTATTCTCATTTGGGGAGTTCTGAACACCTTTGCGAAATGTACTGTTTCAGGTCCTTGGGAAATATGTTACCCAGAACTAATATAATTAAATATATCCTACATAACTATAAGTGAATCTTAAAATAATCCAAATGAAAAGATTCTTATCCCTTTCCAAGAGACAAGGTATGGCACCAAAATTTCACTAGATTCTACTACATTTTCTAGCTAGATACCAATAGTGTTTTTTTTTTCCCCTCCGCCTTTCCATTTCTCTAGGCAAGTGGTTTTCATCATTTCTACCTTTCTGGGTTGACTATGTCTGCCTGCCTCAGAGCTCATTCTCTTAAACTCTAAGCCACAATAACAAATGTGGCATCATGAGACAATAACAATGTCTTAAATTTTCATGGGAATATGGTTTTTAGCATTAACCATATGTGGATTTCACAGCGCAATCCTATCCAACTTACACCACCGGTGTAACCAGCGGTGCAGCGAGAACGGGAGGCCCCAGAACGGAAAGGGCATTCAAATCTCCTCCAAAGGTGGATTCAGAGGGGATTTAAATCTCCCCTCCCCTCCAAAGCCTTCTGCCCTGCCCTGCCCTCCCCTGCTGGTTACACCAGTGGTGTAAGTTGGATAGGATTGCGCTGTCAGTGTACTCTCTCTATGAACTGGCACAGTAGAATTATTGATTTTCTTTTTCTAGAAATGGAGCACACAAACATAAGAAGATCACAGTCTCAGTATTAAACATCTTTCATGGATAAAGAGTAATATAATAACTTACAGCCCAAACCTGTGTAACTCTTGCACCAATGTAACAGTAGATCCACTGGTGTAAGAGCACTTATGCCAGAATAACTTGACGGATGCCGACGAACGCAGGACGGACACTGGTGTAACCCCCCTTGGATGCCGCACACATGCAGTTCGGATGCCAGCACAACTCCACTGGTGCAGGGGGAATTCTGGGAGTGTCTGAACGCCCCAGAATGCCCCCTGTGCCAGCGGAGTTGCAGCAGTGCAATAACTGTGAGAAACTATTCTATAGGGGTGCATGTGTGCTGGTGGGTGCCCTTGTACTCTGACAGTGTACATTTATGTCAAACTACAGTATATCTGATGGCCAAACCCCAAATAATTTCCATCGCTTAGAGAATACATAAATGCTTACCGCATCAAGGGTAGTTCCAGGCCAGTGGGGGTCTTCTGAAAGGTTTCCAAGTCAAAGGATACAAAGTGCAGAGAAAAAATTCCACCAATGAAATAATCCCCAATCCCAATATATTCACGGAGCACAAAGTCTGTTTTTGAAGTACAGGTAGAAGGTAGAGTCCTTTGGACGGTGTGAGGTGCTAGAAGTAGCAGCAAGAGCAGGAACATGCTCATTCTGTGCTCAAATTGAGGAGCCTAGCAAGCAGCAGGCATGCTGCCAGTTTTGGCTGACTGCACAGAATTTCGCTGAGCTGCAGCACTTGTGGCAGAAGGCAGAAGTCCTTGCTCAGCTTCTGCTTCCAAAGGGCACTTCTAGGAAAATGTCACACAGGGTGGTGGACTAATGATCCTCCTTAACCTGACACCCTTGGACACATCTTTCGATCGCATGTCTTGAGATGTTAGTAGGTTATTGAAAGCTCCTCCTACATGCAAAGTGTCTCACGTACTACCCCCACAAGCATCGTTTTCCACATCTAACAATGGAAATGTTAGACAGACGGCATCCTTCTTGTACAGTACTTTGATGGAGGTTTGTTTTCGAATGGCAAACAGGTTCTTTATGAAGCAAAGGGCTCAGAGCAATTGTATGAAATACTGTTTTTTGTGGTGGGAATGGTCATGTTTTGAATATGGCCTCTGTGTATCCTTGACCTTGGCAAGAACAATAAATCACAGTGATTTCACTAATTGCAGGGGTGGTAATTTCTTTCCCCAAGTTTTCACCGACACGGTGGCCTGAACTAGATTGCCCTATGATGTTTTTGTGTAATACTAAGTAGCTCAGGGTGATGTATATGATTCCTTCTCTCTTTTTGACCTTGCAGCAACCCAGTGACGTAGGTTAGGTTGAGACACAATGACTGGCCCAAGGTCAACCAGGAAGCTTCATGGCTGAGCAGTGATTTGAACCTAGATCTTCCAGGTCAAAGTCCAACTCCACAACCAGGGTCAGCTCTAAGGCGATTGGACCACTTCAGTCCAACTGGGCCCGATCTGGCTAAGGGGGTCCCATGCACGGCAGATTGCAAAGTGAGCAGAGCTCTGGGTGAATAATTTCTAGCACTTCAAGTATTTCAGTATAAAACATACATACGCCATATTCATAGCCTTTGAATACATACTTACTGTAGATCCTGTAAAGTCAAATCTCTAAATCCACAATGATATATTATCTAACTTGCATAACTAACAGCCCAATCCAACTTGAGGTAAGCCCCAGCAGCTGCAATGGGTCAACATGGAAGTCTGTGTTGATCTGTGCAGGCGCCACTGATTCCACCACCTCCCAGGCCTGACCCGCCCACCCCCTGCCCCATCACCACTCCATTCTACCCTCCCCCTACCCCATTCAACCCCTCTCCCCTGCCTGCCCTCCACCTGCTCCAGTACTGCACTTACCTGCTCTGGCGGACCTCCCAATGACTGTCAGCACCAGCGGGAAGTCTCCGCCTTTCCTCCCAGCATGCTTTGGCCTTGAGCTGTCACAAAGCACTTTACAACGCTTTTGCAACAACATGCTCTGGCAGAACATACGTTCTGCTGGCACAGGACCTAGTTAGGAGTGGGCCGCTAGTTCAGTTAGATGGTGGGTTAGGCTTGTCCTACAGAAAACTTGCTTGTTTATTTCAGATGCAAATCAATGTGGCAGTTGCCCAGAAAATGAACATCCAAACAACAATAGAAATCAATGTATATCTAAAGACTTAATATTTCTGTCTAGTGATGAACCTTTAGGGATCAGTTTGGCTTGCATTGCACTTTTGTTTTCTCTGCTTACGGTCTTTGTGCTTGGAACCTTCATTAAAAACCAGAACACTCCCATCGTCAGAGCCAACAATCAGGATCTTACCTACCTTCTCCTGATCTCCCTCTTGCTCTGTTTCCTTTGCTCCTTGATGTTCATTGGACGACCCAGCAAGATGACCTGCCTTCTGCGACAAGTGGTCTTTGGCAGTGCCTTTTCTCTTGCTCTTTCTTGTGTGTTGACCAAAACAATCATTGTGGTTGTGGCATTTCTAGCCACAGACCCAGGAAGCAAGATGCGGAAATGGGTGAGCAAGAGACTCTCAAATTATATACTCTTTTCTTGCTCTATTATTCAACTTGGCAACTGTGCTATTTGGCTTGGCATGACTCCTCCATTCCCAGATCTTGATAGGTTCTCACTGCCTGGACAAATCATAGTGGAATGTAATGAGGGTTCAGGAACCATGTTTTGCATTGTCCTGGGCTATATGGGCTTTCAGGCCATCATCAGCTTCACTGTGGCCTTCCTAGCCAGGAACCTGCCTGACACTTTCAACGAAGCCAAGTTTATCACATCCAGCATGCTGGTCTTTTGCAGCGTCTGGATATCCTTTGTTCCATCTTATCTGAGCATCAAGGGAAAATACATGGTGGCTGTGGAGATTTTCTCTATTTTGGCCTCTAGTGCTGGATTGCTGTGCTGCATTTTTGCTCCTAAAATGTACATTATTCTGTTGAGACCACAAGTGAACACCAGGACTCACTTCTTGAAGAAAAAGAATTCTACCCAGTAACTGACATGGGCATTCAACCATTTTGAAATGGCTCCTCATGTGTTCACAGATGAGCACTTTTTGTTGTATAAACACTGATGTCAGGTATGAGAAATCTGGAATTAATGTATCTCAAACCTGCCACCGCTTAGTTGGAATTTAGTTTATTAGTTATTAATAAACTAAGAACTGATGAAGAATAAAAAGATTCCATATTCTTTGTTCTGGCATAATACCATAAGAAAATAATGGCACAATCCTATCATGCCTCTGAAATGGCAGCGCGTGTCGCAGATTGTAGCAAACTTGGCAGAAAGTCAGAGCAGGTCTGCACAGGGGAGGGGCAAAATGGGGACAGGAGATGACAGGGTGATGATAGGGCCGGGGTGGGCAGATTGGGCCCAGGATACTTTCAATGAAGCCAGGTTTATCACATTCAGCATGTTGGTCTTTTGCAGTGTCTGGGTGTCCCTTGTTCCAACCTATCGGAGCACAAAGGGCAAATACATGGTGGCTGTGGAGATCTACTCAATTTTGGCTTCCAGTCCTGGGTTGCATCTTTGTCCCTAAATTGTTCAATATTTTGTTGTGACCAGAAATTAACAACTTCTTGAAGAAAAAGAATTCTACACACTAAAGATCACTGATGTTTTGTAACTATCTATATGTTTTTCTTCTTTTCCTTTTTTACTTACCACTCAGTTGCTTCTTGGTCCCTGGCCAGGCCATAGCATGCAACATAGCATGGGAACATAGCATGTTCCCCAGGGTAGTCCAAGAACAACTAGGGAGAAGGGGACGATTGTCATCTTTCCTGAGGCATCTGGTGGGGCCACTGTGTGATACAGGAAGCTAGACTAGATGGGCTTTTGACCTGATCCAGCAGGGCTCTTCTTATGTTCTTATGTTTCCCTGGTGTCGGCAGCAATAGGCCCAATGGGCCTACTTGAATGTGTGCAAGCTCTAGAGCTCACGCACATTACCACCAACACAGGAAGCGTATCTGGGGCCTGGAGGGAGCTTTGGATACCGAGGACCTCAACCCCCGGTATCCCCGCCCCCTCTAGGCGGCCAAAGGCCATCCTCCCTCAATGCCCGGTCCGCCCTCCCCCCGGCCCTGCCCCAATCGGCATAGGACATACATGCGCCGGCTGGCGCTGGACCTGGGCAACGGTGGAGCGAGTAGCACCAGCCACAGCACCAGCACTGCTTGCACTTTTGCGACACCCTGCGCCAGGGCAGCACGTGCTGACCCAGCACTCAAATTACACAGGATTGTGCCGTCAGTGTGTGCTTTGTCAATGTATATCTATGTATGGATCCCACCTTGTTTGATTATATGGAAATTGCAACTGTAATGTTTTAAAAAGATTGTGATTGGGTCTTCATTTGACCATCAATATCATACTGTAATCAAGTCAAAATAAATCAACCTCTAATAATCTCAAATATTTTCCTGTGTTACTCCTTTCTCTCTTCCCATCATTTAATCGTTTGCACAGATGTAAGCTCACATAAGATAGGGAAGGATCTTATTCCATTTCTATAAATTGCATTGAAAACTCATACTATAATACTATAAATAGTAGAAAACAACAACAACAAAAGAATAAAAATAAATAATTCCCAGGAAGGTTTTGAAAATGATTTCCCCCCCAATAAATTCTGTTTTACTTTATATTTTAATTTTTGTACATTTATGATTTTCCTATTTTATATTTGTTATCCATATTGTTATCTGGTGGAGCAGAGTCCCTTTAAATCATCCATTCATCCATCCATCCATCCATCCATCTATTCATCAATCAATCAATCAATCAATCAATCAATCAATCAATCAATCAATCAATCAATCAATCAATCAATCAATCAATCAATCAATTGGTAAACATGAGCTGCACCATAAGAAACAGGGCTACTGTGGGATCATAAGTAGCAGGGGTTATTGTGGGGTCTAAGAACAATGAAAGTTATCTAATCTGCCGACCCAACACAGAGGGGAGAATATTTTTGGAGTGTGATAAATATTTTCTCTGTTCTTTAGACAGAATGAGCCTGTCTTTGGCATGGTCATTATCTCCCCTGTACTTATACTGTGATTAAGTGTTTTCTGTGAGGAAGCCCCAGAGGACTCTCAGAAGTAACTTCCAATATCATAAACAACAGTAAAGCAAAAGAGAAAAAAAGTGAGGGATTGCAGAACTTATCAAAAACTTGCATAAGCTATGAAGTCTTTTTAAAGGTCTTTTTGCTACTGAAATCTCTGCAGCGTTAGGAGATAACAGGGATCCTTCACGATGAGGGGGAATAATATATCAAATGAAACCCAAAAGCTCAAATAAAAATGCCTATAGTATTTAGCATATCAAATGGTGTATTATGTTGTTAGCCATAAGTGTTGTTCTATATGAATGAAGCCTTCAAGGTTTAAAGGGAATGAGATGGTCTCCATGAAGATACTGTCCCTCTTCCTCCTGCTTGTGTTCCTCCCTGGAACTTCCAGCAAGAACTGGGAGGGACAGCACAGAGCAATAACTGCCAGATATAGATTAGATTATTTCAAGCCAGGAAACCATATCATTGGTGGAATTCTGTCTCTGAGTGTTGGTCTGTTTCCATGGAAGCATTTTAAGACCTCACCAAAGCACTTCAGTAATTTTGACTATATGTAAGTGCAAATGAATTTTTGCTTTAGTACAATATAATGTGGTGCAATATAACAAGGGATTTGGAGGTTTTTCAAATCATTGGTAATCACTTAACAAAAAAAATGCATGGCATTCAAACACTTTTCATAAATGTAGCTTATGTGGCTTACTGCTTATGAGGCTTACTGGTTCATGATTAGAAGGGTTTGGCCAGAAAGGACCAAGGGACTTCACAAAAACAAGTGTCTGATGGACAAATAAAAATAGAAAGGTTTGCAACTTGATAGTTTTTTGTTTATTTCTTATCCCAACAATCATTCATCAGTACAGGAATCCTCAAAACAAAACAATTGAAATGTGGCTTGATTTTGTACAACTCCTAATTCTTTGAAGGTTTAACATATCCATAACAAAGTTTGCTTTTAATATTTTGAGAAGTTATGCACTTGAGATGCAAGTCAACGTACTTCAGCAAAAGTTCACTTTTTAAAATCTATCATAGGATAGTGTGGCAGCTTCACTGTGTGCTCTTGATACAGTTCAGCAATTATTTTAACACTCAGCAGTTTACCAGCTTCCATTTATAAGGCTCACTATGGGCTAGGAATTTTTGTTGTCATGTGGTTGTCATGTGTCCATACTCTGAAGCAATACGAGGAATGATTCGCTATGGATGTGCTCACTCTGGCACCCCAACATAATGTAGCAAAACAAAAAAAGTTATGCCGTCTGGACACTTTCAATTATCAAGTGTTCATGTCCTCAAATGGGCTGGTTCAAATGCCATTAGGAAGAAGGTAATTTGTGTTAGTCTTCATATATATAAGATGTCCTCAAAGACAGTGAATTCTGATGTGTATTATAGGTATGATGAAGGGATGCCCTGATATTGTAATGAAATTACCGTATTTTTCGCTCCACAAGACGCACCGGACCATAGGACACATGTGTATTTTGGAGCTAAAAATAGTGTAAAAAAATTACTTGCTTTTAACAGTTTTCCATACCTGGTTGTTGATCTGAAGGTAGGTCTATAGTACCTACCTATTAGGGCTGTAACATACAGTATAACATACAATACAACTAAACTGATCACAATTATTTTAGAGTATGTTTAGAATACTATAGGCAATTTAGAATACTATAGTCTCTCAAACAGACAGAGAGCTTGATCTCATGTTAGTTGCAGAAAATGGGGTGGATCTGTAGTAGATCAGCAAGGGTTCTTGACTCCCCATTATTGAACGGCAGCAATGGTGTGCCCCCCCAAAAAAAAACAGGCTGCCAAAATGAAGAAGGTTAGGCAGGAAACCCTAAAATGAATATTTGGGTGTAAGGAGTGCAGTTTTGGTCCTGAAAACAAATTGTTGGCCTGAGCCACTGAGCGATGCCCACAGGCACACAGTTCCATCATGGTATCTGAATGCTGCCCATCCATCCCACCACTATTTTACACCAAAAAAATACACTGCACAGTTACACTGTGCATAAAAGACAGAAGGGGGGGGGATGCAGCCAAGTGCATGATTCCAAGCTGCAACTAGCTGCAAAAAGAAAGAGAAAAAACATGCCAGGATCCCTTTGTTTTCTCCAAGTAACACTTGGGAACGATGCAGGAGCATGACGTCCCAACCCCTGGACATCCTGGGTTCTACCGCTTCTGACTGGAACAAAACGATGAGACTTTTATTTTTGTTTTTAACTAAGTGTTATGTCTGGAAAGGTTTTATGCTTTTTATCATATGTGGAATTTATGTTTTTGTGGAAGGTTTTTATGTTCTTAGACATGGAGCATTGTACTCCCCAACAGACATTTTTTTAATCAGCTTTTAATGTTTTAGGATATTTCTGGGCTCTATAAGTTGTTTTTAAATTTAAATATTTTTTTTTATTTTCTACTTGACTTTTAATCCTGTGTCAATCCAATCTTTGTTTGTAATTGCCGTCCATGGAAGTTTGAGATCGTATTTATATTATTTTTATTTTAGTTTCATGTCAAAAAACTTCCAACATGCCTTGGCCTTCATTTTTGCTGTTGATGAGATCAACAAGAATCCCAACCTGTTACCCAATGTCACCCTTGGCTTCCGATTATATGATGACCACTTCCAAAATATAATATCTGATATCACCCTTTCCCTGCTGTCTGAACCAAATCAAAGCTTCCCTAATTTCTGCTGTGCAAGTCGATACAAGATGGCTGCAGTTATTGGAGGACTGAGATCTGAAGTTTCCATACGAATAGCCACCATCTTAGATCTCTACAAGATCCCACAGGTAGGGAAGCGTGAAAAGGGCGTTGAACAAATTGCTTCACAAATGTTCCATAGTTCAATCTCCCTGTTGCACCACACTTGACGTGAATAATGTGGCTTACATCAGGAGAGTAGGAAGGAGAGTAGGTTTGTGGTGCCTTTCTGCTACCAGCTTGCTGCAAAGCACAAGTCACAATCCACTTCCTACTCAGTAAAAAACTCAATGGAATGGTGGTGGGGGTGAGAAGCACTTTTGCACTGGGGTTCAGATTCCTGTGGAATGATACTCTTGTACTGGCTCATCTGTTCCTTTATCATGTTGCACCCTGGATAACATTTTGAATCTATTTCGGAAAGCATAATACTTAGATTGTGACATGGTATGACGTATTTTCAGCAATGTAAACTTTCAGCGTGTTGAGTGTTTGATTCAGGGGGGTGACTGACAGCAATAGAAATATTTGCCATTATCAAAATAAACAAGTGGGTTTATTGACTGGAATGCTAGAATAGGACTGTGGATACAGGGGTCAAAATCACACTCAGGTCTCAATGTATCCCCCTCCACATTATAGCATGCAGGTATATGCAAAAATATAATCACCTCCAGGTAGACTGCCCAACAGCCTATGAGTTTCCTCCTATGATCATGCCTATGATCATATACTGGACATCTTGGTGGCGTATGTCTGAGCAGATGAAAAGGGCATCCGATGCTCTTGCCATTTTGCAGTGGAAGCTCAGAAATGGCCACCAGAGGGATTTTTGGCAGTCAATTTACAACTGTGGAACAGTGTCCCGAGACCGGGCTGAAGATCAAATGTCCCAGTCCTATCCCCTGTTACATTATGGCATGGAGCTGCTCCAAAGGAGATGGTCCTACAAGCTATGGTGGGGTGATGATCAGACATCCTGCCAGAGGTATTTAAAATTATACTTACCTCGTGGTAGGATGCCCAGTCGCCTAAGTAATTCCTTGGACATAAGCCAGGCATCTTGGTGTCATATATTTGAGGGGATGAAAGGGGCGTCCGATGCTCCTGCCACTTTGCAATCCAATGACAAATTGGACAACCAGTCACTCTGTGATCATGGGTTAACCTGCCACTCTCCTTACTCATAGGGTCAGTATGAGGATAAAAGAGGGGAAGGTCAGCTACCATTAATGTTATTTAGAGTTATTTGGAGAAAGAGATACACTAGGAGGGATTGATATAGCTGAAAGTTGTCTTTGTCCCACCTCACTTTATCACTCCTTACCAGCAATTTATCCCCTGTCAACTCTCTATCAAAGAGAGACAATTACTACATTCATTAAATTATTATTTGCAATTCCCCTTCTGTTCACATTTCCATATCTGTCCTATGCCTTATCCTGTCTCTTTGGAGAAATTCTGAATTCTCAATAGCATCTTGATTTCCACTACTATAATTACTTTCAGCCCCATCCTAACCAAATCCTCAGTATCGATGCAGTCAATGCAGCCCCGAGCTAAGGGAACAAGTGTTTCCTTATGTTGAGGAGGCCTCCATGACTGCACCACCCCATCGCAGAATGCAGCGCATGCCCATTGTCCTGGATGCATTGTTGCTGGAAACTTGGTTAGGATTGGGCTGTTTATCATAATGAGTGGAATAGGTATTAAGACTGTCAACTCACTTCCATGGCTATAAAAATAACAAAGTCTTATTCCTCAGTTCAGTTATGGACCAGTACACCTAGGAATGAAGCACAAATGTCAGTACACTTCTTTATACCAAATGGTTCCGAAGGAGGCTTCTAAGTATGATGGAATAATGCAGTTGATAAGGTACTTCAGGTGGACCTGGATTGGCCTCATTCTTCCATATGATGCCAGTGGAGAAGATTTTGCAAAAAGCTTAACATCCATGTTCAGTTGGAATGGCATCTGTATTGCTTTTGCAGAAGCAGTGCCTGCTGTATCTGTACAAGGGATGGAAAGCAGGAAATATGTATTTGCTAACAAGAAGATTCTAGCAATGCTTGATGTAACTAAAGCCAATGTGATTGTTACATATGGAGACATGCTCTCGATGGAACAATTAAGAATGCTAATACATTACTATCACCCATTGTCAAAGTCACCGATGGGGAAAGTTTTGATCGCAACAGGCCAGTGGGACTTAACCTCAACCGCTATGAGGAATGCGGCATATATCAGGCACTTCCACGGTTCCTTATCCATTACAGTCCACAAAAACATGGTGCCAGGATTCTCCACCTTTCTCCAGACGTTTAACCCTTACCACCACCCAAAGTATTTGTATTTGCAGGAATTCTGGACTGCTGCATTTGGCTGTTTAACACCAATTACATATCCCTATGCAACTGGACCGAATCTCAAAAATTGTACAGGGGAAGAAGAGCTGGAGAGTCTTCCTGGGACAGAGTTTGAAATGAGCATGTCTGGTGAGAGCTACAGTATCTACAATGCAGTCTACGCCTTGGCACATGCTTTGCATGCCATATACTCATCGAGGCAGAAAAAGACGGTGCAAAGACTCAAGCTGGGTCCTCCGACAATAGCACCATGGGAGGTAATGTAAGACCCTTTCAGCACTATTGAATGGATCTGGCTGCTCTTTATAAATTTTCTCCACTGTTCCTCTGGCCTTACACTAGAGAGTCACATCAAGTTATCCTCATAGTAATGTTCTGGATTGCTTTTTTTTTTTCCTAATTGCAAGTGGACTTAAATTTGGTTTTAAAAATTAACTCTCCAGTTTTAGTTCAACAAATATTATTTGTATATAGTCCTGAGCCTAGGGACATGGGCTGGAGGTTCTAAGCAGCGTTACGCGCCTGGGTGAATTCTGGAAGGATCGTGCAAACACGTGATGCTGCTGGGAACGTGGTGCAATGGCAGCATTTAATTTAGTCCCCCTGGCTGGGTTGGGGGCTGGCTGTATGTCAGAGGTTCCATCCAGAAGCCTTGTGAGCATGCAGGCCTCATTTTCCATGGCTGTGGTCACGTTGGGTGATTCACATGCGCAGCAGCGTGGCTGGAGAGCAGTAAGGGCAGAAGCACTGGCATAACTTGAGGTGGGGCGGAACAGTAAGTTCCGCACTGTGCTAACCTCCATTTACTCCCCGGCATGAGGCAGCCCCTCCCCGTCCCTGTCAGAGCCATTCAGTGCAGTGAAGGCAACACGCAGTAGACGCCCTACGCGTTGCCTTCACCGCACTGAATGGCTCCGACGGGGAGGGTGCGGGTCCGCCTTGTGCCGGGTAGTAAACGGAGGTTAGCACCGTGCAGAAATTACCATTCTATCCCACCTCGAGCGACGCCACTGGGCAGAAGAGCCTGGAAACGTATTAAGTCAGACAGTGGCAGGACAGAGGGAGCCAAAAGAGCACACACACATACACACACCCCGAGGCAAAAACGAAACAATTACAGGTAGTTACACAAGACAAGGGAAATCTTCATGTTTGTTCTACAGGGGGGAAAGGGGGCATGATGAAAATGTGCAAATTTATTCCACTTCTAGGAGGGGGGATATTGTAATTGAAAGGTAGAGTTTTGATGATGCTGGAGATGTTGATGACATCTCTGCATGGGAGGAGGTCCATCATGAGTGTGACATGATGAGTTCTCGCCCTGGGTGACGCAAACCCAAGAGACAACTATGGTGACATTCATAACATGAATTACAGCACAATCCTGTGTAATCTTGCACCGGTGCAACATTAGATGCACCCGTGTAAGTGCACTTATGCCAGGGTAAGTGCACTTATACCGGTGCATGTGCTGTTACACCGGTGCATCCACTGTTACACCAGTGCAAGGTCACACAGGATTGCGCTGCCAATCCCATAGAGAGAAAGGGAGAAAAAAACCCTTATAAGTACATAAACTTTATAGTTTTCTTTATGAAAATCATTGCATTCCTACACACTCTTGTTAATCCAGAGGTTTTGCATTCTTACATAGCTTCATCCATTTCTAAGAAAAGTTCATTTCAACAACAGTGCTGGGGATGAGGTACTTTTCAATGAAAACATGGAACTGTCCAATGGATACGACATTGTGAACTGGCTCACTTTCCCAAATGAATCCTTCATCCCAGTGAGAGTTGGAATGATGGATTCCCAGGCTTCCTCAGGCCAGAGATTTAGCATAAATGAAGATGACATTATATGGCCTGACAGATTTAACCAGGTTAGTTTCCCAGACATTAGTGCCTGGCAGCATCCACTGAATGCTGTGGATGGATTGCCTAAAGAGAAAAAAAAAATCAGTGGTGATACCATTTTAATGTATTTTGTTTTGGAAATGGTAAAATTTCAGCCATCTCTTTCTATAGAGAGTAAAAAACATGAATCAATAAATTAAATCCCAGTCATTTAAATTGAATTTTCCATTATCTACATGTAGACGTTGCCCGATTCTATCTGTAGTGAGCGATGCCACCCTGGACAAAGCAAAAACGTCCGCGAAGGGGAACCACCTTGTTGCTATGATTGTTTCCAGTGTCCAGAGGGGACCATTTCTAACCAGACAGGTCGGTGGTCCCACCAATTCTATTCCAAGTTATTTCTTTCAAGTTCACCCTTTTTCCATTTCACATTAGGCATGAACATATTCTGATTCTCTGTTTTTGTACTTTTTTGTGTGTGTAATCACCCTGAGATGCGCTTAGCTTTTCGAGGTTTTTACCCTGCCCCCTCGGAAGTGCACCGGACAAAGGGCATTGGCCTGGCCTCTGATTGGCCAGGCAGGGTCACGTGGGTATGGGCAGCGACTGAGGGAACACCGCAGCACACTCGGACCCTCAGTTCCCTCCCCGGAAGCAACCCCATCCCGCACTGCCTTAGCATAGTCTTGGATTAGCCGGTCGCCCATTGGGGGCCAGGTAGGAATTTTTGGCTTCCAACAGATTGGAAATAGTTGCAAGTTTTTTCGCCTACCTCAGACTTTGCTCTAGGGAGCGGGTCATTAGCCAGTTGGTCACCTGGCAGGTGGCATGGCATGTGGGGATGCGTAGGTAGTATGGAAAGGGCTTGGCGTGCACCTTGAGGTCGGCAAGACCGGGGGGGGGGTGAGCCAGGACCGCTCATAATGACACTTGACCGGGTCGGTGAGGCTGGCTGCCAAGCCCCCTGGCTGGAGCAGGTGAGGCCCATCAATGGCTTGGCTAGTATGGGCATCAAAACTGCTCCACTGTCCCAACCCTTTGGGCTTGGCTGTGATAGGCTCCCTCAGGTGGTGACTGAGGGGGTCTGGAGCCAGTGTGTTGGACGCCATCAAAAGACAGGGGGAGGTAGATGGCTAGCGCCATTTTCCCCAAATAGTGCTCGCACGCCTCTGGGGGGTGGTTTAGTTACCCCTAGTTATTGCCTCTGCAGGTTTTGTTGTTAATATAAATAAATTGACCATAACTCCAAACGTGACTTGTCTGGTGTGCTCATTTGGGGGGTGTAAGGGTAAACACTTGTTCTATTATTTAACAGTTTTCTTGGTCATCTGGTGCTGGCAACAGCTCTCTGCAGAACTGTCTCCTGGTTGCCATTTTGATTTCTCCAATCTGTCCCAGGTGCCACATTATCTGAGGGCATTTTCAGGGGGAGGAGTCATCTGCTACAAGAGCATTCACAAAGGTTCCAGACAAAATGGAATCTCACCCTCACAAATTAGGTTGAGATTCTTCTAACATGTTTGGCAACCATTTTGATTTGTTTTGCTACAGTCAGTCTAATTGACCCTTCCTTAAATCAATGGTTAGCTGTATCAGAATTACAGCACAATCCCTACATACCGTATTGACCTGAGTATAAGACTCAATTTTGTCCCCTAAGGCAAGTCTTTAAAGTAGGGGTGCGGCCTACAATCAATGTCTAGCTTTTCTGCCTAGAGTTTTCTGCAAAGTGTCCCTTTTTCAAGCCTCTCCAAGTCTCTTTCAAAGGTAAAACACTTTTTTATTTTTTAAAACTGCAAAAGCTGCGTTTTCAGCTCTTAATCACTTGCTAAATGGCCAGGATATCTCTAGCAACCTCTAGCCTTAGAGGCATTTGAAAAAAATTAACACTTAAGTTCCAGCCCCAGGACTCTGTGGAAACTAAGATATTTATTGATCCTGAAGTTTGAAAGTTGAGAGCAAGAGCTCCTGCATAGGCTTATCATATCCAAATGGGGACAGAGTGCCAACCTTTAGGTTGAAATCCTATGCACACCTTCCTGGGAGTAAGCCCCATTGAATGCAATAGGACTTACTTCCGAGTAGACATGCATAGGATTGTGCTGTTAACCATTGAAATTTGGGCAGGTGCAGCTCATCATCATGGAAGGGTGCAACAAGCTGCACCTGCCCAAATTCCAAAGGTTAAAGGTAGGCACTCTGTCCCCCTTTGGATCTGGGAAGGCTACATATACTAGTGTGCCCAGATTCAATAAGGGAAAGGGTGCCTATGTCTTTAACTGTACTAAAGCTGTACTGTTTAACTATTCTGTTAATGTGTATATTTTCTTTAAGTTAAAAAAGTTAAAAATTATTTTTAAAAATATAGCTCCAAACTTTAAGGGTGCGGCTTATAATCAGGAGCATCCTATACTCGGGGCAATATGGTATCTACTGAGAAATAAGCTGCATTGAGTTCAGTGGGATTATTATTAGGTCAGTGTGTCAGATTACGGCCTAAGGTGATTATATGTTACAGAGTCCTTTCACATGGTGGCCATCTCTCCTTCTTTCAGATGTGAATCATTGTGACAAGTGCCCAGATGATCGGCATCCAAACCAGCACCATAATCTATGCATCCTTAAAGATATCACTTTCCTCGGATACAATGATATTTTGGGGCTCAGTTTGGCTTCCTCCGCACTTTCCTTTTCTCTGCTCACAGCTGTGGTGCTTGGGATCTTTATTAAATATCGGAACACTCCCATCGTCCGAGCCAACAATCGAGATCTTACCTACCTTCTCCTGATCTCCCTCTTGCTCTGCTTCCTTTGCTCCTTGATGTTCATCGGAGGACCCAGCAGGATGTCCTGCCTCCTTCGACAAACTGCTTTTGGCAATGCTTTTTCTCTTGCTCTTTCTTGTGTGTTGGCCAAAACCATCACTGTGGTTCTGGCATTCATGGCCACAAACCCTGGAAATAAGTTGAGGAAATGGGTGGGGAAAAGACTGTCCAATTGCGTTATCCTTTTGTGCTATCTCGTTCAAATCGTTATATGTGCCATTTGGTTAGGGACATCTCCACCATTTCCAGATCTCGATATGTTCTCGCTATCTGAACAAATCATAGTGGAATGTAATGAGGGTTCAGATACCATGTTCTACATTGTCCTGGGCTACATGGGCTTCCAGGCTTGTAGCAGCTTCACTGTGGCTTTCTTAGCCAGGAAACTGCCTGACACTTTCAATGAGGCCAAGTTCATCACCTTCAGCATGTTGGTCTTTTGCAGTGTCTGGGTCTCCTTTGTTCCAACCTATCTGAGTACCAAGGGCAAATACATGGTGGCTGTGGAGATCTTCTCCATTTTGGCCTCCACTGCTGGGTTGCTGGGTTGCATCTTTGCCCCTAAGGTATACCTTATTTTGCTGAAACCAGAAGTGAATACTAAGAAACTCTATTTGAAGGAAAAGCGTTCTGTAAACTAATTGGCTGTGCATAATTTCTAGAGAAACAGTTTAAGTTTCTTCCTGGTCAACTACGTGGATTGTAGTCATGTGCATTCTATGTGTGATGCATGCAATCCTGCAAATTTGCAGAATCCCACTATTACTATGGCCAGCAAGGTATACACTGGATGAGAAGTGAGGTAGGATAAAATAGATGATCATGTATTATCACTGAGATGTCAATAAAAATTGAAAGCACTGATGCTTTTTCATTTTGAAAAGGATGATGAATAGGTTGACAATACACATATACATATACATATACATATGTATACATACATACATACATACATACATACAGAGAGAGAGAGAGAGAGAGAGAGAGAGAGATGCATATGCATATGCATATGCATATGCATATGCATAAAAATACATATTTTACATACAACAAAAATGAATAAAAATTTCCCAGGAAGATTTTGTTTCCACCCCCAATCAATTCTTTAGTTCTTGTTGGGTTATGTGTTTTTACTTTATATTTTAATTTTCAATTTTGTTCGAAAGCTTTCATGGCCCGCGATTACTGTGCAGTGTTGTATACATACGGGAAAGGACGCCATGTAATAAAAAGACTTGTATTTTAATCACCTCCAAAGCCTAGACGGATCTCCTGATGGCAGCCGGCATAGGCACACAGAAATCACTAAAATCCAAGGGTATTAGCCCAACGTTTCATTCCGGTCTCGGAACCTCTTCCTGGGGCGAAATAGAGAAGATTCAGATGGTGTTGTTCTTTGCTGACTACCTGTTCATTTAAGTATCACCGGGTCACGAGGAGGAAGTGATTAATCAAGGTGAAAGTGACTGCTGCAGCTGGAGCCGCGCTCACCCGCCGTTGCTGTCCTTAGTGTAGAATCGGCAGCAGCTGTGGGTGTTTCTCAACAAAAAGTGCTGTGGCTGTTGCTGTTTTACACACGAGGAGTGCACTTTCCCCTTCTTCTTTCTTTGGGACTTATCCTTTGTTATAACTGCCCGATCTTCTTCCTTATCGTTTCCCTTCTCCTTATGCATGTCGGATCCTTTCATGTTGATGCTCTGTCTATCTGTTATGATCGGTAACCAGATGCGGTTTGTAAACACATGTGAATGCATGTGAATGCAATAAAAGTTATATCGGCATGACGTACAGACATATTAAAACTAGAATAGCAGAGCATGAGAGATCGTGGAGATTAAATCATCCGGAACAATCCGCGATAGCTGAACATGCGATAAAAGAGGGACATTCTATCCGCTTTGAAGAAGCTAGATGCTTACAGAAGGAAGACAACTACAAAGTTTTAAGACACCTAGAAGCTCTGGAAATAAGCAAAAAAGGACCAGGAGAGCTGGTGAATCACCAACAGGATCTGGCATTTGCAAACCGCATCTGGTTTCCGATCATAAGAGATAGACAGAGCATCAACATGAAAAGATTCGACTTGCATAAGGAGAGGAGAAACGATAAGGAAGAAGATCGGGCAGTTATAACAAAGGATAAGTCCCAAAGAAAGAAGAAGGGGAAAGTGCACTCCTCGTGTGTAAAACAGCAACAGCCACAGCACTTTGTGTGGAGAAACACCCACAGCTGCTTCCGATTCTACACTAAGGACAGCAACGGCGCGTGAGCGCGGCTCCAGCTGCAGCAGTCACTTTCACCTTGATTAATCACTTCCTCCTCGTGACCCGGTGATACTTAAATGAACAGGTAGTCAGCAAAGAACAACACCATCTGAATCTTCTCGATTTCGCCCCAGGAAGAGGTTCCGAGACCGGAATGAAACGTTGGGCTAATACCCTTGGATTTTAGTGATTTTTGTGTGCCTATGCCGGCTGCCGTCAGGAGATCCGTCTAGGCATTGGAGGTGATTAAAATACAAGTCTTTTTATTACATGGCGTCCTTTCCCGTATGTATACAACACTGCACATTTTAATTTTCGTACATTTATAATTTTCTTATTTTTTTTATTTGCTATCCATATTGTTACCTGCCTTGAATATTATCAGAGAAAGGTGGTGAAGGGACCTTTAAATCAATCAATCAATCAATCAATCAATCAATCAATCAATCAATCAATCAATCAGTCAATAAGTGAATTAATCAATCAGTCAGTCGGTGAACATGAGCTGCACCATAAGTTGACATTGAGAGCAATCTATCTAACCTTCCAACCCAACAAAGAGAGGACAATATTTTTGGTGTGCGATACACAAATATTTTCTCTGTTCTTTAGTACGGAGAAGCTCAGAGGGAGCCCGTCTTCAGCACTTTCATTATCTCCCCTGTACTTATACTGTGATTGAGGGTTTTCTGTGAGGAAGCCCCAGGGGACTCTGAGAAGTAACTTCCAATATCATAAACAACAGTAAAGCAAAAGAAAAAAAGGGGGTTGCAAAATCTGTCAAAAACCTGCATACGCTACGGAGTCTGCTATAAAAAGGTCTTTTTTGCTACTGAAATCACTGCAGAGTGAGGAGATAACAGGGATCCTTCACGGTGAGGGGGAATAATATTTTAAATGACACCCAAAGACTCCAATAAACAGGCTGATCATATTCAGCATAACAAATGGTCTTTTATGTTGTTAGCCATCACTGTTGTTCTGCATGAATGAAGCCTTCAAGTTTTAAAGAGAATGTGATGGTCTCCATGAAGATACTGTCCCTCTTTCTCCTGCTTCTGTTCCTTCCTGGAACTTCCAGCAAGAACTGGGAGGGACGACACAGAACAACAAATGCCAGATATGGATTAGATTATTTTAAGCCTGGAAACCATATCATTGGTGGAATTCTGTCTCTGAGTGTTGGTCTGTTTCCATGGAAGCTTTTTAATACCCGACCACAGCACTTCAGTAATTTTGACTATATGTAAGTGCAAATGAATTTTTGCTTTAGTACAATATGATGTGGTGCAATATAACAAGGGAATTGGAGGTTTTACAAAGAATTGATCGTCATTTTTCAAAATGTTTCATGAATGTAGGAGAAGTAATCTCCTTATGTGGTTTACTGGTTCAGGAGAATTTGGCCATAACAGACAAAAGGACTTAACAAACAAACAAACTAACAAACAAAAAAACCCAGTGTTTGATGCACAAATACAAATAGAACCATATACATCCTGTGAAGTTCGAATCAATTTGTATATAACCATATACAACTAGATAGTTTGTGTTCATTTTTTATCCTAGCAATCAACCTTGAGTACAATCCTCCAAGCAACACAATTTAAAAATATTTGGATTTTTGTAAGTCTCCTAATTCTTTGCAGGTTTAACATGTCCCATGACAAAGTTAACTTGTAAGGTTTTTAGACGTGTTGCACTTTCTTGTCTATGCATCTCACATCCCAAGACTATCCAGCGCTGGTACAACGGGGCCATGTGGCCCATTCTGTATGCAGTACTGCAGTGTTTCTCAAACTGTGGGTCTAGTATGGTGGGTCACATACTGATTTCTGGTGGGTCCCCAGCGATGGAAAGATCAGCAAAGTAATTGCCATAAGTCCTGAGGCTATTAAAAATTCAGGTAGCTGCTAATCACCCTTTAAAGAACTGAGCTCCTGCAGTTTGCAAGCTTGTGTAAATATGGGGAGATAAAAGTTTGAGCGTCTCGTAAAGCTAGTAAAGCTAGATGGGTCATTTTAAAAAGTGGGTCTCGATGCTATAAAGTTTGAGAACCACTGCAGTACTGTATAGGAGCAGAATGGAGAACTTCTCGGGGTAAGGTGATGTTTCTCCCCTTATGCCGGGTAAACCCCTAGCAGTGGGACTACTTTGATCTGCACGAAAGATCATGGATCTGCTTTCCGGCATGTTTTCAACACCTTATCAGGCAGCATCTCCCATGGAATTATTCTGAGCTACACTGGGTAGCAATTATGAGCCAGTAGCAATTTGCTCATACTGACTGTAGATTTGTTTATTATAATTTTGCTTTATAGTTTATCCGCAGCTGCTCCTGGATTCCCAGGTGGTGGCTGTGGCCAGGGGGGCCTTTGCCCAGGTTCGGCTGGTGCGCCAGCTGCGACTTTATTTGGATCGTGCAGACCTGACCACGGTGATCCATGCCACAGTGACATTGTGACTAGATTATTGTAATGCGCTCTACATGGGGCTGCCCTTGAAGACGGTTTGGAAACTGCAATTAGTGCAGAATGTGGCGGCCCATGTGGTCACTGGAGGTAGGCAGTTTGACTCCGTCAGGCCACTCCTCCGACGGCTGCACTGGCTGCCGATTCGTTTCCGGGCCCAATTCAAAGTGCTGGTTTTGACCTTTAAAGCCCTATACAGCTTGGGGCCAGGATATTTGAGAGACCGCCTACTTCTATGTAGTCCAGCTCATCTCCTTAGATCATCAGAGAAGGCCCTTTTGCAGGTGCCATCGCCCAGGGAGGTGTGAGGTGTGGCGGCCAGAAACAGGGCCTTCTCAGTAGTGGCACCAAACTTATGGAATTCCCTCCCCTTTGACTTACAAACTGCTCCCTCCTTGGACACTTTCCGGTGAGGCCTAAAAACCTTCTTGTTCAAAGAAGCCTTAAGAACATAAGAACATAAGAAGAGCCCTGCTGGATCAGGCCAAAAGCCCATCCAGTCCAGCTTCCTGTATCACACAGTGGCCCCACCAGATGCCCCAGGGAGCACAAGACAACAAGATAACCTGTTTCCCGTTGACACTCCCTTGCACCTGGCACAGAGAAAACCCACTTCTAAAACCAGGAGGTTGCTTATGGCTTGTAACCTGTGATGGTCTTTTCCTCCATGAATCTGTCCAAACCCCTTTTAAAGACATCTAGGCCAGGTGCCATCACCACATCCTGTGGCAAGGAGTTCCACAGATGAATTACACGCTGGGTAAAGAAATATTTTCTTTTGTCCATTCTAACTCTCCCTCCACTCAATTTTAGTGCATGTCCCCTGGTTCTGGTGTTGTGCGAGAGGGAGAAGAATTTCCCTCTATCCACTCTCTCCATCCCATGCATAATTTTATACGTCTCCATCATGTCCCCACTCAGGCGCCTTTTTTCTAGGCTGAAAAGCCCCAGACGCTGTAGCGTTTCCTCATAAGGGAGGTGCTCCAGCCCACTAATCATTCTGGTCGCTCTTTTCTGCACCTTTTCCAATTCAACTATATCCTTTTTGAGGTGTGGTGACCAGAACTGGACACAATACTCCAGATGTGGCCTTACCATCGATTTGTACAAAGGCATAATGATATTGGCCGTTTTATTCTCAATCCCTTTTTTAATGATCCCAAGCATGGAATTGGCCTTCTTCACAGCCGCCGCACACTGGGTCGACACTTTCATTGACCTGTCCACCTGCACCCCAAGATCTCTCTCTTGATCCATCACAGACAACTCAGAACCCATTAGCGTATATGTGAAATTTTGGTTTCTTGCCCCAATGTGCATCACTTTGCACTTACTTACATTGAAGCGCATCTGCCATTTTTCTGCCCATTCTCCCAGTTTGGAGAGATCCTTCTGGAGCTCTTCACAATCCCTGCTGGTTTTCACCACCCGGAAAAGTTTAGTGTCATCTGCAAACTTGGCCACCTCACTGCCTATCCCTGACTCCAGGTCATTTATGAATAAGTTGAAAAACACCGGTCCCAAGACCGATCTTTGGGGCACACCGCTTTTCACCTTTCGCCATTGTGAAAATTGCCCATTGATTCCCACTCGCTGTTTCCTGGTCTTCAGCCAGTTCCTAATCCACAAGAGGACCTGCCCTCTTATTCCCTGACTGCGGAGTTTTCTCCGGAGCCTTTCATGAGGGACCGTGTCAAACGCCTTCTGAACCCTTGCCTTTTTTAACATCTCGCTGGTACAGGTGGGGGTGCTGCTGTTTTTATGCTCCTGTTTTAATTGTAGCATTCATCTTTTTAATTGATTTTAGATACTGTTTTTATTAATTTTCATTAATTGTTTTTTACTCTTTTAAAATGTGATTATTTTTGTATTTTTTATTGTAGTTTCTTTTGTTGTTGTTGTTGTAAGCCGCCTTGGGTCTCTTCGGGGAGAAAGGCGGGATAAAAATACAGTAAATAAATAAAATATTTTCTGACAGGTTTGAATATGTTTGTGACCCCAAGACTTCCAAAGTTTGTGATACAATAAATGGACATGAATACATAGAAATCCATTACCTTATTTTTCATTGTAGTTTCCTATCAAAGAACTTCCAGCATTCTTTGGCTTTCATCTTTGCTATTGATGAGATCAACAAGAATCCAAACCTGTTACCCAATGTCACCCTGGGCTTCCGAATATATGATAACTACTTCCAAAATATAATATCTGTTATCACCCTTTCCCTGCTGTCTGGACAAAACCAAAGCTTCCCTAATTACTGGTGTGGAAGTCAATACATGTTGGCGGCAGTTGTTGGAGGATTGAGCTCTGAAATTTCCATCCGAATAGCCACCATCTTAGGTCTCTACAAGACCCCGCAGGTAGGGAAGCGTGAAAAGGGTGTGGAACAAATTGCTTTAAATGTGAAATATTGAGAAGACAAAATCTCCCTGTTGCACCAGACTTGAAGTATAACATCGCTTACATCAATATGGGTAATGGGAGGAGCAACAGATTTGGGGTGCCCTTCTGCTATTAGTTTGCCACAAAGCATGAGTCACACTGATCCACTTCCAACTCCGTAAAACGAAAATGAACATTTGTAGTTATGGTGCACAGGATACTAGGTGAACAGCACAATCCTGTGTAGAGATCCGACAGGGCGCCCAGGGCCGCCTGCCAGATCCTGTTCTGCCAGCTGCCCACCATGCAGCGGGCCAGAGGTCTACTCGGGGAAGGGAATGTTTGTCCACTTCCCCGGGTGTAAACCGGGGTGGGCATGATGGGCCTCCACAGTGTTCCGCCAGCTAAGTCAGAGGAGGTCATGTAATGGCCAGGCAGGGATGGGGATATGGTGAACATTACCTTCCTCCGGCGGCCGATTCCTCGGTCTGGTGATGGAGTGAGGAAGGCCGGCCTTACAGCTTGTTTGCAACACTTTAAAATGGCGGTGGGCGCGCTCCGCAGTTCTAAAGATGACGAGGATTGTGCCGCTTGTGTCCAGTGGAAAGATATTCTTATGAGGCTCATCTGTTCCTTTATTAGCTTGAATCTTGGGTTACTCTTTAACACCATTTGGAAAAGAATCATACCTAGGCCGAGACATGCCATGTTTGTATTTGCAATGACAGAAACGTTCACTGTGTAGACTATTGGATGCATGTAGTGATATATGTGAAGAACTGACAGCAATAGAAAAATAGTTGTCATTGTCAAAATAAAGAAGCAGAGTTTATTGGTTGGAATGTCAGAATAGGTCTGTAGAGACCATGGCTCAAAATCACACTCAAGTCCAAATTCTATCCCCCGCCACATTATCGCATGCATCTGAGTCAAGAGAGGATGCACTACATGTTATGATAAGGGTAAGGTAAGGTAACTACACATTATCAGACTGCCTGCCAGACGTACCTAAAAATGTACTGTACTTCTTCCTCATAGGCTGACCAATCAGCTATGTGCCTCATTATAGATATGCTAGATGTCCTGGTACCATATGTCTGAGGAGATGAAACTGATGCTTTGCAAAGGCTGCTCAGAATTCGCCACCAGTGGCATGCCTCATGTGTCCTTGGCAGCTGATTTATGACAGCAGAACAGTGTCCTGACAGGATTGGACAGTCAGTCACTCCAGTGGTGTCACTGGAATGGGTGCAGAGCTGTAAGTGGCACAGGACTCTGCATGCACGTTTGTGATGACTCTAAAGTAAGGGCTGCCGCCTTATGGCACATTTGCGACAGCTTAGGGCGGTGGATTGCTTGATGGCAAAAGCTTAACTGGCGGAAGTAAGAGGAGGCCGTGTAACGACCGAGGCGGGCCGGTAGGAGATGGGGATATGGTGGACGGCATCCGCAACCCCCCCCCGGGCTGCCTCAGCCAATGGCCCTCTCCCTCGCCTTCCGGACTTCCCCGCACCCACTGAGGAATCTCTTACCTGTGGTGGCCATGGGGACATCCCGGCAGCAGAGTAAGGGCTGCTGGCCTAACGCCGGTGGCCCTTACTTTAGAATCATTGCTAACATGCCATGTTGACAGCTTAGGGTGGCAGAGCACTCGCTTAGCTGTCCTATACCTCTGGTGTTGCTGGAGGGGGTGCAGAGCTGTCAGTGGCACATGACACTGCAACATGCTGTGCAAGTGGCTCCTCTCTCCTGCCTTCAGAGCCATTTGGAACAGACAGAACCAATTTGCAGGAGCTCAGTGGAGTCTCTTCTCCGCTGCTGTCACTGCCTCAAATGGCTTCTATGGCAGGTGGGAGGGGCTGCTTACACGGCACATTGCAACACCGTGAGCAGTGGTGGCGTCATTGCAGGGGGGGCGGAGCTCTAAGTTGAGATCGGAGCCTCTGTTACACGGAGGAACGAAGCGGCCCCGCCCCCTCGCCTTCGGAGCCTTTCAGGGAAGCGAAAGCAACGTGCAGGAGACTCCCTGCGCGTTGCTTTTGCTTCCCTGAAAGGCTCCGAAGGCGAGGGGATGAGGCTGCTTTGTTCCTCCATGTAACGGAGGCTCTGATATCAGCGGAACTTAGAGCTCCACCCCCCCTGCAGTGACGCCATTGATCGTGAGCCACTTACAGCTCTGCAAGTAAATGACACTCCAGACGCCACTGGAGTGACTGACTGTTCAATCCTATCATCAGATTTATGGCAGCAGTATCCGAGGACGCCCATTGGGCTTTCCTAGCGCTACACCGGGGGAAGGGGTCGAACGTCCCCTTTCCCCAAGTAGACCTGCGGGCTACTCCAGAGCAGCCCAGTGTGAGCATGGGATCCGACGCACGGCCCTGGGCCACCCGCCCGATAGTTACGTAGGATTGCTCTGTGAGTCTGTGATCACTCTGCCACTCACCTTCCTCACAGGGTTAGTATGAGGATAGGGGAAATTCAGTTGCCATGTATGCAATTTTGAGCTCTTTAGGGAAAGAGATATGGTGGATTAATCCACTGTTTAGCAGCATTTTTTCCTGCCAGCTCTGTCAAACAGAGAACGTTATTATTTAAACAGAGAGATAAGAAGATATCATTAAAAGAACTTATAATGCAATTCTCCTTTCTCTTGACATTTCCCTGTGATCCATCCTGCTCCTTATCCTAGCTCTTTGGAGGAATTTTGAATTCTCAAGAGCATCTTGCTTTCCTCAAATGACTTTGTCATAATTAGTGGAAAATGTAGGTATATATATTGTCAACTCTCTTTCATGGTTCTAAATAATCATGGTATTCTTTCTCCTCAGCTCAGTTATGGACCTGTACACCTAGGACTGAACTATAAAAGTCAATTCCTTTCTTTATACCAAATGGTTCCGAAGGAGGTTTCAAAGTATGAAGGAATAGTGCAGTTGATAAGGTATTTCAGGTGGACCTGGATTGGCCTCATTTTTCCATATGATGCCAGTGGAAATTATTTTGCAAAAAGCATAACATCCTTGTTCAGTCGGAATGGCATCTGTATTGCTTTTGCAGAAGAAGTGCCTGCTGTATCTGTACAAGGGATGGAAAACAGGAAATATGTTTTTAATAACAGAAAAATTCTAACAGCTCTTGATGTAACTAAAGCCAATGTGATTGTTACATATGGGAACATGCTCGACATGGAACAATTAAAAATGCTAATACATTATTATCACCCATTGTCCAAGACACCGATGGGGAAGGTTTGGATCGCAACAGGCCAGTGGGACTTAACCTCAACGGCTATGCGGAATGCGGCATATATCAGGCACTTCCACGGTTCCTTATCAATTGCAGTCCACAAAAATGAGGTGCCAGGATTTTCGGCCTTTCTCCAAACATTTAACCCTTACTACCACCCAAAGTATTTGTATTTGCAGGAATTCTGGACTGCTGCATTTGGATGTTTAACACCAATTACTTATCCCTATGCGACTGGACCGAATCTCAAAAATTGTACAGGGGAAGAAAAGCTGGAGAGTCTTCCAGGAACAGAGTTTGAAATGAGCATGTCTGGTGAGAGCTACAGTATCTACAATGCGGTATATGCCCTGGCACATGTATTACATGGCATATACTCATTGAGGCAGAAAAAGATGGTGCAAAGACTCAAGCTGGGTCCTTCGACAATAGCACCATGGGAGGTAATGTAAAAACCCTTTCAATAGTATCGCAAGGACTGGCTGCTCTTTATAAATTTTCTCCACTGTTCCTCTGGCAATAATCTAGAGAGTCACATCAGGTTATCCTCATAGTAATGTTCTGGATTGCTTTTTTCCTAATTGCAGATGGACTTAAATATTTTATAAAAAAACAACTCTCCAGTTTTAGTTCAACAAGTATTTGCCCCTTTTACACAGGTCTAAATACTGAAGAGTGTGCAAAGCTTAAAAAGTGTTTAGGAGAAGCCCTTTGCTTGATTAATGAGCATTGCAAGAAGACACATTCTTATTTGATGCTTAAAGTAAAGGTAAAGGTATCTCCTGCTCGAAAGCCAGTCATGTCCAACTCTAGGGTGCAGTGCTCATCTCTGTTTCTAAGACTAAATAGCCAGCGCTGTCCAAAGATGCTTCCATGGTCACATGGCCAGCATGACTAATTTAACACTGTTACCTTCCCGCTATCTATTTATCTACTTGCAATTACTCGCTTTTAAACTGCTACTGTAGGTTGACAGGAGTTGGGACAGGAGACGGAAGCTTACTCCATCACACGACACTTGGGTCTCGAAGTGCTGTCCTACCGACCTTCTGGTCTGCAGTTCAGCATCTTAAACACGAAACCATCACGTTCCTTATTTGGTGCTTATCTTCAGTTTAAAAATACTGAAGCAGAACAAGTTTTCAATAGGGTAAGTGTGGAAAGGAATCTCCCAGTCCGCTGCCATAAGTCCAGTAATGGGGGCGCAAAAGGCATTCTGCTGTCATATGTTCTGGAGATGCCGGTGCAAGTGGATTGAGGCTTTCTATTCCCAAGAGTGTCCCACCCAAGATGAACAGGTGCAGATAATTTAAGTGATAAGGTCGTGGCGGGAGTGGGTTGTGGGCAGTTGGATGGAGCATCAGGGAAGAATTGTGGCAGGGAGAGGGGAGCACAGCAGGCATTGGGGGCAGGAGGGAATGGATTTCAGTGACAGTAGCTCACACTGGGATCCTATGCCCCCTTCCCAGCTCAGACCCACCCACTGAGTCTCTTTGGACTTCCACCAGCAAAATAGCTGGCATAGGTTCAAGGAGATCCATTGACAGCCAAGTGGCCTACTGGGAGGAAAGTGAAAAAAGTTTTAGCTTATTTTTCTTGGGCTGTCTGGTCACCCCATCACTACTGGATGCACATGCACTTCAGCAGAGTGGCCGTATCAAATAAGATGGTTGGGGGTAGGATTGGAGTCAATGTAATTTTTCAATCCTAATGTTAGCAAATGTCCATGAGTGTGCTGGCAAATGTCCATGAGTGTGCACATGCCAGCACCCCACAACTCTTTCCATGGAAGGTGTTTGTCTAGAGAAGTAGCATTGCAGCATTCCACATTGAGTGAATATTCTCTCAATAAAAAAAAAATCCCCCTCTCCAAACAAGCACTCTCTCCAAAGACAGGAGCAGTGAATGTTATAGCAATGAATGTGTGTCTTATTGCTACACTCTTGAACGTTGTCTAGCCATGGAAATTCTGCACAGTTGGATAATATTTGAGCAGATCCATATAAACCTTTATAATATAAAGACAAGTCAGACTAGCTAATATTTACTACAGCCCAATGCTACTTACATTCTCCTCTGGGGGAATGCGCAATCCACTAGCGGAGATGAAAGTATCCAAGCATAAAAGTCTGGATCCTGCTGCGACTCACATGATGACGTTGAGCGCTCTGGTGCCACTGGCCATCACAGAGTCTGCCCATGCAATCACACGCATAGACCTGTGACCAGGCCAGGCCACCATCCATTAGTGTGTGGTGAGTTGGCGGTGGGATTGGGCAGTGGGAGGAACTAAGAACATAAGAAAAGCCCTGCTGGATCAGGCCAAAAGCCCATCTAGTCCAGCTTCCTGTATCACACAGTGGCCCCACCAGATGCCTCAGGGAGCACAAGACAACAAGATAACCTGTTTCCCGTTGTCACTCCCTTGCACCTGGCACAGAGAAAACCCACTTCTAAAACCAGAAGGTTGCTTATGGCTTGTAACCTGTGATGGTCTTTTCCTCCATGAATCTGTCCAAACCCCTTTTAAAGGCATCTAGGCCATATGCCATCACCAAATCCTGTGGCAAGGAGTTCCACAGATGAATTACACGCTGGGTAAAGAAATATTTTATTTTGTCTGTTCTAACTCTCCCTCCACTCAATTTTAGTGCGTGTCCCCTGGTTCTGGTGATGTGGGAGAGGGAGAAGAAGTTCCCTCTATCCACTCTCTCCATCCCATGCATAATTTTATACGTCACAATCATGTCCCCACTCAGGCGCCTTTTTTCTAGACTGAAAAGCCCCAGACGCTGTAGTCGTTCATCATAAGGGAGGTGCTCCACCCCACAAATCAATCTGTTCGCTCTTTTCTGAACTTTTTCCAATTCTACTATATCCTTTTTGAGGTGTGGTGACCAGAACTGGACACAATACTCCAGATGTGGCCTTACCATCGATTTGTACAAAGGCATAATGATATTGGCTGTTTTAATCTCAATCCCTTTTTTAATGATCCCGAGCATGGAATTGGCCTTCTTCACAGCCGCCGCACACTGGGTCAACACTTTCATCAACCGGTCCACCTGCACCCCAAGATCTCTCTCTTGATCCGTCACAGACAACTCAGAACCCATTAGTGTATATGTGAAATTTTGGTTTCTTGCCCCAATGTGCATCACTTTGCACTTAATTACATTGAAGCGCATCTGCCATTTTGCTGCCCATTCTCCCAGTTTGGAGAGATCCTTCTGGAGCTCTTCACAATCCCTGCTGGTCTTCACCACCCGGAAAAGTTTAGTGTCATCTGCAAACTTGGCCACCTCACTGCCTATCCCCAACTCCAGGTCATTTATGAATAAGTTGAAAAGCACTGGTCCTAAGACCGATCCTTGGGGCACACCGCTTTTCACCTCTCGTCATTGTGAAAATTGCCCATTGACTCCCACTCCCTGTTTCCTGGTCTTCAACCAGTTCCTAATCCACAAGAGGACCTGCCCTCTTATTCCCTGACTGTGGAGTTTTCTCAGGAGCCTTTCATGAGGGACCGTGTCAAACGCCTTCTGAAAATCCAGATATATAATATCCACAGGTTCGCTCGCATCCACATGCCTGTTGACCTTTTCAAAAAATTCTAAAAGGTTTGTGAGGCAAGACTTCCCCTTACAGAAGCCATGCTGACTCTCCCTCAGCGGAGCTTGTTCTTCTGAGGGAGATGTGTTTTAAGATTTTATCCTTAATGAGACTTTCCACCATCTTCCCCGGAACAGATGTTAGGCTGACCGGCCTGTAGTTTCCCGGATCCCCCCTCCTTCCTTTTTTAAAGATTGGCGTGGCATTAGCTATCCTCCAATCCTCTGGCACAGTGGCCGTTTTAAGGGACAAGTTGCATATCTTGGTCAATAGGTCAGCAACTTCATTCTTGAGTTCCTTCAGAACTCTTGGGTGGATGCCATCCGGGCCTGGTGATTTATTGATCTTTATTTTGTCAATTAAGTCTGAGACGTCTTCTCTTTTAACCTCTATTTGACTTAATTCTTTAGTCAGGGGAGACCGTTCCGGCAGCGGTATTTGCCCGTGGTCTTCTGCCGTGAAGACAGATGCAAAAAACTCATTTAATTTCTCTGCAGTCTCCAAGTCCCCTTTTATCACCCCTTTCTCTCCCTCACCATCCAGTGGACCAACCGTTTCCCTGGCAGGTTTCCTGCTTCTAACATATTTGAAGAAGCTTTTATTATTCCCTTTTATGTTGCCTGCCATACGTTCCTCAAAGTCTTTCTAGGCCTCCCGTATCATCTTTTTACATTTCTTTTGCCACAGTTTGTGCTCCTGTTTATTTTCCTCATTAGGGCAAGACTTCCATTTATGGAAGGAAGCTTCCTTTCCTTTTATAGCCTCTTTAACTGTGCTTGTTAGCCATGCCGGCACCCTCCTGGACTTAGTCGAGCCCTTCCTCCTTTGTGGGATACACTCCCGCTGGGCCTCTATGACTGTTGTTTTAAACAGCCTCCATGCACTCTGGAGTGATTGGACTCTTTTTACCTTCCGTTTCAGCTTTTTTTTTTTTACTAGTCTCCTCATTTTGGGGAAGTCTGCCCTTCCGAAGTCAAAGCGGGGGGGGGGGGGAGAAGGAGGAATGCAAAACTGAGAGGGGAGAAGGAGGATTGCAGGGAGTGTCTGGATCAGGACGGGGGCAAGGAGGGAGATTGAATGGGAGATGGAGTGGGCAAATCTGGTGGCAGTAGCTTTCAGTTGAATCCTATCCCCTTCCCTCTCCTTTTTCCTCTCCCTTACTCACGTTGGTTCTGACCCTGCAAAATTTCTGATGCAGATCTGAAATGACCCATAGGGAATGAGTAACCTTTCCCCAAGGCAAAGGAATGAAAATTCCTTTACCTTAACGAGCCGTCCATGACTATCCCCCCACCATAGGATGCAGAGCACACCTCTTTGGCATGCTGGCATCGGCGGGGAGGGGGGAATTTAGGTTGCATTGGACTGTTAGACATGTAGCAGATAATCCAAGACATATCTGAGTTCAACGGAACTAACTCTCCAGTAAGTGAATTTATAATCTTAGGCCAGAGCTACCCAAACTGGGGCATCGTGACACCCAAGCCGGGAATGAAGGGTTGCTACACCCTTAAGGGGCGTGGCAACCCGTGGTGACGACGACGGCGCGTCCGGGATCGCGCCGCCGACGCCACGGCTGCGGACAATAAGGTCTGTGTTACCTGCATTGGTGGGCAGTGGGTGTCCAGTGGGGGGGAGCCTGAGGACCCCTCCGAGGCCTCCCCAAGCGTCGGAGCAGCACTCCGACGCGATCGCAACCCACTTCCGGTTTTACGAGAAACCGGAAGTGGGTTGCGATCGCATAGGAGTGCTGCTCCAACGCTTGGGGAGGCCTCGGAGGGTGTCTGCAGGCTCCCCACACACTCCTCCGCCGGACACCCACTGCCCACCAATTCAGGTAACACAGACCTTATTGTCCATGGCGGTGGCGGCGGCGCCGTGATCCCAGACGCGCCGACGCGATCCCTGGGAAGGCCCCGCTGCCACTTAGAGCAGCGAAGGGCCTTTCCAGGAGTTTGGGAACCTCTGTCATATACATTTGAGACCTCTAATATAAATAGCAGTGGCATTCATAACACAAATTACTCCCATAGAGACAAAGAGGGAGAAATAAACCTCTATCAGTTCCAAGACTTTATAGTTTTCTCTATGAAAATCCTTACATTCCTGTACACTCTTGGTAAACCTGGGGTTTTGAATTCTTACATAGCTTCATCCATTTCTAAGAAAAGTTCGTTTCAACAACAGTGCGGGGGACGAGGTCTTTTTCAATGAAAACATGGAACTGTCCAATGGATATGACATTGTGAACTGGCTCACTTTCCCAAATGAATCCTTCATACCAGTGAGAGTTGGAACAATGGATTCACAGGCTTCCTCAGCCCAAATATTTAGCATAAATGAAGATGACATTATATGGCCCAACAGATTTAAACAGGTTGGTTTCCCAGACATTAGTGCTTGGTGCCTGGCATACTGTAGATGGACTGCCTAAGGAAAAAAAAATCAGTGGTTATTTTATTTTCAGGAATTTATTAATGTATCTTGTTTTGAAAAAGGTAGATAGAGAGTAAAAATAGTTTAAAAAAAGTAAAAGTAGCCGCCTTGACTACCCTTGTTGGGAGAAAGGCGGGATATTCTTTAAATCAATTAAATAAATAAATAAATAAAAATAAAAAAGTAAAACAAATTTACTTTCTACAAAAATATAGAAAGTTAAAAAAAACACCATGAATCAATAAATTAAATCCCAGTAATTTAAACTGCATTCTCTGTTATCTATTTGTAGATGTTGCCTGTTTCTTTTTGTACTGAGCAATGTCACCCTGGACAAAGCAAAAAAGTCCGCGAAGGGGATCCACCTTGCTGCTATGATTGTTTCCAGTGCCCAGAGGGGACCATTTCTAACCAGACAGGTCGGTGAGCCAACCAATTCTATCCCACCTTTTCAAAGAAGGACGACTGGGAAAAATAAAAAGCGATTTTTCTTCTGTCAAGTCTAACCTTTTCCATTTCACATTAGGCATGTACATATCCTGACTCTTTGTTTGTCTTTCCACATTTTCTGTGTAAACACTTTCTCTATTTCTCAGAATTAAAAACATTCACATTTGCCAGGTTTCCAGGTCGTTTACAAAAGGATGTATTAAAAACCGTCCCAACATTTCGCCAGACAAAATAGTATCCAATAGCTGTGTCTATCCTTCGAAGATGCCAGAAATGCTGTCTGGTGAAACGTTGGGACTGTTTTTAATACATGCTTTTAATAAACGACCAGGAAACCTGGCAAATGTGAATGTTTTTAATTCAAAACTTGGAACAGTCGTGAAAACTTGAGAACCTATATACTTGCACTATTATTTAGCAGTTTTCTTGATTAGACAAAGTTAGTTCTTACTAACAGAAGTTTTCAACAGAACTTTACCAATATTGCTTTGCTTTAGATTCATCCAACATGTTTGGCAACCATTTTGTTTGGTTTTGCTACAGTCAGTCTAACTGACCCTTGCTTAAATAAGTGGTTATCTGCATGAGAATTACAGCACAATCACTGCACCTATTGAGAAGTAAGCTTCATTGAGATCAATGGAATTACTATCAGGTAGGCGTGTATATCGGCCTAAGGTGACTATATGTGGCCTAAGGTGATTATATCTTACAGAGTCCTTTCTCATGGTGAAAGTCTCACCTTCTTTCAGATGTGAATCAGTGTGAAAAGTGCCCAGATGATCGGCATCCAAACCAGCATCATAATCTTTAAAGATATCACTTTCCTCGGATACAATGATATTTTGGGGCTCACTTTGGCTTCCTCCGCACTTTCCTTTTCTCTGCTCACAGCCGTGGTGCTTGGAATCTTTATTAAATATCGGAACACTCCCATCGCCAGAGCCAACAATCGGGATCTTACCTATCTTACCTACCTTCTCCTGATCTCCCTCTTGCTCTGCTTCCTTTGCTCCTTGATGTTCATTGGACGACCCAGCAGGATGTCCTGCCTACTTCGACAAGCTGCTTTTGGCAATGCTTTTTCTCTTGCACTGTCTTGTGTGTTGGCCAAAACCATCACTGTGGTTCTGGCATTCATGGCCACAAACCCCGGAAATAAGTTGAGGAAATGGGTGGGGACAAGACTGTCCAATTGTGTTATCCTTGTTTGCACTCTAATTCAACTTGTAATATGTGCTAGCTGGCTAGTGAAATCTCCTCCCTTTCCAGATCTTGACATGTTCTCACTATCAGGGCAGATCATAGTGGAATGTAATGAGGGCTCAGGCACCATGTTCTACATTGTCCTGGGCTACATGGGCTTCCAGGCTTGTATCAGCTTCACTGTGGCTTTTCTAGCCAGGAAACTGCCTGACACTTTCAATGAGGCCAAGTTCATCACCTTCAGCATGTTGGTCTTTTGCAGTGTCTGGGTCTCCTTTGTTCCAACCTATCTGAGCACCAAGGGCAAATACATGGTGGCTGTGGAGATCTTCTCCATTTTGGCTTCCACTGCTGGATTGCTGGGTTGCATCTTTGCCCCTAAGGTATACCTTATTTTGCTGAGGCCAGAAGTGAATACGAAGAAACTCTTCTTGAAGAAAAAGCATTCTGTAAACTAATTGGCTGTGCATAATTTCTGGAGATACAGTTTACATTTCTTCCTGGTCAACTACGTGGATTGTAGTCATGTGCTTTCTGTGTGATGTATGCGATCCTGCATATTTGTAGAATCCCACTATCAGTATGGCCAGCAAGGTATACACTGGATGAGAAGTGAGGTAGGATAAAATAGATCATGTATTATCACTGATATGTCAATAAAAATTGAAAGCACTGTTTTTTTTTTCATTTTGAAAAGGACCGTTAAGTAGGTTGACAATACACATATACTTATGTATACATACATACACACACACACACAGAGAGAGAGAGAGAGAGAGAGAGAGAGAGAGAGAGAGTGAGAGAGAGAGAGAGAGAAATACATATTTTTACATACAACAAAAAGGAATAAAAATTTTCCAGGAAGGATTTTTTTTCCCCAATCAATTATGTAGTTCTTGTTGGGGTGTTTTTACTTTATATTTTAATTTTTGTACATTTATAATTTTCCTAATTTTTATTTGCTATCCATATTGTTACCTGCCTTGAATGCTATCAGGGAAAGGTGGTGTAGGGACCATTAAATCAATCAATCATTCAGTGGATCAATTAATCAATCAGTCAGTGAACATGAGCTGCACCCAGAGGCGTCGCTGTTGCGTGGCGACGTGGGCGGGGGGCCCCCAGGTGATGCCACACACACGCGCAGAAAGATGCCGCGCGCACATGTCCCATGACAAAGTTCGCTTGTAAGGTTTTTAGATGTATTGCACATTCTTGTCTTGCTCACTTTCACGTTTGTTGCATCGGTGATGCTATCTAACCATCTCATCCTTTGCCTTCCCCTTCTCCTTTTGCCTTCAATCTTTCCCAACATCAGAGTCTTATCCAAAGAGTCCTCTCTTCGCATTAGGTGGCCAAAATATTTGAGCTTCAGCCTCAGTACCTGTCCTTCCAGGGTTGATTTCATTTAGGATTGACTGATTTGATCTCCTAGCAGTCCAAGGGACTCTCAGGAGCAGAGGCATGGAAAGAGTGGAGCCGGTGGAGCAGCGTCTCCGGGCGGCTCTGCGGCTCGGGCGGCATTGGGCCCCCTTCGTCCGGAGCGCCAGCCCGCCTTCCTTATGGTCCAACTCTCGCAACCATACATTGCTACTGGGAACACCAACGCCCTGACTATAGAACTTTTGTTGGCATGGTGATATCTCTGCTTTTTATTATGCTATCTAAATTTGCCATAGCTTTCCTTCCAAGGTGTAAGCGACTTTTAATTTCATGGCTGCTGTCTCCGTCTGCAGTGATCTTGGAACCCAAAAAAATAAATTCTGTTACTGCTTCCATTTCTGCCCCTTCTATTTGCCAGGAATTGATGGGCCCAGATGCCATGATCTTAGTTTTATTAATGTTGAGTTTCAAACCAACTTTTGCACTCTCCTCTTTCACACTCATCAAGAGGCTCTTTACTTCTTCTTCACTTTCTGCCATTAGGGTGGTATCGTCTGCATATCTGAGGTTGTTGATATTTCTCCCGGCAAACTTGATTCCGTCTTGCGATTCATTCAGCCCTGCATTTCTCATAATGTACTCTGCATATAGGTTAAATAAGCAGGGTGATAATATACAGCCTTGCCGTACTCCCTTCCCAATTTTGAACTACTCAGTTGTTCTATGGCCAGTTCGAACTGTTGCTTCTTGACCCGCATACAGGTTTCTCAGGAGACAGGTAAGGTGGTCTGGTACCCCCATCTCTTTAAGAATTTGCCACAGTTTGTTGTGATCCACACAATCAAAGGCTTTTGTGTAGTCAATGAAGCAGAAGTAGGTTTTTTTTGGAACTCTCTTGCTTTCTCCATGATCCACCGCATGTTGGCAATTTGATCTCTAGTTCCTCTGCCTCTTCAAAACCCAGCTTGTACTTCCGGTAGTTCTCGGATCACATACTGCTGAAGCCTAGCTTGTAGGATTTTGAGCATAACCTTGCTAGCATGTGAAATGATTTTGAGCATAACCTTGCTAGCACTTCATGCTTCAGTCTTTAGGGGAAAAGTGTCAGGCAGTAAGTTCAAGACTATAGCTTTCTGTAAAAATCCTGACATCCCTGCATACTCTTGTTAATCCAGAGGTTTTGCATTCTTACATAGCTTCATCCATTTTAAAGAAAAGTTCATTTCTACAACAGTGCTGGGGACGAGATCTTTTTCAATGAAAACATGGAACTGTCCAATGGATACAACATTGTGAACTGGATCACTTTCCCGAATGAATCCTTCATTGCAGTGAGAGTTGGATCGATGGATTCCCAGGCTTCCTCAGGCCAGAGATTTAGCATAAACAAAGGTGACATTATATGGCCCGACAGATTTAACCAGGTTGGTTTCCCAGATATTGGTGCCTGGCAGTTTCCATTGAATGCTGTGGATGGATTGCGTAAAGAGAAAAAAAAATCAGTGGTGATACCTTTTTTAACGTATTTAATGTATTTTGTTTTGAAAATGGTAAAATTTCAGCCATCTCTTTCTATAGAGAGTAAAAAGCATGACCATAAATTAAATCCCAGTCATTTAAATTGAATTTTCCATTATCTATGTGTAGACGTTGCCTGATTCTATCTGTACTGAGCAATGCCACCCTGGACAAAGCAAAAAAGTCCGGGAAGGGGAACCACCTTGCTGCTGTGATTGTTTCCAGTGCCCAAAGGGGACCATTTCTAACCAGACAGGTAGGTGATCCCACCAGTTCTATCCCACCTCTTCAAAGAACGACTACTGGATAATAAAAAAGTGATTATTATTCTTCCAAGTCTACCCTTTTTCCATTTCTCATTAGGCATGAATATATTCTGACTCAGACTCAGAATCAGAATTCCTTTATTGGCATACAAGATCCACAGCATCACCCCCCCACACACACACACACTGTAGCAACATAAGACAGATCTAACTAAGACATATCTCAAAGACACCAGAAAAGGTATTTCCCTTCAACTAACATATGGAAGTTGACAACTCCTGCAATCACTTCCAAACGACTTCTGTCTAATAAAATGGTAAGTATATTCTGGTCTGTAAAACCCATCTTATTGACTAAAACAAGGGCTACGTACTTCGGTGTGAAGTGGACAGTAAAAAAGAATATGAGACACACTCTCATCCAACTTCAGACTACAAGGGCATAGGAGGTGTACATTTTGTCTTTGTATATGTCCTGTGTAAACACTTGCTCTATTATTTAACAGTTTTCCTGACCAGACAGAAGCAAACATGTTTTCAACAAGACTTTACTAAAGGTGGGGCCCCATATCCACTAATTCGCTATCCACGGTTTCAGTTATCCACGAATCGTGGGGACCCCCCCTAGGCTTTTATTTTTTCCCAGTAAGCTTTGTTTCTTCCGTAAAGAAACAGGTGAAGCGGCCTCTGCCTGCTTATTACAGGCATGTAGAATGAGACTAAGGTTAACAGAAACCTTGCAGAGCCTCTCTAGGACTTAGTCTCGTTCTACTTGGCTGCAATGGAGGCTGCTTCTCTGTTTCTTTTAAGGAAGAAACAAAGCTTGCTGAAAGAAAAATAAGAGCTGGGGGGGCAAGCATGCCTGCCTGCAGGGGAGGCAGGGTGGGGGGCCCCTCAGGAAACCATGGAGGGGGTGTCTGCTCTTATCCACAGTTTCAAGTATCCACGGAGGGGCCTGGAACATACCCCCAGCGGAATGGGGGCCCACCTGTATTGTTTACTTGAGATTCATCCAACATGTTTGGCAACCATTTTGTTTTGTTTTGATACAGTCAGTCTAACTGACACTTCCTTAAATAAATGGTTAGCTACATGAGAATTACAGCACAATCCCTTCATGTTTACTGAGAAGTAAGCTTCATTGAGTTCAGTTGGATTATTATTAGGTCAGTGTGTATCGGATTGCGGCCTAAGGTGATTATATGTTACTCTTTCGCATGGTGGATGTCTCTCCTTCTTTCAGATGTGAGTCAGTGTGACAAGTGCCCAGAAGATCGGCATCCAAACCAGCATCATAATCAATGCATCCGTAAAGATATCACTTTTCTCGGATACAATGATATTTTGGGGCTCAGCTTGGCTTCTTCCGCACTTTCCTTTTCTTTGCTCACAGCCGTGGTGCTTGGAATCTTTATTAAATATCAGAACACTCCCATCGCCAGAGCCAACAATCGGGATCTTACCTACCTTCTCCTGATCTCCCTCTTGCTCTGCTTCCTTTGCTCCTTGATGTTCATTGGATGACTGAGCAGGATGTCCTGCCTTT
The DNA here is from genome assembly GCA_026170595.1 of Plestiodon gilberti rubricaudatus. NCBI lineage: Eukaryota > Metazoa > Chordata > Lepidosauria > Squamata > Scincidae > Plestiodon > Plestiodon gilberti. Next base: position 31,141,886 of record JANXHW010000006.1, on the reverse strand, counting down.
TTCGACAAACTGCTTTCGGCAATGCTTTTTCTCTTGCGCTGTCTTGTGTGTTGGCCAAAACCATCACTGTGGTTCTGGCATTCATGGCCACAAACCCCGGAAATAAGATGAGGAAATGGGTGGGGAAAAGACTGTCCAATTGGGTTATCCTTGTTTGCACTCTAATTCAACTTGTAATATGTGCTAACTGGCTAGGGACATCTCCTCCCTTTCCAGATCTTGACATGTTCTCACTATCAGGGCAGATCATAGTGGAATGTAATGAGGGTTCAGGAACCATGTTCTACATTGTCCTGGGCTACATGGGCTTCCAGGCTTGTATCAGCTTCACTGTTGCTTTCCTAGCCAGGAAACTGCCTGACACTTTCAACGAGGCCAAGTTCATCACCTTCAGCATGTTGGTCTTTTTCAGTGTCTGGGTCTCCTTTGTTCCAACCTATCTGAGCACCAAGGGCAAATACATGGTGGTTGTGGAGATCTTCTCCATTTTGGCCTCCACTGTTGTGTTGCTGGGTTGCATCTTTGCCCCTAAGTTATAATTTATTTTGCTGAAACCAGGAAGTTTCTTAGTGAATACTAAGAAACATTTCTTGAAGAAAAGGCATTCTGTAAACTAATAGGCTGTGCATAATTTCTAGAGAAACAGTCTAAGTTTCTTCCTGGTCAACTACGTGGATTGTAGTCATATGCATTTTATGTATGATGCATGCGATCCTGCATATTTGCAGAATCCCACTATCACTATGGCCAGCAAGGTATACACTGGATGAGAAGTGAGGTAGGATAAAATAGATGATCATGTATTATCACTGAGATGTCAATAAAAATTGAAAGCACTGATAAAGTTTTTTGTTTTGAAAAGGACTGATAAATAGGTAGACAATACACATATACATTTACACACACACACACACACACACACACACACACACACACACACACACACATACATACATGCATGCATGTATGCATGCATGCATGCATGCATGCATGCATATGTACAGTATCTGGTGTAATTCATTCACAGCATCATGCATTCTAATGTGTCTGACCATGTTTTAATTTTTTTCTTTCATTCACAGCCCAATCCCAAGCATGGGCTGCAGGGCCTCTGAGAGGAATTTTATCAGGGAGTACAAAGTTTCTTTTGGGCCCCTTCTCAAAGGGGGAGGGGTAAAAAAAGGGCAGGGGGTGGACAGCAATGTCCAGAAAAGTCTCCAAGGCTCAGTTCTTCCAGACTTCCCGAAGAGGCACCCAGGTCAATCAATCAATCAAACCTTTATTGGTATCACAAACAAACATACAAGTTAAATATACCAATACACAGTCACCATCATCCAGTGACACAAACTATTGGATAAAAGAGAAAAAAAGAAAAGAAAAGAAGTCTATTTTTACATCTCTAGGTCGTTAGTAGAAGTCTGTAATGCACTTTGGCGGCAGAAAACCAAATAAAGATATTTAGCTACTACTTGGTGAGCTCTTGGTCTTTTCCATATAATAAAAAATGTTTGGGCTCCATCTCTGGTTTCCAGGTGGGAATGCAAAATTGATCTAAATATTGTTGTCGGAGATCATCGTACAATTTACATTTAAGGACCATGTCTGCTAAAGATTCCACCAAGTGACCATCACATGGACAAATTCTATCTCCTTCTACCATACCCACAAACCTACCCCAAAGGAGGTTTGATGGGTTAGAATTGAACCTAGCCCGCAAAAATGCCCTCCTTTCTTGTGGGTTGAACAAAACTATAGGTAATTGTTTTTAATTTCATGTGCCCAAGAAAGTTGAAAACAGAGAGGGGAACATGTTTTCTGTGCTGCTACAATTAGTTCCTGGCGTTCAATATCCCACAGCCTAGTTTTTAGCATAGCCTTAGTGGATGGTAATGACACAGAACCCAAATGATCCACTGACAGCCCAAGTTGCTGTATCTTTGTATAAAACTGTTGTAGCCCTGGGAAAGGGAAGGGGTCTGACAAGAGTTCACTAAAGAGAGGGTCCTTGTCTGCTAGAAAGCAGATGTTTAGCCAGAATAGAAGAAATCTCACCCAGGAAACTGTCTCTACCTTGTGTTGACCAACCTCTAGACACAAGACTGCATAGGGTACACAGCGTGGGACAGCAAATATCTTAAATAGAAAAGCTGCCTGCACTCTTTCTACCAACTGGGTAAACCCTAGCATCCAAGCTGGAATTCCATAGAGCAATTGAGCTATATCTTTGGCATTGAAGATCTTAAGGGCAGAGGGGATATGTAAATTACCTCTTATTACAAAGAAACGCATTATGGCCTGCATAGTCATCTTGCTGGCATTCACCGCCACTGCGCGGTGCGAAGACCACAGAAGCCTATGGTGGAATGTGATCCCTAGGTAGTTGAATTCAAATACCTGCTGGATGGGTTTCCCACCAAAGATCCAGCTATAGCTCTTGCATGAATTCCCAAAAACCATTATTTTGCTTTTGTCAAAGTTCATACACAGTTTCATTCTGGTCAGATAGTCAATACAGGCATTTAACAAGCATTTTAAGCCAATTCTTGTCCCTGAGAGCAGAATCATGTCATCTGCATAAAGGGGTATGGGAATACTTGATGCATTGAGTTTTGGGCTATGAGCATCCACTAGATTTAATAATAGAGCAAGGTCATTTAGAAATAGGTTGAAAAGAATGGGAGCGAGTACACAGCCCTGCTTCACTCCTCGTTTTATAATGACGGGATCTGTCACTTCACCCCCTGGTGGGTGTTGATCTTATACGACACCTTGTTTGATTATATGGAAATCTCAACCGTAATATTTTTAAAATACTGTGATTGGGTCTTCGTTTGACCATCAATAATATGCTGTAATTAAGCCAAAATAATTGAACTTTGAATAAACACACATATTTTTTTCTGTACTACCACACCCCTTTCCCTTTCTCTCTTCCCACCATTTTATCATTTGCACAGTTGTAAGCTCACGTAAGATAGGGAAGGATCTTATTCCATTTCTATAAACCTCATTGAAAACTCTGGAAAAGTGCAATATAAATAAAATGGAATAAAAATTTCCCAGGAAGGTTTTGAAAATGATTTTTCCCCGAGAAATACTGTAGGTCTTTTTGGGTTATGTGTTTTTACTTTATATTTTAGATTTTGTACATTTATGGCGACTTCCGGTTGGGAGGAATGGCTGGCTGACAGCTCTGTCGGTTGCTCTACACCGACAGAGCACGTCTGATGGACTTAATTGCTCTACCCCTGGATTAAAAGGGTGTGCGATGAGATAAACCACATATCTTCGGATCGCTCCCATTACTTTCTCGGAGAGCGTAGGCTTTTCGAGTTTGTTTTGGTTTGAGCGTGGAAGAGAGGATCAACATCGAGCTCAAAAAATCAGCCGGAACGTAAGCCAAGCCCTCTCCCGCTTATACTTTTGCTTTGCTTATGCAAGTGGCAAGGAACTGCAATAAGAATTGAAGAAACAAGCTAAGATAACAAGTTAACTTAAGAATAGAAGATTTGTTGTGAAAAGGATATAATTTGAAAGAAAGACAAGATACTACATTAAAAATATTAAGTGACAACATTAAGTAATTTGTTGGTACTTACGGAAGATTGAATTAGCGAAGAAACATTTGGGGGAGATATCTACAAACTGTTGTAACGAGAGAAAGAGACTTGTTTTGCTTTTGAATTGTTTGTTTGGAATGCCTGTGGTTTGAAAATAGAACAAACAATCCCTTCCAGTTTGGAGGTCACCATTGAAGGGATAATTATGTTGGTTGATGTTTGCCGCCTACACATATTTTAAGAAGTTGAGTCTTTATGGTTTTTGGTTTCTAAAGAGAAGGAAAAGAACTTGAATTGAACAAGTGAAAAAGTGCAATTTGATGAACTTATAAATATGGCTACAAGAAAAAGAGTCAATACATTAGAAAAAAAATCTCCTCCAAGGTCACCTGGACAAGAAAAACCAGTGGAACAACTGGAAGAATGCTTCAAAAGATGGGAACTTAAAATTGATGCCAAATTTGATAAATTTGATGCCAAATTGGGAACTTTGCAGGAAGAAATTCAAAAGATGAAGGTAGAGATGACGCAGGAATTACGTCAGTTGGATGTTGCTGTAAAAGAAATGAAAGGTGGTTTTCAAGAGATAAATACCAGAGATGAAAATACAAGAAGATAAAGTGAAGAATCTTGAAATGGAGAGCTGTAAGATTCAGGATATGCTGGCGTTGGCTGAACAAGAGAGAAAACAGAGTTTCTTACGGTTTCGTGCAATTCCAGAACAGCAAGCAGAAGATACAAGAGATAGAATGTTACATATTACCCTTGCGTCCCCCCTTTAAATGACCACGCACAGACAGAGGATATGGAAGAACGGGCTGTTTTTATTAATCTTAACAAAATTGCAACCAGCAGCTACGCTGCCCACTTATATTAGACTTATACTAAACTGCAGCAGGCTAATAACAAACTGACCGTGCGGATTCATTTTCGGGAAAGCCTTAGCATTTCCCGCCTGCTACGGGCGTGACAGCTGACTCAAGGCTTTCCTGGGCGAAGCCCAGTCCACCTTTCTTCGCCAACCCCGTAGGGTCCAGGTTGCAGGGCTGTTGCTAGAGCCCGGCTCCGCCGCGACCCTCTAGCCCGTCCAGTCCAGAAGTACAGCCAACCAGCCTCTTTGAGCCGGGGAAGCTTCAGCTGAGCGGTATTGGCTATCTTTCTGGACCTTGTCAACCTGAACTGTACGCCAACATTCTCATCCTGCTTAGCCATCCGCACGGCCTACGCCATCCCAAGACCTAACTCTCTACTCGGAACCCCCCACTCCAGCCCAGCCTGGGGTAGGCGAAAAAACTGCCAGTCAAGAGCCAATCAGACTGGCAGCAAAAAATTCCTATCCGGTCCTGTCAACCAGCGACCTGCTAATCACAGGCTGGAACCGGGCGGGTGGGCGGGCGATGCCGGCACGAGCGATCTGAGGAGCGCAAAAACGCTGCGCAGCCTCAGATCGCTCTTCGCACTCCCCCCCCCCTGGGAGTGCGTTAGCCTCCGCTCCTCCCTCCTCTGCCCATGCGCGTCATGGGGAACGCCGGGCAAACCGGGCTGACACGCTGCAGCGTGTCAGCTCCATTACCCTTGCGTCCCCCCTTTAAATGACCACGCACAGACAGAGGATATGGAAGAACGGGCTGTTTTTATTAATCTTAACAAAATTGCAACCAGCAGCTACGCTGCCCACTTATATTAGACTTATACTAAACTGCAGCAGGCTAATAACAAACTGACCGTGCGGATTCATTTTCGGGAAAGCCTTAGCATTTCCCGCCTGCTACGGGCGTGACAGCTGACTCAAGGCTTTCCTGGGCGAAGCCCAGTCCACCTTTCTTCGCCAACCCCGTAGGGTCCAGGTTGCAGGGCTGTTGCTAGAGCCCGGCTCCGCCGCGACCCTCTAGCCCGTCCAGTCCAGAAGTACAGCCAACCAGCCTCTTTGAGCCGGGGAAGCTTCAGCTGAGCGGTATTGGCTATCTTTCTGGACCTTGTCAACCTGAACTGTACGCCAACATTCTCATCCTGCTTAGCCATCCGCACGGCCTACGCCACTGGAGGGGTCAGCCTCGCGCTTGGCCCCCTCCACCCCACAACTCATCTAAGACTTCTCGCAAGCCCTGCTGCAGGTCAAGCAAAAAAGCGTCCGCACCCGCCGCGGAAAGATGGACCCCGTCGTCCCTGAAGAACGAAGGACAGTCCCACCGGATCGAGGGGTGATGAATCACCCGACCACCCAACCCTTGGACCACCCGCCCCAGGTAAGCTGAAACTTTTTTCCTGGCCACATCTATACGCCTAATTGAACGCGCATTCCTCCACACTCTGCGCGGCAACCAAGCCGACCACAGAATGGTGACTCCGGGAATCCAGGCTCTAATGAGGGCGATGTCCTGCCTGGCCTCCAGCCTCAAGGACAGAGTGGTCCTCTGACCGAGGTCGTTTTCACCCAGATGTATGACCAGGACCTGGGGGGGGGGGTGGGAAGCTAGAAACTGCAACAATAACGGCAATAACTGACCCCAATGCATACCCCGCCTCGCGGCCCAGGCCACATGTGCCCTGCCGCCTAGGCCCAACTGCGAACCGATGCTCGACGAGGCCGCTCTCTTCCTCGCCCAAAACAGGATCGAGTGACCGCAAACCAGCACCCGTAGCGGCTGGGAGGTAGAATCTGCAATGAAACAAGAACAATTAACTGCTGAACCGCTATTCAGAACACACGCCTCCCCTGTCCCCACTCCACCCTTATCATCAGACGAGCCGGGGACAGGAGGCCACCCACGGCTGGCTCTCCTGCCGAGAAGCCGGGACCCCCCCGCCGGTTACTTCCTGATATAATACCGAAAAGCGCCAGAGCGCCAACGGCCAATGCCTTGAATGGCCTCGACAGACAGGCCCATGCTCGCTGCCGTGGTAGCCGCGCCAATGCGGAAAGAATGGAGCCCGTAAGCAGTCGGGTCCAGACCCAGCATTTCCAATGCCGCCCGGAACACACCACGGAACTGGAACTGGGTCAGGGGCGAACCATCCATGTGAACAAATAACTGTCCGGCTACTACCGGCCTGGACCTCAAAAACTCCGCCAGAATCCGAACTGGGCATAACGCGGGATTCATGGCGCGGAAGAGCCGAACCTGCTGACCCCGCCCCCGCTGATCGGTCTTTGAAAACCGTATACGTATGACCAGTCCACCGTTCGTGAACGACAGGTCATCCAACGCCAACGCCCTCCCAGACATATCCCCTCTGGAGGAGCACAAGGCCTCGCTAGGTCTCAAAGCACCGAAGAACATTGTGATGGAAACTGCCCGGCACAACAGCGCCTCCTCAGCCGAATGGCATAACACAGGGAAGCATTGCATAATTGCCAGCAACAGAGTTGGCCGGATAGGCCTGCGTTTGTCGGGCAGTCTCGGGTTGACCCTGCGGAATCCCTCCAGCATTTTCACCACCCGAAATTCTCCCGTGTACTCCACATGTCCCAGGGACTTTGAATAGAACGCCAAAGCTGCCAAATATACCGCTCCCGACCTTGGAGACAGGCCTGCGTCCGCCAGGTGTAGCAGGAATCTCATCAGCTGTTCAGGGGGGATAGGCCACTTCTCCGGCAGCCCTGCCGCGTTCCGGAACTTCATAAAAGCGCGCACTTTGCTGATATAACTCCGTCGGGTCGCTGGGGCTAAAGAGAACCAAACGGCCTCTTGAGCCCTATCGACCCAAGCCTCCAGAGCCACAGGGGCATCACCTCTGGTTCCGTCCGTGCCGTCGGCGCCAACTGATGGAATCGTGCGACCTGAAAACGAGATAAAGCGTCAGCAATCGTGTTCTCAATCCCAGGAATATGCTTTGCCACAAACAGAGCATTGATGGACAGACACTGCAATACAAATGCCCTGACTAAACGCATAACCCTGTGAGATCTGGAAGACTGCCGGTTAACCACATGAACCACGGCTTGGTTATCACACCAGAAGTGTAACGTGGCATTGGCGAACTCCTCGGCCCATACGTGTACCGCCACCACCAGAGGAAACAGCTCCAGGAAAGTCAAGTCTGATGTCAGCCCCTCCTTGCGCCACTCCTCAGGCCATCTCTCAGCGCACCATCTGCCCCTGAAAAACACTCCAAAACCATGGCCCCCAGCCGCGTCAGTGTGAATTTGTAAATCAGCCTCCAGCAACCTGACTGACCTCCAAAGCGAGACACCATTGAAACGCTCCAAAAATAACAGCCACATACGCATATCCTCTCGCATGCTGGCCGTTACTCTCACCCTATGATGAGGCCGCTTCAGACCCGACATGGCCCCGCAGAGCCGCCTCAGGAAGGCCCTCCCAGGCGCCACCACCCGACAGGCAAAATTGAGGTGGCCCACCAAAACCTGCAACTCCCTCAAAGACAACTTGTTAGCTTTCAGTCCCGCGGACAACAACTCCCTAAGCCGCTCCAGTTTGTCCCCTGGCAAGCGGCTGCATTCCTGCGCCGTATCCAGTTCCACACCCAGAAAAGACAAAACTGTCGCCGGGCCCTCTGTTTTGCCCATCGCCAGCGGGACCCCCAGTTCCCCACAGATGGTCTGGAACGCTGCCAACAGGGCTTCGCATATCCCAGAGCCCTCAGCCCCAGCGAAAAGAAAATCGTCGAGGTAGTGCGCCGTCGAGGAATACCCCGTGTGTGCCCTAACCGCCCAGTTCAAAAAATCACTAAACATACAAAACAAAGCACAGGACACAGAGCAGCCCATCGGGACAGATTTATCAACATAAAACCCCCCCTGGAACTGGAAGCCAAGCAGGCAAAAATCATCGGGGTGTACCGGGAGAAGTCGAAAGGCAGACTCAATGTCTGTCTTCGCCAACAAGGCAGACCTCCCACATGCCCTGACCATATCAATAGCCTGGTCAAGCGACGTGTATTTCACGGAGCAAAGCTCCCGTGGAATACCATCGTTGACAGACTCTCCGTAAGGGAAAGAGAGGTGATGTATCAGACGAAAGTCACCCCGAGATTTCTTTGGCACGATCCCAAGGGGGGAAACCTGCAGATTCTCCACAGGAGGTACAGAAAACGGGCCAGCCACCCTTCCAAGGGCCACCTCCTTATCAATTTTGCGCTTGACCACCTCTTCCATCCCCTGCACAGAACGCAAGTTGTCCGCCCACGTCGGGCGAGTTGGGCGCTCTGCGGGGATGTGGAAGCCAAACGCAAAACCATCCGCCAAGCAGGCCGCCGCCCGCCTGTCTGGGTAGCCCTTCAACAGCCGTAAAAGGGGGCTAAGCCGTATCGGCGTGGGCCCCCTTGCCAGCAGCGGCCGGGTGCACTGCTTGGGAGGATCCCTTTCTAAATTGCCCACTCTGTCCCTTACCTCCCTGTTTGAACCAGCCCATCTTCGGGCATTGCGTGGCTCCATGTTTCCCCCCACAGATGCCACAAACGTGCGCGAAGGCGCACGCCGCCCTGGTACATTTCCCGGAGGAGCTAAATTCGTAGCAAGCCCGGGGGGATTGAACCCACTGCGGGCCCCCTTGACCGAGGGAGGGCCCCGCCCCGTTCCGTGCTATAAGGTGACCACTGTCAGCCCTATCACCGACAGCCGGCTTGTTCGGTACCACCAACTGCATCCAAAGCTCCCACTGCGGCACCCTCCAATCGAAGGCGGGGTCGTGGCTGGCACGAAGACGAAAATGGTCATCATACGCGATCCAGCCCGACCCAGTGTAATCCCTGAAGGCCCTATGCACGATGTCCATGTACTTCAGAAGCGCACCCGCTCTCGTCGGGTGCATCTGAATTACGACCGCGAAATAAATCGCGAAGCCGTTGAACCAGTTGGTCCAATTTCTGTCTATTTTTCTCCTACGCACCAGCTCCTGATCCCTGATCGGCTCCCCCACCCTGGGAGTCGGCTCGGGTTCCGTATGCAATAAACTAAAGACATCCACAAACTCCCCCCTCCAAATCTTCTCCTTGACTGACATGGCAAGGTGCCCACCTAAAGGCAACGCTAGGTTCCCGTAGGAAGACCGTGGGCGTTCAAACGCCACCTCCGTCCCGGAGGGCGGCCCGTAGTTGCCATAGAGCCCACCCATCCCCACTCCGAATGGGGCACCCGGCGGGTAAGCGGGGTAATGACCGCCCCACCCGGGGTTAGCCGAAGGCAGGCTCGGACCCACCTGAGGCCCATGCAAAAATCCGTGTCCTCCCACCGGACCCCCCCAGCAGCCCTGCGCGGCCGGCGGCCCAGGCGTCCAAAGCATCGGATGAGTATGGGGTACCTGACCTACGCCCTGCGAAGCCCCTACTGGGGAGCTCGCCGTCTCTGCGGCGCCTATCCCACTACCCTCCTTGTCATGCCATACCCCCGCTGCCAACTCTGCACCTCCCGAAACTTGCTCACCTGCAGCAGCATTGGGAAGGGGAGGTGTGTGTGTCACGGGCACTTCATTTAACAAAGGGGCTGCTGTGGTGTCTATCGGCCTGTCCCCCCTCCAATCAACATCTGATGGAGAAGGATGGTCAGCTTCCAGGGCCCCGACCCTAGAAGATAAAAGCTCATACATTCTGGCCCCTCTACCAGGACGCGATGATCTGCGAGGCGCAGCTGCACCCGAAGTGCTACCTCCATCCCCCTTGCCTTCCTCCCTGGCAAGCTTTTCCCGCTCCAAAGCTTCCACTCTAGCCACCAGGGCTCTTAACAAGGAGGGATTCTCCTCCTCATCCGAGGATGCCGAGGCAGGAGCTGCAGGCGTTGCACAAGGGGCTGGCCGCTTGGGAGCTTTGCCCCCTCCCTTCTGCTTTCTCTTGGGCATCGTGTTAACAAGCTATGTGTGTGTGTCTAGCTTCAACCAATACGACCCGCTCCGAACGAGCCTGCCCCGAGGCCAAGCTCCAGTCAGCTGGTCTCCTCGCCCCTCAGCGCTCCCACGACGTCCTGCAAGCCCCAGTCAGCTGGGCTCCTCGCCCCTCAGCGCTCCCACGACGTCCTGCCCGCCGTCCTCAGTCCGCGAACCCTTATCACCCCTACGATCACCGCCGCTCAGCTGGCAGGCGCTCTAAGGCCTCCCAGCGGGGGATCGCAAAGACGCGTCCTCCTCCGATGCCGGCACGAGCGATCTGAGGAGCGCAAAAACGCTGCGCAGCCTCAGATCGCTCTTCGCACTCCCCCCCCCCTGGGAGTGCGTTAGCCTCCGCTCCTCCCTCCTCTGCCCATGCGCGTCATGGGGAACGCCGGGCAAACCGGGCTGACACGCTGCAGCGTGTCAGCTCCATTCTGTCAAAATTCCTACAAATAGATCGAGACGAAATGGATCTGGAGTTGGATAAGGCATATAGAATTAATACAAGATATGCAGCAGTTAAGAAAGTGCCAAGAGATATCTTGGTGCATTTTGTGAGGCAACAAACAAGAGATAAAGTTCTACAGCAACATGCTAAATCGAGACTCAAGGTAGAAGGAGTGCACATTATTGTGCTAAAGGAGATTCCGCTGAGAATTTTGCAGAAAAGGAAAACTTATGCTTTCCTGGTCGAAGTGCTGAAGAAACAGAAGATTGTTTTTAGGTGGGGAAAATTAGAAGGTGTGATTTTTAAACTTCAGGGAAAAACCTACAGATTGGATACAATTCAGAAAGCAAAAGAATTCCTGGAAAGATTCAAGGATGGAAGAGAAGAAGAAGATGATGATGATGGGATGGACGGTGCAATGGCAAGCAGTGAACAGTAAAAATGGATTACAAATTTTTATCATGGAATATTAATGGAGCAAATGCTCCGCAAAAAAGAAAAAGAGTATTCCATTATTTGAAAAAACTTAATCAAGATGTGATTTGCCTTCAAGAAACCCACATAAAAAAGGGAGATACAAAATTTTTGATTCAGAAAAATTTGGGAGAAGAATTTTTTTCAACAAACATCAAGAGTGGTGGACATGCTCCCAAGCAAAGAAGTACTGGACCCAGATTCATAAACAGATTGAGTTGATTTTAAAGATTAAGATTCAAATGAAACCGGAAACTTTTCTGTTGGGTATGTGGGATGATCATGTAGGCGAAAAATTTCAAACTTTGTTTTTATATATGATAGCTGCGGCAAGAATTTTATATGCACAATATTGGAAGAATTCGGAGATACCTTCGTTGGAAGATTGGTGGCTGAAAGTTTTGGATTATGCCGAAATGGACAAACTTACAATTTTAATTAAGGAAAAGTCAGTTAACCTTTTCGTGAATAATTGGAAACCATTTATAGATTTTTTAAGAGAGAGAGAGAGGAACGATGTGATGATATGTGGATTTAATGAATAGATTGTGGGTGTTATTTTGGCTAAGTTGGAAATTATATATAGAAAATAGTGAATAGTATGCTAGTAGGATGTGACGCTTTGTGCTTGCTATAATTTTATGAATTATGTATTGTTTTTATGTTATTATATCAATAAAATATAAATATACCTAAAAAAAAAAAGATTTTGTACATTTATTATTTTCCTATTTTATATTTGCTATCCATATTGTTACCTGCCTTGAATGCCATCAAGGAAAGGTGGGGTAGGGACCCTTTAAATCACTTTAAATTACTCGCTCTCTCGCTCGCTCGCTCGCTCGATCCCTCCCTCCCTCCCTCACTCACTCACTCACTCACTCACTCACTCACTCAGTGAACATGAGCTGCACCATAAGATACAGGGCTACCGTGGGATCATAAGTAACAGGGGTTATTGTGGGGTCTAAGAACAATGAAAGTACTCTATCTAACTTGCCGGCCCAACAATGAGGGGAGAATATTGTTGGTGTGCGATAAATATTTTCTCTGTTCGTTAGTATGGAGAAGCTCAGAGGGAGCCCGTCTTTGGCATGGTTATTATCTCCCCTGTACTTCTACTGTAATTGAGTGTTCTCTGTGAGGAAGCCCCAGGGGACTCTCAGAAGTAACTTCCAATATCATAAACATTCAAGCTATACATATAGCTATGAAATGTTCTATAAAAAAGGTCTTTTTGCTACTGAAATCTCCAAAGATTCAGGAGATAACTGGGATCCTTCACACTGAGGGAGAATAATATATCAAATGAAACCCAAAGGCTCAAACAGGCCTAGCATATTCAGCATAACAAATGGTGTTTTATGTGTTAGCCCTCAATGTTGTTCTTCAAGGTTTAAAGGGAATGTGATGGTCTCCAAGAAGATACTGTTCCTCTTCCTCCTGCTTGTGTTCCTCCCTGGAGCTTCTAGCAAGAACTGGGAGGGACAGCGCAGAGCAACAAATGCCAGATATGGATTAGATTATTTTAAGCCTGGGAACCATGTCATTGGTGGAATTCTGTCTCTGAGTGTTGGTCTGTTTCCATGGAAGCTTTTTAATACCCTACCACAGCACTACAGTAATTCTGACTATATGTAAGTGCAAATGATTTTTTGCTTTAGTACAATATAATGTGGTGCAATATAACAAGGGACTCGGGACTTTTACAAAGAACTGAACATCATTTGACAAGAAACTGTACCACATTCAAAAAATTAATCTGCTTATGTGGCTTACTGGTTCAGGAGAAGAACAATTTGGCCATAACGGACCAAGGGACTTAACAAAAAAAACAACAACCAATGTTTGATGAGCAAATATAAATAGAATCACTGCTACCTGGCTGGTTATAAATACCTTTGCTTCTGACAGCTTTTCTCCATACCTTTTTTTTCATCTTTGGCCCTAGCATGGGCATTCTGTTACTCTGAGGAAGCCCTATGTTACTGGGGCAAAACATAAGATTTTGTTTTTACCTTGTTAGTGGACCATAGCCAGAAGAACTGTTGAATTTTTTTTTATAATAAAGTCTTTAGATAGAGTATATTTTTTACAATCAGCCCAGGGGAGGGACTCCCAAATTGTAATGGGACTGCATGGCTGAGAGAAAGAGAGGGCTTCATCATGTTGCACACGCCATTTCTCAATGTAACACTGTGCCTCCCAAACTCTTATTTCCACAATAGAGAAAATGTAACATTACCCATATGCTTTCTCTAAAGAGATGGGTGACCCATTCAGAGATCTCGCATATCTTGCTTAATTTCAATCATAATATCAGTTTGTGTAGGATTTGTGGCCTTAAAACAACTGGTAGATCTGCCAAGGTATTGTTCTGAGCTCCTCTGGGGAGCAGATGAGCCAGTAGGAATGTGTTCATACTGACTGTAGAATAAGTTGTTAAACCTGTGTTTTATAGTTTATATTTTCTGGCAGGCTTGAAATATGTTTCTGACCTCAAGGCATCCAAATGTTGTGACACAATAAATGCAAGTGAATATATAGAAAACAAATACCTTATTTTTCATTTGTAGTTTCCTGTCAAAGAACTTCCAGCATTATTTGGCCTTCATTTTTGCTATTGATGAGATCAACAAGAATCCCAACCTGTTACCCAATGTCACCCTGGGCTTCCGAATATATGATGACCACTTACAAAATATAATATCTGAGATCACCCTGTCCCTACTGTCTGAACCAAATCAAAGCTTCCCTAATTTCTTGTGTGGAAGTCCATACAAAATGGTTACAGTTGTTGGAGGGCTGACCTCTGATTATTCAATACGAATAGCCACCATCTTAGGTCTCTATAAGACCCCACAGGTAGGGAAGCATGAATAGGGCATTGGGGAATCTCCTTGACAAATGAATTATTGAAAATATCCTTGCTGTACCACACTTGAAGCAAATAACATGGCTTACAATGGGTAATGGGAGGAGCAGCAGAGTTGTGGTGCCCTTCTGCCACCAGCTTGCCACAAAGCATGAGTCACTTTGATCCACTTCCCACTCCTGGAATGGTTGTGGATATGGTGCACTGGACACTGGGTTCAATGTCTAGTGGACAGATATTCTAGTGAGGGATCATCTGTTCCTTTATTAGCTTGAACCTTGGATTACTGTTTAACACCATTTGAAAGACATCATACTTAGGCCGAGGCATGCTATGGGTGTATTTGCAATGAAATAAACTTTCAGCGTGTAGACTGTTGGATTTGTGTGGTGATATATGTGAAGCACGGACAGCGATAGAAAAATAGTAGTCATTGTCAAAATAAAGAAGCAGAGCTTACTGGTTTGAATATCAGCACAGTTCTGTAGAGACTGTGGCTCAAAATCACACCCAGGGCCTAATCCTATCCCCCGCCTCGTTATAGCATGTATCCGTGTCAACAGAGGCTGCACTGCATGTTATGGTAAGGGGGTGATCAGTCAGCCTGCCAGAGGTATGTAAAAATATACTTCCCCATCGCCTTGTAGATATGATGGACAAACTGGTTTCATATGTCTGAGGAGATGAAACTGATGCTCCTGCCGCTTTGCAAAGGCAGCTCAGAGTTGTTCACCAGTGGCATGCCTCACGTGTCCTGCTGCCATAAATCCGATGATAGGATTGGACAGACAGCCACTCCAGTGGTGTCGCTGGAGGGGGTGCAGAGCTGTAAGTGGTGCATGATGTCTCAATGTGCCATGTAAGCGGCCCCTCCCACCCGCCATCAGAGCCATACAGCAGTGGGCAACATGTAGGAAATTCCATTGAGCTCCATCAAACTGCCGTTGTCTGATGGTAGCTGGGAGGAGCTGCATACACGGCACATTGCAGCATCTTGAGCCACAGCTCTGCACCCGCTGCAGCGACACCACTGAGTTTGTGAGCTCTGATCACTCTGAGACCTTGGGTTACCCTGCCACTTACCTTCCTCATGGGGTCAATATGAGGATAAAATAGGGGAAAGTCAGTTGCTATGTATACTATCTTGAGCTCTTTGGAGAAAAAAAGATATGGTGGATTAATATGGATGACTTTGACCCTCCTTTTTCCTGCCAGCTCTCTATCAAAGTAATAGAGAACGTTATTATTTAAGAAGAGAGATAAGAAGATATCATTAAAGGGACTTTTAATGCAATTTTCCTTTCTCTTGAACTTATCCTATCTCTTTGGAGGGATTTTGAATTCTCAAAAGCATCTTGCTTCCCTCAAATGACTTTGTCATAATTAGTGGAATGTGTCAGTATTTAGACGGTCAACTCTCTTTCATGGTTCTAATAAACACTGTATTCTTACTCCTCAGCTCAGTTATGGACCTGTACACCTAGGACTGAAAAATAAAAGTCAGTTCCCTTCTCTATATGAAATGGTTCCGAAAGACGCTTCTAAGTATGAAGGAATAGTGCAGTTGATAAGGTATTTCAGGTGGACCTGGATTGGCCTCATTCTTCCATACAGTGAAAGTGGAGAAGATTTTGCAAAAAGCTTAACATCCATGTTCAGTAGGAATGGCATCTGTATTGCTTTTGCAGAAGAAGTGCCTGGTGTAACTGTTGAAGGGAAGGAAAGCAGGAAATACGTTTTTAATAACAGAAAAATTCTAACAGCTCTTGATGTAACTAAGGCCAATGTGATTGTTACATATGGAGAAATACTCTCCATGGAACAACTGAAAATGCTAATACATTATTATCACCCATTGTCCAAGGCACAGATGGGGAGGGTTTGGATCTCAACAGGCCAGTGGGACTTAACCTCAACCGCAATGCGGAATGCGGCATACATCAGGCACTTCCATGGTTCCTTATCCATTACAGTCCACAAAAATGAGGTGCCAGGATTCTCCACCTTTCTCCAGACATTTAACCCATACCACCACCCAAAGTGTCTGTATTTGCAGGAATTCTGGACTGCTGCATTTGGCTGTTTAACACCAATTACATATCCCTATGCAACTGGACCGAATCTCAAAAACTGTACAGGGGAAGAAAAGCTGGAGATTCTTCCTGGGACAGAGTTTGAAATGAGCATGTCTGGTGAGAGCTACAGTATCTACAATGCAGTCTATGCATTGGCACATGCTTTGCATGCCATATACTCATCGAAGCAGAAAAAGACGGTGCAAAGACTCAAGCTGGGTCCTCTGACAATAGCACCCTGGGAGGTAATGTAAGACCCTTTCAGCACTATTGCAGGGACCTGGCTGCTTTCGATACATTTTCTCCACTGATCCACTGGTCATACACTAGAGAGTCACATCAGGTTATCCTCTTAGAAATGTTCTGGATTGCTTTTTTTCCTAATTCCAGGTTGACTTAAATTTGGTTTTAAAAATTAACTCTCCAGTTTTAATTCAATAAATATTTGTATATAGTCCTCAGCCTAGGGACATGGGCTGGAGGTTCCAAGCAGTGTTGCGCGCCTGGGTGAATTCTGGAAGGATCGTGCAAACACGCGATGCTGCTGGGAACGTGATGCAACGGCACCATTTAATTTAGTCCCCTTGGCTGGGACTGGGGGCTAGCTGTATGTGAGAGGTTCCATCCAAAAGCCTTGTGTGCATGCAGGCCTCATTTTCCATGGCTGTTGTCCATCGTTCACATGCGCAGCAGCGTGGCTGGTGAGCAGTAAGGGCAGAAGCACTGGCATCACTTGAGGTGAGGCGGAACAGTAAGTTCCGCACTGTGCTAACCTCCATTTACTCCCCGGCATGAGGTGGCCCCTCCCCCTCCCTGTCGGAGCCTTTCAGTGCAGTGAAGGCAACACGCAGTAGACGCCCTACGTGTTGCCTTCGCTGCACTGAATGGCTCCGACGGGGAGGGTGCGGGTCTGCCTCGTGCCAGGTAGTAAACAGAGGTTAGTACAGTGCAGAAATTACTGTTCTATCCCACCTTGAGCGACGCCACTGGGCAGAAGAGCCTGGAAAAGTATTATTAAGTCAGACAGTGGCAGGACAGAGGACACACACACACACACACACCGAGGCAAAAATGAAACAATTACAGGTAGTTACACAAGACAAGAGAAATCTGCATGTTTGTTCTACAGGGGGCATGATGAAAATGTGCACATTTATTCCACTTCTAGGAGGGGGGATATTGTAATTGAAAGGTTTTGATGATGCTGGAGATGGAGCGATGATGCAGGGGCGTGTTTATGACATCTCTGCATGGGAGGAGGCCCTGGGTGACGCAAACCCAAGTGACACCTATGGTGACACTGATAACATGAATTACAGCACAATCCTGTGTAATCTTGCACCGGTGTAACATTAGATGCACCGGTGTAAGTGCACTTATGCCAGGGTAAGTGCACTTATACCGGTGCATGTGCTGTTACACCGGTGCATCCACTGTTACACCAGTGTAAGGTCACACAGGATTGCGCTGCCAATCCCATAGAGAGAAAGGGAAAAACAAACCCTTATAAGTACATAAACTTTATAGTTTTCTCTATGAAAATCCTTACATTCCTACACACTCTTGTTAATCCAGAGGTTTTGCATTCTTACATAGCTTCATCCATTTCTAAGAAAAGTTCATTTCAACAACAGTGCTGGGGACGAGATCTTTTTCAACGAAAACATGGAACTGTCCAATGTATATGACATTGTGAACTGGATCACTTTCCCAAATGAATCCTTCATTGCAGTGAGAGTTGGATCGATGGATTCCCAGGCTTCCTCAGGCCAGAGATTTAGCATAAACGAAGGTGACATTATATGGCCCGACAGATTTAACCAGGTTGGTTTCCCAGACATTAATGCCTTGCAGCATCCACTGAATGCTGTGGATGGATTGCCTAAAGAGAAAAAAAAATCAGTGGTGATACCATTTTAATATATTTTGTTTTGAAAAAAACAAACCATAAAATTTCAGCCATCTGTTTCTATAGAGAGTAAAAAGCATGAAAGTACAAGTCACCTTAGTGTCTGTGTGTGACATGAAATTAATCTGTGTCAATGTTTATGTACCACCCTCCCTTAATATTTCTCAGAGATCTTTATATTGGGATAATCTCCAGTCCTGTGTGGAGGCTTTGGAAATCTCTTATCCCGGGGCTGAAGTTATGATTATGGGTGACATGAATGCCAGAGTTGCTAATTCAAAGTATGTTTTCAATAAGGCTTTGGAAGTTGACGATGAGTCGTCCCTTCCCCCGATCTGTTTGTTAAATCGACAGTCTAAGGACCGCCATTCTAATGCAGCTGCAATAAATTTAGCCAGTTTTTGTGCCAGCCTTAACAAGGTTTGGCTGAATGGCTTAAATGATTTCCCAAATTCGGGGGAGTTCACTTATATTTCTGCCTTGGGTGCGAGTGTTGTGGATTATGTCTTGACTTCGATAATGATGAAGTCCCATGTGTTGGACTTCCAGATTGGGGATAATATAATCAGTGATCAGCTCCCACTGATCTTGACTCTTGACCTACATGCTTCGGCAGTGGGTCTTCCAGTGATACTCCCGTTCTCAGCGGAATATAGCTATAAAATTCAATGGGACAGTGGGGCTAATGCAAAATTTCATCAGTTTATCAGGGAAGATCACTGTAAGGAACCTTTGTCTGACATATTATGGGGAGAGGAGGTTACAGTAATAATTAGCTCCTACGAAATTCTTGTACATCGGCTTTCAAAGGAGCTAGGACATAAAATGGTTTTGCTGGGCAATGGGGGCATGGAACCTAAAAAGGTCTAGTTTGATCAAAAGTGTAAGGATCTGAAGATCCAAATCTGTGAGGCTTATTGTGACTTTAGAAACTCTAATGACCCCAGACACTTAAAACAAATACGTAGATCTTAAGAAAGGGTTAGGTCAATTACTGCACGATAAGAAACAGAAATTCTACCAAATGCAATGGGGGAAGCTACTACAGGCCATATCATCCAAAAATAGTAGGATGTTTTGGAACATTGTCTCAGGTGCATTGAACTCTGAGGGAAAAGGGTGGTAATTCCCTCCTCTGCCTGGGTTCAACATTTTGAGGGGATCTTCTTGGATAAATCCTACCAGCCTGAAGTGTGTTCAGACACACTAATTTCTGAGCTTCCTGTCTGGCCACCCGTGGCCCCAGAAGAGATAAGACAGCTAATTGGTCATCTAAAATCTGGGAAGGCCCCTGGACTAGATGCAATACGCCCTGAATTTCTTAAGAGTGAGCCAGAATGGTGGGCTCAGTTGTTAGCCCCTCTTTTCACAAAGATTAATGAAACAGGATGTGTCCCACAAGACTGGCGTTCTTCGGTTATTGTTCCTATCTTTAAAAAGGGTGATTCTGACTCCCCGGCCAATTACAGACCTGTCAGCCTTTTGTCAGTTGTGGGCAAGATCTATGCAAGGTATCTATACAGCAAGATTTTGGCCTGGGTAGACTTGAATAGTATACTTGGACCAGAACAAGCAGGATTCCGGCAAGGCAGATTCTCTCCCATATAATTGATAAACAAGTCAGGGTATCCAGAGCAAGATTATATGTGGCTTTTATTGATTTAAAAGGGGCTTTTGATTCAGTAGACAGAGAACTGTTATGGAAAAAGCTTAGTTCACAAAGGATAGAAAAGAGACTCCTGCTATTGATTAGATCCCTCTATACCAACAACTCCTGCAAAGTGCGGTGCCCGCGAACTGGGGCTCTATCCCAGTCCATATCTGTTAATAAAGGAGTTAAGCAGGGATGTATTTTGGCAGGGATGTACTATTGTTCAATTTATTTTTGAATGATCTTGCTCTGGCCCTGGAGGATGTTAACAGTCACTGTCCATATTTGGGCAACTGTCGGGTATCGCTGCTTTTGTATGCGGACGATATGATTCTCCTTTCACGTACTCGTGAGGGTCTCTTGAGGCTACTTAATAGATGTGCTGAATACCTAACAGCCAACAAATTGAGCATTAACTATGCTAAATCTAAAATTATGATTTTTGCAAATAGATACAAAATCTATAACTGGACCTGCAAGGGTAACAGTATTGAACAAGTCCGCCAGTTTAAATACTTGGGCATCACATTTCATTACAGGTACTCTTGGGCTTTTCATCGCCGCTCCATTTCTAATTTGGCCAAACTTTCATCTTTAGGAATTGCCAGATTTTATTTTACTCTGGGCAATAGATATGTCCCGGCTGCTCTGGAGGCCTATAAGGCCAAAGTTGTCTCTCAAGCTTTATATGGTGTCCTGATCTGGTTCAAGGCTTCAGACCTAGCTACGGAGCGTATCCAATCTAATTTCCTTAGGAAAATTTTGGGTATGCCACGTTGTGTTCCGTACTCAGCTCTGTGCCTTGAAACCGGTCTTATAAGGCTGAATACATTGGCGTGGCTAAGATTTGCCAAATTTTGGCTGGGCATTCTTTTTAAAGCGACAAGTGATAGCCTGGTTTACCAACTACTATCAGACACATCTTTGCCTTGTGGGGTTTCTAGTCTGCTTACAAAGCTAAAAATGATGGGGCTTGACAGTGAGATGCTAGGCATGATGGGGTTAGCTGCAGCATTTAGAACTATTAGGGAGGGAACTCTTGACATTGAGCGCCAAGAGTTAATCAGTGCAGCTAATACAACGTGCTCTCCATTGACTCGCCATCTGCCTATTAAGTTTGGGAAGCTGTCAACTTATCTATATCAATTGCATAACCCACAGCTAAGAAGGGCTTTTATGCTGGCAAGGTGCAACGCTCTCCCTTCTGCCCTTTTATGGGGGCGGTACAAAGGAATACCTGTTTCAGCAAGGCTCTGTTCATGTGGCATGAAGTGTGTGGAGACATCTGAGCATATCTTTTTATCATGTTCTCCGCACGAGTCTTTCCGTCAGAAACACTTTAACTCGATTCTGACGTGTTTTCAGGGCTGGATGGAGGCAAATATTCTCCGAGCCCTTCTGTCAACAGAAGATGATGGGAGACTTGATAACGTTGCAACTTTTGCTTCTGTGGTGGTGGCTACTCGGGAAATGAGTTTTGATGTATAGATTCACAGTGAGACAGTTTGGGAAGAATTTTTTTGTAGGATTGTGGTTGTTGTCATTGGATCTGATGGGGGATTTTTGGTTGTTTTTTATGTATGTCTGTTTTTTGATGTGTTTATGCCAATAAAGGTATCTATTCTATTCTAAAAAGCATGAATCAATAAATTAAATCCCAGTCATTTAAATTGAATTTTCCATTATCTACGTGTAGACGATGCCCGATTCTATCTGTACTGAGCGATGCCACCCTGGACAAAGCAAAAAAGTCCGCGAAGGGGAACCACCTTGTTGCTATGATTGTTTCCAGTGTCCAGAGGGGACCATTTCTAACCAGACAGGTCGGTGATCCCACCAATTCTATTCCACCATTTCTAAGAAAGACTACTGGGAAAAATAAAAAGTGTTTATTCTTCTTTCCAGTTCACCCTTTTTCCATTTCACATTAGGCATGAACATATTCTGATTCTCTGTTTTTGTACTTTTTTGTGTGTGTAATCACCCTGAGATGCGCTTAGCTTTTCGGGGGTTTTACCCTGCCCCCTCGGAAGCGCACCGGACAAAGTGCATTGGCCTGGCCTCTGATTGGCCAGGCAGGGTCACATGGGTATGGGCGGCGACTGAGGAAATACCACAGCACACTCGGACCCTCAGTTCCCTCCCCGGAAGCAACCCCATCCCGCAC
The DNA here is from genome assembly GCA_026170595.1 of Plestiodon gilberti rubricaudatus. Taxonomy (NCBI): domain Eukaryota; kingdom Metazoa; phylum Chordata; class Lepidosauria; order Squamata; family Scincidae; genus Plestiodon; species Plestiodon gilberti. Next base: position 31,119,900 of record JANXHW010000006.1, on the reverse strand, counting down.
TCCCTTAGCATAGTCTGAGATTAGCTGGTCGCCCATTGGGGGCCAGGTAGGAATTTTTGGCTTCCAACAGATTGGCAATAGTTGCAAGTTTTTTCACCTACCTCAGACTTTGCTCTAGGCAGCGGGTCGTTAGCCAGTTGGTTACCTGGCAGGTGGCATGTGAGGATGGGTAGGTAGTATAGAAAGGGTTTGGTGTGCACCTTGAGGTCGGCAAGACTGGGGGGTGAGCCAGGACTGCTCATAATGACACTTGACCGGGTCGGTGATGCTGGCTGGCAAGCCCCCTGGCTGGAGTAGGTGAGGCCCATCAATGGCTTGACTAGTATGGGCATCAAAAGTACTCCGCTGTCTCAACCCTTCAGGGTTGGCTGTGATAGGCTCCCTAGAGTGGTGACTGAGCGGGTCTGGAGCCAGGGTGTTGAACGCCATCAAAAGACAGGAGGAGGTAGATGGCTAGCACCATTTTCCCCAAATAGTGCTCGCACACCTCTGGGGGTGGTTTAGTTACCCCTAGTTATTGCCTCTGCAGGTTTTGTTGTTAATATAAATAAAGTGACCATAACTCCAAACGTGACTTGTCTGGTGTGCTCATGGGGGGGGGGTGTAAGGGTAAACACTTGTTCTATTATTTAACAGTTTTCTTGATCACCTGGTGGTGGCAACAGCTCTCTGCAGAACTGTCTCCTGGTTGCCATTTTGATTTCTCCAATCTGTCTCAGACGCCACATTATCTGAGGGCATTTTCAGGGGGAGGAGTAATCTGCTACATTCACAAAGATTCCAGACAAAATGGAACCTCACCTTCCTCACAAATTAGGTTGAGATTCATCAAACATGTTTGGCAACTATTTTCTTTTGCTTTCATACAGTCAGTCTAACTGATTATTCATTAAATAAATGGTTAGCTCTATATGAGAATTGCTGTACAATCCCTGCCTATCTACTGAGAAGTAAACTTCTCCTGCCAACCTCGCAGTTCCAAAGCATGTCAATGCGAGTAGATAAATAGGTACCGCTTGCGGGAAGGTAAATAGTGCTCCGTGTTCCAGCTGCATGCTACGCGCTGCGGCAAGGAGAGTCATGCCGGCCACATGACCACTGAGGCGTCTTCGGACAACGCTGGCTCTTCGGCTTTGAAA